>CM073321.1:32138100-32738100 GCA_037043015.1 Bryum argenteum | reverse complement strand
ATCGACATGGCTATCCTTTGTTTATGGTAGAGAATTTTGTGATCGTCCTATGAAGTTTCCGTGGTGTTACAAGCTCTTGAAGACTCTCTATTGCAAGCGTCGTTCCCGTGAGGTGTGCAGCCCGACCGGCTTCTCCTCGTTGATGTTTCTCCACCTGGCATTAAGGTTGGCGCCGGATCTTTTTGCTACATGCCTTATCCTTTTCGAGGTGATTTGACGTCTTCAAGTACTACTATTCCCAATGTAGCTACGAGATATTCTTCCGTTCATCTACCCCTTATACCAGTTCGAATCATTAGTCAATATATGAGTCTTTCTAATAGACCCGGTCAACTTCATTATGAAGTTGCTCATTCCCTCAAGTACGGTGTTCCTCTCGGATCGCGGTGTTCCTAGGTTTTACTTAGTCCGCATGCCTATCGGCTGCGAGCCGACACTTCAAGCGATCACCGGCAAAGACAACTGCGATGAGCCGGTCAGCACTCGCACTCGTCGACTTATCGCTGTCCGTCTTCAAATCGAGATTTGCCCGGGATTAATATCCTGGATTGTTGAATATGGAGCGCCAGAAAGGAGGAAGTCGATGATGGAGTCGCGTTGCTACTTATCGGCCGCGAGCCGACACCGCTGCAGATTCACCTATGTTAAACTTACATGCGCTTCGATACCTAGTGTTGCTGTATATTGTATAGGGTGTTGTAATATTTATTGATACGAAGTTAGTGCAGTCGGCTGCGTGCCGATACCACATGCTAGTGGGACGAGCTTCGTTTGGAATATTCGCTTATTCTTTTAATGAAACGGATTTGTTTCCTAACTCTAAGAGTGTATTCATCTATATATTCTCCGACTTGCTAATAATGTCAATCATTCTCATTCTCTACCTTGCCTTGTTTTGCTCCTTCGAGGTGTGTCGGATGGAAGCCGATTGATTTCTGGACTGTCAAATTGTCCAGAATTAGTTAAATACCCGTTAATGGATACTGAGAAGCAGAAAGTTTAGCTCGATTCGAGCTAAACTAAGCTTTCAGAGTATGTAGAATGCACCTGGTTGGTAACGAGATAAAAAAACGTAATTATAGGGCCTCAGTTTAGCTCGAGTCAAGCTAAACTATAGATTCTAACACGCGGAAAGGCTAACTCAGTTTAGCTCGACTCGAGCTAAACTGAGGCCCTTTATAGATTAGAATGTAATTTATTAAGAAAAAGCTACAAAACTAAAGGTACCCTTAGAGTATGAGGTTTAGCTCGATTCGAGGTAAACTACACGTCCACGTCAGAGACTGTTGATTTCTACTCAGTTTAGCTCGAGTCGAGCTAAACTGAACATATAATAATGGACTCGTATGTCTACGTTTAGTTTAGCTCGACTCGAGCTAAACTGTAAACCTGAATGAGTAAGACTAAACCTATATAGACCAGAGGTAAAGTGTAGTCATACGAATCCTTAGACCGTAAAGTTTAGCTCGATTCGAGCTAAACTAAACGAATAGATAAGAAAATAAAAACATTTTCAGTTTAGCTTGAGTCGAGCTAAAAAAAAACATCCAAGTCGCCCAATAGCTGACTCAGTTTAGCTCGACTCGAGCTAAACTATGACTCAATAACTAAAAACTTAACCAAACATGAAGATTAATAAAAAAAACATATCAATCATTAATCTGCAACGTTAAGCTCGATTCGAGCTAAACTGAACGAATAGATAAGAGACAGTAAGATTCTATTCGGTTTAGCTCGATTCGAGCTAAACTAAGGCATCCAACATTCAAGTATGTAACTCAGTTTAGCTCGACTCGAGCTAAACTGTGAACATGAATATATCAGAATTATTCGAAACGAACTAAAAACACCAATGAACCTCAGACTAAAGCATTGTCCGAATCGACCTAATCTAAACAATTCCTTTATAGACTAAGGGAATATAATCAGTTTAGCTCAAGTCGAGCTAAACTGAGAAATCCATCTCGCCCAATATATAACTCAGTTTAGCTCGATTCGAGCTAAACTGTGGCCCAAAGTAAGTCTGAATTTACATAAAAAGAAGAGTGAGGTAATGTAAATAGTGAAGTCCTCAAACTCTGAAGTTTAGCTCGATTCGAGCTAAACTCAGACCTCAAGTAAGTAAGAAGATACAAGAAAGAAGCGAGTTGATGTTCATATCCTCGATCTCTGAACTTTAGCTCGATTCGAGCTAAAGTGAACAATTACAGTACAGACTTCTGAAATCTATTAAGTTTAGCTCGAGTCGAGCTAAACTTAGATATCATCTTCGGCCAATATGTTCCTCAGTTTAGCTCGATTCGAGCTAAACTTATCCCCTAAGTAAGTCTCAACCTCCGTTCGTATAAGAGTAAGGTAATGTAATAAGTCAAGTCTTCGAACCTTGAGTTTAGCTCGATTCGAGCTAAACTTCGACCATAAGTAAGTAAGAATATACCAAATAAAAGAGGGCGGATGTGAACATAATTGATCCGTAAACATTAGCTCGAATCGAGCTAAACGAAACATCTTAATTCCAGACTATTGAGATCATTCAGTTTAGCTCGAGTCGAGCTAAATTGAGGTATCCAACTCGCCCTATATAAAGCTCAGTTTAGCTCGACTCGAGCTAAACTTCGACCCTATACTAGTAAGTATATTCATTCAATATTGCTAACTAGAAATGTTAAAGTAAAACTCGCTAACTATAATGCTCCGATTGTAAGTAAGTTTAGCTCGACTCGAGCTAAACTTATACCCTAACCAATAAACCACAGAATATGAAGTTTAGCTCGATTCGAGCTAAACTTCACAATCACAAAAGAGACTGATGATAATTAGTCAATTTAGCTCGAGTCGAGCTAAACTTTTACGGTCACCTCATAACCATTCACTGAACTCAAATATTTCTTGATGAATGCACTGAGCAGAGAATGAAGGGCTTGCTCGCCCACTTCTTCAAGCCAAGGGCAGCGGTGGATCAAGACGATGATGGCGATGATACCTTGAACCTTGATTGCTACGAATTCAAGGACGCAACCAAGGTCAAAACCTGGACAGCGGTTTGGGCTGCTCACACGCCAAACCTTACGGCCCCTGTAAGCTACCAAGGGCCTGTGGCTGATCATATGACAATCGATGTCAACACGAAAATCACCGAGCTTGATTGCGAGTCGCCAGAGGTGATGAAGATCATTTGTTCTTCTCCAGGGTCGACCCCTTACAATTTCATCCTAGCCATCAACACAGTAGCGACGCCCTTCGATGCTGTAGCAATGGTCGAGAGTTTAGAGGCATCACATTTCGACGAAGTCAAGTCCACTCTCAGAGCTGAAATCCTTGAAGGGAAGTGGAGGTCGAAGAACGATGGGCCGCTCAAAGCTAAAGCTCTATCCTTCAAGCTAAGGAACGTCGTCAACTCCATTATCCAGGCATCGGTTGCAGCAAAAGCAAAGCAAGTAGCTCAGCGACCTCTCTTCGAGCGTTCAGGCCTTACCGGGACAGGGAGTCCCATAGATAGCAGGACCACCACACGAGTCCAGGCATCAACCCCCAGGGTAACATCCACAGGGGGGAATAGTTCTGGAACCCCTGGATTGTCATCGCCTCAAAAGAGACGGTCGAGGAAGATAGCTGATGACGCGAGGAAACGCAACAAGCTCGTATATGAAGAGGACTTGGCAAACGCTATCATCGACGCCGTCTCGGAGATCCCTATGATTCTCGACAAGGTAGAAGACATTGACTACACTAACTGCAATGTCATCTACCAGAAATTCTTTTCGGACTGCCAAGACGCATTCGTCTTCGAAAATAATCCCCAGTGGAAATTGGAGATTGACACCATGAAGATGAAGGAAGCACCAGCGTCGTGGACAATCCGGGCCTTCGAGAAGAGGGGGCAAACCAGCCTCCTGAACTACCTCATCAATTTGCCGACCTGTCACATAAGCAGACTCTGTGCGTCATGCCCGACTTGAAGTTCAAGCCCAAGGACGAACTGGATATGACGGACTGCGAATTCTTCATCATTAACGGCCAGCACAGCGTCGCTGTGTCGAAGGAGATGATTCAGAAAGACACCGTCCCCGAGCCTATTAAGAAGGACTTCCAGACTTGGAATGCGTACATAGTCTGGACTAAAGATGTGAACAAGCTGCGCAAAATTTCAGCTTTTTATAATAGAGTGAATCACTTCGCTCAGTTTAAGCCGACGTGGGCAACGAATATCCTTGCTGCTCGGAAAGTGTGGGTTGAGTTCGGGTGTCCTCCACCAAAACGCGATGCAACTGGGGTGGCAGGGCATCGAATAAAGCCAAAGCGCACTGCAAGCCAAGCAATCGCTTACGATGTAAGCATTTTTGAACCACTGTGTCAAATGTTTAGCTCAATTCGAGCTAAACTGCAGATGCAGTTAAGTTTAGCTCGAATCGAGCTAAACTGCAGACGCAGTTAAGTTTAGCTCGAATCGAGCTAAATTGCACATGCAGTACTGTTTAGCTCGAATCGAGCTAAACTGCACATGCAGTACTGTTTAGCTCGAATCGAGCTAAACTGCACATGCAGTAATGTTTAGCTCGATTCGAGCTAAACTGCACATGCAGTACTGTTTAGCTCGAATCGAGCTAAACTTAACATGTATTATTGTGAACATGGATCCCTTTGGTTTAGCTCGATTCGAGCTAAAATGTATAGCCGCATTCGAATCTAACTCTACTTACCTGTACTCGATTTTGCAGAAATTCTTCGCGGCTGTAAGCGAGAGGTTCTCAATGATCGACGTTGTCAATCATCAAAGGGAACTAAACAAGAAGGGCGGCAAGAAATTGCTTACCCTTACTAACGAGATCAAGATCATCACTGCACCAGAGAACCTGTATAAGCTCTGGGAATCGGTGATTACATGCGCCGCCCAAGGAGACCTCGTCGACCCCGAGTCCATGGACGGATCCAAGTTCAAGGACAAGGAGGGCTTTCTTCCGGACAGAGATACAACTCTCAATCGAGAGTTTTTTAAATTCCTTGGCAACCTCTCCGAGAGAGACCACGAGAAGCTCTGCAGGCACATTTTGAACGAGTCAGGGCCATCGAGGACCCTGAAATACCCGAATGTTGTTCTCAAGCAACCTAAGTCTCATCTCGAGGACTGCTACGTTTGGAAGGATTACGTAGAACGATTGAAGCGCAAAGCTATTGCGCAGCTCCAGCTTCACAAGATCAATCCTACGCTGGGTATTTTCAAGGGCGACGAACTTGACGTTCAGGCGTGGAAGAAATTCAAGAAGGACTACCACGTCACAAAAGCGTCGAAGCGAGTGCTTCTCGAGTGGGGTGTTCCGGAATCATACTACGCCAACCAGAAGGCGACTATGCACCGGAATAGCAGCTGCGAGGATCTCTCGCCATACGCGTAAGAGTTCTTCCGCGTATTCCTTGAAGTCTGAAAGAAATTCCAACCTACGAGTGGAATTGCTCATACTCGGTTCTTCCAAAGGGAGAACCCGATGAAGCTTCATGACTGGGAAGCAGGTTCCTGGAGTAAAGAAGGCGAGGACATCAATTTCGGGATCATCGACTTCAGACTCATTCCTGGAGCTGCTGGAAAGGCGAAATCTACTATCGAGAAACCGTTCTTTGAGATTTTCATGAACGTTCTCGGAGGACAAGATAGGCCTTCTCTCAAGGCTGTTCCTGTCTGGCTGTTCATATGTGGGGATGAGAAGGACCTTGAGCATGTAGAGCACTTCGCCAAGACCAGTTCCTTCTTCGATGATGTGGAATACGAGTTGATCCAGTCAATTTACGAGCCTGCCGTTAACGAGCGTCTTGGAGGGTTTGCGGCTAAGAGTAGGCAGACAATGGAGCCCGTGCGACTTCTCTTCCTCAAGCACACATCCGTGAGGATCCGCGAGGAAATTAAATCTATCTACACAGCCCCTAAACACATTCTGTACGAGAAGCCCCGAAAGTACAATGAGGTGGAGTACAGCATGTTTCCCAACGAGCTGAGAATGGAATTCTACCTTCAAATCATCAAGCTTTTCTGCGGCTCCAATGAGTCTATCTGCCTTATCTATTCCGGATCAAAAGCCGTTACAGCAAGCATGGTAAGATACAGCCCAGTTTAGCTCGACTCAAGTTAAACGGGGTCATTACCCTTCCCTTCTCTGAATCACTTCAATTCCTCTGACATCATTGCAATCCGGTTCGGTTTGCTGTGCTCATAATATAGTTTAGCTTGAGTCGAGCTAAACTATGTCATTCCATGTCCTTCAAGCCGCATTTATTTCATAACCTTCATTGCATTCTTGAGAATGAAGTTTAGCTCGAATCGAGCTAAACTCAATCAGTTGCATGCTTCCAGAAAATGATTGGTTTCCTGCACATGTAGTTTAGCTCGAGTCGAGCTAAATTACGTGATACAGATGGCTTGGTCTGACTTCTCATCGTCGTCCTGCAGATGGTAGCTTCTGAATCGTTCGTCATAGCCGACAAGGACGACTCCGTTGACATACACCAGGCATATCAGATCGGTGTTAATCTTGATCCGAATGACTTCAGCATCAACGGATATCCTGTCGATGCTAATACCTACCCTATCATTGGGAGAGCCCTTTTGAAGGGGAAAGCTACGGTGGAAGCTGATGACGATAGTATGAAGGGCGATGACGGTGAAGGAGATGAAGATGATGATGATGTGGAAGAAGTTGCCTCTAGCGCCGGGGAAGACGAAGCGGAAGGCAGTGCGCGCCTAGCAGGGTCGGCTGAGGTAGACGCCTCTCCTGTGCGGATTCAACAGCCCGATTTCTAGAACCTCCCGCAAGACAGCTCCGACAATCTGCGCAATACACTGGAATCGCGTAGCGGTTCAGCGCGTGGCAGGGGTTCCGCAAGTCGAAAGCGGAAAGGCTCTGCAATGGCCAAGGAATCGCCAAAGTCAAGGTTCTCCGAAGCAGCGGTGATTTCAGAACTGCAGAAGAAACTTGAGGAAGAGCAAGCCGCAATTGCCAGAATGGCTGATGAGTTTCGCGCTCGCGACGCTCAACGCGAACAGGAGGCAAACAAAAGACACCTGGATATAATGGATATGTTTAGTAGAGCACTAGGTGGCTTAAATCCATCTGCACTTCCTCCTCCTCCTCTGCCTTCTGCAATTGCAGTGCCTAGTACTCAAAGTTTAGATGCAGGTACTTTCCATGGGGGGCAACGCCCTCTTCCTGACACTGCACCTCCAGCCACTGCTATCGTCGAGCCAGCAGCGCATCCACCTACGTCAATTCCGCAGAATACTGACTCTGAGGCTGAGGTGCAAGAGAATACCACAAGTCCCACTTCTTCTTAGATAATGGGTATACTGTATAGTTATTGAGTTGTAATAACCGGTAGAACACTTTTTTTGATACAAACTCTCAAACATTTTTTTGTAATTAATACAGGCATTACCACGTTCATTTTAGCTCGACTCGAGCTAAATTGCCCATCAGCCACATAGGCATTCTGTTCGGATTCACACTCCTTCCACCACACTTCATTGTTGTTTGCCTGATTTCAATGACCTTGTATTGCGTTGAACAGATGTAGAGGATGAGCATGAAGATATCGATACTCCGGTCATGGAAGATGTATTTGTTGATCTTGTTCGCCATGACTCGCATCCTCCCGAGGACACTCCCAATTACACTGAAGCATCGCTTCTCGGCAATGATCCTACATTGGGTGATGATGTAGATTGCACCCAACAGTCGCTAGGATCAATGGGCCTTCACGATGATGACGAGATGAGCAATGACGATATCCAGGTACTTCTCATCAATCCATTCTGATCTTTAGAGTTCATCGAATATTTGTACTAGAAGATGTTGTCTTTGAATATATTAAACCTCTCGCAGAGAAACCTCAGTAATGTTGTCCTGCTGCGACGTGCTTGCTATCCAGGTTAGGAGCGCCACGGTCTTTGAAAATTCTTGTGAAGAAATAGTTTTTATTCCAAGAGAGTCACGCAAAGCTTGGTTAAATGTTGTCATCGACCTCAATGGGATCCTCTGTTCTTGTTCCCCAACATGGGAAGCTAAGGGATCTAGAAACCGTGACATCCAAGTACACTCGGCCGCGGTGCCAACTGAGGTGGGGAAGAAACTTGTGTGGGTAAGGCCCGGTTGTAAAGACTTCCTCTCCGGGTTGGCAGCGTTCGCCATTATCACGGTTTGGAGTTCTATGATGACAACAATGACTGAAGCAATTTGTGATTATCTCTTTGGTCCGATAAAACCTATTAAGCCATTACGAATTCTCGGTCAAGAAGACTGTGATAGAGTGCCCGTGCGGAATGTTGGGGTCCGAACTTTCTTCATGAAGGAACCAGGAACCCAAAAAGATATTTTCCTTAAGACCATGTCAGCCCACCTTTCTAATAGCTATGATGGTCTATATACAGAGGCCAATACTCTCTTTATTGACGATAGTCCGATTAAGCACATGTTAAATCTTAGTGAGAATGTTTTTTTACTGCCTTCGTGGACTTCCAAGGTCAATAGGACTGAAGAGGACTCCGTTTTACTAGACGAGATTTTGCCATATCTCATAGAGCTACTCGAGTTCTCAGGATCACTCAAGGAGTACCGCACATCCCATCTTTTTGGACGACCTATGTTTTACGATGATAGAGCAACTTGTTCTATATATGCTGACATCCGAAGGGCCATGTCAGATTAGCAACGATTTTATTGTTCTTGTCTACTGTGTGTCGTACATCCATTTTTGTTTTTGTTCTGTTTTTTTTCACCCTGGTTTCGATTTTCCTACATTGTAATTAACAAGTTTTGTTAACTGTATAGATCAGAGTGAAGTGTAATTAGGAGTCTAATTTTGATTATTGTATGTTCTGAATGAGCTCAACTGACAAATGTTTATCTGTCGATTATCGTGTCAATCATTTATAATAGGTTCCGCAGGGGGGTTGTCGTGCTTCGGTAGATTCGTTTATCAATGGGGAGGGAGTAGGGCCAACACTCCGGAGTAGAGGTCTATTAATGCAGTCAGCTGCAATGGCTCAGTCAACCATGGATTTCTCCACCATGGCTGTGGACGATGGAGTGGTAAACAGTCCCGTGGCGACCTGTCAAGTACGTGACTTGGATAAGTTGCCTTCGCCCGTGAGGTCACTTTCAGTAGGTCATAACGTTAAACAGATTGAGAATAGATGTGGGCGAACCAATCGCGTGTTGTATGACGAGGTGGACGTTTCTCAAGATTTGTCACCAAAGGTTAGTTTCCTTCTCTCTTTCGAAGCATTGATTCCGATTTCGCTGTAATCTGTGTTATGAAAATGGTTTTAGGTTCCTAAAGTATGAAGTACAATGCTTTCATAACAAGAGCTTACTTTAGCTCGAGTCGAGCTAACTTCGATGCCCGCCCAAGATACATGAATAGGTATGTTACGCGCTTGTAGTTTCCTTAATTTGCGGAAGTGATCTCTAAGACGGTGTTGAATTCATTATGTGCAGGAGGGACCTTCAGAGCCCCAGTCCCCTCTTGGTTTCTCGACTGATGTAAAAGAAGCGACCAGGTTAATTTCCGAAACGCGCCGCGACTCGCTTCCTAAATCAGGCATCGAGGATAATCGAAGACGACGGTTGCAACGACTGCTGGATAGCCCTATGATGCAAGATAATGATTACGGATGTACACGTCAGCGTCAACGTGCGTTCATAAAGTCTCGTATCATCGCATATGGTGGAACGCCTTAGGTAGTGATAGCTAGATCACTGTTGAATACATTAAATAAACTATGTATTAATTACTCTTTGAGTAATTTATCATATATAAAGTTTGGAAATTTCAATAATATTCTCAAACTCTCCTCTTATACTATGGCTTTTGTGACGATTAGCACTTTTCAACAACACCTCGCACTCAATACAAGTGCGAAACCCACGTTTATAACATCTCCCTATCATATTTAGGTTATCAAATCATTTAAATTGTACAATTTACGCGCCAAACGTACAGCTTTTAGGCCTCAAATATCCCTTTCAATCTCCCAAAATCCTGCATATTTCCCAATATAACGAATACGAGGTTCAACCATGGCGTGGAGGTCGGTGAGCATTGCCTCCGTTTTCTTCATCCTCTCGTCATGCCTTGCCCGCGTAATCTTCATCCTCTCCTCAAGCTTGTCCATCCTCTGACTTCCATGAAGATCTGCACCTTTTGCTGACAGACGCTCCTTTGCAGCCTGGCGTTCTTCCCTATTCCGTCTCTTCATGGCTTTAACCTCAGCTGCAATTTCTACATTTGCTTGCTGCTTTACTAGTTACGTTTCTTGTGGTATATAAACATGTTTACTTAAAGAACTGAAACAAAAATCACGTCATCTTAAACGTTAAACTATTCACATACGTTTCTTATGACAGAAAACCATGTTTATGTACAGGCCTCAAAATACAAAATCGTGTTATAAGTGACGTAGGAATGTTAAATTATGTTTTTTATGACATGAAACTATGTTTATTATAACGTGAAGTAGACATATTGTTGTTAGTTCAACCTTTTCATCAACCTTGTTTTAATGACGATACATTGCGTTCCATATGACCTTCAAAGCACGCGTAGTTACTCAAACCATATCAAGCCCTTATCATAGTCGTCCTACTTGTATCTAACACAAAGATACAATCTAATATTGGCTGCTCATATTTCAACACTGCCAAAATTTCTCATCGCAATATTTAAACATGATGCCCATGAAAATCAACATTTGTATCATCACTTCTCTGAACTGACCTGCGGGTTTAGGTTGAAGCGCTGGTAAGCCCCTACTAACTTTGCTATGGATGGCTTGGGAGCATGAGGGCTTGGTGATCCAGCCTCTCGGTCCATCCAATTTGTCTCCACGCGGCGATCAGTCTTGCTCTTTTTTCGAGCTTTTCTATCGTCCGCCGACTCGTCCATTTCAAATTTGATGAAACAATCTGCTGGCAGTGCTGCTCGGACCGCTTTTAGAGAAGGCAAATTTCTTCTAAACTACAACTTTGGAGCTCGTTGCCGCCACTCATTGAATACTTCCTTGCTCTCCTTGAATTTCTCTGAATACAAAACAACAAAGCCGTCATCGGCAATTAGGATTTCCGCCGCTCCAGGCTCTAGCGCTCCGACAATGCTGTAAGAAATCTAGGTAATATCAATACTCTAGAGATGCAGCCAGGGTTAACTAGAGCTCCACTGTCTGTCTCCAACAGTCGCTTAGTCTAAGCAGGGTAAACGCTCAACACTACTTCTAGCAACCTAACAACTCAGAGCGCATTTTTAGAAAAGCCGAAGCTTGGTGAACTACATTTCTAGAATCCCTATAATTCCTAAAAAGCTGTGTGTACTAAATACTAAATGAAAATGGTAGCTGTCAGGGTTTAAGTTGTGCCTTACACTCTGTACCAGAACACCTAGACGTCAAAACAAGTGAAAAAACACGCAAATAGTTGGAAGTGCGACTTACGTTAACTTTGTCGTGCAATGTAGGTTCTTTTCTTTCTATTGGCGTGTAGAACAAGTGACTTTCTGGATGCCTTGTGCTTTGCCTCGGAATGAAGTCCGCCTCCTGCGACTCCGATCGCTGTCTGCTGTGATCTCTCTTGTGTGTTGGAGCAGCAAATGACTTGATGGAGAAAACCTCATGCAAAGTTCGGAACAACAAATTTGTGAAGTCTTCCTTAAACTCTGCCTCCTTCAATTGTAGCGCCACCTCGCTCTTGTTCTTGACACCTCTCTGATCATGTAGCTGCGCATAATGAGGTGTGACTCTAGCCGCCTCCAAAATCAATGGCCAATCTAGCCTCCATAAGTGCCTTTGAGTACCTCACCCTGTAACCGTGACCCTTCCAAAGTCATTATGTATTTGACCTCTATTTCTGTGATGGAACGTCATGTACTGTTTTTTGAAATGTAATATAACGTTATATCATGTCACGCAAAAGTTGATGTTTTGTGAAACATGATTTGACATTATATCACCTCATGCACTGAAACGTCAATTCAAACGCCACATAACTTAACTTGAAACAAGGTTATTAGATTAGTAGCACAAGTGGTGTTGTACAATATTAGAATTCCGCTAACATCCGATCAATGTACAGTATTGTATTGTGCTACCCTGCAATCCTTGTTCACTATATCGTTTCCAAAAAAAATCATATTTTGATGTGTGAGAGCTCGTAGTGGCTCTTTTGTTTTGTTACTGTTCATTTGTTACGTTTACGAATATAATGTTATCAAACAATGCCTTTATGAGGTAATTTGATGAAATTAAAGTTAGTTAAGTTGTGAATACAATATGCATGTTAGAAAATGGTTATTGCAAGGCTTTAGATAAGACGTTTGGTACTAATTTAAGCTTTACGTTAGATTTAGTATGGAAGGACTAGAAGAGAGAAGATGCCCCCTAGTGGATCCAATTGATGATGGAGAAGAACTAGAGGAGGGTAGATCCTCCCTAGTGAATCCTCGAATTAAGAATATTGTTAGTTGCTTAGCACCATTCATCCATAGAGGAGGGTAGATCATCCATAGAGGCTTAGTTGCTAATAAGCACCATTCATCCATAGAGGCTTAGTTAAGGCTTGAGCCTTAGTTAGGGCTAGGGTGAGTGGCCTTTTTTGCGGCTTATTTTGTACTTAATAGCTTGTTTCCAAGCTATCTTGATCTCTTCAATCTAGTTAGAGTAGGAGAAGGAGGGCCGTGGGCCTCCTCCTACATATTGTTCATCTTCTTTATCTCCTTGATCTTCTTGTTCACTTTGATCTTCATTGTTAGATTAATAGAAGGAAGGCCGGGGGCCTCCTTCTCAAGTGCCTTGTCTTTCCTTGTTCAATCTTGATCCCCTTATTTGGTTTGATTACTAGTTACTATCCTATTCTTCCCCCATGAAAGGCAGTGAGTGTTTTTTGCTCATTGCCTACTCAATTCATCTTAACACCTTTGAGATTTTTAGAATAGATAGAACTCTAGGAAAGCTTTTCAGAGGTATATGTTATGCCTCCATCCAATCATTAGAGAGTGAGAAATCGGCTCCCAAAGTCGGGGTGTTAGAAGAGTTCTCACTCCGGCGGTGAACAACTCAGCTGCTTTTCATCGACAATCAGTCACAGAGTGCTAATTGTATGGTTTTGAGATTTCTACAGTACATAAAAATCTATTAGAGCTTTCCAATGATATGACGCATGCTCAATTTCAGTAGGTAGAGAGGGAGATATAAGCTCCCAAAGAGGGGGTGTTGAAAACGTTTTTCCCCCCGGCAGTGCCAAAAAACTAACATAGTCCAACGGCAATCAGTCCTAGTTCATAAATCTCGTGTTTCCGAGATTTTAGGGTTATGCGCACATTGAAGTTATCTTTCCAAAAAGCTATGGTACGCCCCATTTGGAGCTACGACGAGAAAAAGGTGGCTCAAAAACTAAGGGCCACCTTGAAGACTTCTTGTTTTCCATCTTCCTCCAAGTTTCCGCTTGTTTTCTCTTTTTTCTTTACCCTTTTTCTCCTTTTGAAAATAATACTTGTGACCGAAGACCACTTGTGTGTGGGTTTTTGGCTCACATTCTGGTGCGTTTGTCGGAAGCTTTCTTTGTAGTCTTGTAAGAATGTTTAGGTGTATTGTTTGGAAGGCAATTACCTTATGGCCGTGTAGCCATTGATCATTGATTTCTTAACAATAGTTTGAACTCTTCTCCTCTTCGAGTCGTCCCAGATGGTTGCTACCTATGAGAGCTCGTAGTGGCTCTGTTGTTTTGTTATTGTTTATTCCTTACCTTTATAAATGTAATGTTAACGAGCAATGCCTTTATGAGGTGATTTGATGAAATTAAGTTAATTAAGTTGTGAATACAATATGCATGTTAGAAGATGGTTGTTGCAAGGCCTTAGATAGGACATTTGGTACTAATTTAAGCTTTAGATTAGATTGTCTTGGTTTTGTTCATTTAACTTTGTGGTGATAGTTGTGAGATGGATGGATGGATGGGATGGAGGGATGGGATGGATGGATGGGATGGATGGATGGGGTGGATGGATGGGATGGATGGATGGGGTGGATGGATGGGTTGGATAGATGGAGTGGATGGATGCTAAAATTTGAGATTTAGGAATTTCTTGAATTTCTTTTTTTCACAAAATTCACAAACTTATGAAGGCACCTACTCACCATTCATTTTCCCACTAAACCAAATACGATAAATGTGGTGCATGTTTTACCGAATCCATGATTTCTACCTTCTTCTAGTAAATAAATTGCATGAA
The DNA here is from genome assembly GCA_037043015.1 of Bryum argenteum. Lineage (NCBI taxonomy): Eukaryota > Viridiplantae > Streptophyta > Bryopsida > Bryales > Bryaceae > Bryum > Bryum argenteum. Next base: position 32,723,838 of record CM073321.1, on the reverse strand, counting down.
GGTTCAAGAAGCAAAATGAGTGTCTAAAATTTTGCATGGTAATGCTCAACTTAGTTATCTACATGGAAAATAATATAAGCAAGATATAATCAAGCTTTTCTTTAGATTAAACATATTTTTGAGTCTTAAATACGCACGGACACGTTTCTAACCACCTAAAAACAATAATGTAAAGAGCTACAAGTCCAATTTTCTACAAAAAATAGTATGTTAGGCGCTTAAGAAATTTGTTACTCATTCAACTTTAAGAGAAAAAACTTCAAATTTACTTTGAACATGAAAACTTTAATAACTTTAATAAATTTGGTATTGGATTTGCGGTAACGTTTCTACAATGAAAAATTATAAAAAATAGATGACTTTTAATCAAGATATCCTGAATATTGCATCTATTATAAGATTTCAACTTTATCTTTTAGGATGCATTTTTTTTAAAGTCTACTCATAGTAGTAGAAATCTTGACCAAATCGAAGATGTTTACCGGAGAAGGTGTAGGTTTTAGAGCAAAATATCTAATTTAGGATTACTTTACCATTTTTGGTTTTAAGTGACTCTTTAATTTATTTATTTTTAAAATCCATAGATTGGAAAATATGTTCCTATAGAAATTAGTATGTAATTTGGAAAGTGACCTAACTCAAATTTATAGTGGGCAACCATCAGAATTAACTATCAAATTAGATTTTAGATTAATTTTTCTCACATTCGGTTTTTTTCTTGATTGTTGGTGGCCGATTTGGCGCCTTTTGTTTCCTCCCAATTCAAATTGTGCCTTTTTTTTTGGCGCTTATTTCCTGCCGCGCGTATATTTGGCACCTATTTCCTGCTTCGCTCGTTTTCTCCCTCGCGCCTTTTTGGCACCCATTTTTTGCCTCGCCCCTTTCTCCCTCGCGCCTCACACCTTATTGCCCCTGTTTTCCTTGCTTGCGCCTCGCGTCTTACTGCCCCTTTTGTTCTTGCTCGCGCCTCGCGTCTTACTGCCCCTTTTGGTCTTGCTCGCGCCTCGCACATTACTGGCTCTCGATTTTTCGCTTGGGCCTTACTGCTTCGCTCGTCTTCTCTCTCGCGCATTGCGTTGTACTACCCCTCGTTTTCTCCCTCTCGACGTCTCGCATCTCTGCCTCGCGCCTTTCCGGAGTGTAGGATTTTAGAGCTTGCCGATGCCGCTATCTGCCAATGCCATCCACTATGAGTTAACACGTCTTATCTATGCATTCTTTCTTTCTTACCGGGTTGCAGCGATCGTTGGTGTTGTTCTACTTCTCATCTCTAATGGTACCGTATACTGTATTTTGTGTGCACAGAAAGGGACGCATTCTCGAGGAAGATTGCATGGCACGGTTCCCAAAGAGCTCAATTTAGCTCGATTTGAGCTAATTTGTCCATAAGTAAATAGCAGTCGGCATCTGATTCTCTGCATAATTCGGACTAACCTAGTATATAGGGTCTATAGCTCCAATCGAGCTAAATGGTACAATTTTAATGGATCCACTTAGCTGCAGGCCTGCAGTCGGCGTATTTGGTACTCCTGTCAGGGTCACATTAGCTCGATTTGAGCTAATTTGTCCCTTTACAAACAGCAGCCGACGTCTAATTATCTGCAATATTCAAACTGACCTGGTTTATAGGGCCATTTAGCGCAAGTCGAGCTAAATGGTACAAATTTTAAGGATCCACTTGGCTGCACTCGATATATTCGGTACTTTTGTCACGCTCATATTAGCTCGAGTCGAGCTAAATGGTCATGTATACTAGGATCCATTCAGCTACAGTTTGTTTATTTGGATACCAGGTAGTCAGTATGAGGGTATATTTAGCTCGAACCAAGCTAAACGATACTATAGTTTTGAGAAGATTCGAATAGCTCCAAACAAGTATATATATCCATGTTTTGTAGGGCGCTTTAGCTTGAGTGGAGCTAAATAGTAGTCCTGCTACAATGATTACTTGGGGGCATTGTCTTACACTGCTTTATACTTATGTTGCATCTGATTCTTGGAAAATATAAGATGGGTGTCATGCCATGAATTAAGTTCCTATCGTCTAAAATAAGTGGGAAGCATGATCCTTTTTTTGCTAGTAAATTAGCTCAAATCGAGCTAATATTCTGAGATCCGTACTATCGTTTATTCCTGTTTATATTTGTATGAGCGTGAGCCTCTTGTTCTTCACTTTCTTTTTAGTAGGTTTTCCTGTTGTTTTAGTAAAAGCCAAGTAGATTAGCTCGAATCGGGCTTAAGTTCCCAGAATCCTTTACTATTTTTTCTTTTTGTATGAGGAAATCTTTGAATTTCTCTTGGGAATCTTTTAGGAATATATACCACACTCAGAAGTTTAGCTCAAGTCGATTGTTCCCGTGTTATACTTCATCTGTTACATGATTTGTTTTTCTTACTTGATATCTTAAATTACTTTCAGAACTTATGGTACAATGACAAGCGTTTTGAACATTCTTTTGGTCAACGTTCTGATTTTCTGCGACTTCCGTGTGCTGTCTCTGTTGATTAAACTAAGTCAACAAAGTGTTCACAACAAACACATTGTCTTCTAGCTTATTCTCAAGCGGTTTGCATTAAGACTCTTGCATTAAGATGATGTTTGTGAACTTTGATCTCTCTTTTCACTATGAAATGTTTTTAGCTCAATTTGAGCTAATTTCTTTATATTTTCTTTCATCGTGGTTTTCCTTGAATTATCATCATTGCAACTTGCTAAACAATATTTGGTATTCAATGTTTTTTATGATTGGTGTGTAGAAGATACACCCGAGCTTACTTCTTGGCGATACTCTAGGTGTGACCATTCAACATGTGTCTATTGCGTCCGATAACAATCGGGACAATCAAAGTAATTCAACAGAGGTGATAATTCTTTTATCACATTGTATTTTTGACTGTTTATTGTGGATTTGTCTCAAACATAATTGTTTTCTATTTGTAAGGATTTGGAAGTTGTTGAGCTCTTTCTACCGGATTGTTTGAAGAATTGTCCTGAACATTCGAGATGCAAATGGATTACATAATTTGTAATATTCTTAAATGCTCAAGGAAACATTGTTGCGGAGGGTATTTGTCAAAGCGTGGAGTACGAATGTTTACTGGGCTCCAATGATAAGTCTTTGCATGAAGACCAAGTTGTTGTTCATATGGTAAAGTGCTTGGATCTAGAGTTTGCACCTTTGGATACCATATTTCAATCAATGAAATGGAATCTGAGCCATGCGATTCATGAGGGTTGGTCATTACTTGATGATTACATCGCGAGCAATACAACATTAGTGTTTATCCTCGTGAAAATCCAAAGAGGATATGAGTTCGTTCATATGCGTTGAACAAAGAAATCCTTGTATCTTGAGAACTATGAGAGAAGAGCAATTATTAACGATGGAGGCCAAGAACATGGTCGCAAGTATGGTGTGCTGTAATAAAAATTGTTCTCAGCCTTCTCCCTGACAAAAGATAATGACTTTACAAAAACAGATGTACAAGTCTTCAGATTTCAAATTTAAAGCACATTATAAGATTGTTGTACATCATAGGTTTCAGCAAGTCCCGGACGGTAGTATGATGGTGACTACTGAAGGTATTGATATTTGCACGCGAGCGTAGCAGAATATTACCGGAGCACCTCCTGCTACTTTCTACAGGAAGAAGGCCAAGGCGGCTGCTGGTGTACGTGCTCGCCATCACGATAATGTCGGATCGTAGGAATCGAGATTCCAGGTAAAGCAAGCTGTTGCAGCACTGAAGGTCTTTATTGAGAACGCTGCTAATCATATGCCGCATAAAACCAAGATGCTAAGTAGTAGTGAGAAGGTGGTTTCTCGCTCATTGTCGTCGTCTTTCAAATGGAAATATACTATCCATGTTATCAATTCCATCAATGAGAGGTTGGCCTTGAAATTCATCGCTCTAAGTACTCTTAGTAAGATCAGGTGAACAACATTCTTTAAAAACTCTAAGAAAGTACCCGGTAATATTTTTGCCCAGTGCGCTACTTGTGATAGACTTGAGTCCATGGTCAAGTCTATGGCGCCGGATTCATCCAAAGAGAATATGTAGATGAAGAAGCTTAAACTCTACTTGGATCATCACCAAACGCATATGGAGTATTCTTATTCAAACCGTTTGTTTTCTATTCAGAGACCTAGAGATGTTCAATGCATCATCCACGATTAGATGGACCTTGCGAAGACTGCTTGCCTATTTTTTTTGCATAAAACAAAAACAAATGACGCGTTGATGAAACTTCCAAATGTTGTGCCTAGAATGATTGCTCATTGGCATAGCGTTGTCCGGTACGCACATTACGAAATCGACATCTATCTTAATGATTGCAATCGCACCGTTGTTTCTATATAGAAGCTTCTGGGAGATCTAGAACGGATTCCGATATCTCATTCCAAGGTAGAATTTCCTAGATCAGGAACGCATCCATTATATGAAGCCTTGCTTACCGGAACAAAAATGCTTGTTTAAACTCTCTTCTACTCGTAACTGAGATTTCTGGAATTGCGGAGTCTTTACCTCCCCTCTTGCATGTTCAACTTGACAACGCGGCTTCCCATAACAAAAATCAGTTCATGTTTTGCTCTTGGTCTCTCCTAGTTTTGCTCTTGGTCTCTCTCTCTTCTTTTCGTGAAGTTTATCTCAATTTTCTTTTGATTGGACATTCTCATCAAGATATTGACGCTCTCTTTGGACGTTGAAGATTGATTTTGAAAGAAAATGACAATTCAACAATACCACTTTAGATGAAATCTCTCATGAACGCAACGTCACTTCCTGATTAAATAGTGGAAACCCTAGGTGATTCCACTTCCAAGCAACCTGTATTTGATACATTGTCATGTTCCACTTTAATTTGGCCCATATCAACTTGTGCCAAGATAGTCGTACATTTGACAGAATCAAGTCTACCGTCGCTATAAGATTGGGGGCTGCGATTAAGGGTAACAACATCCTCTACATCGATCTTGTTTACAAAGTCTTGTTTTGTTAGGCAAGTACTCTGTTAGAGCAATAAATTCGCCTCTCCTTCTCCCTCCGTGTCGATCTCTGGAACTGCAAACTGGTAAAGCCGTTGTCAGACATCTTTGTTGTCATTGAATTCGAATGGGTCATTGACAGGGATAGGCATGTTTCCATGTTAAAACAATGAACGTTCTTTGTCGTTCCAGTCGTCTAGTACGTCGTGTTCGCTACGGTCATTGAGATCGTTGTTGTCTTCCCCTTCCGGGTTTTCCCCCAATACACCATCATCCCATTCATTGTTTGGTATATCTTCTTCTTGGTCAGAGTCTTCTTCTTCTATTTCTTGGCGATTGTCTACGTTTCTCACGCTTCAGTTTGCTATTTGCATGAATGTACACAAGGGCCTCTGCTTTGGAAGTAGACAACTGATTCCTCAATTTGTTGTGCACAAAAGAGTACATGCTCCAATTCCTCTCACATGATAAAGCTGAATATGTCAATGCCAAAATCCTTTTAGCAATTCTTGGTAAGGCATTCCCGCCAACTTGATGCTACCATTGATGTAGTAACAACTCACATTAAGCGGGATCAAGGGCCTCTGAATTGGTGTCAAATGGACTCGTCCTCTCCTCATACTGTATAAGTTCCTGCACCACTTTTTCAAAGACTACTACCATAGGAGCACTAAGTTTCCTTATGACCCGATTTAAAGCTCATTTTGCTTCTCCATTGTTTTGAATTGCTCCCATAGTTGACAAATAAGGGTGCAGCAAAGCTGCTGTATAGTGGAGGTCCGTGAGCATCATTTCCCATCGTTTTTCAAATGCATCCTTGTATTTCGTAGCTATGCCAGGGGATAGTTCGAATGGAAGTTGATGCAAAAAGAACACGTGTTCTTTAACCCCTCACTTTCCTTGAAGCCCGAAATGGGCTTTTGCAATTCCGGGCAGCCTAGATGAAGGGGTTAAAAGTAATATTTTTGCCTAAGAATTTTATCAAGTCCTCCTTATACTGCAAAGTGTATGTGGTAAAATTTGCAAATTCAAATTCCAACTTTTGAGTCTTCTAGGACGATCCTTGGGTTGCGAGCCGAGAAGGGGCAGCTCAAAAAAGTAACTTTTTTGAAATTTGTTTTTTGAAACATGATCATTACTAAATCACTACTCAAATTTCAAAGTGACTCAGGTCAAAAAGTTTACCAATTTTACAAGGGCAGCCTCCAAAAACATCTAAAACCAATCTTCGCAATACCCAAAAAAACTTGGGAGACAAACTTTGGATGTTATGATCTCTCAAATGGTAAACATTCAACGGTCAATTTTTTATAGAGTAATCAGGCATATTCTTAGGTACAAGATCTTACGGTTGGAAGTTTCAAAAAAAGAATAGAAATCGGTTTACACCCCCACGAGTGCTTAGAGGTAGAGTTTTTTTGGGTATTGCAAAGATTGGTTTTAAATTTTTGTTTTAAATCTGAGCATACTGTTCCTCCAAACCTCTCGATAGAAATTTTTGTTTGATCTTCAACCAACTTTTGCACAGTTGCCTTCTTTCTGTCAAGCATTGTAGCCCTTATAGCATAATACGAGGGTGGTTGGTATCCAACAGCACCGGCCTTTGCTGTCTCTTAAATGACACTCATGAATGCTGGATGTCGTACGACATTGAATGCAATGTTTGCCTCATAGAAAAATGAGGCCCATTTTGCATCCAAATATTTCCTAGCACCAAGATCAAAACTATCCTCCATACTCCTTTGCCCATGTAAGCGTCCTACGGAGAGCATTGAAGGCCTTTGTCTAGTGTTGCCATGACTCGTCATGTACGGGGTTGGCATTTGAATAGAGCTGATGTTAGGGGATGGAATGTGTACTGACCTGATGCCGACGGATGGCATTTTTATAGACTTTATGCTACATGAATCTATGTTTCCTATTTTTTCTCATGTGACATTTGCTATGCTTTCATCCACTCTTGCCTCAGGGACAACATTGGGGTAAGGAATGTTCTTCTTTGGAACATTCACTCTATAGTCATGGAGTAACTAGAGAACTTCAGGGGAAACCTGAGATACCTTGTCGCGACCCTAATTACTCCAACTCATTTTTTTTACTTGCTGAGCCTTACTTGGTAGCGAAATCCCGGCTTACTTAGTTGGTAGCAACTGGCCACGACTTTGCTAACACTTGCATGTACCCACAAACACAATGTTAGCACCATTCTAAGTCAAGGTGTCCAACCCACCTTGACTCCATAACTCATTACCGAATACTCATTATCCGGAACTCCCACCAACACATGGGCATGGCAACCCGGAACTCCTACCAACACATGGGCATGCCACTTGGTGGCATGGGGCGGCCTTCCACAAATGTCCAAGCTCCCAAGGGTGCTACTAATCACCCCCGGATCTAACCGCCCTATCCATTGTCCAACTTCCTACTAGTCCCCTTCCACTCTTGTTTCTCACCCCATTCGGGACTTTGCCGGAATTCCTCCCGGAATCCGGCACTAGTTTTCCCGGGGACTAGTTTGGAGCGGGACTCTTTCCAACCTAATGTTGCGGGATGCTCAAGAACATCCCACAATGCCCAAGGTGTAGGAGTGAGGCTTCCTTTCCATGCCTCACCCTTTAGAGCCATTCCCGGTTACTTCCGGGAACCGGCACTACTTATCACGGGGACTAACTTGGAGAGGGACACTTCCCAACCCCATGTTTAGAGATGCTCCAAAGCACTCTCCATTTTCCACAAGGTGCGGGAGTAAGGCCCCATCCCAAGCCTCACCCCTTGGAGCCACCCCGGCTCCTCATGGCACCATGTGCAAGTGAGGAGGGAGACCACCCCTCCTCATAGTACTCTCTGGAGTCTTTGGTAGGCCCCCCCCCCTCTTGTGTTGAGGGGCCTTCTGTGACACACTTTCTTTTTGGAAGACCACCCGTTTTTGCCTTAGTCTCAAAAACGGGCCGTAACTTCTCCTCGGGCTAGCTCCTAGCTCAGGTATCCAAATGGGACGTGCAAGCCCATTTTCGACATCTACTCTTTAAGTAAATATCGATGGACTACCAACTTGCCTCAATCGGAGCTGTTCCAAGGGAGATATGCGCCTCTGAACATTCGGTGTCCCGGGAGGCAACATTCCCGAGTCCCGAAGTCCCGACCACTTTGAGGAGCCATATCTCCTAAACTATTGCTTTGCTCATCATGAACCTTAGCATTCTAGAAAGCCCTTGTCATTAGCTTTCCGGCAATATGCAACATGCCGCCCTCCACGAAGGTCGACACATTGAGTCCCGAAAGGCAACACTCCCGAGTCCCGGAGTGTCCCGGAACGCGCTCCAACTTTGGAGAGCCATATCTCATGACTCACAACTCCAAATCGCGCGTTCTTTGGACCCATTGGTACGTGCTTAAACAAGGTTTCCAACCATGTAAGGCACAACACCAAGTTCGTCTCGAGCACGACGCTATTGCGTGCTGTTTGCTCGGGACTCTCCTTGGTCACCTCACCTTGTCTCTTGCCAAGCCCGGGGCGTCACTCTCGGGGTCCTCTTGGCTCACCACGGTGTTCGGGCATCCTTTGCAAAGGGATGTGACATACCTGGGTAATGAGGAATTGTGAGGATATCCAAAATGAGCAAATGCCCGCTTCTTGACAAGGACTATGCCTTTCCCACACACAAGCGTTTAGTCGGCTTGTCATTCGGTTCCGTGGATAATTTTAGCTAATCGTCCCATTTGCGAGTTTCTCTTTTATTATCTGCTACACTATTAGATGGGAAGTATGGTCCATGTTCCGGAATCGCACACCTGCCATGCAATGAAATTGGTGAAGGTAGTAGAGAGCCCAAGTACTGAAGTTGTTCTTTGCACATGAAAACCGTGGAAGGAGCTTCTCATAGGAGAACCAAGACTACAGACAAAACACAAAGTAAAGTAGCATCAAGTTTTTAGACGACTGCATGTATACCCCAAAATTTAAAAGACGGGGGCGAATGCTCATGAAAGGCGATCGGCGGTTTGGCAAAGTTGCTACAGCTAAGCCGTCGGCCGCCCTAGCCCTGACGTTGTCGTACCATTCGGACCGTCGGTCGGCTGAGCCCTGACGTTGTTGCGCCATTTGCACCACCGGTCACCCTAGCCATGATGCTATCTCGCCATCTCCAGCGCCGATCGCCCTAGTCATGACGCTGTTGCGCCAGTTAGACGGCCAGTTGCCTTCGGATCCCTTTATACTATAGACCATGAAGATTAACCATGGCCTTCTAAAATTTGTGATTTGAGAGCATAGTCCTCTTGGTCCCATTTGGCTTTACACTAGCTTGAGAAAAGGAGAATGACTGCTATTTTTGAAGTCCCCAAGGTATGCTAAAGTTTGCATTGTGGATAATTTTTCACTGTCTCTTTGATTATAGTTGGGTCAAAGCAAATAGCTTGACTCAAGGTCCCTTTACACTATGGACCAAGAGCCATGACGATGATAAATCAAGAAAGGATTTTTGAGTGGCTTGGTCACTCTTCCAGCGTAAAGTGGATTTGGACTGGGAGAAGTTTAAGCTCAATTTTCTGATATAAATCCTCATCATTCTCTCCCCTTTTTCCTCCTCTCTATTTGATTAGTTGAACACTAGCCAATCAATGATTTTTGAGTCTCATGGTCAATCTTTATGGTCCATAGCGTAAAGCAACCCTCAACTACAACCGAGGAGACCATGGGGCTCAAAAATGATTGATTGGATAGTGTTCATTTATTTAAAAAGATAAGTGGAAAAGCAGAGGATAAGAGAGAGAATAATGAGGATAAAATATTAGAAAATTGAGCTTAAACTTCTCCCGGTCCAAATCCACTTTACAATACAAGAGTTACCAAGCCACTCAAAAATCCATTTTTGATTTATCATGGACAGGGCTTTTGGCCAAGAGCCATAATCATTAAATGATTTTAATTTTCTTGGTCATGGCTCTTGGTCCATAGTGTAAAGGGACTTCTAGTTCTGAAAAAATAAAGGGATCAATGTTGCTCAACCAACTTTCTCTAAATGATTAAAAATGCCATATAACAATGAAGGTACATTGTACATTGAAGGTTTTTCTAATTTGCTTATACCAATTGCAAAATTGACAATTCATTCACCAAGAATATTTAAATTTGCAAAAGCAAAACTTCACACTTACATTCAAAATCTTTGCATATTTACAGCATGGCAATCGCACTAAGTGTTTGATATTGCCTACACTACTGTTCAGCAATTGCACTTCTACGTGTTGCACGCGCTACTTGTAATTGTAGTTACACCACTAGATTTCATCACTACAAACTACAGCTATATCGTAGCTAATTACACTAGACTGGTTCAAAATGGGACGGTTGAAATCGTAATTTTTATTACATGTTTATATAGTTATAAATTTAGCTATGTTAGAATGTAGCTTCCGTTATGTCATACATCGGATGTTGCTTAGATGTGAGCCACGAGCCACGAGCCACGAGCAACGAGCGGGAACATGTGAGCGGCGAGCAAGAACATGTGAGCAACGAGCACGAACATGTGAGCAAGTCACTGTTCACATGGAAAATTGTTCGTAAGTTCCCTTAAATTAGTGAGAAATGAACGACTTTGTAGAAATTGAAACAAGAAATTAGTCTGTGAGAAAGGGGGCCTATAAGCGTGGAATGTTGAAATCGAATGGTAATAGGGTATATAAATTGATAATTTAGGAATCCTTTAAAAACACACATATGAAAGTTACAAGAAATAAAACGTACGAATAATAAAAAGGGACCATGAGATATATCAAAGAGAAAAAATAGTCATAAAAAGCAAATAGAAACACACACATAAGATATGTGATAGAAAAATTTGGAATAAGAATTTGGAAACCAAAGATTATAGACAAATAGAAACAAAATATATTAAACAGAGCGAATGGCAAGTTGAAGGGAAAAAAAAAAAAAAAAAAAAAAACCAAAAAGAAATAAAAAAATAGATATGAACGAAGACTTCCAGAAACAATAATAATGAAAAAATCCAAACTACGCAAATACAAGTAGAGAAACGGAGGACACATAGAGTATAGGGAAAAAAATGAAATAAGAAACCCTTAAAACAAATAAGTGCATAAAGGTGAATATGCTACACATAAGAGAATGGATGGATCTTCAAGAAACTAATGTGGTTATAGTATATCATATATAACAAGCTCGGGGAATGACGATATATTGAAGATTTCATACATAGAGGCAATTCTCAAGTACATCAAATATATTAAAACCATATTAACACATAAGATGAAATACTTGCCAATTTCTGCAGACATTAATTGAATTGAATAATAACCAAAATTGCTGCCCTCACTATACGTCTATACTGCTACTTTAAGGTCTATGAATATCAACTTGCAGAATAGGTTGCAGTAGTTTGAAGGATTCACTCTTTCTCCACAATTCCAGCAAGCTCTAGAATTTGCATGACCTCGTTGTAGGAATATGTAGGCTGGTGAATGAACTTCTCTGTCTCATAGTCCATCTTACATAAGTATCGGAAAACATAATAAAGGTGTTTGCAAGGCACCCACTTCCTACTCGTTGCCTTAGAGCTCATACCTACAAAGTCTTCACAAGTACATTGTGGAATAGTGCACACTGAAACAAGGTATGCCTTGTCTTTGTCATTGATGATGGTGATGACCACACCACACCCCGGATTCAGAACCACAGTCACGCTAGTGATGTAGTATCCGTTCATGTGGCCCGTACTCATCCATCTATTCTTGTGATCGGCGCTAGGGGCATCTGGACTTTGACGACACTTCTTTCCGAATCTGGTACTGGGATGAGCATCTATGTGGTCGGGAGCATGGAATTGCGAACGTGGTATAGGAATATTCACTTGACATTGGAACTTTTGTCTGGGTGACAATGCTTCTTATTGTTGTAACTGGAACCCTGCATCTTCGAGCTTCAGAACCTCTTCGCATGTCAAATTGGTTCCAAACTTCACGGGCCAAGATAGAGGGACGATGGGCCAATCCAAAACAAATGGCCTTTTGCTACCCATAACACAACGATGAATGTTGTCCGGGCAGAAAAAGAACTCCGCTTCAACATTGCGACCCTTCCTAACATCTTTCTTCATTCTTGCGTAGGTTGGTGCTGGAGTGCCATGTGCCCCTTGTGAAATCTTGGTTTTGCACGCCTCCCTTGATATGGCTTGAAGCGCTTGACACTGCCTCCCCGAAGACTTGGGAAGTCGAGCAATGTGCCATTGCTTGGGATCACAATTCGACTCCATCACCCTTGTGGTGTGAGGAACATGGTGTTGGAGGCTTTTGAGAGACTCCTCAATTCGTTGCTTAGTTGACCTAGTATTTGGCTTGGGAATGGAGTAGTTTACCTTATCCGGGCGATGTGAATCAAACCGATCCCGCCGGTAAATCAAGCTTTCTCTTTGTGGAACCAAAAATTTCAGCCCCTTCAAGAATAATTGGATGATTAGGGAGATCTCTAGCCCCGGGGAATGACTTCATGGCAGCGGCAATGAGTTTAGGATCACCGCTGTTTGTTGCTGCCCTTAGCACCAGAGCTGCTTTGTCTCTTCCCTCCTTGTCCACCTTTGAGCCATTCACGATAGTTGGTGATCTGCATAAACGCTCGAACCATGTCGTCCATCGTTGCTTCATAAATGCATTCCATGGTATTGCCGGACTGCATCAACCACTTGTGATGGACGGACTCTGCTAGATTACATGAAGGCATGTCTGCACGTTGTTCCAATGTCAAATCCTGCAAATCCGAATGATTTGTGAGTGTCTATTCAAGTGACAATGTGTCGTTTTTGTTGGAAAAAGAACATGGAGAAAAGAAAATTGAACTCACCAATATCATTTGGCCGCCCCATTGTTTGTATCGATGGTGCCAAAAACCCAACCATTCTGATAAAGATGCCAAACATTCTTCTCTTGTAGCGCCAGAGGTAGCCCACCATGCACGAATTGCATGGTATTTCTCGTCAGCCTCCCTTTGGGTCTTCGCATCTCTATAATCACGGCAAAGTTGCTTGTGTTGATATTGCAACTCTGGTTTGATGTACTTTGTGGTATATTTATCAAGGTTTGCAGACCAATGATAAAAGCACGTACGTTCACGTCCCTCTATAGGCTCATCGGGTTTACATGATCTATACACCTTCCTGACCGCAATCCAATTCGCTTGGGCACTATCCGCCATGAATCCTTTGAAGTTGACATTCAAGACGCCCTTCTCGGCCATAACCTTGTTAAGGTTCTCCCAAAAGAGAGTCTAAGCAACCGCATCTTCAGATTGCATATCGCAGCAGGCAATTGTCATTACCTTGCAGTAACTAGTATCGTAGACATGGCATGCCAACGTCGTCCACTCTTTCACTCGTTTGACGTTGTCAAACATAATCCATGCATCTTGGAGGTTTCCTCCTGCCTGCATACGCTTCACGAGGTCCACCCCACTCCCTTCCAGGTCCACACACATCTTGAAAATGAACACCTTGTCGTCACATTGTCCTGGGAATCGATTATCATGCACGAACTTGAAGTGGGGATTCTTCTTGAGGTCAATAATCCCCTCCATAGGGGCACCGGGCACGCGAGGATTTCACAAGGCGTCTTGAAGCAGAGACAATGTTCCTACAATTAGGAGAGGCAAGTGGGGCAAAGCGATCCATGACTGATTCGAGACTAGGATGTTTCTCTCCTGGAGTTGGTGTCTTGAACAAAAAATCTGCTAGGAAGTTCTTACTCGCTGCCATTTGAATGGCAGAGTTCGTCGCCTTTGGAGTTCGTGACACTTCAGACGCCACGAACTCATACGTGAGATCTAATGAGTCCCGGCATACGCCTTCAGCAACTGGATGATTGTGATGGCCGAGATGAATAAATGCACGGTGCATTTCGGGATTGGCAGAAGTAACATGGTAGAGTTGGGCATCACAGAGAGCTAAGCAGGAAGGTGGTGTTAGACAAACCTTACACATGAAGGTAGATTTTAGGGGAGAGGGGCCACCGACACGGAATTGAGAATGAGTGATACCTGTCGACTGTGTATTGTTCCGGACACCGCCATTTCGGAAAAGATACTCGCAGGAGTCGGTTTCACATTCTAGATGTCCAACGCAATCGGAGCGTCGGAATATGAGGGAGCAATCGTTCCTGATAATAGAGGTCTTGGTAGTGCACCACAGTTTGCCGTCATAAACCTTGTCCATCCCGTCTAGGCTCTTGCCGTATGTTGCAGGCAATCCACTTGGTAAAGGCGGAAGCAAGAAAATAACGTCCCCTTCGAAAGTGGTGGGGATGTACTTGACTTCTTCGACCTTGATATTGTCGAAGTTAATGTTTGATAGCGCGGATTGGGAACGGGGGCGAACAGCAGTCGCCTTCAAGGCATCTAACATGGATATGTGTTTGACGGAGAATGTGGAACTACGGGGTGGCCTAGCTACACTACTTGATGTTGTCCTTTGGAGTGGCGAATTGATGTTGTTACGGACAACACTTGACGACGGGGTTCGTTTGAAAGGAAACGGACATGTGCTGGTTAAATCAATTGTTGGAACTATGTCATCATCGGAATCACTAAGTAGCGTGATTGGCTCTGTGTCTGGCTCAATCTTCACTCGCATAGGAGGGGTGAGGAGGACAGTGGAGGTGACAGAAGCTGGAGTGAGGCACACTGTAGATCCTTGCAATGCTGAGCTCGAGTAGCCAAATACTTTGTAAGACCCTGCTGATAGCATCCAACCTACAGAATCACCTTGCCTACTCTTCAATTGCAGAACAGTCTCCACTACATCATCGACATCAAATGTAAGCTCTTGTTCAACATACATCCTACCCATTTTAAGACCAAACTTCGCCTCCAAGATCGATTCGTTTACAAAGACCTTTCCATCTTTGCCAAGAGGAAAAGTGAAGGGGATACCAAATCCGTTTGCACGTATGGACGCCATCATCAAAGAAGAGGAGCAAGCACAGTATGTATGCCTTAGAAGGTACACTAATTGCAAAGAGGCATTCAGTTATTTGATTATCCTTATGTAGCTCAACAATGACAATGCGACTACAAGATGAAATTGTGGTTGATTAATGTTAGAAAGAATGAAGAATTAAATTATCTTTCAGTTCATTGTTCTACAGTTGTCGAGAGATTTGATTATAGTATGGATAAATAGGCATCTGCTGTCGACTAATTTCACGATGGAATGTACAGCCATGTAGTGACATGAAATAGATTACGTCAAGATACTTTCGGAGTTGTACTTCTAAAACGAATGTAATTAATTGTCCCATGGAAATAACTCTTTGTGCAAGAATAGAGAAGCCGCTAGGAACCCAAGTGGTGTTCTTTAAATAAGTCCGGAGTATAAAGTATTGATAGCTTATTAAAGCAATTTGATAAGGGTCACTTTCTGTGCTTGATAATAGTAGCGCAATCGGATCTCGAATGATAAAATTGTACTCCGCTGTTTATCAAAGATATGCTTACTAAAAGAGAAGATATAATTCAAAATAAAGTTATATATATTAGTTGGGTTAACTAAATTATTTTTTGAAAGGTTTTAGTAGTTGACACTATGTGTTCATGTAAAGTGATTAATTGTCACATGGAAATAGTTTATTTAGCAAGAATAGAGAAGCTGTTGGAAACCCAAGTGGTGTACTTAAAATAAGTCTTGAGTATAAAGTGTTGATAGCTTATTAAAGCAATTTGGTAAGGTCACTTTCTGTGCTCGATAATAGTAGCGCAATCAGATCTAGAATGATAATATTGTACTCCGCCGTTTATCGAAGATATGCTTACTAAAAGAGAAGATATAATTCAAAATAAAGTTGTATATATTAGTTGGGTTAACTAAATTATTTTTTTGAAAGGTTTTAATAGTCGACACTATGTGTTCATATGAAGTGGTTAAAGAGGCATGAAATGTTGGGGTACATATGGTATAGAGAGAAGCAACGTGTTTTTAAGTGAGATAGGGTCCTTAGAGATCGTCTACACATGAAGGAGGGTGGAGCGCCTTCGCCCTCTACTTATGTGACACCTAAGAAGAGGAGGAAACCAGGGGCAACAGACTGGACGAATAGGAGAGCGAGACATAGGAGAGTAGCTGGTAAGGAAGTTTCTGAAGAGTGTATCGTTCGGGACGCACCCGTGAAGAGACAAGGGGATGGGCTGCCATTTCCGACCAAGTTCTGTAGCATTCGTAAACTCATTCTAGATCCTATAGATGAGAGGGAAGAAGAGCGTACTGTGGATCTCGTTGTCGAGCGTCAACAACACGAGGTAGTTTGCAGTGAGGGAGGACGTGGAGAGATGATGGCACGTTTAGGATTGGAGTGTGATCGAACAATGGAGTCACCTCAGCCTTCCTTTGGTAAAAAGGATTCTCGTTCAGTGGAGATAAATTCTCAATCTGGTGGCGAATGTCACTCGGAAGAAGTAAGTCCACTATTTTCACCATGCAAATCCGTAATGAATATGGATATGTGTCTTTTAAATTAATGTAATTTTTAGTAATACTTGGTACAGGTAGCTGAAATACCGTATTAACTTGTACTAAGGATTGACAGGCTGTGAGTTTTTAATTGAATTTTTGATTGGTGCAAGTGTAACCAAGATAGACCCGGTCTAAGGGGTTGTGGATTTTGCAATTTCAAACCAAATGAAACCATAAAACTTGAACGCAACTTTTGGGCGACAAAGGTATTCATGTATATTGATATGTAAAAACCTAAGCATATCAAAAAATTCAATATTGAACGTGTTGAACGGTTTTTCTTTATCTCTAAATTAAATATGAGAATTCAAATTGTCTCAATGTAACAAATATCGCCATATAAATAGTAAAGAATGAACATGTATATATAAAATGCGCTCCCTACATTTCCATTGATAGTTTGTATGTGTAAGACATCAATGAAAGTCTAGTGTTTTTTTGTCCCTCTGAGAATAAGTTATAAAAATATTTGGCATTTGGTGAAGTGATTCTTCATATGCTGACGAAATGTTTCATAATCCTCCAACTGATGAGGCCAGACCCACTTCCACCAATCAAAGTGCCACTCGTTGACTTCGCCGCTGCTCTTTGTTCGAAGCTCAAGTCAACTGTACTAGTTGAATAGTCCGTTGGAATTTTTTTCTCTTTTTTAAATCTAGCTTAGAACTAGGGTTATCTTCATTGCTCACCAGTATTGCCTATCTTCATTGCCTATCGCAGAATTCCAAAGGCGGAGGGTTCTGTGTCGAGGGAGAGGAGGGGGAGGTGATGCGCAGCCTAGCCAGGAGGGCAAGATTCGGCATAATGGAGGCGGGAGATGTTGCTGGAGGGGAGGTTGCGAGGGGCGGAGCAAGGCTGGCCAGGCGAGGCCCTGAGGAAGGAGAGCATGTGGGAGAGGGGGGAGATAGAGCTGGAGAGGAGTTTGAGGGAAGCGGCGGAGAGGTCCCGGGAATGGACGTTGCAGGTGATGTCGGCGACGGAGCGAACAAGGGAGATGTTGGCGACGGAGCAAACAAGGGAGATGTCGGCGTCGGAGCGAACAAGGGAGGAACAAGTGCTGACGAAGATGACGGCGATGAAGGCAAATCGGAAGAAGAAGACGAACAGGTGAGTTTTTCTCAGTTTCTTAGGGTTTGAAGTGGCCGGCCTTTGTGCTTCCCTTTTTGCATCCTGCTCCTCGAAAGAGATTGATAGTTGGCGATTTGCCGTTGTGGTTTCGCTTGCTCTCCACGTTGCTTGTCGCGTTCACGCCTCCATCACCGTTGCGGCTCCTTGACCCAAATCGATTGAGTTCCGAGACGAAGGTGAGGAGGCGGACAAGCTTTCGGCACAGAAAGCTAGGGTTACTACTGAGGCATTCCATGGAACCATTCCGGGATGCCGCACTTGTTGAATGATGGTGGTCAGTCTAGTCGTCAGGCAGTCAGTCGGTCTGTCTAGTCGCTCTCTTCAGGTCTCTCGACTACTGTATTGGAAATCAGTCCTCTGCACATTGCTCAGGCATAATCAAAGCAGTCTGCTACATTGACGAGGATATGAGAGAGTTGTATGAGTCCAAAATGAAGTACTGCAATCAAAACAAACATTTTCATTTATTGCACACCTGGAGCTAGAGCAAGTATATGATCAGAGAAGTGACGAATTGAATATTAATGATCACCAGCACTCGAAGCCTGAGACTGAGTACAGCTATCAGTACCTCCGAAAGGTATCGTTGATACTTAGTCTGTTACAGTAATAAGTATATTCACACGCATCCGATGTCCTTTGAATGTGAATGTGAATAGGAAACTAGATACTCACTGTTCACGGTCTCAACGCCTGGAGTCACAGTTCTGAGTATCAGAGATGGCGTTGGTTTTATTCCGCTGATCAAAATGTATGGATATCTCAGCATGAGAGAAAATGATAGCTTAACTAAATGAGTAGCTAAATTTGATAGATTGGTGGCTGAAAAATATTTAATAGAAGGCGAGGCACACAGTTGTAGAAGTCACCTTCACTTCTGCGAGAATAGTAGCGCATCAAGCCCGTAGGGCAGCCATATCTTCCAGATCCGAAGAGTCTAGATTCACTGCTTTCAAAAAAGCGACCGAATCTTGTAATAGAACATGGATAAAGTTCAGATTTTTGTTAGAGGTCGGATCAGTTAGCCTTGCTACTCCCGTCACGCGACTTGTTTCTCATGTGCCAAAGTGATACGGTCACCATGAAATTGATCTCGCATGTTCTAAATTGGTGATGTTTGCGTCAAATATCAAGACAGATCAAAGAAATGTGGTACGCAATGTAGTACCTCAATAGAAAATCTCTTTCTGTTTGTTAGAGGGGTGATAGCATCAGCAGTTATTGTAGTGAAAGGAAGTCTTGACAAACATCCATTCTACTGGTTCTCCCAGATCAGGGGTGAACGTAGAAAATATTCGACGCCGCTTCTCGGGCGTGTAGTCCTCAAAATAATGCTCGTTAAGATTACTGTCTCCACTTCGTCTATTGTGCTCAATTAATGGATTACTGTACCACTTCGCGTCTCCAGATTGAACGTGGTTCTGAGGGCCTTCAATCAAGAGCACACTCTTATTTATGGGATTGTCCTTCAGTGAATTGCACTCGTCAAGCCACATTCTGCTAGTCGGTTATGGAGAGTAGGGGTGTTATTCATCGGTGTCTCTGAATTTGGTGCACCCCTCGCGCGCTCAGGGTCATAGGACGTCAACTGCGTGACTTAACATCAACGTCGATTTGCTTTGGAGTCATGAAGGAGAGAGGTATATTCTCCTCAGAAGCAACTTGGTCCCAGAGGTTGCTGAGCTCCCGTCTCATAAGTAAAAGAGCGCTCTCCTGTGAGTGACAGTATAAATATCAGTGTAAGGTTACTTTAACAGCCATGAAGATTCACTAGAGCTACGTCACGAGATGCTACGCATGATGTTGTGGTAGACGATAAAAAACATAACCATGATGCCTACATCCATCCACTTGTTCTCCGAGATTTCGGCAAGGAGTCAAGTAAGCTTTCGGTACCGAAAGCTATGCTTACCCGAGCCTTTCCCCGGAACCATTTGAGATTGGAGATTTTGTGATTGATTTCTGGTGCTCTTCTTGTGAGAAGTTTAGATCGCACATATGAATGAACTATGGTGCTCATGTAGCCGGCCTAAGAGCTGAAGAGTTTTTTTATTTATAAGTTTTTATAGTAGGGTCTAGTTGTGTGCCGATTAAGTTCCGAGAATTGGGATAGGTGGCATGTAAGCTTTCGGCACCGAAAGCTATGCGAACCACCAAGCCTTTTCCCCAAACCATTCCAAGATTTGAGAGTTGGTAAACGATCACGAGAAATGAGAGAGGGAGAGAAAGTGCTTTCGGCACCATAAGCACTTCAATGTAGGATTGTGTAGACTAGTTACAGAGATTGTTTTGTACTTGCCTTGCAATGTCTTCTGTTCATGTATCACCATGAGTGTTTTTTAATTAGTTTTTTTGCATTTATGATTTTTTTGAATCTGTTTATTTTGTTAGTATCCTTATGTATGATTTATAATCTTTGCTTTTGATTTAGGAGTCCTCGGATCAAAACGTGGAGATGGCTAATCTTAGCATTACTCAAGAAGAAACAGAGATGTGAACCCGCGAAACGGTTCACTTTAGCGGGAATACATTCCCCGCAAGGTTTAGCACGTAATTAGACTTTTTAATTAGACTTTTTAGCCCATTTCGTGGATTCATGGAATACCCGTGGTCTCAAATGAGGTTTTGGCACAAGCGGGCCGTTCTTGCTCTAATTTATACCAAATTAATATTTTTGATGAACGCCAATATATTAAATGGCGAGTTTTTAGTATGTTTTAGCGATTACGTATTCCTAAGTAGGGGTCGGGTTGCCCCATCTTGCCCTTACCTTCTACAAAACCCCTCATGTGAAGTCTGGTGCCTTTATCTTGCCTAATTGGTTAGGAAAAAACTATAGATGGAAGTCCGTCCAACTGGACGGATGAAATCCGCCCAATTGGACGGATGAAGCTTTTGCTTCAACCTCCCTGGAGCAACCAGGGAGGGGGAGAGTCAAGGGAGAAGCCGTTAGGCTAGTCTTTTTTGGAGGAAGAGGGTGTGTATGTGTGTGAAAGTTTTCTTAGGTTGAACTATGCAAAATAGAGTTGTGTGGTCTAACACAAATAAACTTGCAAGTAGGATGTGTGGATTCGTTGCATGTGGGTGTGAGTGTGAGTAGGTTGGAGGAGAAGATAGAAGGGTTGGAGTTTTCAATTTGGGAGTGGCTGCCGACTTTGAAGGACGAGATCTCACGATTGACGAAGAATTGGGGGGCTTGCCTTAGAGATCTAGGAGCATTGTCGAGTTTTCTTTCCAACAAGACCAAGCTTGCCCTCATTGGAGCAAGGACGAGGAAGAAATCGCGATTCTACCAAAGTACCCTTACTCGTGACGGCAGAGTTGGGGGGCCGACTTTGAAGGACGAGATCTCACGATTGACGAAGAACTGGGAGGCGTGCCTTAGAGATCTAGGAGCGTTGTCGAGTTTTCTTTCCAACAAGACCAAGCTTGCCCTCATTGGAGTAAGGACGAGGGAGAAATCGCAATTCTACCAAAGTACCCTTACTGGTGACGGCAGAGTTGAAGGGTCGGCTTTGAAGGACGATATCTCACGATTCTCAAGGAATTGGGGGCCTGCCTTAGAGATCCAGGAGCATTGTCGAGTTTTCTTTCTAACGGGACCAAGCTCGCCCCCATTGGAGCAAGGACAAGGGAGAAATCGTTGTTCTACCGAAGGGACCTTACTGGTGGCGGCAGATTGAGGGAAGCCCCATTTCATCCTCCTTTGATGTGATTGTGACACTCTTGAGTAGCTAGATTGTGTGTGCAACGACTCTAGTGGGGTTAGATGCATGAATGCTTTGGAAAATGGCAATTTGTTGCCCAAAAACATGTTTGGGTTGCAGCTTGATTTGGTGATGTTGTGTTATAGTTTCATGTATGAATGTGTGTTTTCTTGCTTGTGTATGCTGGTTTGATTGTCTTGTGTCACGATTTGAATTCGTATGAGGGAACCGCGCGGAAGCGCTGCCCAAAATTCTCCAATTAACCCTAAAATTGTGTAGTGGTGGAGAATTGCATGTTTAGTTGATTGTTAGCACCCATATGTTGATTGGGTGCTTAGGCTTGAGGTAGAAGGTGCTTTGATGTGATTTGCAACCCCTTTTCAGCCCTAAATTGTGTGCTGGACCTCTTAGTCCATATGTGTTTTAGAGGCCTTAAGTGTTCCTTTTGGTCATTTTGTGCCCATAATTGAGCCCTAGGCCCTGGGTGGTCAAACGAGGGTTATTTGAACCTCCTAGGGAGGCTTGGCGGACTCAATTCACTGCTGGAGCTACTTGTTTTGCATTAAATGGAGACTTGAGTGAATGGTTGTGTCTCCTTGTGAATCCAAACTAGAAATTGCATGTATGTATGAAGTTTGGTGTCCATTGCTTGGAAGGTCGTTTTACTAGCACCCACCCCCACGGCCAAACTTGTGGCTTAAAAACCGGGTCACCGGGATTTAGGCTCACAAGAGGTATTATATGTGCTTTAATTTTTTTGTATTTCCTTTAACTCGGTGTTGAATTCAAGTATTAATATGCTCGACTTATGGCAGGAAATTCAAACACAGGACGTGTTGCAAACATCAACTTGCCCTTCAACTTTGACGAATGCTGTTGATAGCGAATTGCAACATCGAACGCTGCACAAGGTGGACTCCATCAACGTTATCAACAGCGTTTGATTTCAACCCCTAAAGAAGTCCCGGTTGCTTGTTCCCTTGTGTAGGATGATTTCAATGGCTAAAGTGAGACCAGTCGGTGAAATGGGGATACAACATCTAGAGCGAGAGTTCGTGAAAGGATATCGAGATGGGGACCGAGTCATGTACATTTCTATGTACAACAACAAAGAGTTGTCTTCGGATGTTACGGAGGAGGTCAAGGCCGATTGGAGCCCATATTGGGAAAGGGCGAATCAGGCTTTTGAAGACGAACTTCAAGCAGACCCTGATTTGAAGCAATTCTCTGGCAATATGTTCTTTGTGTGGGAAGGTAACCATCGACTGGCCGCATGGTTAAGACATATAAACAATCACCATGCTGAGGATCCGGATTGGCACATCTCTGTACATTGCATCATTTTAGACCCACGCGGCCAAGTGGGCAATCTTCTCAATGCCATGCACGATATCAATTGGTGAGTGTAGAACTAATTATATTCTTTCAATCGTCTTGATATCTTGTTTTTTACAATTCTCTAATTTTTTAATTTTGTGTTCAGGTCTACTGAAAATGACCACGTAAAGAGTAATCTTCCAGCAAAGCTTTACCGCATCCGCTCTTTCGGAGTGATGAAGTTGGAAGAATTCAAGGATCTCCTCAGTCCGGAAGAGTACGATGCCTACAAGAAAAACAAACAAACTAAAGATCAATGGTTTGCCATGACAACAAAAGTGTTCATTGCATTTCTATACAGGGTAAGATTGTAAGAATGATTTGTGTGAATTCCTTACAATATCTTTTTTTTCTCAATATTTTGGAGTTTGTTCAGTTCTTTCTATAATTTATGTTATCTTCCTACAGCGGGAGATTGCAGTGGCTTTGGATGAAGCCGCTAGACTGCAAACCTCAAAGGAGGATCAAACTGCAACCGGAATTTGGGATGCAATGACAAAGGCATCAGATAATATGGTCCAAGCCATTGCAAAGAAAGACTTCACCAAGTACTTGGCTATTGCAAATCCCAAAAACGGTGACGATTTTCTTGCAGAAGTAAGAGTCTATCTTATTTCACTGTAAAATACGCTTGTCAAACGTACTGGTATGAACACGAACTCAACCTCCCTTGCTATATCATTAATGTCCTTTATTCTAGGATACCTTAGTGACTAGAACAAATTGCATTCTTAATTGATTAGGTACTTCAAAAGGGAGCTACTTCCGAAAGGTGCCATCGATGTACAGTCGCTTCCTAAGTACTTTGCTGCATGGATTCAGAAAGGTTCAGACCAATGTATCTATTCTGCTCAACGTTTGAAAAGGTACAAACAACCACACTTGGATGCAGGATGTTGGTATCTCGACTGCGTTCGTGGATTTGTCTTTGATTCAGAGGCCGAGGTGATGACCTTACATGACGGCGGAGTGGAGGTGGAAGAAAATACCATGCAAGTTCATGAAGATGACGAAGGGCTCCAGGATCAGTCTTTTGCAGGAGCACCTAAGCCAAAGAGAAGGCGATGTTTGCGTCGAGGGACGGACATTGTCTCCTTGGGTTCGGAATCACAAGCATCAGAGCTAGGGCAGACAGAGTCATCTGCACAAGGGTCTAAAGCCCTCCTTGCAGCTCAATCTAAAGTCGTCGCTAAACTTTCACTTGTTCCTTCGACTGTGCCTTCCTCAGTGAGTGCATTGGAGATCACAAAAAGTCTCATTCAGCAGAGGAAGGCAAAACAAATCCCCGCTAGCAGCTCTTCAAGTGGAATTCCACATTCGTCCAAAGTTTTCGTTTCCAACAATTCTTTGGAGACCTTAATGTCTTCGCACTCGAAAACCTACAAAGTTAGCGGTGGCGATCCAAGATGGATTCAATTTCAAGATTTCATTCGCAAGGTACAATCCTTTACATGAACTCCTTTTGTATAAATTAAGTTCTATTAAGTACAAAAAAGACTAATGTTGCTTACTACTTTCTTTAAGGTTGGAGAAGGCCGCCAAACACAAGTTACAGAACAATGCAAGGAAGAGAACCACTCGGGGATCGACTTGATCATTGCCGACATCCCTGAGAATCTCCCCGTACCAACAATATCCAATCCTTCTTCAAGCATTCCGTCCTGGAACGCTCAACACACCGGATATGTCGAGACCATCTTCAAATTTGCAAGCTATTTCTTGCAAAATGATGGTGCTCTCCTTCTCTTCTTCTGCGATGATCAAAACCTGATTACAGACATTTTTGATCAGGCTCACACCTACGACTTCGTGTTGCACAAGGACGTCGTTCAAACCCATTATCTTGCTTTCAGCATTACCATTTTTGTATACGAACTTTAAAAACGACAATCCGAGTTTCTAATTTTCTATAGATTTTTCCCATTTTACATTCTTACATTTCTTTACGATCATAGGTGTTATTCTCTTTAATTCACTCCATTCCTAGAATTGGTCTCCCTAATTATAAGCAGAGTCTTCCATTAATAATAATTAACCTTCCAAAAATCCACGGTTATAGGACCTCTTTGCCAAGACTGTTTTCTTCCTTTCCCCACAAAGTTAACTCCCTCAGCCTGCTCGTGGCTTGTTGCTCGCTGCTCGTGGCTCACATCTTAGCACCTCCCCTCATACATCCGTGTTGTGTACTGCTTGTTTCCATGCGTTTCTAGTTCCCACTCGCTCACAAAGCACGTGGGGGGGCCCACTATTGGAAGATATAATTGAAATAATTTACTTCTATCTGGGATGAACAATATTAACTTGGCAGAAATGTAGAAAACACATAACTTACATGTTTACCTAGTGAAAAAATGGTCTTTTCCGGTGAACATTCAAGTTTATAGTAATTTCACATTTCTGGTAAAACTGCACATGTGAATAAGGGAAAATACCTAGGAAATGGAATTTTCCTCAAATAGATTCACATTTACTATTTATAGTATTTATTTTTAATGCGGAAATCTCGGCGATGTTATTTTCCTGGATATTTGAGAGTTCAAGAAGGGCTGAGATTTTGGGACGTAAAGATGAGTGAGTCATTGATATCAGTGTTAAATTAAGAATATCCATTGCCTATTGTCTAACGACTTACGGTGCTGCTCTTCCATTCACATTCAGCAACAGCCACTAGTTCTTGTATATCACACTTATATCTATTTTGCATGTGTACTATTAGTTGAGTACTATCACACATATATGAAAATCATGGAAACGATACTCTCCAAAAAGTACTACCTCCGTTGTAGTACGTTAAAAGTGTTGAGTTTAAAAAACTCGCATGCCCTGCATGCTTCTGCAAAAGACTAAGAACAATACAATATGCTTCTGCTTAAGACTAAGAACAATACTGCATATTGTTTGTGTTGATGGTCAATCCTCTGTTTCCAACATGGACAGAATTTAAACAATACATACGATAAGCAAATAAAAAATTAAATGCTCATCAAACAGAAGTCGATATTATTCCCCACTGCCTGCACTAGCGTCATCCAAAGATGTCTCGACTTCTTCTCTTTGAGTTCCTTCTTCCTCCTCTAATCCGCAGCCCTTGAAGTCAACTTCAGCATCCTCTCTGTCATCCTCTCCCTTGTTCTTGTTGCTATCTGGTTTAGATGAACTCGATCCTCTTGATCTTGCTTCTTTTGAGGCTTCACAACTTCACCTTCCTCTTCATCATCAGATGATGTCCCCCCACTCTCTCGTCTGCGTCTGTGTCAGATTGAAGCTGTTTGCAGGCCGATTTCGAAGCTCCTGCTAGCTTAATTGCCAAAACTCTGTCCTTGTCCTCTACCTTGGTTTGGTACCGCTTGTAAATCATGTCAGACAAGCCGTGCATTCCATCTCGTTTTCCTATTAAAACCTCCTCATCCGTTGGCACCCTCTTGAACTCTTCCTCCTAAAGCAAGAAATTATAGCACATGTTAGCCTTGAATTCGGAAGGTATACAACCCAGAATTCAGAAGATATACAGCTCTTCTCATGTTCAATTCTAAAATGCCTAACAACTTCTGGAATTCCCTTATTTCATATCATTCTTACAGAAGTATTCAGAACTCTATCTCCATATGTTACATATTAAATCCCATTAAAATTGGAAATGCAAAAGTTAATAAAATACTTACAAACTTTGTTATCAAGCTTGCCATTCTGAGCAAACCGAGTCAGTGTGTGTACTTCATTCATTCTGACCTTGCATTCGCCGCTACTTTGCATTTGTTAGATTTTTCCTGGTATGACTAGTTAGAAATGGAGGCCCAAATATTATTCCAAGCCTTGACGGTAAGACCATGAGCGATGGAAGTATACTTCCTTGAGTTATGTTTCTTCATAAGATTCCTTGTTCACTGTCTCCTTTGTCTAATATTTGTTGCTTCATTTTCTAATACATAGTCTATATCAAATTTACTCGGATACAAGGACTGGATTCTATTGGCAAAAACTCTCTTCAGTGCCTTGTTGTGTTGTAGCCAAGGTCTTCCCATGGGAAAATCCATGGAGCTCGGTCATGGGTGTAACTTTGCATATGCATCCAAAATCTCCCAATCGGCTTGCCCTCCGCATTAACCTCGCATGGAGGCACATCTTTGATAGTATCTCACATGCCTACAAAATGCACATCAGTGATTACGTTGCTCCCCCTAGGCAAACAAAGACCTGAGGATTCTATGGAATGGAAATTTTTATTCCTCCTTGCTAGGATTTGGCTTACTCTGAGGTCCTTCAATGCCTCCATTGTATGCAATGTCCGCTTTGATGGTTGGCTTTTGCTGCTCTCTCGAGGTGAGGGCACTTCACATTTAGACTTCTTCTTACCTTCAGACCTCTATTAAAGCCTTGTAGAGGCTAAACTTCGCTAAGCATGCTCCTACTGTGAGCAGACATGTCTTAGGCTTTATCTGAAGCTCTTGGCTACCAATCCCTGCATTTGTTGGGGGGAATTCAATCCCACTTGCGGAAGGCGCTGGCTGGAGCCTTCCTATCTCTGCATCTGGCACTGGCTAAGAGCTTCCAATCTCTCCATCTTGCAATGGCTAAGGGCTTCCAATATGTGCATCTGTTGGAGGAAACTCAATCCCAATTGAGGAAGGTGTTTTTTCTTCAATTAGTACTGAAACTAAAATCGACCCTATTGCGTCATTTGTATCTACGTTAGTCAATTCACAATTTGGAACTATCGAAGTTGCAAGTTGTGAGCCCAAATCCCGGTGAGCCGGTTTTTAAGCCACAAGGTTGGGCCGTGGGGGTGGAGTGCAACACAATTTGACCTACCAAGCAACGGACACCCATTTACCAGTGAATTAAGAGTAAGACTCTACCAGTTGTTAGGTTGGGAGGCTCAAATTGCCTCCAATCAATCATTAGAACTTTGAGCTCAAATATGGGGATCAAATGAGCCAAACAACAACCAAAAACCTCCAAATTGCATTAATTCAAAAGACTACAGCACTAATATAGCATATGAAAACTAGAATTGAGTACTAAACATCAACAAGTAAATTCAACTAACCACACAAGCAAATTCAAACAACCAAACAAGCAAATTCAAAGAATCAAACAAGTAAATTCAAACAACCAACAAGCAAATTCAAGCAACCAAATCAATGCAAAGAACACAATATTTTTTGGATGACTAAAGCCACTGAATTTTAAAGTAATGTTACTTCTCTAACCACACACACTAAACCAATTGCATAAAACACTCAAACATCAAGGAATTGAGAAGGGATGGGCTCCTTTCATGTTGCCTCTAGCCACTACTAGACCCTCCTTCACTCCAACGGCTATGGCTCCTTGTCTGTTGCTTCAAATCCAGCGTGCAATGTGTCCTTGGAAAGAGGACAACCTGATCTGTGTTGTCCCAAAATCTCAGCTCCAGAAACGTTGGAGACCGAGTGCTACTGTCCTTCAAAGCTCTGCTACTCCATTCGACGGCTGCAGCACCCCTCCTTCTTCCAACGGCTATGGTTCCTTGTCCATTGCTTCAAATCGAGCGTGCAAGGTGTTTTTGGAAAGAGGACAACCTGATCTACGTCACACCAAAATCTCAGCTCCAGAAACGTTGGAGGCCGAGTGCTACCGTCCTTCAAAGTTCTGCTGCTCCATTCGGCGGATGCAGCACCCCTCCTCCTTCCAACGGCTATAACTCCTTGTCAGTTGCTTCAAATGCAGCGTGCAAGGTGTCTTTGGAAAGAGGACTTTGAGGTGCTCCTCTCCTCTGAAAGGCGTGCGCAAATTCGTCTTCAACTGACTGCTACGCCCCTCCAAAGTCGGCTGATCCAGATCCGAGTTGGGAGATCCACCTCTCCTCCTTCTCCTCCTTCTCTTCCTACCTACACACACTCATACACCACCAACAAGCACCCACACCCTCTTCTAACGTATTTTCTTCATCATGTAATTCAAATCATGTCTCTTCCTACAAAAACACTCTCATCCTACTACTCACCTCACACACAACAATTGACCCAAAAAAAGCAATCTCGATCACTCCTTCCACACACTCCTTCCACCCAAAAACTTCTCACCCTAACTCCCACCTTCTCTCCCTAGGTGGAGACTTGGATGGGGCAAGTTTCAACCATTCCGCACGGATGAACTTAATTCATCCGGTAGTTCATCCGCAGGGTTTTGTCAATTCCCTAGCTTATTAACTAGGAGGAAACTTGAGCAATTTATGAATGATGATAAAGCATTAAAACATAACTAAAACATGTTATGAAACTTCTAGGCAATTTAATATTACTAATTTGGAATAGAATAACAACCGCCGGGCCATCTAAGTAGACTCCTCCAATTATCGTAGAAATTCCAGCAACCGAAGGAATTAGCCTAAATGCCCAATTGGGGATTTTGAACGTAAAAATATTATACTAGTGCTTGTAGATAGTGTTTCGAACAAGCGTGAACCGTTTCGGCGGTTCACACAAGTGGAATGTGGAGTATCATTCTGGTATTTGCATTTGCCTCGCGGCAAACCACTCTCTATTCTACGCCCTAGAGTTTGCCATCTTCACTTCCATTCGTTTTTGCACTTGCGATCGACTGTCCTTTTGAGTCCTTTGCGTAGAGATTCACGAAAGGCTCCTTTGATGACACTCTGCATTCCTCTGTATCCGGGCCCCCATTTTTGAGCGCTACCTCAGGGACATTTCTGGCAGGTACGGCTCCTCTGTGCTCTATTTTAACTGGAACTGCGCCTTCTGCAGTGTGTGGAATTGGCACCACCTCCTCCTCTGCAGTATCTGCTTGTAGACCAAGGAAGCTGAACCATGCATGTGATACTACCGCAGTTACTATATGTTTTGCGACCAACCTTCATAAATTCAAAAGCACAATCGAGATTGGAATTGAAGTAATATCTTTGCCGCCTGCTGAACAAGTTGCGATTGTTGCTGGAACTGGCGATTGTTGATCGGCTTCCAAATACTTGTGCTACTTTGAGCTACTTTTGTCCCCGACTTGATCACAATGCTTTCTAGCATCTGCGTCCTTGCCGATTTCACTGCGTTTTCTTCCAGCCTTCGTATATCCTCTAGCTCTTTCTGCCTTGAGCTTCTCGACTGCAGCAACTCCTGCAGTGTCTTGGACGAGCCAGTGCATTGTTGTGTTTCAGCATTCGATGGTCTGGTGGAGGTCGCAGAGTCACTAACCTTTGACTGGCGCGTGGAGGTCTTCTTCCTCTTCGCTGGAGACTTTATCGATAAATCGATAACAGTATCCGCACTCCGCAGGTACATAGATATGGTCTCCTGCTCCTCCCCTGCTCCATTCTTCGTTTGCAGAATTTTTTTCTTCCACACTTGTTGTTGGCTTGCTCCATGCTTCTTCCTCTTCCCTCTCTTTGACTCCAGGTGGGGTTCACTAGCTGCAGACATTCTCGTTTAAAATCCAATAGTTGTAGATTCAATAATCTTGCTGGCATACGGTTGCTTTGTAGGCATTTCAACATCAGTTTTCTTGTACAATGTATCTACCTCTTTCACTCTGAGATTACAAGTATCATCTTTCTTGCAATTGACCCTTGTGTCATAAAGACTCTCACAATTACATGGAGGCGCATCCCTAGTACTACCTCCGCCACTTCCGACCATTTCTACTTCACTCATTTAAGCTTCTACAACAACTTTCTAGGTTGTAACAAATCAAAGCAAAGGTATGCCAAAGACTTCACCACCTTTCGTCTGTTGAGTAGAAACTAAATTTTAAAGAGGAGAAAGAGCAGAAACTAGCCTAAGAAAGTCACAAAGCAGACAGAAGAGAAGATAGACGGCAGGTTTCAGTCAATCCCGAGCACTTGACAAGGAATGAGAATAAAGTGTGCGTTAGGGCCAGTGTAATGCATTATTGGTAAGAAACATCAACACTTTTTGATACTAGTTATTATGACCAGCACCTTACAAAAAGAAGTAGCAACACCTCACGAAAAAAAATTGGACCTCCTGGATCTTTTTCGCTACTCAGTCCCAAAATAAAAATTGCCATTTACACGTCTTAGCAAGTTTCAGGACTCAGCGACGCTGTAACTCAAAACTCTTACTCACACGACTCAGCGACTCTCGTGACTCAACAACGCTACAATTCAGGAATCTTACTCACACGACTTAGCAACTCTGAGGACTCAACGCGCTGCTACTCAGAACTCAAAACTCACACGACTTAGCGGAACTCTCGTGAGTTACCGAACAAAGTAGGACTAAAAACACCCCATTGGACTACTTATTCCTAACAAAAGGGTCCACCTTCCGGGTTACGTTCCTCGGAGACTTTGTGAAGTGTGAAACAATAAAATTTGATTGGAGCACATAAGAGCATGCCTATGGCGGAGCTCCGCCCCCAAACCCTAGCCGCCGCTGCAGCTCCTCACGGCCGCCGTGCCTCCAGCGTTTTGGTGCCCGCCTCTGACAACGCCTCACCGACGAGCGACGCCCTGCTTCTTTAACGTGACACCTACCTCAAATCTCCAAGACCCACGAAGTCGAAACTCGCAGCTATCCACTACCGCAACGCTACACCAGCTCTCCTTCTAATTGAAGAACTTCTACTTGCGGCCATCCGACATGCCACCTGCTCCTCAGCAACGCTATCGAGCAACTTCAACCCGTCCTCTCAACCTGGTAACGACCAACTCTCTCCGGTGTTCTTTATCGCTAAGATTCAAGTCCAAGTTCTATGGCATTGCCCGCATGTCTTATCTTGTCAACCATTACCCATCTCTACACACCTGCATTTTGCACAATACTATACTGTACACTACCGACATGCACCTCTCTTCCAAACCTCGGAACTTTACACCTCCATACACCGTACTACCCTCCCACGCACCTCTCATTTACTATCATACATTCACAAAACAAATTACTCATCCAAAAGCATACAATCATGGATTCACTCCAAAGATTATATACACAACACTTCTATTACTCACAAAGAAACAACAGTTTCAAAGACATCATACATGCAAGCATACGTATCAAACACTTCTCGCATTTATAAAAGAGCAATAGCTCCCAATACACTAGATATCACATCTAACACACCTAACATCTCCTCTATCCTATCGCTTATCAAAACTACGCCACATACAAGCATAATCCTTGAAATGTTTATACCTACGTCGCTTCCACAGCACCCCACCCATTATTGTAGGACAACATACCCCCTCCCATCACCGAACAACTCAAACTTCAACATCTACCTTACGCCACCGAATACTTGGTGCAACCTCTTCTCTCGACCTTCTCACTATCCACTCCGCACAAACACACTACCGTATAACCCGCACACACGATCAAAGCCAACCCAGAGCTCCCTACACAACCCCCACTTTTCTCGGATCACACTTATCCTCTTGAACCTCCCACAACAATTTCTACCGACCAGCATGGAAAGCGGCCTCCCACCTCGGTCCCACAGACCGCCCTCACAACTTCGCCCATCCTCTCCCTTATCTGCTGACCTTAGTGCTGATCGCTCCTCTGCACCACCCAAATGCCCCAAATCTTCATCCCACAACGCCTGCCTATGCAACAAACCCGCTTGCCCTCACAACCATCAGTTTGAGTGTATCTCGCCAACTATAAACAATCCTCACTATAAAACCTACAACATACAACATCCTTCATTCTACACACTTCTATTCACGCCATTGGATCCCCCTCCACGCTTCGTCTTATCCTTCTTGTTTATCATGGCAGGCTCTTCTTCCGGCTCGGGCACCAGTGCTGCCAAAACGACAGCCCCACGCTCATCAACACGCAATGCAGACAAGAGACTCATTTTCAAACGTAGTGTGGAGTTAGACGCCGAAGCCATGCCTCTTGGTGATGATGCGGCCCCGCTTCCTCTGGTGCACTCCCCGAATGGCACACCGGCATGTCAACTTCCAACCTCGGTGCTCCCAGCTAGGCCTGCGTCCTCGGTTAAACGACCACGCACACAACAACACTCCAACGACCCCGACGACTCGAGCGATACTTCAATGTCCCGCAGGAGCGGCCGCCAAACTTCCTCCTCCAAGGACTCAGCATCACATGAGTATCACAGCACGCCCAACAGTGCCATCGCCGCATTGCAGATGGAATCATCACCGTCACGTGTACCACCTGCACAACACGCTACAACAATCAAGGCATCACCGCCCATCCCAACCATGCCAGGGAGCAACTCAACTCCCAACCCTCCCTTGTCAAACTCTGAGTGCATCCCTCTTCTTTGGCTCTCCTTTAGCGTTCACGAACATATTAATAAACAACTAGGTCAGCCAACATGTAAGGATTTACCTGCAGCAGCGTTAGTAGACGGCGTCATGCCAGACTCTAAGCTCTTAGAATTCCAGGCTTGTCGGCATGCGTTCCCTCATGTAGCACAAAAACTGTACCCGTCTTCCCGCCCTGATGGTCTACCAGGTCAGTATCTCCTCCTTACCCAAATACCGTTAAATACAGAAATCACACTTCCCACTGGCCTTTCTAGTACCTACCAAATTATAATCCGCTTTGATGCTCATTACCACCAAATGACCAAGGCCCAAGTGCAAGAGGCAGCTACGGCTCGATTTGCACATATGAATATTCCTCTAGCTACCCGGTATAGAGAACCAGTTAGTGCTATTGTGAATAGTAAAACTATGGGCTGGTTAGGCTTTCTACGTGCCGATCTCTTAAACCCAGAAGTAGACGCAATAGCCCTACTTAAAGGTCATAGGATATTTACCTTAAAATTGCAAAATGATGAGCATGTAGTTGGAAAAGTAGAAAAGGGTTACGAGTTTATGTCTACGGCAACTAACCGCCGCCTTCACATCTCTGGCCCATCTCTCTCGACATACTCGTCACGTGAGTTACTTGCAGACTTTACCAAACTTTGCTACATCGAATCAGGCCAAGCCGAAATAGTAGGTGTCGCGAAGAAATTCACGCATATGCCAAAAGCCGACATCACAGTCACAAGCTCACATTCGAAGAACTTCTTTTTGTCCCATCCGCCTACACTCCATGGCCAGCAGCTCCAAGTTGTTGACAGTCTCATGATACCTGCATCCAAGAACACGCCGGACAACCTCAGCACAACCTTGATAGTAAGAGGACTAAACACTACTTACGCTCAATCTAGTGTTACCTTAGCATTATACAAATTGATAGGTGCCCAAAATATCTTGCATATTACATATAATAGGGCCCAAGGTGATGCATTAGATCGACATGATGGTATAGCAACTATACGTTGCTTAAATGGAGCAGTATACACAACCTGGAGTACGAAGCGAGCCATCCCCTTTCTCAGAAAAATGGTGGACTTCCATCCTCACCATCGCAGCATGTCGGGAAAGGCTCCCACGATCAACGCTCGCAATCTCGACAACACACCGACACGCGTGCTTCTCAACGACGCAATCACTGCTATGAAGAATGAAACGCCTCATGGCCCCTCTCTTACACAAATCATAGACTCGATACAAGAAGGAGTCGATAACATCCAACATCGACTTACCTCACTACGGGCGGAAATCAACACTCACACGTCTGCCTCGCAAGCTTCCAGCAACAACAACACCAACATCTTCTACAACAGCTCAAACTACTAACAACCGCATCCAGCGATTACTCCAAGCATATGAGTGGAATATCTTCTGCTTTGCTTGCAGGCCCGCCGCAACTGCCACCCTCCTGCCCCCCTGGATTTAAACCACCCACCTCTCTATGATTAGCACAATTTATGTAATAGGATGTTTGTTTTCATTGCTCCTCCATGGAGCCCTATGTAATGCAATTATCAATCGCACATTTGTATCACACGACAACAATTTCTTCCTCCTACCATCTCGCACCTTAACACGACCTTTGTGCTCGCAAAACTTACCTCCAACTGCCAATGCTGTCGCAACCCTTGCTAGCTCACCTTAGCTTACACCAACTTTTTCCCAACTCTAGCAAGTGTCACGAGCGCTAACTCTGCACATCCCCCACATGCACAAAGTTAGCTCTCCATACCAACCACCAAGCTCACCGCTTGGTTATCAATCCCTCCTACTCATGCAACCGGGACTCAACTCCTTCGTAGGTAGCCAATGGTTAGGTGCGGACTTCCACTTATGTCCAAGGCCCAACTTGGTGGCACTCCCATACCACGCGGCCTAACCGCACTTGGTGGTGTCTCCTCACCACCGCCCATGACCACCATGGTGACCCCAAGGCCACCAAGTAATCACAACGCCGGCGGTGAGACACCACCCCACATCGGTAGCACTCATGGTCCTCATTTTGCCTATATGAGTCCCCGTGGTGAAGCCCCAACACTAGCTCCCCCACGGGACTCACCTTGTCCTTATGAGCCACCGTGGTGAAGCCCCAACACTAGCTCCACCCACCGTGCCTCATTTTGCACTTTGAGTCCCCATGGTGGAGCCCCAACACTAGCTCCACCCATTGGGACTCACCTTGGCTTGGGAGTCCCCATGGTGAGGCCCCAACACTAGCCACACCACTCGGGACTCCCACCTTGGTCACCACCAAGGCACCATGGGAGTGGGGAGGAGACCAGCCCTCCCCATAGTATACTCTGTGGGATTCGGCAGCCCCCTGGTCCTAGGTGAAGGGCTGGACCCTCACACCTCTTAGTTTTGGAAGACCACCCAATCTCCCAATGCCTTAGCCGCTGGAAGGCCCCGGAGACTTCCCGAACCTTCCAGGGCTCGTATCTACCTCGTCCCGCATCCGAACGCGACGAGCGACCACTCTATCGACATCTACTCGTCAAGTAGATGCCGATAGACACCTTACTTGCCTCATTCCGACAAGTATTGAGGGAGTTATGCCCCTCTGAAGATTCGGGAGTCCCGGGCCAGCTTCCCAGTCCAGCACTGTCCCTGGACAGCACTCCCTTTAGTCCCACAATCTTCCAACTCCCATAACTTTTAGCTCACACCTCCAAATGAGGTGCTCCTTAGCATCCCGGAATCGTGGCAACATGAGCTTCCATAATCTCATGTCCATTCCCTCGTGGCTCCTAGTCTCCGTGGGTGAGAGGCGTCTCCAACGCCCGGGGTCCTCTCCCACACTAGGCCCACTTAGGTTCCCTTCACCTTGGCACCCCAAGGCCCGGGCGTCACTCCGGTGTCCCCCTTGGGCCCTTGGTGTTGCGGGCACTCCTCAAGGAGAGTTGCGCGACAAATGCAAACCTAGGCAAATACTGCGCTCAAGCAATAAAAACGCCTCCTGTCCCTAACCGAACTATGGGGCTGCTTGCAGCGCCCCCGATCCCGATCGACAGAGAGAAGAAGAACATCAATCCGCAATACGGGCACCGCACGCTGCCAGGACCACGCCCGCCTCTCACTCGACAAACCAGCCACCCCCTTTCTCTGTCTGAAATGGCATGTACTCCACCATGTCACAATCAGTCTACATCAATTTACTCATTGCATTTATTAAAGTGCAAAATACACACTAATTACACCTTCTACCACACCCCTATATTACCCCATTTACTAACTTACCTTTTTAACCACAATCTTACTATCCCCAACTCACTAATTACTAATACACTCAAAAAACCCACCTTTTTATACACCAACACAAAACTTTTTACACATTTACACCACAAGGCAAAACCCCAATATACACACCTTGCACACAAATCCTACAAAGAGCCACCAATGCCCAACCTAAACACTCATACCAAAATTCACTCTCAAACATATACCCACTTACACCTTGCCAAACCAAAACCCAAAACTTTCAAAGGCAAATTTACCGCAATTTCTTTGCTCCTACTATGTGGAGACATCGAATCAAACCCAGGCCCCATGCCAAATGTCCTACACTCTCACCCAGCCAAACACAGATGGCACAGCAAAACATACTTCATCCCCAACACAATCATACTACATCCCGAATACAAACACCTTGCAAAAATATTCTCCTCTACAATCCAAATCACTCACACCGACCACCCAACAAGTGTTGACACATATCCATGTCTAACACGTTACATACACAACCACCCCCAATTTCCCCCGCCAAACTTCCTCTATGCACTATTACCACTATTGGCCCTCTGCTTACGATATGTGAACAACACATACTCTCAAACCCATCTCCTAACTGGACTACATTATTACTCAACAAACTCTCTCGCCTACCTAACATCCCCTCAAGGCACTTAAATACTATACATCCCTACACGATATTTCTAGAAACACACCAACGCAACATCACACCTTCTCACAAGATACACAACGAACTATACCAATACATTACGGACTTAAACAACAATGTAACACTACAAAAACTTCAATCTGAATTCCCGTACCTTCCAAATAAACTACTAATCTAAGCATTAAAATGTAAAAACCAAATTCCTAAATATTCACACCCGCCACCACTTCCACCCACTCCTCCCATCCAACCCCACCCCCAAATTACAAACTACCAGAGCACAGTTCTCACTACATGGAATGCCGCTTCACTCAACACTGCACTCCCCAACGTACAACAACTCATAGAGAACTCCCCCGCCATCATAACCATACAAGAAACAAAACTCACCGCAAATAAGTCCACTAAACACATTCAACGCATGCTCCCACAATACAAACTCATCTTTAACAATACGCACGCTCTCACCAGATGTACACAACAAAGATTCCGATACACACCGGCTAGAGGAGGCCTTCTCACTCTAATACACCAAAATTATGCTTCACCAGGAAATATTACTAAAATCCCAACACCAGCAAACATCTCACCGTATCTCCAAATCATACATATCGCGAACAAACCTCTTATACCATGGCTTATCATCCACGTCTACATGCCATTACACCCAAAAGACATAGGACTAATCCCCCTTATTCAACAAACAATCACCACCCAAATACAAACACACCCTACCCACACCCATATTCTCTGTGGAGACTTCAACAGAGATATCACACTAATTGGCAGACAAAACGAACACACCACTAATCTACCACAAGAAGAAGACACCCAATGGCGCACTTTCACAGAAAGTCTTCATCTAAACTACATTCCCACAAACAGCTCGTTCTCCAGACAAGGTGGACATAACTACACTGAATCAAGCCTTATTGACAGTTATTACATAAACTCTACAACTCAAGACCTTTTCTCATCCACCACCAACCACACACTAGACCTAAACTCAGACCACTCACCAGTAAATCTTTACATGCCCCAACAAACTCTTATAGCCAGACCTCCATCAATATCCGCTGCAAAACCTCCTCGCATTCTTAATCCCATCCCCCAAGTTAATTTAGACACATTCACCACTACATTCTTTGAACAAAATGCACACTTAATCAACAACCTCACTACAACTTTAAAGCAACACGAACTCACTCCTACAGAGTGGTCTTCTGCTTGCACACAATTAGACCTCCTCATTGCAAACATCACAGAGACTTTGCTAACCACTTGCACCGCCCCCCCCATCCCTACCCTAACCCCACAAACCAACCTTCAAGGTGGATTCCTCCCACGCAAATCGCAAAAAGAATGGAAAAAACACCTCTCCACATATCACCTAATTCGCAAAACAATATACATAGCCAACAACAATAACAACTGGAGAACACATCCAATATTACAAGATACCCAAAAACACACACATATAAACATACCACTACCCCCCGACACGGATGATCATAAGAAAGATTGGATAAGCACACGAGCAGACTTAGCTAAAATTGCAAATAAAAAAGCAAGAGCCATCACCACGAAATACACTCGCCAATCCATCAAAAAGGCCATCACAAAATACAGACAACTTTATAACACTAGCCCCAAGAAAATAAACAACCGTGTTTTTAAAAACCTCGAAACCCCACCTATGTCTAAAGAACCTCTCACAGAACAAAGCCCCCGGGCTAGATAAGATTCCTAACTCCATTATCAAACCATGCCCGACTCATTTCACACCCTACTGTACCTCTTCTTTTCTCACTGCTACAAACAAAAACAGATACCTGCATCTTGGAAAACAAGCCTTACTATACTACTCTATAAAAAAGGAGACCCCTCACTCCTCCCTAACCATAGACCCATTGCTTTAGCCAACACAATATACAAACTCTTTACTAGTACCCTTACATTTATCCTATCAGCATATGGTGAACATCACCAAATCCTCCATGACAGTCAAGAAGGCTTCCGGGCCGAACGAAGTACCTCCAGACAAATCCAACTTCTCACAGCCGCACTTGAAGATGCTCGTATCACAAACCAAGACATTTACATTATGTACATTGATTTCAAAAATGCCTTTGGACCATTGGATCACGCTAGATTATTAGCAATAATGACCGACTTAGGATATCCGAAAGACGCGGTCGCTCTAATTGGAAATATCTACTCACACTCCACCACCATATACACCGGAGAACACTTTGAAAAACAAAACCAATTCCAATACAACGTGGCACCATCCAAGGTGACACATTAAGCCCATATCTTTTTATTATATTCCTCGAACCCCTGCTCAGATGGTTACAAACAGGGAACCATGGTTACAATTTGGCACATCAAACACAACAATTAATTCTGCTGCCTACGCGGATGACTTAGCTGCCCTCACTGCCACCCTTAAGGCGCTACAAACCCAAATACACAAAATAGAAAAATTCAGTGATTGGACAGGTCTTGAAGTAGGCACACAAAAATGTGCTGTTACAGGCTGCCCAAACAAATCCAAACTCACACCAGCCGCCTTCAAAGTCCTACTCCAAACACAAAACATCAACTATAAACATGAACCACTACCAACACTACATCAGAATGAAGCTTACCCTTATCTCGGTATTCAAATGGTACCAACACTCAGATGGAAACTATAAACACATCTAACCACCAAAAAACTTACTGAACAATGTCAAAAACACTCTAATTGCCCCGCTACAATCAAACAAAAAATCAGTATGGTAGATAGAGTCATTCGTGCAGGAATTGCGTATAGCTTCTATGCAGTACCTTACTCACTTCCAATGATTACAAAACTTGATAAGAAAATCACTAGCATCCAAAAAACAATATGCGGGCTACCTAAATGTACGGCAAATGTCATTGCACAACTACCACACAAAGACTTTGGTCTTGAAGCTTTCTCCCTTAAAAATGCTTACCTTCGCAGCATTGGCGATCAACTCATAAACGCACTAAATGACAAAGGTAGACTTGGTCAAATATACCAAGGTCTCACCCAACACATTCTAGCAAAATTTGGTGGCTCATAAGATATCTCCCGCATAAAATACAATGATTGCATCCACTCCCCTATCACAAGAACACTCTTCCTACTGAAAGAATCCGGAGGAATACACCTAAAATGCACCCTTGACAACTTCCAACTCCAAGCCACCGAATCGGAAACTCATTGGTTGAGTAGAGCATCAATTCTCCTACCCCACCTCAACCCCAAAGTCTCCCTCAAATTACTACATAAGCTTCTCAAAATAACCAAAATAAAACATCTTAAACTCCCAAATGGAAACACCCTCATGTCACCCATAGACTTTAGAATATACTATAAAAATCCTAGAAAATTAGAACGTAGTGCCCTCAACCTTGCCCAACAACTTTTCTCCCAAAGAACTTGCACCACCACATGCTCACATCCATGCAACACACACCCACCATCCCATCTTCTATACAACGAATACACAACACAAATTCACGAACTACCCTCGCATACCCCTGCACCTCTAACATATCCAACCCCTCCACCACCTGCAACGACAATACCCCCGCCGAAACAGATTATCAAAGACCCGATCAACTTCCCCATACACCACATCTCAGCACACAAACTAGTAACTACAAAAGACAAGTACAAAATCACACACTCCACTAATGTATATATCTGCCATTGGGAAATAACCAACCAACCCCTATATCATACTTGGTTATCCCCGAAAGAACTATTTCCACTAAACTACCCAGACGCCATAAAACATAACCTCAACCTTTTAAAAAACTACTACATACAACAAAAACACACACTATATAAACACACCGTCAACACATACTTCACAACACCCCAATTGAAAGACACCCGCTTCATCCCACCTCCCACAAACATACCCCTTACACAAATTTATCTCCAAGACTGCAACCCTGACAAAGACATTCTCACAAATTCCCCTACCATACAAATCACAAACGAAATTGCACATTTATACGATAACACGGGCCAATTTATTCTTACTATCTCCACAACACGACTCACATGGCTATGGAAACAATACCACACCCACCTCAACACTAATCATGGTCTAACCCCCCCCCCACACAATCCTTTGAAACTGAAATTATCATGCTTTACAAACGATATGACCACACACTCTCCAAACGCAACCCCAAAACAACGAACCATTATACACTTCCCACAGCAATAATGGACACTCTTATCACATCATTTCACATAACACACACATATTTCTCCTCTCCTGTAACATGCCCCCTCCAAATCACAAAATACTACTCTGCGTTCTCCCGAGACAGAATATTTGGCTCCAGTGGCCTTAGCTTTCAATACAAATGGCAAGGAATTGGCTATGCTCACCCACACAACGCCGAATCTGCTCAACAAACCATACATTGGGCCAGGTTAGCTGCACAACAAGACATCAAGGCCACCACCATTGTTGTCATGCCAGACAAACAATGGTTTCACAACCCAAAACCACACTCAACTGAATATGCAGACACACACGTCTTAGCACACTTTGCTGCTGACACAATAACATACAAAGAACCTACCATTCCAACAGATCACAAAAAACCTCGCACCGAACCAAATACGATCCAAATTCTTTGCATCCACCACAAAAACCATTGTCTCACCACCCCAACAGACTTACTAAACCTCAAAACCACCATAAAGAATTTATCCATCACTCAATTCCACCTCCAAGAAATCCCCCACACCGCTGCAAACACGAGAGTCAACAAAAATAAACAATGGACAAAACTCCTATATCCACATACCTACACATTTAACTTCTCAAATACACCCCCAATACCACAATACAATACAAACTACCCCATTAAATTCGAACCC
This sequence comes from Bryum argenteum, assembly GCA_037043015.1. Classification (NCBI taxonomy): domain Eukaryota; kingdom Viridiplantae; phylum Streptophyta; class Bryopsida; order Bryales; family Bryaceae; genus Bryum; species Bryum argenteum. Next base: position 32,682,006 of record CM073321.1, on the reverse strand, counting down.
ACATACAACTACTACACTGATGGGTCTTTCATACCGCCACAAAAAACTGCAGCAGGTTATATGCTACCAGAAACCGCTGGTTACGGTATATATAACCCAACCAAACCAGACATACAAATATCTAAAAGACTACCAGGATTACAAACCATCTTCAGGGCAGAACTTATGGCCATATACAAAACACTTAAAATCCTAACAACCAAAAACATAGATGAACCGGCATATATATTCACAGACTACATAAACTGCTTGTACGTTTTACAAACACATCTCACACACCCCACACTACAAAACAATCACCCAGACTTAAACACCCTCGTCGCCATAACCAATATGCTAAAAATCCGTACACAGCCCACCACATTCCACAAAATAAGAGCCCATGTTAACATCTCTGGCAATGAAAAAGCAGATAAACTTGCAAAAGCAGGAAACCAGAATCAATACAAATTTGCCCGCAAAAAACACGAATTTGCACACATCACCCCTTTCTACTACCAAAAAGATATATTGCCTGGACCGCACCACAGACCGGATAAAGGTCCAGTCAGAAACCTAGCTACATATCTTACCGAATACGACCGAGAACACCACCTTAAAACTCTAGTAGAAAACTTGCCCAATATAAACAAATGGACCTCCAATCCCAATATACATGCGAAATCCTCAAATGCCTTCTGGAAAAATCCAAAAATCACAGACTCCCAAATAACTAGCATTCTAAAATTCCGCACAGGCCAATACATGGGCCACGCACGAAAACAACTATTCTTTGGTCATATACGATTCTCATCTAAGACATGCCGTATCTACAACTCCGCAGACGTAGACACCTGGCTACATGTCCTCCTTAAATGCCCTCAACCAAACATACACGCACTCAGAATTACTAGACATAATCAGGCAGCTAAAACCATCAAACAACTCATCCTGTCAAATACCAAATCAAGATGCTACACACTTATGAATGCTGGTAGACACCTCAACGCACCCCCAGATAACACGGTACCAAGTTGGCTCCTTCCTTGCACCTGTGACACAAGTAGATGCCTCTGCAATGCCCGATTTTGCCCTGACTTATTATGCGTAATAGGTCTCCCACACCGAGGCACACCCCCACAACACCCAAACAACAACATTGCAATCCAATATATAGAATTCACCTACTGTAACGACAGATTCCCACAAGAAACAATCACAAACAAAACTAACAAATATCAACCGCTACTAGACTCAATAGCTGCCCTTGGCTGGAAAGTCAACCCCCTCATCGTCATCACGGCTGGTGCTAGAGGCACAACTCACACACCATCAATAGACATACTGGAAAAAACATTCAAACTCACCAAACAAATAAAAAATGCATTCACAACAATCAATACAATCGCCATACAACACGCCGCACTAATCCTTCAACACAAACGCAAACTCGAAAACTACCAATCCCTCCCCACACATATCGAACCTCCTTGAAGAAGAAAAAAAAAAAAAGAAAAAAAAAAAAAAAAAGAAAAAAAAAGGTAGTGGTGCAAACCATTGTTGATAACAGCGAATTGCTTCAGTCTCAGCTTCTGGGTAGGGGCCGGGTAATTGATACTATTTTCCTGGAATTTACTCACTGACAGTCCCAAGCCATGCGTACTGCTCAAACGAGCCCCGTTGGGAATCGAACTCGGACCAGCACAACTACAAACATCCCACATTCCAACCACCCTAGGATTGCACGGCTTGGTGACAGCAAACTCACAAAACTCTCCTTTGAACACCCATAGCCCCGCCAACAAACCACACCACAAATAGAGTTATCTCAGTTACTCTAGTTTAGTCCAGCTCTAGCTTTCTGTTAGTTTAGTGTCTATTCCCGAAAGGGGTGAGTAGTATTGTTCTTCTACCTCTTTGTCCTGTGGCCATCGAGGTAAAGACATTACGAACAGACGCTGTATTCACGCCAATCTTCGATTTGAAGATTGGAGTTCTTATCTATCTATCTATCTGTGAAACAATACTCAATCGGACAAGACTACCGGTTTTACGCTACAACGACCGGAATACGTCTCACCGTAGAGGTTTTCCCACAATCCGGTTGACAGAATAGGTCACTATTGCTCTCTAATCCGGTCGAACCAAAGCCAAAACCCCAAGATAACCGGTGGTTCCTGAGCCGGTTTCTCTTACCGGTCGGAAACATTACTGTCCGAATATTGATTCGTTAACAACGTGTTGATTTAGTTTTACCTTTATAAGTCCTCGGAGGGATCCTTCCTATTAATTTAGAGAGTGCGGAATTACTTCACTCTCTACCGGTCGATTTAGGTGATTGGAGCTTCACCGGTTCTGCAGTCTGGATTACAGTGAACATTATCCCGTTGTCTAGTCCGCGAGATTTCAACTAAACATCCCGTGAAACTAATCCAGATACAAGGGTTGGACACTACTTCCAGTTAGGATTCCCTCTACCGGACATCCCCCCGGGGAGGTCGGCTACCGGGTTAGTTTTACTCACCAACGAGGCACCTCTGTCCAATCTAGATTACAACGCCCACCCTTGCAACCAGTGGACACACATGAAAACTAGAAACTCTCCCACTCAGATTTTTACTGATATCACAATCACTCTAACAACCACACACACCAGGCGCTAGCATAGTAACCACCGAACCTGCGAGGGACTCATGTTCCTACAACCGAATCCAGACCACACTTGTACAAGACAACGTGGAAATCACAAAAACAACAAAGGCGCACGGGGTTGAGATGCAAGCTAAACCTTTACTCTCGGAATGCAAAAAATACACAAAGACCTGGAATATTCCGCAAAATTCCCGATAACAATCTATAGCTCCCGGTTATACCAGAAACCCTCATCAGATCCCAAATATCTGGAATCCGAGATTTCCGGAGCAAGTGGACTCGGCTAAGCATCTGCATTTTTGTCTCTAATCTAAATATCTTGCAACACTACTTCCGTCCATTCTAACTAAGGACGCACTCCTCTACTATTGGTCCAATTGAGGTAGAAGGCAGCGCAACATTCTTGACCATTCCGACTCCCTGGCTCCCCAGATTCGGGGGCGGTGGTCCCCTCGTTGTTGCGGTTGCATGTTTGGTCTCAGCAGGTGCAATTGCACGAATGGGACTCCGGATCGGAGTCCGAACCAATGCCTCCGTAGGCGTAGATTCCCCGAAATAGTGTTCGTCCTCCAGTTTGGTCTCTTCAGCCCCGGTCTGACCACTTAAGCTAAGCAACGCGAGTAACACATTTAGAGCCTCGTTCTACTCCACTGGTCCAATAGTTCCGGGCAACCGTATGACAATCGGCACAAGTGGCTCCACTTGTGCACTTTCTTCTTATGAAATCACTCCGGTTGGCTCCTGGAGAGGAATCATCTTGTATAGGTCTTCCGAAGCCTCCGCAATCGATGGCATTACTGGTTTTTCTACCGGATTCACTACCGGTTGCACTGCTAATTGTACTACCGGGTCTGCAGCCGGTTCTACTATCGGCTCATCAACACGCTCTATCGGTGGATTTGTTGGAGTGCTTCCAGTTACGATCGGCTCCTCCTGATCCTCCTGAGGTCCAACAGGATTGGCCTCCATCGGTAGGGCATCTTCCTTGTCTCCTTTGGTTGGAGTGACCATTCCGGTATCCCCCTGTGGACAGGTCCTCCGGTTGAGCTGAGGACTCTGGGCATCGGGACGCTAACCGGGTTTGAGAGCTCAGGTTTGACGGACTCCTGTACTTGATCTAGTACGACGTTTGTCGGAGGAATAACGTCTCCCGGACTTGCAAAGGGAAGGGTAGATAAAAGCTTACCCTTGAGCACCCGAAACTCTTTTAATGCCTAATTCACTCCCAGAGCGTGTCTTCGGAGCAGCTCCACCAATCGAGACGTATTGTCCAAGGCCAGCTGCGCGTCAAAGAGTGTTGCCTTTGTTTGGGCCTCTCCATCCGCCCGGAACAACTTTTCCAACTACTGCAATACTGCCCGGTCGATGATCCGCAATCCCCGGATTGCACCCTCATTTTCCTTCACTGTCTTCTGCAAGGCCTTTATCTTCCATTTCGCCTTTCGTTCAGCTTCTATCTTTCCGGCCCGCAACTTTGCTACTTGCTTATTCAGGTCTTCCACAAACTCTAGGTAACGCTCAACATTCGGTGTCCGGCATATCTTGCCGAGGTGTTCTATAGACGTATACAAAACAGTTGTTGGGTCTCCTGCTCCACGGTCTGAATGGCAAACCGAATGGGCTGTAGAATACCCTCACTAGGGATCTGGTAGTAAGGTTGAGGTAGCGTTGGGGCGACTGTCTCGACGGTTGGAGTTGGTATAGTCCGGTTGAGCGTCTCCGGTTGTTCTCGTACCGCTGGCTTAACTAGCTTTGGTCGCCTTGGCTGCTCCAGTTCTCTGGGTCGTCGAGACGCCTCTAGGTCCTGCATGATTGCCTTGCCGGTATCCAATTGCCTTCTGCAAGAGACCGGATTGGGTTGATTGTCACCGCCGGGGATGATAACCGGGGTGGATTCCGGATCCTGCATAACATCCAGATCCGGAAATTCTTCTTCCTTGCCTTTGTCCTCCAGATCAACCGCCTCAACACTAGCCTCCTTCTTCTTTCTCTTCGCCTTCAGCTTCAAATTCAGCACTCTCCCTCCTGGAAGCACCTGTCCGGAAGCTGGGGTCGTCGACGCAGTTCGCGGAGTGCCCACTGATCTTGGTGTGGCTACCGATCCGGGTGTCCCTCTCCTCTTTGCACGCGACCGGGTAGGAGTCCGCACTCTCGCAAACCGAGATGTGAACTTCCTCTTCCTCCTTGCAAGACTCGGTTCAAGTCAGGCAGGGGTCTCCCATCCTGCTTCTCCTTCCTCATCTTCTTTTTAGTCATCTTCTTCTTGATTGTCCTCTTCCTTGGATTGCTCTCCTCCGGCCTCTTCTACCCCTTCGGCCCGCCTTTGTTGTACCCTTGTCCTCCTCTGAATCACGGGAGTCTCTTCTTCTTGCTCTTCTTCTTCTTCCTTCTCTTCCTCCTTGCCGTAGGGCATGAAAACAAATGGCATTACCTCCAAGGCCCAGGTTGACCTCGTTGCTGGCCTCCGTTTGGTTGCCGCGGAGTAGATCTCCGAGGTGCGTTGCTGGGCCCGGCCTGATTCGGATCAGACTTCTTCTTTCTCTTTTGCGGGGTCGTCTTGACATACTCCGGGGATCCCTCTAGGTCGATGACCGGTCGATCCGGATCCTCCTCCTTGGACTTCGAAGGCTGGTCGACATGGGGAGCGCCAACCTCCAGGGGTTGTAGCTTATCCCAAGTTGCCACTTCTCGGATGGTTAGAAGGCCATATTGTGCGTAGAGGTGGTAGAGGTAGGGTGTCAACGGACAGCCCTTCCAATTGCCAATCTTGGCCACCTCCTTCTGCATCACCTCGCTGATGATGTGGTGTCATTTGATCCTCTGCTTCCCGTCGTAAGTCCACAAAATCGACTTCATCAACTTGATCGTGCACGAGGTCGGCTTGTCCGGATTGAGGATTAGCACCAGAAACCGGAGTAGCCTCTACTCTCGGTCGTTCTTGCACTGATCGAGTTTGAAGCCATCTTTGGTATTGTGCGGCCTCCGGAATTGACTCCTCAGCCCCTCGTCCCCCTTCTTCATGACGTATCCCACATTTGAGTTGAGAAACCGGTAGGTCGCCTTCCACTGCCGCCGCGTCTACTTCTCCGGTTTGCCGCGTAGTTTGTGATCTCGGTGTTCCTCCGGCCACAGCTTGCTGACCGTCTCCTCGATGATCCTCAGATCGGCAATGTCCCAGAGAATGTTGAAGAACTTGTACCAGCCCATCCGGGTCAGGTCCTCCCGCAGCTCCGCCTCGTACTTCTTACTCCGCGGGAAATCCGATTTCACCATTTTGATGGGAATCGGTTTCTCCACCCTCCACGGCAAATCATCTCGCTTCCTCGTCATTGTGCGGCAATACTTCCTCTTCTTCCGTCCTCCCTACTCTCGTTCAAAACTCTCCTCTCTCTCCGGACTCAGTTCCGCGCAAACCCTACTCTCCGGAACACCGACTGGAATTGTTGAATTCACAAAGGGAGGTGCAAGCTGCGCGCGCGGAAGTGAAGGTGCACTCTAGGCATACAAACCGCTTGCGCAGTGGGAGTATACGGTGGCGTCAAAACTTAAAAGCGGCAATCCGGACATTCCTAGTTGCGCCGCCATTCCGACTCTCCTGACAGTATACCAGCTACTTCTCCAGATGTAGGGGCCTATTCGGACCGTACGACTGACAGACTCGGGAGAACCGGATTACAGGTTTTCCGGTAGACCTAATAATCTGCTAAGGTCAACCGGGTTGGCTGTTACACTAAGGAACTACTAATTGACCGGTTTTAGCCATCCGGTCTTTATTCTTAGCCATTAAAATTCTACTTGAAACAATAAACACACAACAAAATTCAAATTTTTGGAGAACAAGGTTCGACATGAACCAAAGGCCTCAGCAACTCAGAACTTGCAACTCACACGACTCAGCGGAACCGAAGGCCTCAACAACTCAGAACTTGCAACTCACAACACTGAGCGTCTCCCAGGATTTTGCGACGAATTTGACATGTTCATTCATTCTCCTTTAGTACAATGAGATGCGGGATATCGTAAGTCTTGTACTAAATAATCCTAAATTGTATTTTTTTGTCTATCAGCACCTACTTGTCCTTCATTTGCTGGATGTGATGCATACAGAGAAGATTGCTGAGAACGTTCTCAAATTGGAAGGGGACAAGTCCGATTCTCTTGCGTTACGTAGATATTTACAGCAATTCAATGTACTACATCGATTTCACCCAATTGAAGATGGAATCAATGATAAGGGCTTACAAAGGTGGATATAAACAGCAGCTGATTGGATTTGAAGAGCCGAAGAGTACAATAAAACCATTCACATATTATCATCAACCCATACTCCTTTCAGCTATGGATCAAGCTTTAGCCACAAGTTCAACAATCGTAAGCTAGTAGGTTTCAAAACCCATGAATTCCATAATTTGCTTCATAATTTACAACCTTTTGCCGTGAGAGGTACTCTTACGGCCGGTATTCGAAGTATTGTATACCGATTCCGCTGGGTGTACTCCAAAGAGATTAAGATATGAGATTGTCTGAGGATGAAGAAAGAAGGTGCAGAGATTTTGTGTGAAACGGAAATACACTTACCTATTTCTATTTTCGACATACAAGTCCACAATATCTTGCATATAGTAGAAGAAGTTGAACTTGCAGGTCCAGTTTCTATAAGATGGATGTATCACATTGAGCGCTATCTTAAATTATCAAAAGACTAAGTCAGACAACGAGCTCGACCCAAAGGTTCCATCGCCAAAGGATACATATGTGCGGAATCAATGTTCCATGTCAATGAATATACTAACTCAAGGGTTGGATAGGTATGCAACACAACTACAAAAACCAAGAGAGGAGGATGTACGATCGAAAGGGATTGTATTGCCAAAGTTATCATCTTCTAAACCTCTAGATCCCATTTTCATAAAACAAGCCTACAGGTTTTGTTACTTAATGCTCCATGCATGGAACTTTGGAGGGAGAGATATGACTCAGAATGTGCAGACTTGATACAAAAACCTTCATTCAAGGATTGTGCCGAGGCTACAGTTTGAGAGGACATATCTAAAAAGAAGTTAGTGTCCCAAATGGTTTTAGATATTATTCTTAAGCCGGGAGACAAGGGCCATTTCTAAAGTATCTGTTGGGCGTATAGAAGTCAATATCGCATTATGGCAAGGGATTTGACAAAAAAAACTACATTTAACAGTGGGGTTTCAGCTGTATACGACATTAGAAGAGACAAAACAGAGTTTGATGGCTACATAGACAACATTGTTAGGTTGAAATTTGATAGCTTTGAAACGGTGTTGTTCACGAGTCAATTTTGGTATTCTATCATTAGGTACCATGGCTCAAATGCCACTGTATTAGAAGATGAATGTGGTTTTGATCGCGTTAAGGCAAGAGAATTTTTAAGGTCATTAGGGGCCGAAGACGATCCGTTCATCTTTCCAAAGGATGTGAGTCAGCTGTTTTATGTCGATGATCCTATGAACCAAGCCTAGGAGTTAGCTATTAAGGTGAAACCTCGGGCAAATCTAGTTGTATACAAAAGGCCATACACAAAGGCTGCTGCATCGAGAGTCGAAACCCTAAACACATTATCTATCCAGGGCAGTATACTAACAAGGGTCTTTGGCAAAGGAGGTGCAAGATTGTTTGCTCCGAATGCAATAGTATCGGAGTTGCTATGTGTTGAGGCTGATGATGATGGCGGCTAAGGAGTGGGCGTAGACAAGGATGTTGATGACAGCAACAACGTACTTGCGGACCTGAGTGCAGACGAATATTACTCCGATCAAGAGGAAAGACCGACAACCTTATTAATGATCCAGACGACTTTGAGCAATTTGCAAGTGAAGATGAGTTACTCGACATTCAAAGTGATGGAGAAATGGAGAATGAAACGCCACTGCATCATCTCTGTACTGCAGTTTCATTCTCAACTCAGGTAAAATGACATAAACCCAAAACATTACTTCATCTTGTAGTCACTAGTGCAGTGTTGAATTTTAGCTTGTCCATTGTTCTATACATTAGAGGCGCAAGTATTGAGGATGTGCAGGCCGCAAATACAAAAAGTTAGCTATGGTGGCCGCGTTATTGAATGGAAGGGCGTGTTTGTCGGCAACGAAGGCGCTTCGGAGGAGGGGGACCACTGATGTGGCGAATGAGAATATGAAAAACCTTGATATATGGCCGAAAAGGCTGGGAGGAACGTAATCGGCAATTTGCATCCTCCAATCGAGGTCATGCAGAAAAGACAGTTGCAATCCCTATTCTAGTATTTTGGAGTAGTATCTACATATCACCGTGCCTTTTGTCAGTAGGCATCTATGCATGTCTCTTTCGAGAAAAAGGAATGTTGATGGTTCGCTATACGCGCTCGAGAGGATGATGGCTGTTTTGTTGAAGAGAATCTGTGCATGACTTAGATAACTCAACAACAAAGAGGTTGGAGAATTGCAAGGAGGAGGGTTAAGAAAACCTCTATCTTGGTGCTGACAACCAAAGATTTCAAGATTTGCGTCTAGAACGTCTGCTGTAGTAGTTGTCATCCGCATTCTTAGTTTACTCCGTACTGTTCTTCAGCAATTCCATTCGAAATTTGTGCCAAAATGTATTGTAGAATTGCATAGGTGAAATATCATGGTATTCTTCTGCTTCGTTCAGACATCCACAAAGGGAACAAAAGACAATTGCTGCTCCATTTTAGAAGAACATGTAAGTGTAGATGGCAATCACAATTCACTGTAATCACAAACTATTTTTGTCTTGAAACCTGGAGTGTGTGAGTTCTGAGCATTGTTTGAAACAAGAATTGAATGAGTATTCACAAGATGCTATATTGTATAGAGAGAACACAGTCATCGACATATGGTATTCCACATTCAGCAACTATTTGCAGAAGGTCAATCCCCCACTTAGGCACAAAATATTGAAGTCATGGTGGCAGCAAGACATTGACTGTGGAGCAGACACTGAAGAGAACAAATGGGGACGTTGGCTTCGTACTTGAGCATGGATTTGAAGACAAAGAACTCGTTCAAAAAATTGCTAATGTCATAGTTGCTGAGGAAGTGTGGCCAAGGATCTGTGAAGTTAATCATGTGAGCCAAATACAGAATATGTTGAAAATGCAATTAGTGTCCAAGTTGTGGTGCTCGTTCATTGATAGTACAGAGCTCATGGACCGCCATCAAATGTCAAAGTATAACGCGGTTGGTCTATGGAGATAAAAACATGCTTCAGGCAGATTTCAAATTTTTGCTTGATTGTTGGAGTAGGGTAGAATGTTGTCTTCCAACCTCCCAATGCATTACTCTCTTGCATGCCATTACATGTAGTATTATAGGATCTTTTGTGGCTAAGTACATGCATTGTTGAGATAAGGCTCATTCTAAGGTTTCACGTAATTATGCACATAAAATTACACAGTGATTTACACTATTATTTGGGTTTCATTGCGGAACAGGTGGTAGATGCGGTAGTTTACAACATATCAACCCTTTGTAATACTCTATAATAATAGCTTAACTTGCTATTGGATTCTTTACAATTCATAAAACCTAGCGGATTTCTGAAGATCCACCAGGTTCCTATTACATGTCTTTCCATATCAGTGATTTTACAAGTTGTATGAGGTACTTACCATTTCCAGTATTCAAAGTAATTTGTTCGGATTGCAATAGTACAAACACCAGAACACATAATCGTACCTTCACCCCAAATTGTAGCCTTGGATTCAAACTGATAATTTGAGACTTCTTAAATACATCCAATTCCACTATATGTATTCAACTAACGGTAATTAGTAAAAGTAGCCAGAAGTACCTTCCAATATGTCCGTATATACGTAATAATTTGCAACCTTGTTCTTATCACGGAACCGTTCTTCCATTTCGTTACGTTAGCAGTGAAAAATTAATGGGAAACTTATTCTTAAAACCTTATAAATTTGTGACACTAAATGTAACTTTGCTGTTAGGTATATTGCATACTTTAGGTGTTTCTATATGTCCTCATCATATATGTATTTCAATCAAAGACGAACAACTCCAAACCCAAATTTATCATTTACCTCTCTCAGCTACTAGTCCATTTTGTAGTTAAACTACTAACTTACTTTCGCATCTACAGGTACAATGAGCTCTTATATTTACCTCTTGTCAGAATTCCGGCTGAAAATAACTATCGAATAAGCTTTTCACAGGAGTAGGTGTGTAACATGGAGTTAACTCAATTTTCAATGGTCGAGTATGTCTAAAATTGCACCATGTCAATTTGAACCCCTATATTCTACTAGACACGTGTAGTTACATTACGTGAAAGGATTAAACAAACAACAGAACTGCCGCGTACTAAGGGAATCCCGTTGGAGGGATCATTGCGTTCCCCGAAAACTAAGCTGTTTTCGACGAACATAGTGCTAGCGTAGCTTTGGAGAGCAGGATTACAACATCTTACTAAACGTAGCCAAGCAAATCCGTTACGTAGGGAAAACCACAAATGTAGCTGAAAAAACGTAGCAATTAGGCCAGTATTCTTGTATTGTTAGTAAACCCTTGTTGGCTTTGGCCCCCTTCATCTCAAAAATTGGCTCGGCCCCCCTTCATTCAAGCATCCTTCATCTTCATCCAATGTTTGGTTTGGCTCCTCTTCATCCACTTCTCGCCTTTGGCACCTTCATCGTCCGATTTCGAACAATCTATGTCCTCACCAGGGATTCCTTGTCTAAAACCCCTAGGCGTTGTAAGACCTTATCGTGAATTCTGCGGTGGAAAAGGTGCTTGTGGAATATCTTGTTGTGTTAGCTTTATTACTTGAGGTGATCTTTTTGACGTCCTCCAATCCACCTCACTCTCCAAAATTATCTCTGCGTACACCATTTGTAATATGTTGTACAGAACATTGTTGCTCACCGCATGCTTGCCGCCTTAGAGGAACCACCACACTTCAATACATCATTGCACAAATTCATCGTGATTGCAATAGTGCAAATTTGCACAATTCACGCGGCGGTGAAACTTGTGACGATAGTGTGGAAACAAATGGCCGATGTGGCACCAAACAATGTAATACCTGGCAGTCTTCTGGTCCCACACTCTCTCTATTGTCTCCCACCCAGCGAAAGCGTGTTGATTGGCATCTAAGAGAATCTTGTCATTCCTCTTTTGCTTCTTTCCTTTCCTCTCGCAGTTCTTGTCTATTGCTATCTTCTGCTCTTGGCCGGTTGTCATTGTTACCCAAATACTAACTAATTAAAAATTTATAATCAAAACTTTGATCTAAGCTTTATATATTCTTTGACAGAAAATACACTTTCATCCATTACAAATACAACAATAGTTCAAGAAATGTTTGAAAAAACTAATTGTTTAGTCTATTGCATCTACGAGTGACACGTGTGTGTAATTGTGTGGCGTATGTGTGTGAATCACCACGTGTTCCAGCAATCGTGCAAGCAGGTGGCAACTACAAGTTGACACCAGACAATGCACAAACGTAGGACACGTGGAGGTTGAAAGTGGCGACTTCGGATGTGGAAGACTGCTTAAGTAACCCTCTCGGTAGGGCGACCGGCCGTCCACTCGATCAGCGCGTTTGTAAGAGGGAGACTCGCGGTCGAGTGGATCGGAGCAACCGCGCAAGAGGGCGACCGGCGGTCTCCTTTACAGGGTGATAGGTGGTTGCCTCTAAACGGCGACTGCCGGTTCAATTTCCAAGGACTTCGGCCGCACCCCCTCTCGTCTTTCTCGAATATCAAGTTCCTCCTCTTTTCCCAATATCTTATTATGTTTATATTTAAATTCATGTAGGATTCAAATGAATCATGACACATAGATGTTTCGCGTATTTGTCCAAATTTGTATTGGCTCTAAATACTTGCGGGTTCATCCGCTCGAGACGCCAGAACACCGAAACGACAGCGTTGATTACGAAGCAAGCGACCACGGACGAGCAAATGAAGATCTTCTTGATGGTGCTTCCTTACTCTTGGTGACCTCCGTTTCGATTGATGCTACCTCCGTGCATGAGGTTCCCCAGGGTAGTCATGACTTGCAGGAAGATGCAGAAAGAGCGGTTCAGGGTGCCCCAATCTCCCTTGTCTCTGCGATCAACGAATTGGACTCAGTACGTGCGACTAATCCCACGGTGAGCTTCTTATCAATTGTAGCAAATCTTGTTTAGGTAGGGTCGACCTAAATTTCTGTTTGACTGGTTGATGAGCATCTGCTCATATTATTGCTCTGCTTGTATGATTTTTCATTTTGTAATAATTCTAAAAGCCGGCGCTCCTTGTTTTACAGGAGTCCGGCATTGAAGACGGCGAGTAGGTCTTGCGAGTTAGTCTTCGAATTATTGGATGGTGTGCCACGATTGTAGATAGTACCATGTAGTGACATCATTCAATAAAATGAAGACTTTTTATTTTATCACTTGCGTCTGGACTGCGTCCGCGTCATTCTCCCTCATTCTTGGCGCTAAATATCGTCATTCTTCTATCAGGCCGCGCCTCTGAGTATCTTATTCCGTCCGCTTGCCACCAGATCCCCCACCGACCACCTTGACCTGTGCGTCGGTGCGGTGGTCCGGTCCTCAATCACTCCGAGCAATCATTTGCATGCTTCCGCATTTCACAAGGTAACACTCTTGTTTTAATATCATCCACTATTGTCATTGGTCGTGCTGCAGGCTAGATTATCCAAATCTTCAAGCAAGACTTTCCCTACAACCCTCGGTCAACCCCTACCGCATGTGCCATCATTTAATGGACACCGGTCCATGCCCAAGTGGTTGAATGTGGTGTTGGAGTTGAACGGCGTCCTTTGTTCCACTACCCCTATGTCTCAAGCCCCATCCCAGTACCTTATTTTTCCTGATCCCAAACACCCTCCTGTTCTTTCCTCAACTATCCCCACCGTAGTTGCTGACACGGTAGTATACTGTCGTCCTGGACTTACCCCATTCCTCAATGTGTTAGACCGTTTCTGCCACATCCACGTTTGGAGTACCCTTCAACCTGAAGTAGTTGACGATCTTTGCACCTTACTTTTCTCTAGAACCGTTGTCGTTCCGCAAATCATACTGGCCTCAAACTCTTGCGATGGTCTCTTGCTGAAGAATTACACGACGGCCATGTACCCTGGCACGACTAATCCTATCTTACTTAAATATCCACGTCGACGTCTCTTCACTAGATGGGATGCTAATTTCAACGCCCAGAACTTTATTATGGTCGATAGCAATCCTGCGGCTTGTATGGCTGTTCCTCCACTGAACACTCTCTTTGCTGATCCTTGGGTCCATTCACATGTGGGTCCACCCTCAGACTCTTATCCACTGAAATTAATCCACGAGTTTTGTTTTGCCGTACATTTGAGAGGTCCGCAGAACTTCCGTCAACTTATGACTAGTAGACCCTCTCACAATGACTTGTCTAAGGACTCGGAGTTGTACGACATTATGTCTCGGAATTTGCCCTATGTGTGGAACCAGCTCCTACTAAATGGAAGAACCATGTCGTGATTGCTTTCATTTACGGTATTCGTTTAAATTTGTTTTTTTGTTTTTTCCTTGACTCAGTATTGTAATGCCTGGTCAGATCATCACCATTTCGTAGTCATGGATTTGCAAATTGCCACTTTCGATTGTTCTTGTGAGTCTACCATTAGAATGCCTTTTAAAGATTTAGTGTTTGTTTTTATGATATTCAGGTTTTTAGCGATGGACAACAAAGTGCCTCCCTGAATGATATTCCCCCAATGGGTCCCTCTACGATGTCAGATCCCTCTTACAATAGTGAGGGGTCGAGGACACTCTCGGAGTTGGAGCAAGGGCGGTACATATATCTTGCTCGAGATGACGCATCTGCTGTGGACTACACCAAAGACGTCATGGATGATAATGATGATGATGTTGTTGATAGTTACGTCAATGTACCGAGTCGAATTGTGGCGGCTTCTCGTGATAACATCCCGGCTACGGCGACAGACACCGTAGCACGGATTACTGATACCTCAAGTCATTCTACGGCCCTAGGTGTACCCTGCGATTTAGCTCCCGTCAACCTAAATGATCCTTTGCGAACTACAATGGCCCGTGTGGGACTATCCTTTGAAGGAGACTATCCCCGAGTTGTTGGGAAGCGTGAGAGAAATGAGGCTTTTGGTGATCCACGTCCACGTAGTACTATTTAGATTTTTCTGGGCTTTACTTTAGGAGGTCTACAATTACACCAATAATTTGTTTTCTGGATTTTTCAATCAATAAACCTTTCTCCTTTAGTAAATTTGTGTTAATATTGATTGTATTTTGAATGAATTCTTCTTTTTGATTAAGTATAGTTTGTATATTCATTACTCCGTCTTTTTATTTTGAGAATATTCTGCTATATTGATAAAACGTGCTCTTTATTTTGAGAATACTTCTCTCTATATTAATAAACTTACATCATTTGGTAATGTATTTGGCTTGGTGCAATCTAAGTGCGATTGTATCACCGTAAGTCGTATTTACCATTTTGTGTATATATTTCCATTATAATGAATTACGTGTTTCAAGTGTATATCTAAAACACTTTCAAAACTAAAACGAGATTTATAGTGGAAGTAAGATCTCATGGTTAATTTGTTTGAACTTAAATTAGGACTTGCTCGAAAGTGTTACGATGAACATGAAAATTAGAACATAATTTTATCTATAATATAGAACAAATTAGAAAACAATGTCAAAATATTAATGATTTTGATAGGCCCAGTAATTTAAAAAGTAGTTTTATTCCACGACTTATATGTCCAAAAATTGTGAAAATACTTGGCTACAAACAATACTTCTAGTACTAAATGTCACAACTATCAAACTATAAAAGCACCAGCTTGTCTACAACATTGTCCTGGATTTTACCTTTTAGTATAGAATACCATCCAAAAAATGAGTATTTCTGTTACAAGGTAATACCAAAATGCCTCTTGTCACCTACTGTCCTAGTACAATACCACAGTTCATTTGATTTGCACAACATGACATCACCAATAAGTGGGATAGTAAATAGTTTTACTCCTGACAAGTAAAACTTTACCTCATTCCCATAGACATTCTTTGTCCCTGTAAAAAAACACAATTTATCTAATAAAAATACCAAAACCAATAGAAAAAAGTCCATAGAAAATTTCATCTGTTAAAAAATAAAAAATAAAAAATTGCATACTTACCATTATGACCAAATCAAATGAAAACCCCATACGATACATCATTTGTATCTGTATGGATGTTACAATGGTAATTCTTGGTAATACTCATTGTTGTGAACGGTGTATTACCAAGACAGATGTTATCATCAGCAGTGATGCCTTCTTCTTTCAATACATTTTCCAAATGTTCAGAAATATTTAGAAATTGGATCTTTCAAATGATCACAATCAGACTTGCCAACTGATCTGCACAATAGCAGCATCCTTGGACATTATGTCGAAACCTATAATAATCACACACAAATATCGATATCCAAGGTTACAATTTTTGCATCATAATCCACCCTCTTCATTTCACCACGTTTTGTCAAACATCCCTTAGCCTCCAAAAATGTACCAAGCTCGGTCATCATTGTCAGAGCATTGGAGGTAAATCTACCATTGACAAGTAAGAAATGGAATCTACAAGCTTCAGTTTTAATGCACAGGGTTGGAGCCGCAACCTCCTCAAAATCTCCAAGCTCCTTATCCAAATCAACCTCTTTAGTCCAATACACTTTTGGCCTCACTTTGTGAACTCTGGGAATAGCCACAAGGTTTTCCTCCTCAGAGTACCATGCCGTTGAAGTTCTCAAAGTCTCTGTGTACTTCTTCTTTGAACTCAAGAAGTACACATTCAATAAATGTTCATTTAATTTTTTGGCATCTGCTGGAATCCCGGCCCTCCTACACTCATTCCATTTGTACTTTTTTCTACTAGAATCGAAGAAAAGTCCATGTTCTTCAAGAAACGGAGCATAAAGGTACAGCTCTTGTAACCGAACGTGAGCTTTACTTGTATTAGGAACACTGATATTGCTCACAACATTAGGCACCAAGCAATCACAGATACGGCACTTGTGTTTGAAAGGGTTATCAATCCTTGAAAGCTTCCTTTACTTACCAGCTCGCTTTTCAGCCTTTGACCTATGTTTTTTGGCTTTGTCATAGATAAGAAGCCAAGGATTAGATTTTTATAGGCATCTCTTGTATATTAAAAAAAAAAAAACTATACCAAACTCTGTTTCCAATACCATCCAACAACAAAGAAAGAGAACCGCTTAGAGCATCTTGTTGCACGAACAGTAAAGTCACCGAACAACTCAGCAAAAAATAGACTCTTTATGTATTGCGTAAAATCCATGACTGAAGTCTAATCCAGAATATCAAGGCATCTTGTGACGATGTGAGGATATCTCACGAAGGCACTCAACACTAATCCAAGATAAGACTTTAGTTACAGAAGTCCTACATACAAATACTATATACTAACATCTGCATTATATATCTCTCAAAGCCCTGGGTTACAAGTTGCAGTAAAAGTCCCTAAGATGAAGCTTGTTAGCACTTTAGCTTGTTCCCTAAGTTGAAGTGCTGGACCCGCAATCTGCAAACAAAAAACACACCTCCACTTAATCCACACCCTAAAGAAGTCGCGCCCTTTGTAAACCTAAATCCATAATAATGCCGACATGCTCACATAGACAATTTTCTCTCCTGCACAATTCCGCACTTTCTGAAGCTACCTCCAACATCTTGGGGATCGTTGAAGACCACATAACTAGGGTTACATTGCTCGAACTTAATTTTCCAGTTTCATTTCTCTAACTCACTCGCACTCTCTCACTCTTGTTCTAATCATTGGAAGTAAAGAAAAGGTAATGATGCCGCACCTCGGACATATTAACACTAAATTTAAGGAGGTTTACAATAAGTCGCACTTGCCGATTAGTTTGATCACTCCTCAACTCAGCGACCACCGACGTTTTGTCTCTCGTGAGCTGCAACAATCAACATAAGATAACCCTTCTCCAGTCCCAATGAACACATGCACTTCTCAACCCAAGCTCATGTGGAATAAAAAACCCGACAGGTACACGTGGTCACGTACCAGACTTGACAAAGCCTTACTATCCAGGTGTCATGTATCTAAACAGAAGCTAGTCTTAAAAACACAAAGCTACAAAAAAAGGTACAACAAGACCAACAACAACAACACGAAGAGTAAGGGAGTCGAGAGAAGAGGGAGACAATGACCAAGTCAAAACTGTCACAGTGAAGCTGTGCCTCCCGCCCTCTCAAGCTATCCGAAGAACAGGAGGGAGAGAGAAGCTCAGCACAAGTTGCAAGTCTCTGAATCTCCTCTCTCTCATTCTCTCTCTCTCGACGCAGACCTCTCTCGCTACACCACTCCGACTACCCTAATAACCCAACAACTCGATTGTGCGCTTCCGAACTCCAACTAGTACACGTTATTCAGTCACACTGCCACAGTACCCACAGAAACAATTTCAGATACAAAGAACCAACACCGAACTGCACACAGCTGAAAACAAACTAGAACGTGCAAGCTACATCATCAACACAAGTGCGACCTCTCAAGACAAACTAACAATTGTAGAGTCATCAGGCATCCACTGCTCCCACTCAATGTACATGCTTGCACCCGGAATTTGAGGAGCAAGTGGTAGCCCATTTACAGAAATAAGTGGCTCCAACTTGCGTTTTGTCTGTAAAATCTAAAGTGTATTAAAGGGCCGAGGAACAGTCTCAGAACTGCAACCGTGCCCAACATCACAAGGACTTCTCGTCAATAGAGCACACATAGTGGTGCTCCCATCTAGAAGACTTCTGAAGTATGCATACACAATAGAGCTGGTTGAAAACGGAAATGTTCCACTCGAACAATTGATTATGCCTACATGTGCATATTCTTAGAATCTTGTTACATGATATACTTCTAGATTTGATGGTTTCCGGAAGATTCAAGTACCTTACTGGATTTAGCTCCCAACTCTTACTTAAATGAACTGTTTCTCTATTTTTCAATAACTTCGACTTCTTTATATGCTGTGTACCAATTCGTACACTGGCATCGGAACCAGTGAAGTTTTAACATCACGCGCACTTTGTTTAACTCTACCTACAGGTACTTGTGAACCGTAATCTCTCAGAAGTAACCAATAAGAAAGTTCCTAATGCAAAGAGCGTTAGCGAGGCTGTTCCATGGTCGATCGATCTACTTGCTACACTTGCTTATCGTGTTCACACGAAGCAAGTTGGTGCATATCTAAACCTGCTGCAACGTACGCCAAAATCAAACAACTTAGTCCAGTTGGAAATGTGAACTTACGTGGGCAATCAGTACATCAACTACATGAAATTGTGCGCCAAAGGCAGCGTAACATATAATTTCCGTGCCAACGCTCCCGGGTGCAAGAAGTTTGCTGCAATACAAAGGGATGCTTGAGATTGCTGTCAACGAATACACGCTCCAAGCACTCCTGAAGCTGTGTGGCTTCAAACAAAGGGAGCTAGAGGGTTCTAGATCTAGTGTGCACATGATTGGGCCTACTCCACAGGCGAACATCTGTTGTTCCAGGTGTAACGGGAGCCTGATATTCTGCATGCACCAATAGAAGCCCAATAACACAAGGATGGGTGGGGTCCTACATGCATGTTGTCGATAAACTCTAAAATCGATATGGAACACAAATGGAGCAGTATTTAATGGAAAGCATAACTTCCACCAGTCGACTACATAAGCACACTAAATAGAGCTGATTTAGCACATGATTGTGCTTGTGCTTCATCTGTACAAGAACACAAGAGTTTGACTATGCTTGTTTATTGTTGGAAACTGGTATGTGTTTTTTTAATTTCAGCATTCCTCCATGTGATTATTCAAGCATTTCTTTAGATTTATATAGGTGGCATGAGAGTGAAGATTGTATACAAATATTCCTAACTTACTTAGGGAACAAGAATGTGAAACAAGAGCTTCATGTCAATTGTCCTATCAGAGTGGTGGTGATCGGTGGTGATATATGGAGTTGGATCCTGATTTGAATTAAGTCATTGATTTGGAGATCTTAGTTCATTCGAAGAGGAAATGAATATATTAGCCTTAAATGTTAGCATTATAAAAGAAATTACCATTAAAGAGAAATTCACACTAAAAAAGGATTTAGCATAAAAAAAATTTAACTAGTAAAGAAAATTACTAATAAAAAAATTAGCATCATGATTATTAGCAGAAAAAAATACTAGTGTTACAAAAATTAGTGTTAAATGAATTAGCATTGAAAAATGCTTTTTAATTGACCACACTCGGGCAGCAGCAGACAACCCTAAGCAGTCGCAAGCAGCCCGAGGCAGCCACGGGCAGCCCAAGGTAGCTACGGCCAGCCGTTGGCAGCCTCGGGCAGCCCATGGTGCCCTGGGCAGCTCGGGCAGCCCAAGCTGCATGCAATTGGCGGCGGGCTTGGGGGGCAGCTTCGTTGCGCGAGAGGTTGTCCTTGCACGCCACACTCCGGAGGGGTCTCCCTCCTCACGCCACTTTCATGTTGTTCTTGTTTTCACGATTTCGCGCCTTCACGCTCTCGATTCTCCCATTTTTCTCACGCGATCACGTTGCGTTTATGCCTGCCGTCTCGTGCAATCACGTTGCGTTTGTGCCTGCTTTCATCTGCGAGCACGTTGCATTTGTGCCTGCATTTACATTTGCATTTTCAGCTCTATTCACGTTAGGGTTTTGCTGTTGCAAATTGGAGCTTTTTTGCTGCGTGCTTGTTGCGTATCTCTCAGATAATATTGTCTTTCTGCTCTATAACTGTGAATCCTTGTTTGTGTGATTGTTATATGCTTGTTTTGACAATGTTCTGTGTGAGAAACAACAATCTGTAATGCAGACATGTTTAGCGCGATGTCACTTTAGCTGACAAATCTACAGTTTTGTCCGTAAATTGGATTCCCATTCAGTAATTTTAGCTCGATTCAAGCTAAATGAGCAGCCATGTTTGTTCGCGCCTCTTAAAGTTGTGGGAAAGGATTTATATACAGAATTTTTAGCTCGATCCAAGCTAAATGAGCAGCCTTGTTTTGACTGTAACGGTCCTGCCCATGGATTCATATGCATTACATTTAGCTCAAGTTGAGCTAACTGAGCAGATTGTATGTTCGTGACTAACAACTTTGCCCATTATATGTACTTATACCTGTGAGTAACGATATTATGCTAATAGTTTTGTAAGTTTAGCTCAAATCGAGCTAAATGCTCTCCGGATGCATGACCACTAGTGTCAAAAATGCAGATTCACGTTCAATAACGTCCATAAAATAATCCATTCATTGGAGATTCAGCTTGACTCGAGCTTAAAATTCCTACGATCAAGGACATCAAACGCCATTACATTAGATACAAGTCGAGTGCAATAGCATATAATACTTCTTTGTTCAAACTGTTAGCTCGGATCGAGCTAAATGTTTCATATATCATTGGCAGATGTCCACGTCTTCCGATATTGTGATCAAAAACAGAATCAGTAGATACACGTACCAAGGTATATAGCTCGAGTCGAGCTAAATACCCCGAATATAATCAACCTATGTACAATAGCAGCAAGGTGCTGATCGCATCGTAGTTTGTATAACTGAATCCCTTGCAAAGGTTAAGCTCAAATCGAGTTGAAATCTTCTTTAGTTACGACCAACATATGCTAGAGCCACAACTTGAAGTTGAACTCAATTGTGACTGACTTACTTCTCCAATGTGTTTTAGCTCGAGTCGTGCTAAATATTCCAGATTGTACAGACATCTGGCTCTAATAACATATGTTCTGATAGGTGTACCACGATGGTCAATTTTATAGTGTTCTAAGTTTTACCTCAAGTCGAGCGGAATACTCAAGGAAATAAAGACGTAAGATGTAGAAATGATATGTTGGTATTTGTCTCATGCTTACACATTGCATGTTTTGCAATGATTTAGCTAAACGTTGCTCGTATGCGAGCGTAGAGCGTAGAGCGTAGAATTTTAGTTTTGCAAGCCGAATTTTTTTATTTTTAGTAAAACATTAACTAAAAATAAATAAAATAAATAATAAATCGAGGATATTCTCGAGAAGCAATGGCAGGCAACTTACCGGTTTTCCGATTTGGTGGTGGGCTACATCACGAAGAAGGACAACGAGGGGCTGAAGAGCCGATTCAAGAGGCCGCCCAACAACAAGATTGGCTTCAAGCTCGACCAGTGCAAGAGTGCTCGGGAGCAGAGGCTACTCCAATTTCTGCTGCCCATCCTCAGTCTGGATAAGCCGACCTCCTGCAAGATCAAGCTAATGAAGTCTATCCTATAGAGCTACGAAGGGAAGAAGGTGATTGGATGGCACCACATCATCAACGAGGTGGTACAGAAGGAGGTGTTCAAGATCGACAACCAGAAGGGTTGTCCGTTGACACCCTACCTCCACCACTTGTACGCCCGGTATGGCATCCTCACTCAACCAGAAGCAGCAGGATGAGAGAAGCTACAACCTCTGGAGGTAGCTTCTCCCCATGTCGACCTATCTTTGGAGTCCAAAGAGGAGAATCCGGATAGGCCGGTCATTGACTTGGAGGGATCCCCGAGGTATGTCAATCAGACTCCGCAAAAGAAGAAGAAGGCTAATCCGGATGAGGCTCGACCTAGCAGCGCCCCCCAAAAATCTACCCCACGGAGGCAGACCGGACAAAGGCCAGCAACTCGGTCGACGCAAGCCACCAAGGCAATTTTGTTCATCTTCACGCCCCACTGAGTAGAAGAGGAGGAATCAGAGGAGGAGGAAGAAGAAGAAGAGGAAGAGGAGAATCCTCCGATCCTAAGGAGGACGCATGCATAGCAACGGAGGGCCGAAGCCGTAGCCGAGGCTGGAGGGGATCAATCCAAAGAAGAGGATGATCAGGAAGAGGACAATCCGGAAGAAGATGATCCGAACGCGGATGAGGAAGGAGGATCCGGATGGGAGACCCCTGCCCGGCGTGAGACGAGTGCTGGAAGGAAGAAGAAGAGGAAGTTCACACCCCACTTGGCAAGGGTGGAGACTCCTAACCCGTCGCCTGCAAAGGGAGGAGAGACATCCGGTAGCCACGCCGCGCTTAGTTGGTACCCCGGAAGTAGCGTCATCAACTCCAGCTTCTGAGCAGGCACCTCCCAAAGGGCAACTGCCGAACTTGAAGCTAAAGACAAGCAAGATGAAGAGGGCGATTGGAGCTGAGGCGGTGGATCCGGAAGACAGAGGCAAGGAAGAAGAAAATCCGGATCTCGAGGTCATGCAGGATCCGGAACCCATCCTGGTTGCCAACCCGAGAGGTATTGTTTAACTCGATCCAATCTCCTGCAGAAGGCGTTTAGACACCGGTTAGGACATCATGCAGGAGGCAGGGCGGTCTTGTCGGCCTCGAAAACCGGAGCAGCCAGCACTACCTAAGTCAGTCAAACCGGCGATACGAGCACAACCACAAGGAACCATCCGGACTACGCCAATTCTGACTGTTGAGGCTGTCATGTCCACATTACCCCGACCATATTACTGGATTCTTAGTGAGGGTATCCTACAGTTGATCCGGTTTGCCATTGAGGAGGTGGGGCAAGACACCCCCCGGTTGTTCTCGTCCATAGAACAACTTGGTCATATTTTCCGGACACCAAATGTTGAGCGCTACCCGGAGCTTGCGGAGAACCTTTATAAGAAGGTAGCGGAATTGAGAGCCGGAAAAGCAGAAGCTGAGCGGAAGACGCAGCAGGAGACGAAGGCCTTAAGGAAGACAGTGGGGGAGCAGGAAGGTATAATTTGGGGATTGCATGGCATCGATTGGACGGTGTTGCAAACACTAGAGAAGTTGTTTGAAGCGGATGGGGAGGCTCAAATGAAGGCAAAACTTTACGACGCACAGCTGACCTTGGATGACTCAACCCGGTTGAAGGAGCTACTCCGAAGACGCGACGTGGGAGTAAATCAGGCGTTGAAGGAATTCTGTGTGCTCTCGGGTAAGTTAATAGCAACCATCCTCTTTGCAGGTTTGGGCAAGATCACCCTTCCGGTGAATTTTGCACCCACCCCTCCCCCAAAGAACATTGAGACGGCCCCCGCAAATCCGGTTGATGTCCCAATGACCGGCTCCGTCAGCCGAGCGGGGATGGCAAGCGGACAGGGGGATACCGAAGTAGTCACCCTTGCAAAAGGAGAGGTGGACCCCGCTCTACCTATAAGAGTCATAATCGTCGGACCTTGAGAAGAGTAAGAAGAGCTCGCCGTCACCAGAAACACTACAACCAATCCACAGAAGGAGGAGGTCGAGACTTCGCTTGCAGAGGCAATAGTGGAACCTGTAGTGCAACTGGAAGTGCACCCAGTAGTGCAAGTGGTTGTGCAACCAGTAGTTCAACCGGTAGTAAATTTGGTGGACGAACCGGTTATACAACCAATTATGGAGATGTCGGTGGACCCGTACAAGATGCTCCCAACCCATGAGCAGACCGGAGCAATCGTTCCAGAGGAGAGTATTGAGGAGGCTACCGCGGTACTACCGGAAGAGATGCGTGCGGAAGAAGAGAAAGCGGAGGACGAGGTGAAGTCCCCGAGCCGGTGGCTCCCGTTAGCACTCTGGTTCCTGTCAGTACCGGAGTGGTTTTCCTCGTTGTCCAAATCCAAGAGCCGGCCGCCCTGTGCCTGATCGTCATTCGGCCGCCCGAGACCTATGGATCGATGGAGAGGAGTGAGGATCTGAATGTGTTGTTTCTAGCCCAAGTGAGAACCGACAACACCAATCCGGAGGGCGAACCAGGATATGGGGAGTCTACACCCGCGGAGGCAGAGGACCAGACTCCTACCCAGAGCCCTAGTCGCATGAGCTCCCTGTTGCGACCCTACAGTCAACAGTGACTTTGAGGGAACTGCTGTTAGCGAACCTCGAGAACCAGGGATCCGGGTTAGCAAAGAAGGCTGCGCCGCCTTCGATTCCGACTAGACCAATGATAGACGAGGGCGTGATTTAGTAGGTAGTCGGACTAGATATTTAGATTAAAGACAAAAACGCATATGCTTAGCTAAGTCCACTCTCTCCGGAAATCTCGGATTCCAGATATTCAGAATCTGATGAGGGTTTGCGGTAAAACCGGGAGCCGTGGATACTTATCGGGGATTCTACAGAATTGCCCAGGTCTTTCTGTATTTTCTGCACTCCATGAGTAGAGGTTTAGCTTGCATCTCAACTCCAATTATCTTTGTTGTTTTCGTGTGAATTCCCAGTTGTCTTGTGCAAGTCTGGTCTGAATCTAGTTGTAGGAACAGGAGTCCCTTGCAGATTTGGTGGCTGCTGCTCTAGTACCCGGTTTGGGATTGTTAGAGTGGTTGCGGTGTCAGTAAAAGATCCAAGTGGGAGAGTTTTGAGCATTTATATGTATCTACTGGTTGCAAGGATTGACGTTGTACTCTGGATTGGACAGAGGTACGAGGTTGGTGAGTAAAGCTGACCCGGTAGTCAACCTCCTGGGTGGGATATCGGGTAGACGGAGTCATCACTAGAATTTGTGTGCAAACCCGGAAACCGGTTTAGTTTTACGGGACGTTAGTCGAAATCTCACGGATTAAATTGCGAGATACTCTTCACTGCAATCCGGATCGCGAGTTACCACTGGACTAGGCAGAGAGAGAGAACCGGATGACAGCTTGAGAGACCTGCTATTTGGAAGGTAAAACCGGGTGGCAGAAGTAGTTGTAAGGGGAGAACTCCGGAAGAGAGAGGAAGTACAAAGTAACAAAACGGTGAAACTCCGATCACCTAAATCATCCGGTAGAGAGTGACCGAATTCCGCACCCTCCAAATTACTAGGAAGGATCCTTCCAAGGATTAACGGAGGCAAAACTAAATCAACATTTTGTTACTTAATAGTATTCAGTTGGTAGTGTACTCGACCGGGAAGGGGAACCGGATTAGGAACTACTCGGTTACCCTAGGGTTTTGGTTTGAGGTTGACCAGATCAGAGTGCAAGAGTAACTGGCTTTGTCAACCGGATTGTGGTAGGTCGTTGTAGCGTAAGACCGTACTAGTCCTATCCGGATTGAGCCTTGTTTCACTCTTCACAGAGTCTCCAAGGAACGTTACCCGGAAGGTAGACCCTTTTGTTAGGTATCAGTGGTTAAATGGGGTGTTTTTGGTCCTACTTGGTTTGGTAACTCACGACACCTTTTACTACCTGACATACTACCTGATTTGCTGAGGGAAGGAAGGATTTTTATGGGTTTTACGGATTGTGTGGAGTGAATGGAGGAAGGAGTATATCTTAGAGAGTTACCGGAAACACACGATGAAGATTGAAGCTTCATAGGAGGGGTACAAGATTCCAGCGGAGGTCCTCGGTGGTCATTGTCCAAATCAGACACATCTATACTAACATGCATTCCTGGTTTGACCTTAACATAAGCATGTAAGGGAGCAGCGGTGGAGAGAGTCGACGAACTACGAGGGGTGAGGATATGAGTGGAAACGTTCATGACAGACTCAGTCATGCCATAAACGCGATACTTCCCAACCTTCAATTTCCATACGGTTGCATTGTTATCTAAGATGACAGGTTTGACAATCATGGTGTACTGAATTTCAAGAGTGACAGGGTCAACGATGGCGCTTTTTGACCATAGATTAGCAGTGTCGTAACCAAATTGAATGCCAAGCCACTGAAGTGTGATTTTTACCACACCATCAGGACCTGGAGTGATGCATGCAAGTACTACATGGTCACTGGACCTAATCTCTAATATGTTCAGAGCCGGAGGTAGAGGTGGAGGTGGAGAAGCGATTGACGCCATGACAGAAGCTATGAAGAAAGGTCGTGTACAATGGAGGTAAAGAGAGTGAGTGGTCTATGATGTGTTGATGTTTATATGGTATACAATTTATTGTTGATTAGGTATAGACTAAAACTGGCCGGCCGAGATACTACTGATGAGAATTATAATATTGCACATTTAGGTGTTGTAAAAGAACATCCTATAACCACACCATAGTTAGGCATGTTGATCGTTTAGTATAATTATTTGAATTGCATGGAGTAGTCGGAAAATGGTTTTAGAAATTTGGATCTTGAACTAGGAAAGGATAATTTGTAAAGGTGATGGCCGCCGTCTTTGTCAGGTTTATTCCGATCTTGAATTGGCATTCAAAGATTAGAACAGCCGTTCTTGTCAGACATGACAAGTGCGTGTTGTCAGTGTTGTTATTTGAAGTCATACGCGTTGTCAAGATTAGATGAGTTACTGGAAGCTGGGCATTGGATTAAAGGGATAAGATGTACGAGTTAGTCCTCTCTTGTCTTTACTGTGATTGAGTATTATAGTGTTGAGATCTAATTGATTCAGAGTAGTAAATTGAGAGGGTGGAGTGAAGATGGATTCCAACCGCCATGTTTTGGATGGAACCAACGATTTTGCAAACAAGAAGAAGACGAGGGGGGAACAAGATTTAGTGCTCCCAAGGCATTGAAGCGAAGTACAATGAGAAAGCGAGGCGGCACAAGCTCTAACGGCGATGATCGAGAAGTAGATGTATTCTATATATTCAATGAAGAGGGACCACTATAAGCGTTCAGGCTGAATGTGAAGATCCGCTCCAAGAGAGTGACTTAGCTAATGAGGAGGAAGAAGGTCAGAGGTCAAAAGACACGCAAGAAGATCATAAGACTAAGGAGACGTCTGCATCAAGCGAATACTTGAACGACTACTTTGAGGATTGTGGTGGAGATGTGGAGTGCGGCTGTGAGGTAAGCAACAAAATGATGTCTGATGCATGTGTTGTTGGTTTGGTATACTAACTGTGGTTAATGGGTATAGATGCCCAATTGTAGAGATTGTGTTGAGGAGATCGATGTAGACATGGGTGCAAACACTATAGAGAAGGAGTAATTGAAGTAACCCGGATCAGAGCACAAAGGGTCGGCATTGAATCCACAGAAAGAGTGGATGACGAAGAAGAGACAAGTGGACGGGAGGAAGAGGAAGAGGTATCGGAGAGGCGTTTTTTCTGTGTACCATTGAGAGAAACCGGATATATGCTGAAATTCTATGTCGATCACTTATGAATGACGGGTACATTTAAATCTACGTAATATTTGATTCATGTATTGAGTATGATAATATGATTTTGTACTTTGGTAGAATTTTGGGTTAGTGTTAAGTGCAATAATGTAAATGTTAAAGTTATATATTGGAGGAGTTGAACAATTTATACAATACCAAAAACATGGCTCAATAAATAGTATGTGGAAATGAAATTCATGTATGCCAAATTTATTTGTACTTTGCATGTATATAGAAATTGCAATTTAGCCAAAAATTAGTACTATAGACTAGCTTATTGTACAAGACCTCGATATCAATGTCGTTAGTACCGGTAGATGACCTACAGTGGACCTGTCTAAGACAATGTTGGTGCACCAAAGTAGGACCGTGAATGATCGTAACTAGTTGCACCCAAGTACACCAAATAGGTATATCAGTGTTAGATACAATAATTTAGATAAACATGTCATAAGATTTTATTGTTGATTAGAAATTTTCCACTCTACATCGGTGAGGATGAGGATTCTTTTATAGTATTAGAATCAATATTCAAGGTAATTTTTTTATCATAAGTAAAAACATATAGCATTTTCTACTCTTATAAAAATCTAGCACTACTATACCTATTTAGCGTAGTTTCAACGAAGACTCGACTTTCGCAGGTATAACCGTAGTAGTCCATGTATACAACCAGCCATGGGCAGGTATAGGACCAGTGTAGGGCAAGTAGGGTAAGTACAGGGGCGACGAGAGTATTCCTAGTTAAAACCCGCTGAATAAATTGATGCATGAGCAAATGCCCGTGGCTGGGTATAGGGCCTCGGCATGGTAAAAGGGACGGTAGGGTATAGGTCAACGCCCGGGTATAAGGTTCTTGTGCCAAGGAGGCTCTTGTGGAGTGCCGAGCAGGCTCCTGTGGCTGCCTTTGGCGTTCCTATCAGTTTCTGATTGGGGTCAGAGCTGCCATTTCATGCGCTGACAAGAGTCGTTCTATTTTGGAAGTAGCCTTATTGGGATTGTAGTTGTTATTGGATCGCTTTTCATTGGTGTGCTGGCTTTTTTGATCAGTTAGGGTTTTGATCTTCACGTAGCATCTTGTCTTGTTGTGAGATTAGGCGATGGGGATCTCTGGAGCTATACATGACAGATCAAAAGTAGATATTCACAATATTGGAGTTCTGACAATGGAAGAAATTAGGGTAGAAGTCATGTCAGAGGTGGACTAGGTGGCTGTGATTAGCAATTCCAAAATAGAATCGGACAGGAGAGAAATGGAAATGAAGAACTTCAACATAATGGTGGAAGTAGTGGTTTTGGAGTTGAGATTGTTGAGTTGGGAGTTTTGGGATAGGCTTTCATTCGTGAATTGCAAAACTTGGAACAATGGCGCAGCCGAATCAACAAGTCGGAGCGGAGACGGAACGAGGAGCAAACTCACAACCGATTAAAAGTGCTGCTTCAACGGAGCAGGTGACTCTACTGGAGGAGAACAGAAGTAGCATCAATGTCATCATCGATACGGTGAGCACGGATCGATGAACGAGGACTCAAATGTAACACCATCAATTGAAGTTGGAGCCATGGTTGAAGACAACGACACAAATGAGGAGGTAAGTTTTTCGAGTCGTGCCCTTCCTGCTCTCTCTGCCTTCCTGCTTGCTTTAGTTCCTCGTGCTTGCTGGCTTGCCGTGGTTCCTCACTTCTTTCCGTTTGGGAGCTGCTGAACCAAAACGTCTTGTTGGTACTTGTATCGTCTCCATGATGGCCATCCTTTGCTCGGTCTGGTGCCCTAAAGTCCTCTTGCTTGTCCTTGTAGTTTCCTTGTTGGTCATATCGTGAGAAATAGATCATGATGGGGAAATCGAGACCATGAACCCAAACGAGCGTGCTGATCCTGGGGTTGGCCGTGTTAGTCGTATCGCGAGATATAGAGGAGGATGGGAAAAACGAGACCATGAACCCAAACGCTCCCTGATGGTCCTTGGGGTGGCCGTGTTGGTCGTATTGTGAGATATAGAGGATGATGGGGAAATCAAGACCATGAACCCAAATGCACCCTGATGATCCTACAAGTCCTGTTATTGTCGTTGTGGTGGCCATGTTGTGTTTGTTGTGTTGCCCCGAAGTTGTGCCACAGGTCCTCAAATTTGCCATGCTGTTCTTGCTGTCCATCACATCCTCGCCTTGTTCACCCTCTTCATATCTTGATTCCTATGTCTTGCTCGTTCTCGTGATGCTCGTGATGGTCGTATTGTGAGAAATGGATCGTGATGGGGAAATCAAGACCATGACCTCAAACGTCCTGCTAGTCCTCTTATCATCGCTGTGATGGCCAATACGTGTTTATTGTGGTGCCCTGAATTTGTTCTGCTGGTTCTCATGAGCATGACTCCCATGCGCTCTTCATCACATCCGCGCTGTCTTCATGTCTTGATCCGCATGTCTTGCTGGTCGTTGTGGTGGTTGTGTTGGTCGAACTGGGAGCATGATGGGGAAATTGAGAGCATGACCCCAATTGAGCCTACTGGTCCTGCTGGTCCTCGGATTGTCGCCGTGATGGCCATGTCGTGTTTGTTGTGGTGCCCCAAATTAATCCTGCACGTCCTCCAAGTTGCCAATCTGCTCTTGCTGTTCATAACATCCTTGCGGTGATTGCCCTCCTCATACCATGATCCTCATGTCTTGCCGGTCCTTGTGGAGACGGTGTTGGTCGTATTGTGAGATATGGATCATGATGGGGAAATCAAGAGCATGTCCGAACGTGCATTCATGGTCCTGCTGGTCCTTCAATCTTCGCCCGGCAAATGGCCATCCATTGCTAGTTGTGATGCCCTGAAGTCTTGTGTTGGTGTTGTGTTATTTTGTGTCTGGCTATAGTGCACTTGAAAGCGTCAAAGTGGTTGTGTCTCATCTCGAAGTTACCATGTTGCTCTTGTTGTGATTGTTGTTCTCATATCTTGATCCTCATGTCTTTCAGGTTCTCATGGTGGCCGTGTTGGAGATGATGGGGAAATCAAGAGGATGATGGGGAAATCGTGAGCATGATGGGGAAATCAAGAGTATGACCCCGACTGGTATGGCTGGAGAAATTGTCTGGCTAGTATTTTATTTGTACTAAAGTAATTTCTACTTACAATAATTTTGTTCTTTTACTAGTACTTAACTGATATTGAACTAATTATGGACAAATTCATAGTCCAGAAATAATGTCGGGTGTCCGCCGATATTACCATTAGACTCCATCGGTAATCTCTGAAAGGTCATAATTCAGTCAAATTTTGTCCAAATTAAACATATAAGGTGTTTTTGATATTTACAAAAAATGTAGATGTCAAAAAACACCTCATATGTTTGATTTGGACAAAATTTGACTGAGTTATGGCCTTTTAAAAGTCGCTGATGCGGAGACGTATCGGCTGGCTGCCGATAAACCAAGGTTCTTCATTAGTTGCAAAAAGTCCATAAGTTGCAAATGATTCCATAATTAGTTAAATATCAGTTAGTTATATTGAGTCTAATGTTTTAAGTTAAATATAGTAATGTTTACATTCTTGCTGGAATGTGTGTAGATAAACTTGGAGTACTTGAAGGATAGTATGGAGGAGGTTATTGAATCCAAGACAGAGAGTTCTGATTTTGAGGAGATGCGAGAAAGGGTTTTAGAAACCTTAGGAAAACGTGTTTTAGTTATTGGCTTGCTAGCAACTACTCCTATCTGTAGGAGTATTTGTGCCCGTTGTAGCAAACCGATTTCTAATCATAAGCTTACCATGCCTGATACTGCTGAAAAGCTTACTATGCCTAATACAACTCATGAGCTTACCATGTTTGATTTAGCTCAAAAACTTTACATGCAACGTTGGTATGCAAATGTGAAACTGAAGCGTCTCGCAGCGCGTGAGGCAGCCCGAGTCACTCCTAGGCGATCTCCTAGACTAGCCCTTTAACGTGACTAGATTACGAGGATTCTAAAATGCATGTTTCTATTGTGTACTCATTCATATTGAGCATATGAATGCCATGATTTGTATTGGCATGTTTATTTTATAATCATGTGTTGTTATTTGATTTTTTAATTGATTAACCTTCATATTTACTAATGCTTGCAGCATCCTTTGATAGTCAATAGTACTCCACCGCCAATCGGGCCGGATATTGTTGCTTTTCGTCGACCAGGTGTAAAAGAGGACCAAGTAGATTTGGAGGGTATGCCATCTCAATATCCTCGCGATTCCGTTGAAACGACGGCTTGTCAGTATCACTATTTACCCAAGAGCAAAAAAAGGATGAAGAGAAATCTTCCAAGTCTGACGATGAAGGTCTTGAGAACATCGCTAAACATCCGCCTCATCTTAAAGACAAGGACATGCAATTCAGTGAGCAAGAGATCCGACTCGCAACAACATTTGACTCCGTTGTTGTCATCAACGGACTTCGCATCAAACCGGCCGAGAAGTCTCGCCTCCGAATTTCCTTGTGTCGCCTTTTGTCATACCCGAAGGTTAAACCGATCTTAGAATCTGATGTTCTAAAATTGCAGAATGAATTCACTCGTGGCTACCGCAAAGGAGACTGTGTTATGTATGTCTGCCATTAAAACAACAAAAAGATAGAGCTCCTCCTTGATGACTTTCCAAGGACTTGGAATAGTCACTGGGAGAACGCGAACGACGCAATTGAGGCTGCCTTGCAGCAAGACCTAGATTTGTACTAGTTTTGCGGTAAGATGTTTTGCGTGTGCAAAGGCAACCACCGTCTTACAGCGTGGATGAGACACATCGCAAACTTCCGCGACAATGACCCCGCGTGGCACATTATGGTGGATTGTATCATCTTAGACGCTTGAGAACGTCAAGGCGTTTTGCTCAATGCCATGGCCGACATGAACTGGTAACATTGCATTTCACTTTCTTTATTTGTATTGATTTGCCTTCACGATAATTTCATATTAACATTTGTGTTTTGGTTATAGTTGATAGGTCAACGGAGGATAACCATGTTAGATCTAGTGTCCCGGCAACAATCCAACGCATTCGAACTTTTGGAAAATTGAAGCTGGAAGCAATCAAAGATTTGAAACAAAAAAATTCATATGAGATTTGCTTGAGGGAAAAGCGGAGGCACCCGACTTGGTATCCTTTGACTATAGATATCTTTGTTGCGTTCTTATACCATGTAATCTATACTTCATTGTTTATTAGCTTGTATTAAAATTCATCTAAACCACATATGGATAATTATAATATTATTTGATTATCAAGAGAGGGAGATTGTCCGCGCTTATGACATTGCTGCCATGCACTACAAAAAAAACACTCCCAACAACGAACAATGTGGCCATGGCGTTTGGGAGGTTATGCATGAGGCTAATCTCAAAACCTTGAAGCAGTTACAAGGGAAAAACTTTGACAAGTTCCTCGCTGTAGCAAACCCGAAATAATGGCCCACTTTTCTTTAAAGAGGTGCATCTCAATTTATGGACCTCATATTTTGAATTGTACCATCCAATATACAAGAGAGTATTGACATTCAAATTGATTTTTTATGTCTCTATAGCTTAATAACCATTTCTCTACGTTCTCCATGTCGGATTTGACTATTGAGTGACTTCATAAAATTGTATGCTAATTGTTGGTCCCCTACACAAAGGAAGATGGCTCCAATGGTGGAATAGCTCAAACACTCTACGCCGTGGTGTAAAATTCCCCGAATTGCGTCTAGTGGACACCAAGTTGTTTGAAGTTTGAATTCACAAGGCTACATTTTGGGCTCAGGTTTACATTTCTAACACCATTGCAAATGTTTTATGAAACATTCACATCATAGTTTATTGTGATAGTGAAATTGTGGCGTGGGTATATTTCTAAACCAATTTTGTTCTTGTAGTTGAAGACAGCACTCGTGACGAGTGTAGCAGAAATTATTGAATCCGAGGAGATAACAGTTGCGAGGGATGTGGGAGTACTTAGACCGGAAGACTATGTTGATCATTGGAAACTTTCTCTTTGGAATGCAGGTTACCAAGATTTTCTGTCACCAACTGCCTTTCCCAAATCATGAGGTCCAATGACTTGAACAAGTTCAAAAATGGGAACTTGGCAATCAATTGTCTTATCTAGAGGTTGAAATTTCAACATCAGTAGCGCAATAATTTATATGTTGAATTCACTTGTTTAAATTCTAACATTTAAATTTCCTTAGGTACTTCAAAAGGGAATCGGTCGCTAAGAGTGTCCTCAGAGCATCAAAGGTCCCTCTTATCTTCCTTAATGTCACAGATCCAGATACTCCGACAAATGTTTTTACAGAGGATCAACACAAACGCTTTGAACCTAAACAATTGGAGACTGGAGCATGGTTCTTGGATTGCTCTAGCAGCTTTGTCCCCAACTACCAAAAAGATCTTGCGCTTTCTGTTGATAGCGTCTTTGTTGAGCTCAAACGCATTCATCTTGGGGATGATGGCAACGACGATGATTTTGCAAGCGAACAGCGAAGCCAGACTACTCGTGGAAATACGTCCAAACCTACAAAGCAGCAACTTGCCACGACTAATCCACAATTGCGTGTAGGTGCTTCTTCTACTCGAACAAACACAACACCACCTTCTACACAAGCACTCGGGGACCCTGACAACCTTACCTATGCAAGCCAAGGTGTTGACGCTGTAGGTGCTGCCTCTCCATCCGCAGCAGCACATTTAGTTCGTCTTGCTCGTGCTCAAGAAGCAAAGCGTTCCATTCTCCTCGATTCATTTAATAAGCAAAGTCCAACTTGCCTCTTTTTCTGGAGTTTGAGAATATGACCAAACTTATCAAAATGGCTGACGTTAAGCAGCGTATGGCGCCACAAATGAAGAGCATTCTAAAACACATTTGAAAGGTATATTGAAACTTTTTTGCAATTCGTATTCAAAATTAATTGTTACAATTTTGTAGACTTACTTCAAGTATGTTGTTTGTAACCCAGGTTGGTGCAGGTTGAGAGAAATCATGCAAAGCTATGACAATGGAGCCAAAACACATTGTCATCCATCTGATCATTGCAGACGCACCTGAGGATCTTCCCGTCCCTCTTGTAAATCCAGCTTTCGTGCCAGAATGGAACACTCGAGACGAAGATTTCTTTGAGATGGTATTTTGCTTTGTAGATTACAACTTGACGGATGATGGAGTCATACTTCTCATGCACCGTCGGGACAGGAACATCGAAGAAGAGTTGGACACGCACGCCTTTAAGTATGACTTCAAGGTTGTTCGAGATTGGAGGGGCTACAACCCCCTCCGGTTGTCGTCAAAGCTTTATGCGAACAAGACCGTAAGTCATGCTTTATTTTAAACCAATGTCTTGTAAGTTTTATTTGTCATCGTATCTAGTTTAAATTGTTTTTCTATTCACTTGTCTTATATCTACAGACTCAAAACTTTCACATCAAGGTTTTTGCATGAGAAAAGGCGCAATTTGAAATGAAGCGTTCGAACGGTCTTTGAGGCCAACATGATATTCTACTAGATGACAACGACAACCTATCCAATTTCACCACCAAAGATGACCAACTCCTGCGCTGTCGCGGCCCTAATTACTCCCAACTCTTTTTCTTCAAGTAAGCCTTACTTGGTAGCGGAATCGCGGCTTACTTTGTTGGTAGCAACCGGCCACAACTTAGCTAACACTGCACATGCCAAGCACACACAATGTTAGCACCATTTCTATTCAAGGTGTCCAACCCACCTTGACTCCCCCAACTCATTACCCGGAACCCGTAAACCGGAACTCCCACAAAACACATGGGCATGCCACTTGGTGGCACGGGGCGGCCTTCCACACATGTCCAAGCTCCCAAGGGTAGCACTACTCACCCCCGGAGCTAACCGCCCTTGCATATTGTCCAACTCCCCACTAGTCCCCTTCCATTCATGTCTTCGGGACATTACCGGAAACCGGCACTACTTTTCACGAGGACTAGTTTGGAGCGGGACACTTTTCCAACCCAATGTTTCGGGATGCACACCACAAGCATCCCATAGTGCCCAAGGTGCGGGAGTGAGGCTCCATCCCAAGCCTCACCCCTTAGAGCCACCCCGGCTCTCCTCGGCACCATGTGGAAGTGAGGAGGGAGACCACCCCTCCTCATAGTACTCTCTGGAGTCTTCGGTAGGCCCCCCCCTCTTGTGTTGAGGGGCCTTCCGTGACACACTTTTGTTTTGGAAGACCACCCGTTTTTGCCTTAGCCTCAAAAACGGGCCGTATCTTCTTCTCGGGCCAACTTGTAGCTCAGTTATCCAAATGGGACGTGCGAGCCCATTTTCGACATCTACTCTTTGAGTAGATGTCGATAGACTCCTCACTTGTCCCAATCGGAGCTTCTATGTGGGAGCTATGCTCCTCTGAACATTCGGGAGTCCCGGGAGGCAGCAGTCCCGGAGTCCCGAAGTCCCGATTCTTTGGAGAGCCATATCTCCCAAAGCATTGCTTTGCTCCTCACGAGCCTTAGCATTTTGGAAAGCTCTTGTCTAGAGCTTTCCAAATACATGCAACATGCCGCCATCCAAGAAGGACGACATTTTGAGTCCCGAAAGGTAACACTCCCGAGTCCCGGAGTGTCCCGGAACGCGCTCCAACTTTGGAGAGCCATATCTCATGACTCACAACTCCAAATCGCGCGTTCTTTGGACCTATGGGTGCGTGCTTAAACAAGGTTTCCAACCATGTAAAGCACACCACCAAGTTCGTCCCGAGCACGACGCCATTGCGTGCTGTTTGCTCGGGACTCCCCTTAGTCACTTCACCTTGTCTCTTGCCAAGCCTGGGACGTCACTCCCGGGGTCCTCTTGGCTCACCACGGTGTTCGGGCATCCTTTTGAAAGGGATGTGACATGCGCCCAGACAGGACTCCATAGCGCGGAGCTCGTGAGAAGCATCCAAATTTCATCTAGTGCTTTATCGAGTGCTTGACCGATTTGTTCGACATTGTGTTCGATTGAAGTGCCTCGACACGTATATGTGTACTATTTTTTTTGTCCATGTTCGTTTATTCTCCAATTTGGAGTTTTCTCTAATATAGTGCTTCCGCCAAGGCTTGTCAACAAACCAATAGCCTTGGAGAATGATAAGGAGATCTTTGACGGAGTTCTTAAAGCATTTGTAGAACCGAATTGACGTAGGTCACGGCCAAGACCTTCCAACAATGACTCAACAAGTGAGGAGCCTAGGAAGAAGAAGGCACGCTGTTACATGGGTGGGTTGATTTGAAATTACATGTATTTATTGTTGAATGGGTGGCATTTGATATTTTTACCCAAAACTAACTTCAATTTGGTATTTAGTTACGCAGGATTAGATGAACGTGTTCACCGCCATGCCGATGTCGTTCGAAGTCCTCCGGTTGCCTTTGCACTACCTTCGTACGCACAGCTTCTAGCTCAGAGGTTCGTAGGAGCTCTATCGCCTCTCCGGGCATTAGCCAATGCTCCACCAATTCCACGCGGCGTTCTTCGCTAGCTTGATTTTGAAGCGGACCAATGTCACGAGTCTTTCCATGCTCTCAAAGTTAGCGGAGATGATTCTAGTTGATCTAATATATGGATTGGTATTTTATACTTGGTTTGGTATTTGGTTATTGGCATTTGAGCACTTAGTACCTTGTAGCCCTTTTTATTCATAGTGTGGTGTGCTTATGATATGTTTTTGACTCGTTCTCGAGTTCGTAGTATTTATATATACTTCCGGCATATTTATTATGTTCTAGTATTTGCATTAAATCTCACATTTGATTTAAATATTTGCCTTCGTTACATAGTGTTAAAAAAAATATGGTAGTTTAAAAGAGATTGCTATGTATTGTTTTATTGATTCTAAGATTGTACTCTTGTCACAATGTTAATAGAATTGGGGTTACTATTTTCTATCTCTCTAGCTTGAGATAGTGTCAAACACTCCCTAATTGCACGCGGGTGCTCGAACGAGGCGATGGGGATTCGAACCCGGACTACCGCGTTACAATGACATATGTCCAATCAAACCCCCCTTGCATTGTATCAGAAGTAGGCTTGAAGTGACGATTATTCCATGCGCATTTGGGCATATTAACCCGGCCGAGTATGCTTTCTTTTAAACTTCGAGTATGGAATAAAATACTAGTGATTGCTTACATGGTATTGATGACGTCAACCCTAATTGGAGCATTGCTATGGCATGAGCGTAGAGAGTGGAGCGTAGAGCGTAGAGCATAGAGCGTACAATTTCAGACTTTTGAGCACTGAAAAATTGTTTTTACAAAATAAAATTTTAAGAATATTTTTAAAAAAAATTTAGAATGGTATAATCTACAAATTATTCAAATAATCCTGCCTGATGACCATGGAAATAGTACCCATAACCGTGCAAAATGGGCTTGAGATTAGGAAAAAATTGATTTGTGACCAAGTTTTTAAGGATATAGAAGACTTCATTGAAGAGGATTAAAGGGCCACATGTTTTCGTAAGGACCAAAAGTGAAGGTTTATGACAAGTAATTCAGAAATTTAAACAAAACTATAAATTTATATAGGTATATATGTATATAGGTATAACTATATATATAAATGTATTCACTAAATTGTGAATTTACATAGAGTCGCTTACTTCACACTTATGAATGTAGAAGAACGTATGTAGAAGACTAATAAGGACAAGTCATGACTCTAAACTAAAGCATGGGCTAAGATCCCACTCTTAAGAATGGTTTTCACCTCATTGAAACTAAGGGTAGGCGCATGCATGAAGAGGTCATAGTCGGCCTCTAGTTTACAGACTTGTACATAGACATAGTAAAGATGCTTACATTCAAGGTCGGAATGGTTGCCCACGTCTACGGAACTTAGACATTGTCTCCTTGAACGCTGGGCAATTGCAACCCGGGAGGGCACTAATAGTGAGATCATAAATTGACTCCGTTGGAGCTGGTTTGGACTGCAAATTAACGATGCATCGAAAACCCGTTTGAGGTATCATTGTTACCTTTAGAATAGTTGCCTTCATGGCTCTAGCAGAATCAATGTTCTGCATGTGTTTGGAACTCGCACAAGTGATGTTGCGGCGCATGGTCTTAGACTTTTGTTTTTGGATGAATGTTTGCATTATCTGGTATTGGAACCTGTTACAGATCTTGTGGCAGGGCTGAAATGTTGAACGTGCAGCTCACAGGAAAGCTTTGCTTTTGGGGAAGTTGAAATCCCGCATTCTCCAACACCTCAATCTCGGAACGTGTGAGATTCGTTCCTATCTTCACGGGCCAAACCAATGGGATGGGTGGTCGGTCCACGTAATCTAAGAATGGCTCTATCTATCGACGACGATGCCCCTTTACACACCTCTCAATATCATCAGCTCAGAAAAACAGCTGTTTCACCACCTTCTGGTTACCTTTATAAGCCGCGGTATAAAGTCTCGTGTTTGTGGGAGCTAGGGTGCTCTTCCCATTCTAGACAATTCGGAATGTGCACTTCTTGCGAGTGATAGCCATTCGCGCCCAACAAGACTTTGCAGAAACCTTATTAAGTTGGGCAATGTGCCACACTTTCTCGTTTACACGTGTCTCTTCCACGGCTGTCACGCGTTGAAAATCTATGCCACTCTAGGAAGGACGATGTGCTGGGCATTCCTCCACCTCCACTTCCTCCTGGATGGTACTCAAATTTTGGGCACGAGAACGTGTCACCCTACGGCCCATACGAGGTCGTGAAAAGTTCACGGTGTCGGGCCTTTGAGTTTCTTTTTCGGTGCCAAGGGTGACATCTGCTTTCCGTTTTCTTGACCCAAATACCTCAGCTTCTTCAAAGTGTGCATCACGTGTACAGAAATTTTGGGCTCCAGGCATCTTCAAGATGGCATAGTTCAGAGGCGTTGGATCCCCGGTTCGTTGAGCTCTACGTTGAATTGTCCGAAGTTCAGTTCGAAGTCGAAGTTCTTTTCTTGTGGGTCCAGAGCCTCCCTCTCCACCTTCCAGGTATTGATAATAGCCCACCACTTCAAAGAATGCTCGATTGTAATCGTCGACGGTTGCAACATAGAGATTGGCACCCCTTTTACCAGATGCTTGCATCCATTTGTTGTGAACTGTCTCAGCGAGGTTGCAAGATGGCATTTCTGCTAATTTGTCTGGAGAATATCTCTTCTCTTGCAAAAAGTCGAGATAGTTAGTACTGTTCCAAATCTGAATTGGTCAAAGATAGCCGAAGGAAATAGAATATATTGAAAGGATGATTGTAAGTTTACCAGTTCCATGAATCCACCCCATTGCTTGTAATGAAAATGCCAAAACGCAAGCCAAAGGTTCAAATGGTAGAGGCCTGCTTCAGTGGCCGCGCCCGAGGATGTCCACGACGCCTTGATTGCGAGGTAACGTGTTTCAGCTTCTGCCACAGAGCTTGCATCTTTGTACTGCTTACACAATTTCTTGTATTGATCTTGCAATTCGTGCACGATGTACCTTTTTGTGTGTTTCTCAAGGGATTGCACCCACTGGAAATAACACGTTCGCTCTTGACCCTCCATGGGTATCTTTGGATCACCAGAACCGTATATGATACGCACAGAGTTCCAATTCGTTTGAGCGTTGTTCGCCATGAAACCTTTGAACCGCGGCTTGTGTATTCCATGTCTAGCCATGACATGATTGAGGTTCCTCCAGAACACAATTTGAGCATCTGCGGCCTTTGACATGAAATCACAACAAGCAATGGTGAGTACGCGTTGGTAATTAGTGTTGTACACGTGGCATGCCATGGTGGTCCAGTGGGTAACTCGTTTGACGTGGTCGAACATCATCCACGCGTCTTCAAGGTCATCGCTAGGTTGCATTCGGCGGACAAGGTCAACACCACTGCCAGGTCCAACCTCGGACATCTTGAAGATGAAAACCCTATCAGAATCAACACCTTGGCCAGGAAACATGTTGCGTTGCACGTTGGCCCAGTTGCTAAGCCCTCTTAGCTTAGTGATACCGTCTAGAACGCCATATCTGCGTAGATACTTGAAAGTGTAGACACGATATTTTAAACTAGGGAAGTTGAGCTCCTTGCAGCATTCAAAGATAGGCTTCAGCTGTTCGAGAGTAAGCACGGTGGGGGGGTCATCTTCTTCGCGGAGCAAGACGTTACCTAAGACATCCTTGCTAGTTTCCAAGACTATCTTCGAAAGGGTAGCTTGCGGATTGCGGTCCACATGTTGTTCTATCAAGTCCTCTATCATCTTCCGTGTGCCCCTATGGGCTCCTACTTTGACAGGATGTTTACAATTGCTTACGTGGACGCAAGCACGCTCTTGGGTATCATCTCCAAAGACATAGAAGATTTTTGCATCACAAGAGGCTACACAGACAGGAGGTTGTTTGCAGATCTTATAGACTATAGTTGAAGTTGAAGGTGGAGCATCTCCAACAGGGACAACATCTTTGCAGGAACCTTCAAACTCGACCTCGTTCACTCCTGCCACGCGTTCAGGCCTCTGTAGAAATCGACAGTTTGGATTGTGAGATTGAAGATGACCTACACAGTACGACGACCGGAATGACAACCTCGGCGTATTACTGATGTTAGTAGTCACAGTCTTCATCCATGTATGGCCATCATAACGTTTGTCCATACCTTCCATAGATTTTGCATTCTTTTGGAGGGCAGAAGGACGAGTGGGAGGTAAAATGAAGACAAAATCCCCATTTAACAAAGGAGGCAGGAAATCAACGTCCTCACTACGGATTAGATCGTAATTCAGCTTTTTAAGAGCTGACTTGCTTCCAGGCATACTACATAGTCTACGGAGGGAGAGTAATATGTTTTTTTCTTTTGTAGATTGTGAAGGCAGAAACAAATGAGTAGTCCTACGTGAATCTAGTGAAGAAGAGGGAGTTGGACGATTAATTCTATGGCCGATAGGTGGAAGAAAAGGTCTCCCCTCGTCATTTGAGGTA
Organism: Bryum argenteum; assembly: GCA_037043015.1. Lineage (NCBI taxonomy): Eukaryota > Viridiplantae > Streptophyta > Bryopsida > Bryales > Bryaceae > Bryum > Bryum argenteum. Next base: position 32,640,330 of record CM073321.1, on the reverse strand, counting down.
TCTGTCAAGTTGATGGTACCACATTGATCCGGTTCGATCTTGATAAGAGATAGCAAGGGAGGTTCAGTGTACAACGTGGAAGAACTACGAGGGGTGAACAGGACTGTAGAAGCGTTCATGGCGGACTCCGACAAGCTAGAAACGCGATACCTTCCAGATCCGAGAATTATTGTCTAACGTTTCAGGCTGGACGTAGAGGGTGAAGAGGACATTTTGACTATCCACATCAAGAACATCTGTTTCTAACCACAAGCTTAAAGCATCAAAACCATAACAAATCGAGAGCCACTGGCGAGGGATATCCGCGGTTCCATTACGGCCAGAAGGGATACATGTAGGAATGAGAGATCCAGGAGACACAAATTCTATGACATCGACGCAAAAAGCTTGAGGAGCAGAGGAAGCCATGGACACAAATATTAAGAATGATATGCGAGTATGAATTTGCAAAAGAGAGAAGTAGTAGAATTTCGGGCATATATACGTGGAAGTTGTAGATTAAGTCCAAGGTTTATGAGAGACACGTACAAGATGCTTTGTGAGCCATTGTTTGTTTTTTTATTGGAAATAGGGGTAATCTGATTGGATTGTATTTTTACGTTTGTGGTAGTGGTAGTGGTAGTAGAGAATAGGAGCTAAATATACTCTTTCTCATTGAATGAAGTAGTGAAGGAAATGAAAAAGTTACGGCGACTGTCATTGTCAGGTAGGATGCCTAAATGTAGTGAGTAATTCAATCTAGATTAGTAAAGCATGTCAGGAATGAGATGGTAAGATTTTGTCAGAGGTCTAAATCACAGAACGCGTGTTTTAGGTAACGCGGGATAAGAATTCTAGAGTTGGGTAAGGTAGGAGATTGAGATACAAGGCATTGAAATGGGAGGGTTAGGTCTCTCGTTTTTTAGCTTTGATTCTGTGTAGTCTCTACTGTCTTCTGCGTATTGCGTCTTTGTGATTAGAATTTATTGAGGCTCGTTATGGAGGCTGCAAGTAGCGAAGCAATGAAAGGGAAAGAGGGAGGGGGGGGGGGGAAGAAGAAAAAGAGAGGCGACATAAAATTCAGCGGGACTAAGGCAATCAGACGAAGCGCAATGCGAAAGAGGGATGCGTTGGGTTCTTGCAATGAGGATCGAGTAGGAGATGAAGTGGATATGAACGTTGATGAGTTTTTGCCAAGAAGGTTTAGACATGTGAAGGTGCGGTCTTTGAAATTGGATGCTGTTGTCGAGAGCGGAGAGAGTGAAGACATCGAAGATAGAAGTGAGCAGAATGATGTGAACAAAAATGGAGACGGTGTAAGGCGTTTGTTATCGCGGAGCGAGTCGTTGGAATCTGAGCATGATAGTGAAGATGATGGGATAGAGAAATTGGTAAGATCCAAACCTGAACTACTCCATTAGTAGTTTTAACCGAATTTTTTTGCCTTACTTGTCTCGATGTGTTTGTACAGTTCAATAAAATTGAGACAGTAGTTGGTGATATTTTTGGGCAGCAAGATACGCAGAAAGGATCTGGAAGTGAGGACGGAAGCAGGGACAATGCCGACAAACAACAAGAAGAAGACGGCGGAGTGCATCAAGAGAGGCAAGTAGAAATAGGAGAGGTTGGGGTACCTGTACTCATTCCGAATCATGTGGACGAGATATATTGGAGTATTCGTCCGAAGTTCATGATATATGTATATCGAAACGGTTATATTCAGCACTGGCTGATAGAGAACCCTGCAATCCCATGGGGTGACCCAGACAGTGATAATGTGTTTGAAAATGGAAATGAACCTAATATAGAGCGATAGAATGTATCCAATCCGGGCTTGCAGTTACATCTAAAAATATATATTTGTAAATTAATAAATATAGCTTGACTATGTATTTAAAGGAGATTATAATTATTTCTCATAAATGACCGAAGAGGTCCATGTATAGAAGTGGAAAAAACTTCTTATTACTTCTTGTTTATTCTCAAATTTGTGAATCTTATGTTTGCATCTAAACAAATTATTAAAGGGGTAGTGTAAATTTTTAGAGCAGTGCGAATCAATGTATTTGGTACTTGTCTTGTGGGCTAGTAGAGCATTATTACCCCAAAAGCCTATCGATTTAACGCCTTAGAACTACGATATCATAACTCTAACCACTATTGGGAATGCAAATCAATTTTCCATTCATCTGATTGACTATTCACCATGAGATTTCAAAATGAAATCTCCTTTTAATCGCGCTTCGTAATATTGACAGCTGGATGTTTTCAGTATGCAATATAATAACCTAGAACGTTTGTGCAGAAGCAAAGACTGCGACTTTCAAAATAATCAAAAAAATACGAATTGTTTTTCTTCCCGCCTTGTCTAAGTAAAGAGCAAAAGCTTCTAATTATCATAAGTGATGCATCAAAACTCAAAATGCTTTAGTATTTGTGTCTAAAAGAGCAACCGTCAGAAGAAATGACGAGTAAATTTCACAAGCAAAATTTAGCGAGTGGGCTTCACACCTTAGAGTTTTGCCCGATAGTGCAGCATCGGTAGTGCAGTATTGTAAATGAGCGGAGAGGTAAAATGGGCACATGAGCCCACTCTCTTACATCCCTTTCCAAAAAATGCCCGAACACCGTGGTCAGCCAAGAGAACCCCAAGAGTGACGCCCCGGGCTTCCCAAAAAGACAAGGTAAGGTGACTAAGGAGAGTCTCGAGCAAACAGCACGCAATAGCGTTGTTCTCGGGACAAACTTGGTCGCGTGCCTTACATGGTTGGAAACCTTGTTTAAGCACTTACCCATGGGTCCAAAAAACGTGCAATTTGGAGTTGTAAGTCATGAGAAACGGCACTCCAAAGTTGGAGCGCGTTCCGGGACACTCCGGGACTCGAGAGTGTTGCCTTTCGAGACTCAATTTGTCGTCCTTAATGGATGGCGGTATGTTGCATGTGGCTAGAGGGCGATCAACAAGAGCTTTCCAAAATGCTAAGGCTCGTGAAGAGCAAAACAATGCTTTGAGAGATATGACTCTCCAAAGCATCGGACTTTGGGACTCCAGGACTGCTGCCTCCGGAGACTCCTAAATGTTCAGAGGAGCATAGCTCGCACATGGAAGCTCCCATTGGAACAAATGAGGCTTGCACGGACCATTTGAGTAACTGAGCTACAAGTTGGCCCGAAAAGAAGTTACGGCCCGTTTTTGAGACTAAGGCAAAAACGGGTGGTCTTTCAATGATAAAGTGTGTCATTGAAGGCTCCTCAAAACAAGACGGGGGAGCCTACCGAAGACTCCAGAAAATACAATGAGGAGGGGTGGTCTTCCTTCTCACTTGCACATGATGCCATGAAGAACTGAGTTGGTTCCAAGAGGTGTGGCTTGGGATAGGGCCTCACTCCCGCATCTTAGGAAAGTTGAAGGGTGCTTTGGAGCATCTCTAAACATGGAATAGGAAATAGTCCCTATCCAGGTTAGTCCTCGTGATAAGTAGTGCCGGATCTCAGAAGCGACTAGGAATGGCTCAAAAGGCTGAGGCATGATAAAGAAGCCTCACTCTCACACCTTAGGCATTGTAGGATGCCCTTGAGCATCCCGCAACATTGAGTTGGAAAGAGTCGCGCTTCAAAATAAGGTTCCCGGGAAAACTAGTGTGAGGTTAAATCCCGGTGTTTCGGTTCTAACTCACAAGTTGGGCCGTGGGGGGAAGTGCAAGCAAACAACCTTCCGAGCAATGGACTTTTACCAGTTCTAATTCTCACCAAGCTCTTCCTTGGGGTGAATGCAAAATTCAATACCATGCAACATGCTCACATTCCAATTCCATGCATTGAATCCCACAATTCATGTAATAAACTTAAACAAGATCAACATACACAATCCTATGATATTGCAAACTTAAATCAAAGTTTTGACAAGTTTACAAGGGCTTCCTAGGGAAAAATTGAGCAGCGCTTCCGCGTCCCGCTGAAAATCCTAAATTCCTAACCTAACATGCAAATTAAACAACCATAGTGGCCGGGGCAATTTGGGCAGCGCTTCCGCGCTAAGTCCTTGCCCTGTGCCAACAAGAGACTCCAATTAGCAGTCATACTAACATTCAACTATTCACACACTTTCAACCAATTCATGCACCATAGAATTTTATGGCAATTAACCTTGTCTTTCTTTCATACAACAAACACGCTTCAGCAATTCAATCCTAACAAGCTAACTCACGAAATTGACAAGGATGACGGAAAGAACTCCCTAACGGTGGTACGGAGTCTAGATCGATTAGCCCTTCCGTGATCCCACGCTGCCGCATCACTCCTCCTCCTTCCAACGGCTCTAGCTCCTAGCCCATTGCTCCAAATCAAGCGTGTGAGGTGTCGTTGGAAAGAGGGAGACTTGATCTAGGACGTCCTTACAGCTCAGCTCCTGAATCGCTGTAGATCGTGCGCTATCGCCCTTGAAAGGTCTGCTACTCCGATTCGGCGGCTACCAAACTCTTCTTTCTTCCAACGGCTGTAAATCCTAGCTTGTTGCTTTGAATTGGGTGTGCGAGGTGTCCTTGGAGAGAGGACAACATGATCTAGGTCATCCGCAAAGCTCAGCTTCTGAATCGCTGTAGATCGTGCGCTATCGCCCTTGAAAGTTCTGCTGCTCCTATTTGGCGGCTACCAAACTGTGCTCCCTTCGTCCCTTCCACCTACACGCATCCCCGCGCACACACTAACGGCCTCTCCCCAAAAACACACCCAAATACTTAGATCTCAAAAAACTTGCCAAAACTACCTAAGGTTTTTTCCAAAAAACACACAAACACACTTCTTTTTTCTCCAAAAACTCTCGATCTCCTCCTAGCACGCACACAATCCACTCCCCACACATCCCCTCCAAAAAAACCAGAACCGTAATTTCTCTTTCTCTCCCTAGTTGGATATTTAGATGTGGTAGAGTTTCATCCGGTTTAACCGGATGAAACTTTGTTCATCCAGCATTTCATCCGCAGCATTTAACTAATTACCTTGATTATGCTTATTTATTAGGATGATTCTAGGTAATTATGAATAATGAAAAGTTCATAAGACATAATCAAAAACATGTCATACTACTTTGACACAATTTTAATATTGCTAATTTAGTATAAACCAAACACTACCGGGCCATTTAGGCAAGACCCCTCCAATTATCATAGAATTTCTAGAAACCGAAGGAATTAGCCTAAATGTCTCAATTGGGGATTTTAAACATAAAAATATTAGACTAATGCTTGTAGATAAAGTTTCGTACAAGCGTGAACCATTTCGACGGTTCACAACTAGTGCCGGATTCCGGGAAGGTTTCCGGCAAAGTCCCGAATGAAGTGTTAGACAAGAGTTTAAGGAAGTTGGAAAATTGATAAGGGCGGTTAGCTCCGGAGGTGATTAGTGTCACCCTTGGGAGTTTAGACATTTGTGGAAGGCCGCCCTATGCCACCAAGTGGCACGCCTATGTGTTGGAGGGAGTTCCGGTTAATGAATATTGGGTAATGAGTTATAGAGACAAGGTGGGTTGGACACCTTGACTTGGAATGGTGTTAACATTGTGTGTGTGGGGCACATGCAAGTGTTAGCAAAGTCGTGGCCGGTTGCTAGCAACTAAGTCAGCCGGGATTCCGCCACCAAGTAAGGCTTTTTAAGAAAAAAAACAAAGTTCGAGTAATTAGCGTTGCGACAGCGGATAGGCTAAGGCCGTAATAAACCCACTTGCTTTCAATATGGCGCCTGGTTGGCTTCACAAGTGATACGAGTCTTCACATAATGGGCAATGTCTTCGTTCATTTTGGGCCAATAGAACCTCTTTGAAACCGAACATATGGTGGACTTCTCCCCCCTTTGCCCGGCCAAGTGGTTGTCATGCTCCTCCTTGAGCACAGTCAACATCCACTTGCCCTTTGGAACATACACCCTATTTTGCCGTAACTTGATCATACCTTGATGAAGCCACAGCGAAGTTCACTTAAGAACTTTTGAGCCTCGGGGTCTTTCATATACGCCTCCCTTATCCGTTTTGCCAAATCAGCTTCTCCCGCATACATCATTCTCAAGACTTGCGTGGTGCTTGGCTTATGTTCATCCTTCCAACCTAGTGCATCGAGCGCCCATTCACTCGGCCCGACTTGTGAATCAACTCCACATTTATGAGCACTAAGGTAACATGCCACCTCAATTGCTTTGGTGTGACTTTGGCTTGTGTCTCAAAGTACTTCAATGAAATATTATTGGTGAATACCTTGGTCTTGTGAAAACCAAGGTAATGTTGCCATGTCTTCAAACAATGCACCATGGCAAACATCTCCTTTTCATGCGTTGGCCAATTGATTTGGGTGCCATCTGATTTCTTGCTCTCAAATGCAATTGGCCTTCCTTCTTGCATGAGCACTCTCCCAATGGCAAAGTCACTTGCATCGGTGTGCACCTCAAAAGGTTTCTCAAACTTCGGGAACTTGAATACCGATGGGGAGGAGAGCTTCTCTTTGAGTTATTCAAAAGCTTGCTCACATGAATTGGTCCCATCCAAGGTCAAGTTCTTCTTAAGCAGATTGGACATGGGCTTAGCAATCTTATAGAAGATCTTTATGAACCTCCTATAATAATAGGCCAACCCAAGCAATGACCTTACTTCCTTTTGTGAAGTGGGTCGGCTCCACTTCTTGATTGCTTCAATCCTCATGTGGTTCGATTTGAGACCTTGCCCTGTCATAATGTGTCCCAATAACTCAATCTCTTGCAAGTCAAACTCACTTTTCTCCACATTTGCATAATAACTTATTGTCCCAAAGTTTTTGAAGCACAGTTGCAAGGTGTTGTGCATGCTCTTCCACCGTTTTGGAGATCACCAATATGTCATGAATGTAAACAATGACAAACCCATCCATCTCTTGATGGAACTCCGTTGTTCGGAGGGTTGTGAACGTTGAAGGGGCGTTGCACAACTCAAATGGCATCACCAAAGCCTTCGATGACGTCCCGATTATACTTGGGAGGTCTAGAGTTAGAAGTGAGCTTATTCTCTTAATCTCCCAAATACGTCCTTAGCATTATCAAGAACTGGGATTCGTCTAACTCTTCCAAGTTCACCAAATTGATCCTAATCCCTAACATGTTGGGAGCCTTGGTGAACTCCAACTCACCCTTTTTGCCTTCGAGGTTGGCAACCACACTCAGTGGCCGCCTCAATATCTTTACCCCATAGGTATCAAAGGAAGTCTTACAGAAGATGAGACCAATCCCATCCATCTCACAAACCTTGAAGTTTTCGACAAAGGTGAAGTTTTGGCATTATACTTCAACTTTGATTGCTACAAGGCATGTTTGGTGTGGCTTGCCTTTTTGCAAACCTCACTTAGATAAGCTTGCAAGCCCATCCTCTTCGATGCTTTGGGACTTATAAAGGAGTGGGTTGCTCCTTTGGTTTGGAGCAATGCATTGCCATGTGGCCCTTTTCACCACAATTCTAACAAGTTATGTGACTTCTCTCTTTTTTAGACTTATCCGCACTTTTAGTCTTATTCTTGGCAAACTTGCCCTTTCCACCTTGGAAAGCCCACTATCACCGCGCTTAAGATTTTGCCAACCATTTTTCTTATGTTGGCTCTTGGATAATAATTTGCCTTGATCTCCGATTGAGGCCTCCTCTTTAGAGGCCTTTTGGTGACCTTCATCATCACCAATCCTTTTTGCCAACTTGAGCAACTCGATACAAGTCTCCGGCAATCTTGACATCTTGAATAATGCCCGCTCTACCCAACCTTAGAGTCAATGGAAGAAAATGACCTATTTGGCCAATTCATCCAACTTTGGGAGCACATTCTAATGTGCATTGAAATCCTTCATATAGGCATGAAGGGTGCCCGTTTGCTTGAATCGTATAAGGGCTATGCCATCCTCAGTCTCTTGGTACTCTGGGTTGAAGCGATCACTTAGGATCCCCTTGAAACCGGTCCTTGTCAAGTTGCTCACCACTCCCAGTCACGTTCTCATCCCGAAAATGGGTCCAACACAAAAGAGCATGCTCTTTCAAGAAGGTCACGAGAATGGTGGTCTTGTCCTCTTCACAAGCCCTTTGAGCCTCAAAGTAGAGCTCAAGTTCCACAACGAAGTCCTTGACCTTGTTTGCCTCGCCCAATGTCGTGAAGGAAGATGGCAAGTTGGTCTTGCACAACTTGCGGGAAGAAGGGCTTGATGCCCTCCCCTTGAACTCCTTAATCTCCTCTTGCATGACTTGAAGAGTTTTGACAAGCTCATTGAACATTTCATCTTGAACCTTCCGCTTGTGGCCTCACTTTTTGGAAACGACACTAGGAGAAACTTCTTCCTCCTCATGGTGAGTTTCCTCCTCACAACTAGCAACTTTCTTTTGGTCGCCTTGCTCCTCTTCAATTTCCTCCGGCTCCTCCAAAGCAGCTTCAGAAAACTCTTCATGAGCAGCATCTCCGGCTTCAAAGACTTAACTACGTGTATTCGGGCCACATCGCGAGCTTCCGGCTCCTTGTACCATCCTACTTTTCATTGGATTCCATTACGTAGCCTGCTCTGATACCAAGTGTCGCGACCCTAATTACTCCAACTCGTTTTTTTTTTTTTTTAGTGAGCCTTACTTGGTAGCGGAATCCCGGCTCTCTTAGTTGGTAGCATCCGGCCACGACTTGGCTAACACTTGCATGTGTCCCACACACACAATGTTAGCACCATTCTAAGTCAAGGTGTCCAACCCACCTTGACTCCATAACTCATTATCCGATACTCATTACCCGGAACTCCCACAAACACATGGGCATGCCAACCCGGAACTCCCACCAACACATGGGCATGCTACTTGGTGGCATTGGGCGGCCTTCCACAAATGTCCATGCTCCCAAGGGTGACACTAATCACCCCCGGAGCTAACCGCTCTTATCCATTGTTCAAATTCCCACTAGTCCCCTTCCACTCTTGTCTCTCACTTCATTCGGGACATTGCATGAAACCCTTTCGAAATCTGGCACTAGATTGCCCGGGAACTAGTTTAGAGCGGGACTCTTTCAAACCCAATGTGCTGGGATGCTCAAGAGCATCCCACAATGCTCAAGGTGTGGGAGTGAGGCTTCATTTCCATGCCTCACCCTTTTGAGCCATTTCTGGTCACTCCCGAGAATCGGCACTACTTATCAAGGGGACTAACTTGGAGGGACACTTCCCAACCCCATGTTTAGAGATGCTCCAAAGCACCCTCCATTTTCGACAAGATGCGGAATTGAGGCCCATCCCAAGCCTCACCCCTTGGAGCCACTCGGCTCCTCATGGCACCATGTGCAAGTGAGAAGAAAGACCACCCCTCCTTATAGTACTTTCAGGAGTCTTCGGTAGGCCCCCCGCTCTTGTGTTGAGGAGCCTTCCGTGACACACTTTTCTTTTGGAAGACCACCCGTTTTTGCCTTAGTGTCAAAAACGGGCCGTAACTTCTTCTCAGGCTAACTTGTAGCTCAATTACTCAAATGGGCCATGCAAGCCCATTTTCGACATCCACTCTTTAAGCAAATGTCGATAGACTCCTCCAGAGCTTTTATGTAGGAGCTATGGTCCTCTAAACATTCGGGAGTCCCGGTAGGGTGCGACACACCCGCCAACGAGTCCATCGGAACAATGGTACAGGAGCCACCTGCCACGAGTAATGGGGCCCACTCGCCACTCTTATCCCATTTTCCTCGTCATGCCTGCACGTCATCCCTGCACGTCTTGCCTGCCTTGTTTGCCGTAGGGCACCTACAGAGAGCTCGAGCGCGGCAAAAGAGCTGGAGCGCGGCGAGGTGTGACTGATTGCACTTGGCTTTTGCAAGAGATGTCTGGTGCAGAAAGTGATCGCGTGACAAGGTTGGAAGATGCAGCGGAGCAGGTGGACGTAGGAATCAAAAATGTAAGCCCGGACTGAAGCTCGAGTTTCTTTCGTATGTGGTGGAAACTAGGATTGCTCGCACGAGGTTCAAAGAATGGGGAGGAGAATTAAGTGACAATACGATCAAGAGATCAATCATGTGTAAGTTCTGATCTCCTCTATCAACCTCAAATGTGATTGCACGTCATTGATAGGTTAATTTTTGGTACGTTTCAGTAGCCGCTCCGTGCCGAGGGAGCACTTCTGGTTAGGGAGCACTTTTGAAATTCAAGGAGAGGGCTGCGCCAGCGCAGGTATCCTCCTCCCTTGAGAGTACGACTGGTAAGATGGTCGAAGGCTGTAATTAGCTTCTCTATCAGATCGTTGTTCCCGTGCCGAGGTTGTGATTCTTGTCAACCACAACGTGATCAGTCAACTCGTAGCCTTTGGTAAGAATATCTCTTGTCCAGCCCTCGCGGAGGCCCCCCGTTAGGCATGGCAAGCTCATCCATACCTTGCCAAGACTTGGATGTCTTTGACGCTGAATACTTACAGGTTCTGAGAGCACAACGACGATCTCCTACCGCCAATCCATTTTCGTTAGGGAGCACTTCTGAATTTCTGGAAGAGAGCTGCGCCAGTGCACAAACCCTCCCCCCTCGAGAGTACGACTCGTTAGATAGATGATAGCGCTTGGAATTCAATGCACGAATTCCGAGAGAGGATTCACTTGAGTGTTGGGTCAGTTTTTATGTTGCTATTTTAATACTTTAGTGTCATATCTAATCACTTTCTTCCTTGTTATGGTGGTTTTTTATTTAATATTGGTAACCCATGATAGTAAATTTGTTAAATAGGATCTTGTGTTGGAATGTGCAGGTCTTTGATGTCTTGCCTAAAATTGAGATTATTTATGAGAATGAAAAGCCCAATACCAATACTGGCAGATTCGACATGCAACTTTGTGTGATCATTGTATTATCTTGTCGTTGTTTGGTTATAGGATTACCCTCTATATCTTTAACTATGCCACCTTCCCTTGTCCAAATGACGGACATTGCTACCGTGTGAGCGTTGAGCGGTGAGCGGTAAGATTTTGAATTTTTAGGGCTGAGTTTGTATTTTTAGTAAAAACATTTCCAAAAGTTACTTAAATTATTTTAGATAATAATTTTTGAATATTCTTGGGAATGTTCGAATATTCTTGACTTACTACCGTGGATTTAGTGACCCAAACCCGTGGAAAATAAGGCTTAAATTCCTTGAATTTGGTTGGACTTGAGCTAGAAAACCCGACAGTAAATCACAATTTGCAAATGTCAAGAGGTTTCTAAGGTAATATTTCTAAGTGATTAGTACTCCAAGTTAGACAAATTGGCAAGGTTTGCTGTACATGTAGGTACTGGTATAATTATTTTTAATCAGTTGTGAAAAAATATCACATATAGTGTGAACCACACAATCATAGGACTACCATATAGCGTATGTAAATGAGGACATTTAAAGCATTCTAATCTGTAGCATGGTCTAGGATTCCTCCCTCCAGAATCTTCTTCACCACGTTGAAACTAAGAGTGGCCGCGTGGATGAAGAGGTCAGCATCCGCATCAAATTTGCAAACCAATACGGTGATGAAGTATAGCTGCTTGCACGGTCCGTATGGATCTCTCCGTCCTAACGCAGAAATTGTTTTCTTGACTGCTGGGCATGAGCAACCCGAGAATTTACTAATTGAAAGTCTATAAACTGCATCCAAATCCGACTCCAAGTCTACGATACACCCAAAACCAGGCTGCAGGATCATACTCACCTTCAGAATTTTGGCCTGCATTGAGGTGGCAGACTCAATATTCTTCATGTGCTTTGAAGTCATAGCTAGAATGCGTTTATGCTCTTCGATCTTTTTGACCTAGGGAACACGTCTGGCTTCTCCGGGACTGGAATATGCGACAAGTCTCTTGGTGGGGCAGCATTATTGAAAGTGCGGTTCATAGGAAGCTGTTCTTTTCGTGGTAGTCGAAATCCCGCATTCTCTAACGACTCCATTTCATCACGTGTAAGTTTAGTCCCTATCTTAACAGGCCATATTGAAGATATAGGGGGTCTTTCTTGGCTTAGAGAGAATGGCTCAATCCACTTGCGACAATGACCCTTCACACACCTATTAATATCAACTGCACAAAACAAAAACAGATCAACTTTTATAAGCCCCTCTTGAGGGCGCTGCCATACTCCGGTGTAAGTTGGAGCTGCGGTTGCCTTCCCTTCTGAATAATTCGTGAGTCACATCTATTTTTAATCTTTCCCATGATACCCCAACAAGCCTTCGCAGAATTCTCCCTCAAACGGGCAATGTGCCACAGCCTCTCGTCTACTTTAGTCTCCTCAACAGTGGTCACACGTTCAATACTAGGTCCAGCAAAAGTAGATGGTAATGTCGGTGGCTCCTCAACTTCATCCTCTTTGGGGATAATACTCAGATTTTCAGCACAAGCTCGGGTAACTTTTCTCCCAATTCGGGGACGTGAGTAGCTCACGGTGTCAGGTCTGTACGTTTCATCATCAGCTCCATTCGGAACATCAGCCTTACGTTTCTTGGATTCGAACACCTCGGCCCCCTCAAGGTGGGCCTCGCGGGTACAAATCTTTTCAACTCCTGGATAGTTGTAAACTCCCTTTGTGAGGCCTGATGGATCACCGGTTTGTTGAGCTTTATGGGCAACACGAAGTAATAGTTCTTCGGATGTTGGTCCACTACCACCCTTGCCACCTCCGTTGAAGTCGTGGTAACCCACAACTTGGAGGAAAGCACGAACATAATCATCAACAGTTGAAATGTACAAGTCCCCACCCTTGTTGCCTAACGCTTGCAATCATTTGTTACGGATAGATTCCGCAAGGTTACATGAAGGCATCTCCGCCAGCTCTTCTGCAGAATATTTATTCTCCTGCAAGGTGCAAAGACATTTGACTGAGTAACAAAATAAATTGATCACGATATCGAGAGCGCGTTAGACTTGCGTCACCGCAAGTCTGATCTAGAAATAGATTTTCTTCAATTGAAAAAAAATTTAAATGTAAACGTTCAAAAGAGAAGAATATTCTATTATAAAAAATTAAATATATTTTACGGATTTACCAGACATAAACGCACGTGTATATAATTGCTACAATCGCTGCAGGCTCATCAATTCCATGAAGCCACCCCACTGCTTGTATCAGAAGTGCCTGAATGCAAGCGAGTGTCCGAGGTGACCTAATCCAACTTCGGAGGTGGCCTACGCCGACGCTTACCACGCTCAGATCGCCCAATATCTTGTCTCTGCCTCACCCATGGTGCGTGCATCTTTGTATTGCTTACAAAAATGTCGATGTTGATCCTGCAGCTCGTGCACGATGTATTGTTTGGTGTGTTTCTCTAAGGATTGCGTCCAATGGAAGTAGCAAGTTCGTTCGCGGCCTTCTATAGGGACTTTAGGGTCTTCGGAGCCGTAAATGATCTGCAAAGCGTTCCAGTTGGCTTGCGCACTGTCGGCCATGAACCCTTGAAACTGCGGCGCTTCCACTCCATTCCAGCCCATGACGTGGTTTAGGTTCTTCCAGAAGACGATTTGAGCTTCTCTGTCTTCAGACTGGAAATCACAGCATGCAATAGTTAGAATGCGACAGATTTTTAAGTCATAAACGTGCCACGCCATGGAGGTCCAGTTCTTCACACGCTTCACGTGATCGAACATCATCCACGCGTCGGACAGGTCGCCTCGGGGCTGCACACGACGAAGAAGGTCAACACCGCTTCTTGGGCCGACCTCGGACATCTTAAAAATGAACACTTTGTCACTTTCATCTCCTTGGTCCGGAAACTGGTTACGGTGGATGTAAGACCAGTTGCTGAGGCCTCGAAGTTTGGTGATCCCATGAAGAACACCGTATCTGCGCAAGTGCTTAAAAGTGGTAATACGATTCCTGACGCTCAGAGAGTTCAGCGTCTTACACTGATCGAAGATAGGTTCTAGCTCCTGGAGGGTGAGCTTGGAGGATATATGGTTACCTACTTCACGGAGAAGTAAGTTTCCGAGTAAGTCCTTGCTTGAACCTCCCCTTTCATTTCATCTAATTACTAGATTCAACTCGAATCGAGTTGAATTGTTTACGAACTCTTATTGTTGTATGTTTTGAAGACTATTGCATATTTTTGAACTATTCATCGCTTGATACTGATGAATTTGGATAAGGTAGAGGATATTAGGTTAGAGATTCAACTCAAGTTGAGTTAAATCCCCTCTGATCCTTGTCGTCTTGAGCGTTTAGCAAAAAGAAGCGTTCTGACTACTTTGGAGTTCGCAGTGTTAATCTATTTTGTATTTACACGTAATTAGAAGAAACTGAATAGAGAATTCAACTCGACTCTAGTTAAATCTTATTTTAATTGAATTTTGGCGTTGAAATTGATGGATAGTACAATGTATTTGTAATTCAACTTGGGTCGAGTTGAACTATTGAACTTAGTTTTTCTTTGAAACTACAACTCCCTTATGCTTGACACGAGCTGAATTGATTTCTGTACGCTAACTTGACTCAAAACTATTCTGTATATATATACGTATAATATACGAATACAAAAATTCAATGCCAAACTATTCTGCTGCAAAATTGTGTGATTTGAACGAGAGCAAAGTAGTGTTCACTCACCCATGGTTATGTTTGGTTCTCTTCAACTAATTGTATATTGAACACAATTAAACAAGCCTCAACTTTGTTGTTAACCTGAAGCAAACAATATTGCATTCAAACTTGATCAGTACTGTGATCTCAATGACTCACTGTTGACGGAGTTAGGGGAGAAATATGAAAACGAGTACACCACACAAATGCTACTCAAAAAGGAATTACCGGCAATTCGTAAGAATTCCTTCAAAAGCAATTACGAAGCCTCAAGAAGACAAGACAGTGATGCATTTCTGAAATGCATTCACAGCTAGAGGAAACAAAATTCAATCCATTACTCAATGCAACGTTTTGAGAACCAGAAGGCCACTTACCAGAAATTGCTAGGCAGACTTTGAACAAGGCAAACAAAAATCTTCAAATTCCTCAGAGTAGCAAGCTGGAATTTGCAACCCGATTTGATGAGTCTCCTAAAGCATAAACGTAAATTGACAATGAAATGAATTCAGTTCAAACCCTGAAAGTCTGAAACCAATTGCCAATGCAAGTCTGAAACCACTGAAACTAGCATATGCAACCGTGAAACTTGCTATTGAAACCCTAGAATTGCAATCGAAACCCTGGAACTTGCAACCTCAAAGCATAAAACTTGCAATTCAATACCTGAAACCCTAGAATTGCAATCGAAACCCTGGAACTTGCAACCTCAAAGCATAAAACTTGCAATTCAATACCTGAAACTCTAAACCTCAGACCTCAATCTTGCGGCTTACAAAAACGAAGCTCAATGGCAAAATTGTTGAACATTGCAAAAACAATTCAAAACCTAGCTTGAAAAAACGACAAGAAGCGCGACGTTGAACCTATTACCTGAGAGGTACTTCAAATTCTTCGCAGTAGCAAGCTGGAATTTGCAACGCAATAAGTTGAGTCTGCTGAGAGGATGAACGCAAATTGACAATGAAATAAATTCAAGTTCAAACGATTCAGAAAATCTAGAAGTAGAAAGAAACAAAATGCAAGCACTCGGGCTGAAAGGGTAGAATTTTTGAATTGGCCCTTATAGAAGAGATACCTTATAACGTGGGCCTCCTAAAAGTGTGTGCCGTAGAGGCATTTTCCTACCCAATTCATTAACTTAATAAATCGAGGGATCTGGCAATGTGCACATACTATTTGTACTCTTGTAGTACTTCAGCATACTTCGTACAGTCATTTGGCCAATAGTAGATGGCCATGTGTCATTCTAATTCCTACTTTATTGCCGTTAGTCCACTCTCGACGGCCAAGATTGATCTGATAGAGAGAATCAAAGGTTCCGGCAATTTTACGAAATCCCAAAGCAAACCTGAAAAGTGATATACTTAACATACTTAGATTTTTGCCCAAAGTGTACCTACTTTAGTGTGCTTCTACCCGAAACCGTGAACTCTAGAAGCAAGGTTTTGCACAGTCAATGCTGAATTGGAAACTGAATTAGGAATTGGATAATGAATTTGTCGAACCTGAACGCAGAGGCACGCATAGCCACGGACTTGAACTTAGAGCCAAGCGGAACAATTTAAGCAACGCAAGGACAAAAAAAGCGGAGACGCGAGCAAGGAGAGGCGCAACAAAACAGACGCAAGAGCAAAAACAGGCGTTGCAAGTGAGCATCGACAACAGGCGCTGCGAGCAATGAAAAAGGCGCTGCGAGCAATGAAACAGGGCGCAGGCGCTGCGAGTGAGCAACGACAAGAATGTGGACAGGTGCAAGTGATCTACGACGACGAGCCGCAAGAACAAAACACGACGGAGAAGCTCAATGGCGAGAATTTCTGAACGACATCAGAAAGCGCAACAGTAGAGAGCGCAGAAATGGGGGGAATGACGGCGGAGAGTGTGGGAAAAGGATGATGGAGAGAGTGGTGCTCATGCCCACGTACATGTGCTTGTGCATGGGCAAGGAAAACGACATCATTACACGTATGCTCATGCTCATGTACATGTGCATGGGCATGGTAATCTACATGGGCATATACATGTACATGGGCTTGGCAAACAAATAATGTAAGTTTTATTTAGTTCACATTATTTGGCTTATTTAATTTATCAAATATTCTTAAAGTAGTAATCTAAGATTGAAATTGAGTTATTTTAAGTGAAATATTCTAAGATTAGTATATTTAGTAAATAAAAGGAGGTAGTCTAACATGATTATTAGTAAATTTGATATGGTATTCTCAGTTTAATATTCAATTATTCAAAATGAGCTATTCTGAGATTAGTTAAATTAAATAAGGTATTGTAAGATTTGTATTTACTTAGTAAATAAGGTGAGGTACTTTAACTTGATTATGTGCTAAATCAGATATGGTGTTCTACGTATAGTACTCAAATATTCAAAAAGTAGTATTCTAAGATTAGAATTGAATTATTTTAAGTGAAATATTCTAAGATTAGAATTTAGTAAATTAGGTCTAGTATTCTAAATATAGTATTCAGTTATTTTAAATATCGTATTGTAAGATTCGAATTGGGTTAATTTAAGTGAGCTATTCTAAGATTAATATTTAGTCAATTAGGTGTGATATTCTTATATAATTATCTAGTTAACTAAGTGTGTAATTATAAGTGTAATATTCAATTAATTTAAGTATCCTATATTAAGATTAGTATTTAGTAAATTAGGTGTAGTATTCTAAGTACAATCTTCAATTATTCTAAATCTGGTATTTGAGGATTCGAATTGAGTTATTTTAAGTGACTTATTTAAAGATTAGTATTTAGTCAAATAGTTGTGACCATTAAACCTAAATCCTAAACCCTAAACCCCTATTTTCTTGTTGTTTTTTTTTGTTATTTTTGTTTTTATAACATATTTTTTTACACATAATCCAGAAAGCATAAAAAGTAGGTAGATAAGTAAGTAGGTTTGTATGTTGTTAGGTTGGTAGGTAGTTAAGGATGTTTGTAGGAGATAGGTATGTAGATTGATAGAAAGGATCGTCGGCTAGATTAGCGATAACTCAATTCTGTCATACTAAAAAGGTCTCTGTCGTCTAGACGAAGAAGCTTAAAAAGTATTCTATGTCTAACATTTTCTCGAACTATTATATTTATTATTTTTATGTGTGCCCGAGGTTTTTTTATTTTTAATATTTCCTTAATATTATTTATGTGTTATTTAACTAAAAATGGACAATCCACAATCCATATTTAACTAGCACCAAAAGTGGTATGAATGGATGGATCACCCGATGCAATGATAGTGAGGAAGCCTAAGGCACTGAGCTCGTACATTTAGGAAGTGATTCAGTGAAAGTTTTGGTTTGCTTAACAAGAGAAAAAAAAAATCATGGAACTGATCAAGATATCCAATCCCCAATTTCGTTAAAATGGCGTTATGCCGCTAAAATGGCACAGCTCAACTTTCTAAACTGCGGTTTAAAAACCATGTGATATAACATAATTTGAAGGTGATATTATGAAAAATGAGTGACAATGTATACAAAGGAGTGATATTATCAAAATATTGTAATATTACATAATACACCATTCCATGTGAGCGCATATGTAAGATTTGGTGTGACAAAATGGCACATGGCATAGTGCCATTTTAACGGAATTGTGGTTTCCACCAATCTGTAATTGTGGTTGGAGGAGTGAATTACAGTGGTGGAGAGTCTAAATTAAGAAGAAGACTAGAAAAATTAAAACTTGTATTCTGCACATAGGAAAGTGGGAAAAATAAAGTTACGACATTATCAAGACGAAAGAGTAACGAACCAAATCCACAGCAGCGTTGGCTTCTGAGAACTCTGAGTGAAACATCAAAAAGATACAGAACTATAAGTACCCATTTCGCGACGCAAGAAACACCGATCTTCTGCACAAAATTAAATGCATAATAAAAGAAAAGAATGGCAACCAGAGAAGGAAAACAAAAAATGACCATTACAACTGTTACACATGGGTCGATCCCCCGATACAGATAAGGAAATTGGCATCATTAGCTATTTACAAAATGAGGGAACAAAAACAAAAGCAAGGAGTCAAACACATCCATAATATATCAACCACATAAGTGGGGTAAAAAGAAAATGCCATTTTCTAGGCGAAAGATAACTAGTACGTAAGATATCCTGTACGAAAGAAAAACGAATACAAAGTTGTAGTACATCACATTAGGCGATCGCCCCATGGCAAGCGTCATTTTAAACTTCAACTATTGAAGCCATCGAACTGCCTTGAGCAAGTCGCGTCATTTAACAGGAAGCAAATGCGGTCACAGAAGCAAACGTAGTCTACAGTTGACATGGGGAGATCCACCGATGCACTATAGTATAATAGATTTAGTAACATTTAATAAATTTATAGGAACCAAACAGGAAGTGTACATTACGTATGGGTGGATCCCCCTATATATAAGTGAGACTTCAGAGTATGAATTTATCGTCATTCATTGTACTGAAATATGGTGTATTTCACTTGAATACGTTATACGAATGGATAGAGCGGGACTAAGTATGCATATGAAAATTACAGAAACCAATATTCATGAAACAGTTTGGGCATTGGACAATAAACAAAGTTTGATGGCTCCTTTTTAGCTATCTTTACAAACAGAAATAGAATTCATTACACTGATCGCAGTAATTCTTCATGCAGCGACATGAGCTCTTTAGGGCTCATTTCTACTAATGGCTTGTGAACGTAAACACTTTGATAGAAGGCAGCTTGAGGACCACACTGCAACTTCTTGAAGTTAGACCATATCGTCCGCACCTAGAAGACAACATATCGTCCGCACCAATATGGAACCTACAATATTGCTGCATAAAAAACGGTTGATTTCAGAGCAAAATACACCGCACGGGTGTGAAGGTACGTCCTCAAAAGTGAGCATGCTCTAGCGAGGTCGACAATGAGTTGCAAGGACTCAAAGTCCAGGTCGAACTTAAAATCCGGATCCCACACACAGTTTGTATGGATAGACTGCAAAATGAAATCTGCAAATGTAGCGACGAAGGTCGGATCCATCTACACACACTCAAACAAATCAATCAGAGAAGTTGACGGTCATCAATCGGATCTTAAGACAGCGAGAGTGCATCTGCAAGCAATACAGAAAATAGAATATGAAAACTAGAAAACAAAAGCAGAAGTAAGAAAATCACTTGAAATTCTAAACTTTCGCCCTGATTTGCTAGATTGGAAAACGACGAAGACATGCTTCGAGAATAAGGTAGTCTAGCAAGTTGCAATCTCTTCGGTGCGAGTTTGGTCGTCTCCTGGGGAAACCACCGGTGTGAGCGTTGAGCGGTGAGCGGTGAAGTTTGAGCAGTAAGAAGGAAAAAATGTTAAAGTTAATGGCCCTATTACCATGGAATGGGTGGTTCTGAAATTTTGAAATGGTCATTTTTAGGCATAAAAGTACCCAAAACCGTGGACATAGGTCATTTATCCATCCATTTTCATGGTATTGAGGTCATACAATATTTCATAAATAATCCACATTTGCAAGTTTGAATAAACGTTAATTAAATTATAGGCTAGCATCATCATGTGTAACCAATCCAATTCAAATCATATACAAAATCTAAACCCTACTTTTGGATGGCTCGTTCGGTAATCAATAAGTTTATTTTATCGATTTTAATATTTGGGGAGTAATTAGGGATGACGTCATAGATTTCCTATTACATTTGTCAGAATTATATGTAAATGCTTCGATTTATATAATCTGAAATTTATCACTACAGGTCGTCTTTCCGTGTCTCCTTGTAAGGTGTACAGAAAGACATTCATGTCGCATTGTAGTGGTCCGAGTTCGATTCTCCTCGGCCTCGTTTGGGCGTTGCACTGCGTCTTAAAGCAGCTATCCAAAGCTATACAAATACGCGACTATAGCCTCTACCAACATTGGCAAGATTCCATCACTCCAATGAAAAAGAAAAAGAACCTTCTAAAAATTTTAGTCTGCATTGAGTTTAAAACTTAAACATTTATATACACCGATGCATGAAAATTGGAGTTGAAGAAGTTACAACAAAATTAGGGCTGACGTCACCGTTAAAGGCATGCCTCGCTTAGATTACACTGTATTAAGATACTCAGAGTAATACTTGAAACACTTAGTGTAGCTTAAGCTTTAAAAGAAAATAACGATAAATAAAAATATAAAACCATATATATTGAAAAACACATATAGATAGTATATAAGTAATAGATCATGATAAACTACGAATGTATGGCGCTACCATGTCCAGTACCTATCAGAAAGCAAATCCCAAACTAGGCAGACGGTGTAGTACCATTAAAGTGCTGATCACACTCATCTGCCTCAAAGTCTATAAACTTAAGCACACTATTGCTATAACGTCGACGTGGAGTGTCAGACGAAATGGGAGATGGAGCTTGAACAAACTCTTGAGCAAGACGCTCAGCGTAGGATGGTAGGGTGAATGTTGATGGAGGGCTCTTGTAGAGATGAGCGTTGCGAGTCAATCGCTCCTTCAAACCTGCGATCCTAAAAGTACAAGGAAAGTCAATACTACTGATTTGTAAGTACGTAATTTAAAATGGAGAAAGAGAATACAAGATGGTATTACACACCAATGAACTTTCGTGGCTTCTTCGCGACCGGTTCATCAGAGTCATAATCCGCAAGAGGGGCCAATTCTTCACTTTCTTCATCACCGGGAGGACCATTCTTGTATTCCGCTAGTACACCATCAAAGATTTCTTTGTCAGGTTCCATAGCGATGAGGTGTCGGTTGGAGCGCGCGCAAGCAATCACAGATGCACCTAAAAAATCAGAAGCACACGTTAGAAATGCAAAATGTATGAACAAATTCTAACGCAGTGATTACAGAAACATTACCTGTACTTGCGCTCCAGTCGAATACAATACCTCCATCGTCCGTGAGACAATCGACAAAACATTGAATGAAGGAGGGGTCCTTCTCACGCGAGCCTCGCCAGGGCGTACCGTCCGGACGATAACGCAATGTTTCTTTCTCTGCAAAGTTACAGAGGTGGTCTTCTTCATCAGGTATGATTGCCACACCCGCCTATAAGACGAAAACTATATGTATGCGACTCACAATCGAGAGTACGCTCGATTCTACAACATTTGGGATGCATCAGAAGAATGGCTCCAACGTCTGTCAAATGATACGCCGCAAACACGAAGAGGCTCTCAAAGTAGGGTTTGTCTCGCCGGTTCCAGGATGGAATTTCTATTGGAGACACATCCGGTACAGGCAAGTTCTCGGGAGCATCTACAAAAATGAGATCAATCCCTGGATGCTTGGGATCATACTCCATCGCCGAACACGGGTACTTACGGTCTTTGCCAATCTGAGATACAAGTGAATAATGAGAAAGTGGTTAGTTGATTCACAAGCACAAAGCGTAATTAGGGAGATCATAAATGACAAATGTATGAAATAAAACCTTCTTGATGTGCTCGACGATATCGAGGATTTGCAAATCCCATTTTGCAGTCTTCGACGATTGATGTACCAAATCTCCAATGTTGCCCTTCTCGAGATACATTGGCAGAGTGACTGAAATTTTTGACGACGAGCTGCTACCAATGTGATTTGGTTTCGGAAGAGGACGTTTGGCAAATATTGGCTGGCTGAGGCAACGCGGCAACTGCTGAGAGTTGTGGTCAACGGTGAATGATTGAGGAGGGGGCCCAACATTCGTAAGTCCACCTGTTGAAAGTTGAGTCAGTCTTGCACTGCGTCAATTTGCATTGTTTGTCGCACCCTCTGAAACCTGAGTCAGATCAGCATCTTCAGGCCCTGCAATGTCTTCTTGGAGGGGAGGAATTTCTTCGGTCTCTTGCTGAAGATCTACAACAGGCTCCGCAACAGCGTTGCGTTGCCTCCTGTTTGCACAAGACTTGGGCATTGCAAGTGGTGAAGAAGGAGAAGAAATTGGATCAGGTGCGACTGGCAAAATGGAGAGGTCGTCATCTTCATCGTCGTTAATCTCAATCGGTTCAGAGTCAGATGGGTTTGAAGCGATGTTCCGAAGAAGATGCGTCTCTTCCTTGTGCACATAGTTGTCGTCGCACTCAAGGAACCATCCACCAGTCGTCAATTGGGAGTTGGTAAACCGCTCTTGTTGGGATGAGGAGAAAAAGCTGCGGGGATCATTCGTGACTGAAACGTCCTCGAACTCCATTGGAATGGAGAACGAAGCTAATGCCCCCTTGGCAACGAGCTCTTGTTTTAAGTAGCTACAAGAAGATAAACAAATTAGAGAGAGAAAATTGAATACGTTGAACCACTTGTAATAATATATTATAGGAAAGGGAATACATAGAGGAAAAGAAGTCGCTTAATTGTGGCTTTGCCTCCAGTAATCTTACGAAGATCCGAGCCTTTAATGAACTTCGGACTTGCAGTTGGAGAAAGATAGTTTCCGAATGCTTTCTCCCATAAGAGCAACCTCCACTTCTCGATATACGCGGATGGCTTTAGGACAACACTAGACCACTCAATGTTGATGTTCTCGTTATCTACTAGATTCTGCAATTCACTTTCAAGTGATTGCTCAAGCTGAGAATATAGGAAACATGTTAGTATTTAAAGTAACATATAAACTCAAATTTTGTAATCAGAGAACGAAAATGCGAGTTACCTGTGCCCAAAGAGAAGCACGATGTAAAAATGAAACCAACGCTTTATCTTTTATAGGGCGTTCTTCTGGGAAGCGAAATGATCGTCGAACTTCGTTTGATGAGTTCCACATTGGAGCCACTTTCCCTTGGAATCGAAGTGAATGTAGTGGCCACCATTTGTAAGCGATCAATTGTCATATCGGGTTTCAGGTTCTGGCTGTAATGAAAATTAATCTGCACATCACAATCACAGTTTTGATTAGAGCATTAGAACATAGAGACAGTTACAGTGTCAGTAATCGAAGAACCCAGCTAGCAATACCTCTTTCGCAAATACTTTCCCGAGTTTGATATTGGCCACGGCTACCATCTTGTCGAAATTCTTGCCACGTATTAATTTGATTTCAGCCTTGATTGCGTTATCCATGGCACTCCATACTCCCGGTCCAGTTTGTTTATCTTTTGGAACCGTGGCGTAGTACGTAGCTTCAGCATCGTCGGATTTTTTCGCTAACCTCCTCTATAAAACAACAAGAACTCAAATGAGAAGTTGTTTTAGATAAATTTGAAGAAAATGAGTCGAGCACATATATAGTGAACGTACCGCATATAGAAATTTTACAAAAACGTCTATTGTCACAGGATACCACGTCTCCTTTTTTGCTTTGGCATTCTTACAGATCTTGTAATCTTCGGGAGAAATGAGGTCCTTGAAATCTTCGAGTTTCAATTTACCAAACTTCCTCATGCGTTGGAGTTTCGCACACAAACTGTCTTCGACGTGATCATGTTCAGTAGTCCTAGATCATAGAACGAGAAATGAGAGAAATCGTATATGACACAATCATAAAACAAATCATAAATCATAAATGAATGCGACATATGCTGACCAGTTTACGTCGTTCATAGCGTCGAGGAGGAGATTGCTTTCTCCACGTGCATCGAGAACGATGCAGTCAACCGAAATGTACCACGAGGGATCACTCTTGTGGTATCTCTCAATATGGCGCATCCACGCTGTAATACGGTGGTTACCTTCGTAGACATAGAAATATTTGTCACAAAGGTTATGAAGATCTGGATCGGACCGCAGCGTACTCTCGAACTCTTCATTCGCGGCTTTCTAAAGCAGGTTCGTTCAAAGTACATGTTGAGTGTCAAAGATTTTTTGTCGGCCTTTTCTATCAAAGGGAGACACGTACATTACCCGATCACCTTCGCGGTTGCCTTTGTTGAACTCATTCTCTAGTTTTTGAACGTCTTATTCAGAAATCGGTCGGACCTTCGGATAACAGACGAGGCGACAAAGTGGAACAAGCATACGAGACTTTTTAACAGGTTTGTAACGTAACCTGTTGATGATTGCAATCGAATCACTCTTCTGGAGCATTCGCATCTTGTTAGCACTCCAGTCGGGGTCCTTGTTTTCAAGATGTGTGGGCATGTGAATGATTCCAACATTGACACCTTCAGGCAATGTAGATTCTTCATCATCCGAGAGGGATTGGTATCCATCATGGTCTTCCGTTGGTAGATGAATATCTGCAACTTCGAAAGGATTGTTACTTGAAACTGCATTGCATTCGCCTTCCACAAGTTGGCGATCGGTTACTGAAGGAGTCCCTTGCGGAACTGCACTTCTCAAGTCATCAACATTTCTCACACTATCAAGTATGAGTTCATCTCCATCGGAAGTTACAGTTTGAGGAGGATTAAGAGGAGGCGGGTTTGCTTCTTCATCTTGAATGAGATGGACTTGAGCTATGCTCATCTGGAAATCCAGAAAATCAAATACAACACACCACAATAAGCATAAGATAGTGTGAAATGAAGAACAATAAATAAAAAGGAGTACATAATCTTTTTGTAAATAAGTATATGATAAACATATCATATAATGTTCCAATAAATCTAAGGAGATTGCATCTTTGCAGCAAGACGTGGCGCACGTCTAGGTGCAAGTCTAGCAAATTCCTTCTCCTGTATACAACGTGCTTTGGCATCATTCTTATTAATTCCCATGTTAACTGCTCGTGCAATCCAATCTACATCAACATGTGAAGTGTGACAGACAGGTGAGGCAAGAGGTGGAGTTTCGGGAACCGCAATCAATGCTATGACTAATGGACGGGACTCTACTACAGCCAACACATGATCTCTCATAGCGGTAAGGTCGCTATCTGCATCAGATTCCTCTTTAATATGAGCTAAAATTCGCTTGAAAGGATCCTGCAAGAACACCACCAACATCGGGATTTAAGAACCAAACTACAGAAATCAAATTTAAATAAAACTCAACTTAATCAATCCACCTTCTGTTAAGAAATAAATTCAACAAAATTCATAAGTCACGGCAAATGAAGTCAATTCGCAGTCTACATGCTAGCCAGGCACCGTCACGACCGTGTAAAAGAGGAGCCACCATCCTCCAGCTCACAAAAAGCTCAGAGCTAACAACCTTCTGGAACCCGAAGGACAATCCAGATTGACGCTCATCCGCGACAGAATAAGCAGCCCGAAGTAAAAAAAATGAGAATTTGGTCGACCAACGGGATGCCCGAGCTCAGCGTGGAGCTTCATGGCCCGCTCGAATTGCCTCGAAGGCAGACTCAATCAACGAGATTAACACCATTAGCATAGTCCTCCCATACCATACTGTGATCCACGAGGAGCATCTGGTTGATAATCCAATATTCATCCAAAAAAAACACAAAATCCGAAGGCATTCGAGGTGCTGATCCTAGGCTAAGCGTGGAGCTTCATGGCCCGATCGAACTCCCTCGAAGGCAGAATCAATCGACGAGATTAACACCAGCAGCGTAGTGCTCCCAAACCATACTGTGATCAACGAGGAGCACTCGTCCGACCAATTCAAAAATCTGCAAGGCAAAATTTAATACTCATCCAAAAACCACACAATATCCGTGGGCTTCCGAGGTCCAGCAGGTGGAGATCCCAGGCTCAGCAAGGAGCTTCATTGCCCGCTCGAACTGCCTCGCACGAGACTCAAACAACGAGATTAAGCCAGCAGCGTTGTGTCCCATACCATACAGTGATCATCATCTGGTTGATAACCCGCCCTCTCGGCAAACACGAACGACGCTCATATCGACACAATCAGCAGCCTAAAGTTAAAAAAATGAGAATTTGGTCGGACAAGTGTCAGACTTGCGTCGACGCAAGTCTGGCACTCGTCTGACCAATTCACAAACTTGCAAGGCAAAATCTAATACTCATCCAAAAACCACACAATAACCGTGGAATTTCGAGGTCCAGCAGGTGGAGATCCCAGGCTCAGCGTGGAGCTTCAGCGCCCGCTCGAACTGCCTTGAAGGAGACTCAATCAACGAGATCAAAACCAGCAGCGTTGTGTCCCAAACCATACTGTGATCAACATCAGGTTGATAACCCCGCCCTCTCGGCTATCACGAATGACGCTCATCCTCCACACAATCAACAGCCAAAAGTAAAAAAAAATGAGAATTTGGTCGGACAAGTGTCAGACTTGTGTCGACGCAAGTTTGGCACTCGTCCGACCAATTCACAAATCTGCAAGGCAAAATCCAATACTCATCCAAGAACCACACAACATCCGTGGGCATTCGAGGTCCAGCAGGTGGGGATCCCTGGCTCAGCGTGAAGCTTCGTCGCCTGCTCAAACTGCCTCGCAGACAGACCCAACCAACGAGATCAACACGAGCAGTGTTGTGACGCATACCATAGTGTGATCAACATCTGGTTGATAACCCCCCACTCTTGGCTATCACGAATGACGCTCATCCTCGACACAATCAGCAGCCAAAACTAAAAAAAATATGAGAATTTGGTCGGATAAGTGTCAGACTTGCGTCGACGCAAGTCTCGCACTCGTCCGACCAATTCACAAATCTGCAAGGCTAAATCCAATACTTATCCAAAACCAGATAATATCCGTGGGCTTTCGAGGTCTAGCAGGTGGGGATCCCTGGCTCAACGTGGAGCGTTATCACGCTCCAAGTGCCTCCCAGGCAGATCCAATTATCGAGATTAACACCAGCAACGTTGTGTCCCATACTGTGATCATCATCTGGTTGTTAAGCCTGCTCTCTTGGCTATCACGAATGACGCTCATCCTCCACACAATCAACAACCTAAAGTATAAAAACAAATGAGAATTTGGTTGGACAAGTGTCAGACTTGCGTCGACGCAAGTGTGGCACTCGTCCGACCAATTCAAAACTCTGCAAGGCAAAATCCAATACTCATCCAAAAACCCCACAATATCCGTGGGCTTTCGAGGTCCAGCAGGTGGGGATCCCAGGCTTAGCGTGGAGCTTCCTCGCCCGCTCCAAATGCCTCCCAGGCAGATCCAATCATCAAGATTAACACCAGGAGCGTTGTGTCCCATACTCTGATCATCATCTGGTTGATAACCCCGCACTCTCGGCTATCACGAATGACGCTCATCCTCCACACAATCAGCAGCCAAAAGTAAAAAATATTTAGAATTTGGTCGGACAAGTGTGTGACTTGCATCGACGCAAGTATGGTACTTGTCCGACCAATTCACAAATCTGCAAGGCAAAATCCAAGGCTCCTCCAAAACGAGACAATATCCGTGGGCTTTCGAGGTCCAGCAGGTAGGGATCCCTGGCTCAGCATGGAGCTTCCTCGCCCGCTCCAAGTGCCTCCCAGGAAGATCCAATCATCGAGATTAACACCAGGAGCGTTGTGTCCCATACTGTGATCATCATCTGGTTGATAACCCTGCCCTCTCGACTATCACGAATGAGGCTCATCCCCAACACAATTAGCAACCTAAAGTTAAAAAAAAAATGAGAATTTGGTCGGACAAGTGTCAGACTTGTGTCAACGCAAGTCTGGCACTCGTCCGACCAATTTACAAATCTGCAAGGCAAAATCCAAATCTCATCCAAAAACCACACAATATCCGTGGGCATTCGAGGTCCAGCAGGTGGGGATCCCTGGCTCAGCGTGGAGCTTCATCGCCCACTCGAACTTCCTTGCAGGCGGACTCAATCAACGAGATCAACACGAGCTGCGTTGTGTCCCATGCCATACTGTGATCATCATTCTCGGACCCCGTTTTTTTCGATATTTGGCCACTAAGTTCTAATGCGCATTAAGAATAAGTATAGAGTCTAGATTCCGACCTAAGTATGTGCTAGGCCGTATACTATAAGGCAATTACGTTTTTACAAATAAGTGTTATAGTTAAAATCTTGTTTGTGTTAATAAGGACGGATTTGCCAATCCGTACTCTGTCACCGTACGGCTAGGACGTGCTGTCAGAGGCCGGAATGGAAGTTATTACGGCGGCTGAAGGACGGAGTGGCGAAGAAGTTAATAATGGCGAGAAATCTAGAAGGCGACTCCGTACGGAGATAGCAATGATGGCGGCAAAACAAGTCATGAGGTCGGACTTAACTCCGGCTCCCTCTATAAAAGGCCACCCATCCGCCCTTGTCGTCACCTGCCTCCTCGCTTTCTGCGGTTTTTGTCTTCTTGCGCTCCTGCCCTCCGTCTTCCGCTTTCCGTCCTTAGTTCCGATCCGGCCCACTGGCCGATCTCAGCCCGGCCACTTTGTACTTCTTGTCGCACTTCTTTCCCATGGCAGGAACGGCGTCCGCTTCCGCTCAGGCGCAGGAGGAGCTGAAGATCTCCATCAAGTTAGTATCACCGTGCATTCCGATCGATGAGGACGAGAAGAAGTCTTTAACGGAGGATCTCGAGAAGATGGGACTAGCCGGCCTGCTGGACACGC
The DNA here is from genome assembly GCA_037043015.1 of Bryum argenteum. Taxonomy (NCBI): domain Eukaryota; kingdom Viridiplantae; phylum Streptophyta; class Bryopsida; order Bryales; family Bryaceae; genus Bryum; species Bryum argenteum. Next base: position 32,611,434 of record CM073321.1, on the reverse strand, counting down.
CCTGGAGTTTGCGCGACGCGGAGATGGTGCGCGAGATCAAGGTCGGCGCGCCAAATCAATTCGAAGGGACGGTCAGAGGGATGCCGGCTTCCTGGACGGACGACCACTCGAGAGCTGTTTACGGCCTGGTCGTAAACAGTGGAGTAGGGTTGTGCGGCCGGAAACACAAATGGACGAAGAAGGCGTTCCACGGGAGTCCGCACAAGAACAACGGCTACTCGGTCGAGGATTGCAAGGATCCAAGGGAGCGCGCCATCATCAAGTTTTTGGCGCCCATTATTCATGGGGAGAAGCCGCATCGCATAACCGTCCGGCTCGCCAACACCGTCCTGGGGTCCCTGCGCGGCGAATGGGAAGTCGACTGGGGAATGATCATCCGCGACCTGGTCGCCCGGCTCGCGGAGAACGTAGGTAAAACCCATCCTAGCCCTATTACTCCTTTTCTTACCACCTGTACAAGAAGGAGGAGGTGCTGACGGAGGAGGAAGAGTCGAACTATGAGATTGCGCTATCATCGCAAAACAAATGAGTGTTTGAGTCAGAGGAGAGCGCGGACAGCAAGGCCGTGTACTCCGACGAGGAGGAGGACGAGGTCGGATCAGACGACGGGGACGTCCAACCGGACGCGCCACAAGAGCCGGCTCCAGAGGCAACCCCACTGCGTACGGGTCCAGAGGTAATCATCCTTCCGTCCCCGTCTCCTCCTATGAACTCGGCCGAGGCCGGAACTCAGACTGAGCGAGGACAGCCTTCGAGGCCGGTGGATGAATGGGAAGTTACAGCCGACTGGGAGAACCCTATGAATCCGAACGACCCCAGACTTCCCCCACCTCTCAGTTCGTCCGCCAACCATGCGGATCCCATGAGGCGAGCATGGCACCACTTCACGGAAGCTAGGTGTCAGTACTTCTTCTACCAGAAGCTACTGTCGCAGCTATGCCAAGAGTTTGGGGTGCGGACGTTGCTGGAGGTGAAGCAGAAGTGGGACTCCAGGCCGGACGAGGAGCAGTTCCGACAGATGGAGAAGCAAGTGACCAAGCTAATCCTGGAGAATAGACGTCTTCGCGAGACGGTCAGAAGAAGGGAGGAAGAACTCCTGGTCGGACGGCAGGCCGTAATCACGGCAAACGAGCAGGTCGTAAAGCTCGTCGAAATCTGCGAGACTCCGGCTAAGGTACTGCAGAAGGCAAATCTGTACGAGGCCGGAATCCTGGAGTCGGAGGTGTTTAAGGCGGAAACTTTTAGAAAGTTTCTCTTGGCAGCGAAGACGTACGCCGCGAAGGTTGAGAAGAGCAATGCTGAGGTCAAGGTGCTGCTCGACGCCATCCGGGAGCAGATGAAGGAGGTAGTCATGCCGGCTTTCACTTCCACCCCGGCCAAGACTCCGAGGCCGGATCCGATTAAGATGGAGAGGACGGATGTTGGACCCTCGAGTCCGACCGACACGAAGGGCAAAGCGAAGGTGAAGACGGAGGGAGACGCACCCGTCCCAGCAGATTCTCCGGCCAAGAATACTCGAACCGCGAAGCGGAAGCTTATGGCCGAGGAATACGAGAAGTCTCCTGGGGCCCAGAAGCTTCACGACATCGGCTTCGAGCACTCCGAAGAAGAAGAGCTGAAGAGCGGGGACGAGACCAACTCCAGCGAGGACGAGTACGTGGTAAGCGATACGAGCAAAAGAGTGAAGGCAGGACGTATCGCAGCTACGCCACTGAAGCGGCCGAAGCACGGGGTCAGTTCGCGAAGGAGGAGGTAGGACGTATTAGAGGTCGGCAGTCAGAGGACGGCCAAGGTTAAGAAGATGGATTGGGATCCGTCCTAGGACAGTATAGTATTTTCTTTTTTTGGAAATGCGTACCGCTTTTTGAGGAGTAGGCCTTATAGGCCGGCGCCGCAATCCAGTTAGGTATCTAAGTCGTTGACTTAGAAGTACTTATAGGTGGTAGTTTGGCCACCTAAAACATTCCTTGCTTGAGTGTTAATCGAACCTTCTTATGCGCATATTCGGTGTGATCATTTCCCTGTCTCCTTCTCAGTTGAGTGCTTGAAAAGTCGGATCTACTGTGTTGGGTTATGAGTTGGGAGTTAGGAATCCGGATTCTTTGATAGATCGTTTCTGTGGAGTTGAAGTCGGATTGGGCGTATTCTTGAGTGCCTTGTGTCTTGAACTGGTCTAGGTGTCTGAGAGAGGGAAGCTGCTGTGGTAAACACTTTACGGTCTGGGAGGGTCTGGGAGTAGAGTGTGTGAGGACGGATTCCAATCCGACCTCCAGCTGCCACAGACTTGGGTTCCTCTGTAGTCTCAGAGGATGGATCAAGCGCAGTATGTGACGAGAATACGTGTAGACGTCTTCTAGCCGGATACGGAGCTCTTGGAGTCTGTCATTGTAGTAAGTGTGATAGAGTAACCAGGACGGCCTGCGTGACCTGCTAGTTCGGACGGATAGGACGGATTAGTTGTGAGGACGTAATGTGTGCCTTAGTGTGTGCGTGTGTGTAAAGAGTCTAAGTGTGGAAGTTTCCGCCACGGTAAACATAAGGGAAAGAGTCTTTGTGCATCCCCTCTTGCAAAGGGATACCCTTGCCATGCAAGGCTAAAACATAAGTTGGTACTAGAAACGTTTGGGGGTTTGGTTGTTTTAGCACTACTTGTCTTGGTCACTTCACAGAATCCCTGGAACGATACACGAGTCACCTAAACACGGGTTTTAAACCATTAAACGTGTAAGGGAAGGTAAAGTGAATACATGGCATCCGACAATCATCTTTTCGATAACCCCGCCCTCTCGGCTATCACGAATGACGCTCATGCTCCACACAATCAGCAGCCAACTGTAAAAAAAAATGAGAATTTCGTCGGACAAGTGTCAGACTTGCGTCGACGCAAGTCTGGCACTCGTCCGACCAATTCTCAAATCTGCAAGGCAAAATCCAATACTCATCCAAAAACCACACAATATCCGTGGGCTTTCGAGGTCCAGCAGGTGGGGATCCCAGGCTCAACGTAGAGCTTCATCGCGCGCTTCAAGTGCCTCGCAGGCAGATCCAATCATCGAGATTAACACCAGCAACGTTGTGTCCCATACTGTGATCATCATCTGGTTGATAAGCCTGCTCTCTTGGCTATCACGAATGACGCTCATTCTCCACACAATCAACAACCTAAAGTATAAAAACAAATGAGAATTTGGTTGGACAAGTGTCAGACTTGCGTCGACGCAAGTGTGGCACTCGTCCGACCAATTCAAAACTCTGCAAGGCAAAATCTAATACTCATCCAAAAACCCCACAATATCCGTGGGCTTTCGAGGTCCAGCAGGTGGGGATCCCAGGCTCAGCGTGGAGCTTCATCGCCCGCTCGAACTGCCTCGCAGGAGACTCAATCAACGAGATTAACCCAGCGGCGTAGTGCTCCCATACTGTGATCATCATCTGGTTGATAACCGCGCCCTCTCGGCTATCATGAATGATGCTAATCCTCGAGACGTTCAGCAGCCGAAAATTTGGAGTTGGACAAGTTCAAGATCTCAAACACCCGGAGTAGACCTTCTTGCATTTAGGGTTTCAAGAGAATCAACAGGAAGGTGGTTTGTGTAATCCATACCTTTTCCAATTCCGCTCGAGTCTTGAAAGATCGGCCTCAATTCGGATGAGCCCTGTAATTGGAAGAGAAGATACTTGACTCCGATGATTGAGAACTCACATTCTCGAGATCCTTGGCGACTAGCTGGTCTCCTCTCATCACGACTTCCTCCTCTCCATGCAGCACGTGCTCCTCCTCTCCTTGTAGCCGCACCATCTGTCTTGCACTTCCTCTGCCATTTCTCCTTCTTCTTCGTTCTGAGCACCTCTTCCCTTCGATTTGCAATATGCAAAAGGAGTCCAACGACGGTGCTAAACACAGCTGGATAATAAATTTTATCAACGTCTCAAATGAGGTCCGCATTTCATATTCAACGCTGTCAGCCATCTCGAAGCTACTTTTGTTCGTGCAGATCCTTCAGATCTTCTAAAAATACTACACTCTAAAAATAGATCTCATCACTAATGCGGCGTACAGGAATCCCTAATTGAGGTTCAATTAATCTCCATTGTCTTATTCTCCATCTTTTGCAGCAATGCCAACCAATTGCGCTGGTCAATGCTGCTCTTGCGGGAAAGTTGATTGAAAGAAACGCCTCCAGAGGCATCTGAAAGGACAAGCGCACAGGGTTGCCGAAGGGAGCATTGTGATGCCAGCTAAAAATCGGCTTTAAACTCCGCCGCTGCTGAAGTTACCGATCGGGAAGCGGCTCGTGGGGACGACAGCCATCGTGGGAACGACAGCCATCGCAGGGCGCCTGCGCAGATGGGGAAGACTGCCGTCGGGAGCGGCATCTCTCAGCTTGCTCCTACCCGGCCGGTACCGCGGCACTACACGGGTCGCCTTGCCCCGTTCTCCGGCACTACCCGGCTCGCCCGTCCTTGACCCCCGGTGCTACTCGGCTCTCCCTGTCCCTACCCCGACCCCCGGCGCTACCCCGACACTACCCGGCTCTCCCTGTCCCTACCCGGCTTGCTCGTACCCCGACACTACCCGGCTCGCCTTCCCTCTACCCGGCTCGTCCCGTACCCCGACAATACCGCCCTGCCCCATTTAGGACCGACGTGGCCATCGAGAACTGGCCCGACTACTTGACTATACCTACTTTGTCATTCAGTAGTTTTTTATTTTTCCTCGTTCTTATTTCACAAATATTACGTACTATATTTTGATAATTGCACTAAGTCTTTGCAATCCATATCAATATAAAATAAATTTATCAATATTGGGTCCATACATATCATGAAACCATATCATGTCAAAACTCAATACTACATATTGAAAAATGAGTTCTTGTTGATCGTATACTTTACCACCCCTAAGTCCTCCCAGTAAACCAGGAAGTAGGGTTTCTCATGTACCTCCTCTAATTCTTCAACACTTGACTCAAATCCATCCGCTACATCATTCTCTGTTTCCTGATCACAAGAGCCTTCTGCCCGCTCGCCCATATCAGTGACTCTTTTCTCCTCAAACATGACTGTTTCATATCGTAATCGATTGTCTTCCTCTTTTGATCCTCTGCGCCTTTGAAAACATCACATGTACATATTAATCGATATACGTAGACGGAAATTGTTCAACCATTACAAATATTCACGGACTTATAACATATAAAATTTCATTACCTCATATGTAGAGTCTATACCTCCATCGTCAACCCCATCCACGCAAACAACATCGCTAGACGTCTTGAACTGCATTCTACGCCCTTCCTCTTCCTCTTCTTCAGCTTCGTCTGTCCCGACACTCTCTGTAACACTATCGAGTTTGAGCGATCGCATTTTGATAGTCCGCCTGAATGGCGGTAGCACATCATCGTCGATCAAGAGATCGTACCCGTCTCGCTCCCGATCATCGCCGCTACAGCTTCTCCCATCCCGCTTCCGCAAAGCACTACGCCTCTGTGCTTTGGAGTTAGTGAACTTCGTAACACCCCTCCGCTTCTTCTTTCTCAGACCTATTTCCTTTCCTCTCTCACTACCGTCCCCGGTTTCGTCCATGCTTCTTAGAATGAGATAACTTATGAGACGTTCCACTTAACGAGTCCAAGTGTTCTCACTGCAAATGAAGAGGTTGACCTATGAGTTCCAACTCCATTATATAAGTTCTCCCATGTGGCTAAGAAACCCTAATCAGCCACCACGTATTCCTTAACATCCCGCTATCACCGTGTCTGACAATCCAAAATAAGATAACTTTTGAACGCATCTATTACCCATCTAAATCTCTGACAATGACTGCCGCTGTCACTTTACCTTCTATCCCTACTTATTTTTTCGACGGATCTCATATTTAAAATCCTAAGTAATTAATGCAATTATGTCAGTCCAGATATTTTAAGTATCCTAAGTAACGTGCTTTTATATTATTCTGCTCACGATTAGGAGTATTGAATATCTGTACGTTGTATTATATGAAGTTAATACTTATATGATATCAGTACTCAATACGTATGCAAATACCTTACACCAATTTCTCGTATTTGAACTTCCAAAACGCACATAAGACTCTCTTTCTCCGCGCGCTTGTTGATGCCCTCTTTCTCGCCTTCGTCTATCATGGCATCTTCCGCTCCTCTACCTCCCGCTGCAGACGTCATTGCCATTAGGTTTGGAGACCTAAGTCCTCCAATCTGCATTCCTCCGGGTGTGGATGGATTGGCTCAAGTTACTCCCTCTTGGTTAGCAATTTGTTTTGGGTTGTATGAGTCCTCTCTCTGGTTAGAGAATCAAGTCTGGGATCCAAACACTAATCTTGTCGACTATTCTATCCTTGTCAAACCACTCGCCCTAGAGCTTAACTTAAAAATGTATAAGCTTCGACCCGGACAATATCGACTGTTCGGCTTGACAGAGTCCGTCATGAACGCCTCCACCGTCCTCCTCACCCCTCGTAGTTCTTCTACCATCTCCACTATTCTTCCAGTTCTTGCTCGTGTCAAGGTGGAACCCGGACTCGAAGTCCGAATTGATATTTCTGATTCATCCGACGATGAAAGGAAATTATCTATCCAGTCCCGTCGACTATCATCAAATCTGCCTCCCCCCTCGTTTGGTTCAGTACACAGTCTCAGAACCACCCCCTACTCTCTTCCCACGTCCAAAGTCGTAAAACCCAAAAACATTCTTTCCTCACTCCGTAGACTAGGTAGTATGTCTCGCAACAAAACCGTACTCAAAAAAATTGATTTCGATTCCATTCGTACTCACAGCGTCTCTTTCCTGCCCCCCACTTTCAATGGTGATGTCCTATATATTCTCCCTCCCGTTCTACCAACTACTGCTGTCAAGGTAGCCAAATCTATGGAAGGGATGGACAAGAGATTACTAAAATCAGTAACAACCTCGGTTTGTCATTCCGCTACTCTAATTGTATAGGCCATCTTCAAGGCCACAATGAGAACTGCGGCTTCTTGCTACGACCTGACCGCAGAGCACAAGTTAATGAGGTGGAGTTCGAGGGTTTTACCAAGGACCCCTTCTCGGTCGGCCTCGCACCACCTCCTTCTTCAACACTGGTCTGTAAGATCTGCAAAGAACCTCCCGTTTGTGTTGCTTTATGCCATGCTAAAATATTCTACGTATTCGGAGAGGAGAGTCAAGAGCGGGCGTGTGTGCATATCGATAATCACAAACATGCTGTCAAAGTCGGAGACTACAGATGTGCACGTAAAATAATTGATGAGTTGATAGAGGAGCACGTAGAACGTAACCCACAAGCTACCACGCCCAAAATAGTCATGGAGGCAAGCAAGGACTTACTCAGAAACTTACTTCTCCGTGAAGAACGTGACCCTGTAACCTCCAAGCTTACCCTCCGGGAGCTAGAACCTATCTTCGATCAGTGTAAAGAGCTGAACTCTCCCAGCGTCAGGAATCGTATTACCACTTTTAAGCACTTGCGCAGATACGGTGTTCTCGATGGGATAACCAAGCTTCAAGGCCTCAGCAACTGGGCTTATATCCAACGTAACCAATTCCCGAGGCAAGGAGATGAAAGTGACAAAGTATTCATTTTCAAGATGTCCGAGGTCGGCCCCGGAAGCGGTGTTGACCTTGTTCGTCGTATGCAGCCCGGAGGCGACCTGTCCCACGCATGGTTAATGTTCGACCACGTCAAGCGTGTCAAGAACTGGACCACCATGGCATGCCACGTTTATGACTCTAAAATCTGCCGCATTCTAACTATTGCATGCTGTGATTTCCAGTCTGAAGACGGAGATGCTTAAATCGTCTTTTGGAAGAACCTTAACCACGTCATGGGCAGGAACGGAGTGGAAGCGCCGCAGTTTCAAGGGTTCATGGCCGACAGTGCGCAAGCCAACTGGAACGCTGTGCGGATCATTTATGGCTCCGGAGACCCTAAAGTGCCCATGGAAGGCCGCGAGCGGACTTGCTACTTCCATTGGACGCAATCCCTAGAGAAACACACCAAACAATACATCGTGCACGAGCTGCAGGATCAACATCGACATCTTTGTAAGCAATACAAAGATGCACGCACCATGGCTGAGGCGGAGACTAGATACTGGGCGATCCGAGTGTGGTGGGCGTCGGCGCAAGCCACCTCCGAAGTTGGATTAGGTCACCTCGAACACTAGCTTGCATTCTGGCATTTCCGATATAGGCAGTGGGGTGGAATCATGGAATTGGTGAGTCCACAATCACTATAGCAATTATGTACACGTGAATTGATGTATCCCCAATTCCGTTAAAATGGCATTATGCCGCTAAAATGGCACACCTCAGCTTTCTGAACTGTAGTTCAAAAACCATGTGATATAACAGAATTTCAAGGTGATATTATGGAAAATGAGTGACAATGTGTATAAAGGAGTGATATTATCAAAAAATTGTGATATTACAAAATACACCATTAAATGTGAACACATATGTAAAATTTGGTGTGACAAAATGGCACATGGCATAGTGCCATTTTAACGGAATTGAGGTTATGTCTAGTAAATCTGTAAAATATATTTACTTTTTTAGTATATGATATTCTGCTTTTTGTATCTTTTTCAGTAACAATGTTTTTTTTTAAAAAGTTAAAAATATTCTATTTTGAGATCCGACTTGCTGTGACGCAAGTCTAACCCGCTCAGTGATCATCTATTTCTGTTAATAAGTCACCCGCATTACCATCCACTTTTGCTGGACCTAGTATTGAACGTGTGACCGCTGTTCAGGAGACTAAAGTAGACGAGAGGCTGTGGCACATTGCCCGTTTGAGGGAGAATTCTGCCAAGGCTTGTTGGGGTATCATGCGAAAGAGTAAAAAAAGATGTGACTTCGGAATTATTCAGAAGGGGAAGGCGACCGCAGCTCCAACTTATACCGGAGTATGGCAACGCCCTCAAGAGGGGCCAAGAAAAATTGATCAGTTCTTTTTTTGTGCGGATGATATTGACAAGTGTGTGAAGGGTCATCGTCGCAAGTGGATTGAGCCATTCTCTCTAAGCCAGGATAGACCCCCTATTCCTTCAATATGGCCTGTTAAGATAGGGACTAACCTTACACGTGATGAAATGGAGGCGTTGGAGAATGCGGGCTTTCGACTACCACAAAAAAAACAGCTTCCTACGAACCGCACTTTCAATAATGCTGCCCCACCAAGAGACTTGTCGCATATTCCAGTCCCGGAGAAGCCGGACGTGTTCCCGAGGTCAAGAAGATCGAAGAACATGAAACGCATTCCAGCTATGACTTCAAAGCACATGAAGAATATTGAGTCTGCCACGTCAATGCAGGCCTGAATTCTGAGGGTGACCATGATCCCGCAGCGTAGTTTTAGGTGTATCGTAGACTTGGAGTCGGATTCGGATGGAGTTTATAGACTTTCAATTAGTAAATTCCCAGATTGCTCATGCCCAGTGTTCAAGAAACACAATCTCTACGTTAGGAAGGAGAGATCCATATCGACCGTGCAAGCACCTATACTTCATCACGGTATTGGTTTGCAAATTTGATCCGGATGCTGACCTCTTCATCCACGCGGCCACTCTTAGTTTCAACGAGGTGAAGAAGATTCTGGAGGGAGGAATCCTCGACCATGCTACAGATTAGAATGCCTTATATCTCCTCATCTACGTACGCTACATGTTAGTCTTATGATTGGGTGCTCCACACTGTATGTGATATTTTTTCAAAACTTATTAAAAATTATTATACCAGTACCTACATGTACAGCAAACCTTGCCAATTTGTCTAACTCGGAGTACTATTCACTTAGAAATATTACCTTAGAAACCTCTTGATATTTAAGAATTTGTGATTTATTGTTGAGTTTTGTAGCTCAAGTCTCACAAAATTCAGGGAATTTAAGCCTTATTTCCACGGGTTTGGGTCACCAAATCCACGGTGATAAGTCTAGAATATTCGAATATTCCCAAGAATATTCGAAAATTATTCCCAAAATTCTTTTAAAAACTATTTTTAGAAATATTTTTACTAAAAATACAAACTCAGCCCTAAAAAATTCTAAATCTTACCGCTCACCGCTCAACGCTCACACGGTAGCAACGTCCGTCGTCTCCTCTCAAAGGAATGAACAACAAAACTAGAAAGTGAACGGCCTCCGAACAGTAGAATTCTAGACGGACTGCAGAGGAGTGAGGGAAATCACAATAAAGCATTCCTAAACAGCAGCATGCATTTGAAGAAGAGAAGCTCCAAATATACAGAAAGGTCGACTTCAACATCAGGCAGTATGAGGACCACTCCAGGTCCGAAGACGGTGGCAAGCGGCACGTTTAATCATGGGAGCCATCATAAAGATTGAAGTACTTCAGGAGAAGATCGCTCATGATGAGTATTCATGTAATTGAAGAGGACAATGCCTAAACAATGGATTATTAGGCGCACCCATTGTTAATTGGCCATAAAATAATGCAATTCCATATTATAAGAAGTGGTCGGTGGACGCCCGAAAGGATAATAGTAGAGAAGTCCTTGAAGAGAGAAAGACGTATTAAAGAAAGCACTACCAATGCATTAGGGACAGGAAGCAGCACTAACTTAGCTAATCATTATTTGCGATCATAAGAAGGACATAAACAAAGCCGGCTTGAGATCATATCATTGGTATGATATGAACTGTTGACACTCCCAAAGATTTCGACAAAGATGTAAAGTAAAACAAAAAGAAGTAGTTCAAACTTACCGCGCCCGATAAGATCAACATGCATGATTGAATGAAGCCTAAAATACTAACGGATGGCCTTGTGAGTATAGAAATTAAAGCAAACAAGCAAAGAGAAGTAAGCTAATTACCTTGTCCACTGTAGAACTGGGAAAGAAAAAGACACGGTTAATAAGTAGGCTCCTATAAGTGAAAGAGGTAATGGTAAGAACTACAGGGAGACAATATGCAAAGAAGCTGGGTGAACTCTCATGTTGTACGTAAAATTGTAATTTACCTAGCCTCTCATATGAATATGTTATGAAAATGATTTCATACATATAAGACTCATGTATTGAGTTATGACAAAATGTATAATCTTTATAAAGTTGATTACGGAAAACAAGTCCAAAAAATGATTTTTAGGACCGATTGATCTATATCAGAATTAAAGTATAGCCGAACCTTGTCAGCTGATCAGAAGAAACAAGACATATCTCAGATGTAGACAAAGGCAGTGAAATAAAATGAAGTATATCTGTCATCGGGGGAATGCCGGATGGTGCACTTCAGTCAGCCCCACAAAGAAATAACTCCATCACGAGTCAACAACGAGAAGTAAATATGTCATCAGGGGATCGCCCAATGATGTACATCACTCAGCCCGACAAAGAAATGCCTTCATTACGGGTCTGCAACGAGAAGTATATTTGTCATGGAGGGATCCCTTGATGATGCACTTCACTGAGTCCGACAAAGATATGCCTTCATTACGGGTCAACAACGTTGGCTCTTGTTAAGTTGTCCAAGGCACGTGCTTTATCTTTCTTGAGAATAGTACGAGACTTTGGGTTACTAATCTTAGAATATCACGCATACAACACAGCGCCAACGTCGATCCACTCAGGACGACGGTCCTCCACAACCCACTTAGCAGACCAACAATTCTCGTACTTCATTGCCATGTCTCGCGTTGCGTTCTGAAGCTCCTGGTATTGGATAAGAAACTTCCCGTACTCAGCAACATTAAAACTTTCTTCAAGCCTCTCATTAGTAGGCCCGCAGTGTGCCTCGATTTCTTCGTCCTCCAGAGTAACGTCCATTGGTAGCAAAGTTAGGCGTGGAACGGGGAACAAGGGCCTTCGCCAATCGTGAAGCGGCCAAAAGCCCTCAACTAAGCGAGACAATGTGGGGGGCAAAGGCTTCTAGATTTTTGTCAGGACGTGAGACCAGTACTCGACATATGGTTCAAATGCAGCAGCAACGTTGCGCACCTCCCCCGACCACTCTCCCAGTACTCAATGTATTTACGAATTCCATGCATCATGAAAGTCCGTCCGTCTGTTGCTTTGGCTGTAGCCTCTTGCGCCTTTGCTTGATTCCCCGTTACTGATGGAACTTTGCAACTTCCCATATGCTTAAAAGGAACCAGGTTTGGATCACCGGATGGTAGTAAAGGTAGCCCGCTCATGTCCTCTTTCCAAAGACGAATTGGTATGCGGTTGCCACTGGGAATCCACCGCTGACTTCCTCCATCTCATAACCGGCCAGCCGTCCGAGTCAACATAGAATTTGAAAAGATGCATCTTCTCCAGTCCAATCAATCGATTTGCTGCGTCGCATTGGTAACTCTTGACGTAAGACTTGAAATCTGCAACTTCCTGCACAAACTCCGATATGAACGACAATTCTTGAGACTGCATGAAAGCTTTCATAAGGTCTGCAAGCACGAAGGTATTCCTGCTCTTGAGAGCCTTCGAAAGATGGCTAAAGTACGCATCAATATCCTCATAGGTATGTCCGACTAAAAGAAACCCAGCCTGAATTTCTTCGAATACCCCATTGGCTGTAAGCACTGATAGAAATGACATCAAGTACTTTTTCTTGTTGTTCTTTGTGGAATTGTCTAACTGAAAATACAGTTTCTTAGGCAGTGGAGACGCTCCAGTAAAGTTGTTCGGATCCAAGACCGTTAGGGCATCGATGCACTTGGATTTCCCGCGTAATAATGCTTCAAAAAGAGAATTAGCTGGAGGATGAGGAAAGAGCGCCCTCGATTCTCGAAGTGGAGGCTCCAAAAGCTGCCTAAACAGCTTTGCAAGAGAGGAAATTGTGGCATTGGGATCGGAGGGCCAGCAGTCCGGTGAGTAATGCGCATACGCGCCATCTTTGTGGCCATGAGCAACCATTCCTGTCACGTTCATTGGAAGCTGACCCAAGCCAGAGGTTGCCTTTGTTGTAGTCCTCATCGGTGGATGAGCTGTCTTTGCGGTATCCATTTTGTCATGAATCGCACATAGATATTCTTGAGGATTCCGCTTTGACTCTTCACGCCAAGATGCATATAGCCTACGACAGGATGCTTGGTAATGCAAATGAGAAAGTTTCTGCTTCGTAAATGAAACATACTCAGGACTGCCATTCGGACTCCTTAAAATAAACTGCTGAAGGCAAGGTTGTCATACCGGGCGGGCACGCCGTCCGCCCGTTTGTCCGCCTTATCCGTCCGATATTGCTCTCGCTCGCCTGATACGGTCAAATCTCTGTTGACTTTAATTTAGGTAAAAAAACGAGGACGTCGCAAGAGTTTGGGTAAGAACCAAGCCACTTGGCCGCCATGTACACGCCACGTACGCGCCACGTACGCGCCACATAGTTTGAGGACAGGGCGGGTCAAAGGGGTTAGGGGTGGGTGAGGGGGTCGGGGCGGGGCATGGAGGGGCGGGCGGGGGGGCTATGGTGAGGCTGGGGCGAAGGCGGGGGCCGGGGAGGCTAGGGGTGAAGGCGGGGGCTAGGGGCGGGGCGGGGGAGCGAGGCGGGCGGGGAGCGAGCGGGGGGGGGAGCGAGGCGGGGGGGGGGGGAGGAGGGGAGGTGGAGGGGGGGCGAGGTTGGGCCCACCCTCCTTTTACTTTTCCACACTCCATGTGCCTCCACTCCACTCTATAAAAGCCAAGTTGATTCATTATTCACCTCACGCCGCTAGTTGCCAAGCACTACTTCTTCATTGAATTAGTGTGGGCACTTGGCGTGGTATTTTTTCAGCACGAGGGAGGAGTTTTTGCCGTTTTTTTTTCAGATTCGAAATGGAGGGTGAAGGGAGCCAAGGTTCGAGTATGCGACACGGAAATCAAGATTTGGAAACCCCCCTTGACCATCCTCAGGAAACAGAGGAAATTTCAAAGGAGACAGAATCTACAAACTTTTCTTCATCGAGATCACGGTAAAGAAAGGGAAAAAAGAAAAAAAATAAGGGGTCAAAAAAGAACAATTCGATTCTTGCCACAGGAGGAAGAGACACCACTTATGCCAACCGAGGAGTATCTCGAATTTGCTTGACGGAGTGGTATACATTTCTATGAGATACGAACTATGCCAGATTTGCATAGGTCTTACCTTGGGGCGAATGAGGAAGGATACCACAATTTGTGTCACGAGGGCGTGCCATCATTTGATTCCATTAAATGTCTCAAATGCCAATGGCAAGCAAAACTTCTTCTACCAGGTTTACAGCGAGTATTGGGACGAAGCGCACAAGGAGTTTCGATTTGGGATTCATCCAAAAGGGCTAAAATGGAAGTTCGATGGAATGATGTATATGTCGGAAGAGCGTTCTCACCGCGATTACGAGATGAATTGGGCAATGGATGAATCCGACTAGAGAGAGCTTTTACACCATCGAAGCATTGATTTTCTGATGGAACAATTTAATCCCCAAACCGGACGCATGCTTCGAGCCATGCAAGAATGGCAATTCCTGAGGGATATTCTTGAAGAAGACGGGCCTGCGAGGAGGACTCAATCAGCAGTTCGTAGACTTCGATTAGGCGGGGGTGAAGATTTGCCGAAGGGTACGAATGATGCCGAGGCCGGCCCAAGCGGTACAGGGATAGACGAGAACTAATTGTAGATTTTTGTAGTTGTGTCGCAACCAAGATATACTTCTCTTTTTCTATATCGTTAAACACTACTGAAATACATATGCTTTTCTTTTGCAATTTTGTTGGCACACTTTATGCATGTGTTTATAATCATATGATCATGTGAATGCTAATTATCATGGTGTCATTCTATGGTTAGCTTGATAAATAGTTAAGTGTGAGAAAAAATTATTTTAAATCTTATAACAACTAAAAAATATCTTATGAACATGATAGGACAATAAAAAAATAAACATACCGGTAGCGAATGTCAATCCAAAGTGAGGGGGGAGAGAGGAGAAGTGATGGGGTGAGAGGGGGGTGAGGATGAGGGGGGGGTGAGGGCAGAGTATAAGAAAAGAAAGGGAGGAGTGGGGAGAGAAGAGGAGGAAGTGGAAGAGGAGTGGAATGATGGTCAATCCAATCATTGGAATTCCAAACATTCCCCCTCTATATCCGGGATACTCCAAATCCCGGCTTTAATGAGGGAATGTTTGGACTTCATTACCTTAAAAACACCCAGTACGTGGAAGAAGGAGCCAAGGGGGGATCCAAGAAAAGAGAGAATTGAATTTTCCATACTTCCCCCTCTTATTCAAATTTGCCCCACTACAAACCAATTCCCCCCTCTATTTCAAAGTCTAGCTAACACATCCCCATAAAGATGATCTTCTTAAAATGTGTGCTATTTCTCTCCAATCCCACCTTCTATTATGTTTATTTTATTCTTTTTCCCAATACTATATTACAAATAAATGTATCACTCTAATGGTTTAACCATCTATTTGATTTTACGCTTACTATTTATATTAAGACTAAAGAATATAATGGTGGGTAGTATTATGTTTATTTCATTCTACTTCCCAATACTATATTACAAATAAATTTATCATTCTAATGGTTTAACCATAAATTTGATCTTACGCTTACTATTTATATTAAGACTAAAGGATATAATGGTGGGTAGTATTATGTTTATTTCATTCTTCTTCCCAATACTATATTACCAAAAAAATTTATCATTCTAATGGTTTAACCATATATTTGATTTTAGGATCAAAATTTATATTAAGACTAGAGAATATATTGGTGGGTAGTGTTATATTTATTTCATTCCTCTTCAAATAACATTTTATTTTAAAAAAATTTAAAAATTTAAAAAAAATTTAAAAAACGCAGCAACCGTCCTTACCCCTTCTTACTTCCTCTCCTATCCCACCTCCCTCACCCTTATCCCTCCCCCTACCCCCCCCCTTATCCCTCCCTCTACCCCCCCTCTTATCCCTCCCTCTACCCCCCCCTTATCCCTCCCTCTACCCCCCCTTATATCTCTCTCTATCCCCCCTTCCCCCGCCCCCCTTCCCCTACATGCCCCACCTCCCTCCCCGCCCCCCCCCCTCCTCCCCGCCGCCGCTCCCCCCCCCCCGCCCCTCCTCCCCCCGCCTACTACCCCCCCCCCCCCCTTGCCCCCTCACCCGCCCGCCACCAAAGTTCACCCGCCCCTCGAAAGTTCACCCGCCCCCTCTAAAGTTCACCCGTCCCCTAAAAAGTTCACTCGCCCCCTCAAAAGTTCACCCGCCCCCTCTAAAGTTCACCCGTCCCCTAAAAAGTTCATTTGCCCTAACAAAAGTTTACCCACCAAAACACAATTTCACCCGCCCCGACGCCACGATAGACTTACACGTCACATCCTACGTGGCTTTTTACTGCAAAGTTTCTTACCCATGAAAAAATTACACGCCTCCTACTATCAAGGTGGGCGGGCACGCCCGTCCGTACATGACAACTCGTACGTCCGTTTTGTCCGCCCGATTGCCTCAACACGCCCGATATGACAACCTTGAGTAGAGCTGCCTCTGAGGTGTTTTCCAATTCAGAGCATTAGGCGACATGGAGCGCCGCGGCGATGGTGATGTACGAAGCCGCTTCAGGGGAGACGGAGAGCAAACACGAGTCGGAAAAGGACCACGACTCAGCGGGCTGTCGACAACATTTTCATCAACACTATCTCTCGTAAAATCCATCGTTGCGGATGCTGCGTCCATAGCCGTGAACATATCAAAATGCCTTGACGCGAGAGAGGCGGCAACACTTGCTGAGAGTGAAACAAAACATTCGGGGACGGAGGTCCGGTTGGAGACATCATCCTCATCACCAGACTCGTCGAGGGTGGAAGGCGCCTTGAATTGTTGAACAAAACCAGAAAGCCAAGGTGTGGGTCAAGAAAAGATGGACGTAGGAACATACAAGAGTTATCCACGAAGCGGGGATAACTCAAGCGGGGAGGAACTGACTTCACGTTTACAAGCACAAATCATACAGAAACTTAAGAAGGAAACAACCAAATTGAAATAAAATTCAACATAAAGAGAACAAAAGACTGAATGCATACAAGTTGATACTCCGAAAGATTATCCCCGGGTCGGGCAAAAATGATGTCTTAAATAACAACAAAGAAAGAGTCATACAACAATAACAATCATCAACATCAATCCTAAGTGAACAAGCATCCACAAATGACGAATGAAAATTGAGCACATCGCGATGTGATACATAAAGGATGATACAAAATCGGCTTCATTATTTAACCAACCTGATTCATATAGTAGCAACCCATTTACATATTTATCTATTGCGTCCTCAAAAAGAAATAAAGAGCGCCCTAACCGTCATCGAGACAATGACTTAAGAAAGGAAGGAGTGTCGTAAGTATGCCCTAAGTTCCTATGCAACCGCGCCATACCGTCTAAAATAAACCTCCCTAAATTGCTATACTTATTGAGAGGCGGAATACCAATCCTATGATTTTCGACATAGTACCGAAGATTCTCAGGCCTGCAATTGGCAAGAAGAGCGAGTAGCCATGGACTAAGCACCGCAGACACAGTATTGTTGTCCGACTAGATATCGCCCAAGGCTCGAGGAAATTGGCATTTTTGGTGTGGTTGCAAATACTCTTCCCATGACTGTTGTCAATGAGGAAAGTGTTATCCAACCCAAACACAATAGCTCCGTCACTAAGCGGGAACACCGCAGGGCACAACGTTTTCAAAAAAATCCTCTTTTGCGCATTGGTTGGGTATGACAAATAGGCACCGCTGCTAACCTCAACCAAGCCACAAGACTCTTGTCCGAGAATCTCGAAAGGCTTAGGAAGTCTACTGAAGAGGTAGTCGATGACGGCCTCAACAGTGGACTTCTTCATCGAACTCCATATTACAACCCTCGCAACATGGGCGGAGATGGTCTCCAAGAAGTCCCTCACTCCCGGGCGGCACAAGACCGCCTTTGGATGCCCCTTTGCTGGGATGTCCGGCACGTAGAGCCGGTCCCAAGGAGAGCACATGGGAGAATTCTTCCCAAGCGATGGCAGATGCACACACTGACAAAGGATCCCGTTGATGTTGAGGACAACATTCAACCATTGAGGCGGCGCCGTCTGCCTAAGTGCAGACCTTTGCCGCGGGATACACTCAAATTGGGAAATCAATTCTACCTGGCAATCAAAGGAAACAATAATGTTGAGGATACCTGATTGAAAATAGAGACACTGCGATCTGAGCAAATCCACAATGGCAGCATGCATTGCATCTGTGGTATTGGGGTTAGATCAATCGGATACTGATGCAATCTCACGGCCGGTGGCCGCAGAATGAATCCTACAGAGGTGAACTGAGAAAGACAGTGAGGAACATCAAATGACACTCCAATTTGAAGGCAAAAATATTGATATAAAAAATAAATTTATTTAGATCAATTATATACAAGGGATGTGTTTGTCAACTTTGACCGAAACACTAAGCTGAGAACTAACACTACCAAAAATCTATAATACATGACGCGCTACAGCAAACGTTGACAACTCCAGAAATATTATAACGAGTAAGGGTCGTCCATGTCTTGGAGGAGAAAATAGACGAATAAGCAAAGTTCAGGCAAGCAAATCGGGAGCGTTCAGTCCAAGACAAACAATTACATGACGGTTAAGACGACCACGAGTTATGCAGTCGTGGGGGGGAGGGTGAAAGTAGTTACGTTATCATGTGGCTCTTGCGGTTGATTTGCGTCTGTCCGGCTTGACGAATAGTCCACCAACTCCTGGTCATGGGCATCGACCCAAGTCCTCGCTGGAGTGCTTGCGAACGCTTGCTTATCGAACGCCAGAGCTGCAGCGGGATCAGAAATGACCTCTGCGCTCGCCTTTTCAGCACCTCGAGCTCCCTTGGTGTCCTTCACCTTGACTCTTAGCTCCGCATTATCCCAGCCCGGGCATAATTAACCAACTGGTCGTACTAACAGAGTTGTAGACCAGAATCGGGTGGATGAGGAGGCTCAACCCCTAGAGCAGCACGTGACACAATCGATGAATCATGACCCACGACAGGTTGGTTGGAGGGAGGGGACACCTCAAAGGAAGAGTCTGGATTATTCTCGGGCCGGGGATAATCTCCCACCGTATCTGGCTGATTGGTAACAACCTGAGAATCAGCAATGCATGGGACTCATGCCTCTCCGCATCCATCATTCTCACCAAGGTCATCGTCGATATGCTCAGGTTCACTCTCGGCGTTATTTTGGCTGCGACTGGGAGTCGGAGGCAATTGCTGCAAGATTATCCCCGGCCCGGGGATAATCTGAGGAGGCTATGCCGAAGGACAGCGGCAAGGGCTCCACCTCGCTGCTAGGTAGAGCGGTGGTGGTTGTGGCAGTATTATCCCCGGCCTGGGGATAATTAGCAGCAGGCTCGAAACTCACGGCGTCCGAGGTCGCAGGAAGAATCGTCTCCTCGCACGCAACAATCGCAGCAATGTGGGCTGGCATCGGCTCGCGTCCGAAACCGGTCCTTATCCACTTGATCATGGCGTTACGTTCGGCAAGCTTATTTGCGTCTTCTGCTTCCTTTTTGGCTTTCTCTTTTGCCAGTCTGGCCTCCTCAGCTAGCTTCTTCCTATACTCCCCGTAGTGTTCTTCAACCTTCACACCCGGAGCACCTGGAGGAGGCGCAACTCTTGCTGCTTTCGCCATCGGGTTAGTAGAGGGGTTGCAAACCACAACAACCTTCTCGTTGTTTACCGGCATGTCAGCATCAAGAGCTAACAGCTCGGTAACGTCAACAGGCGGGTTTCGACATTGGGAGCTCGAAGGTGTGGACGACAGCAACTGGATGGTTTTGCCTTCGGGAGCTGGGACGTCGACGACATAGAATTCCTGTGTGGAATCTCTGCCATCGTCGTCACTCAGATCGATATATATGTGGGTGGGCGCCACAATTACATAGAGTGGTTTTCTCCCTCTGTTTAAGACTTTACTCTGAGGGGTTGTGTCCACTGCAGGTGCAATAGTAGATGAGGCCCCATCCAATGGTTGACTCGGAGTTGTGGTCTCAGCTGCAACATCGAGCCGATGTTTCAATGGCCTCTGCGAATCAACAAGCGCCTCGGAATTGTCCAAAGATCCAACGACAACATCCGCAAATGATTGAATAGACACTGTTGTCGTCGCGACGAGCCTCGACGGGATCACTGGCATAGGCTCATTACGAGGGCATCGATTCTATATACTAGGCCCTTGCGCCTGGTCCTCGTCACTGATCAGAGTGGACCTAGGAGGAAATGTCTCCATTGCCTCCGCTGATGGTGCTGTGGGCGTTGCTTTTGCTGATGGTGCTGTGAGCGATGCATGCGGAGATTGCATGACCGAGGAATCTCGTGTCTCCTGATCAATCGAATGATAGTCTGAGTCGTTGGAATCGTCACCATCAGAGTCGCTGGAAGAGTCATTGCTATTCTTCTCCTCCAAGGAGTCTGAAGAAATATCTGGAGTCTGAGTTTGAGGCGACTGCGTACCCTCAGCTTTCAGGTCAGACAACGGCTCAGCTGCAGGAGATGATGGTTGGCTTCCCTTGAATAAAGCCCTCGTTACAAGGCTGAGGTCAGCTATTTCGTCAGACAATGAGTTCTTCTTGGTGTCGTAGGGACAGTCATGGTGGATGTAGTCCCTATAGTCAAACCTGGCCCTTTTTCCCGCAGAGAGCAGGTAACCCCTGTAGTAGTGCTTGTCAAATAAGCCATAAAAGGCATGTTTCGGGATCTGCATGAGAAGAGAAGTAACGGTCAGTGACGTTGGACTGGATAAAGAAATTCCTGGCCCGAGATAACTTATAGAACTTGACATCGGGAGATAAGCAAGATTTTCAACAACACGAATAGATTTGAACCAGAAAATCTAACCAGATGACATGGCCGAATATCTACACTAGTTCACATCTAAAGTTATAAAAGCGCGGGAGCTATTTATCCTCGGGGCAGGGATAATGGGACTATTTCAGTCCATGAGAGGAGCGTAGATGTTGAGCTTCCCAAGGAGGCGACCATAAATTTGGAGCCGGAGAAGATCCCGAGAGTTGATTGATCTTTCTTGATCAGATGAGTTCAATGTAAAACTCCATCCGCACCTCCGAGTACTTAGCACACCACTTGGATTCGTTGTAATGCCCACTATCAATGTAATACGGTACAAGTGGGGCTTTGAACTCCGACGGGTTGGTGCCGATGAAGGCTTGCCCTTCTGGTGTCTTCTTGAACAAGAAGACGATAAACACGTCGTTTGCAGCTTTCTCTAGGGCTGGAGCGTTGAAGATTTTCTCAGCTTTTGACACCACGTACTTGGACGTGCTCATTGTGTAGTTGGGGTGGCTGAGCTGAATCATCGCCTTCAGCTTATCCATCTTCTTCGCAGTGGCGCCGTTCACAATCAAGACCCATACAGTAGGGTCTGTGTAAGCTGGACTTGATATCACCGCGAACTTTGCTACCAAGGCTTTGAAGAACTCCTTCGCAGAATTGGAGTCCGTGCACAGGGAGAAGGCAGTGTCTCGCAAATCAAACAGCCCCAGCAAAACTGTTCCTGCAGGCGCCTCTGTCAACCGTTGGCGAGTGAGAGTGATGGCCTTCGAGCCGAAGGTTCGAAGATCGAATCCCTTGCTGGACTCCCAATGCTTGGTCTTCTCGCGCACGAAGTTCTTGAAGAAGTCCTTGATGTTGGGAAACATGAGCTTCATCTCCCCGACCGTCTTCCACTTCCTCTGATTCTGCAGTCGGGTCGAGTAGAATTTAGCCTTGACGTGGCTGATGAGCATGTTCCACGACGCCGTCAAGAAGCGCTTTGTCGACTTCCATTTCTTCCATTTCTCTGAGCATACTGCTCCCCGTTGGGAAGGAAGAATGGAAGAGGTGATCTGACCGCCTTCAACTCTTGGTAAACAATTGCCTTGAACTTCAGACGAATTATCCAATCACCACACGCGTGGCTCAAGCGATGAAAGTATTTCGTTTTGTGGAAGGACAACCTTGAATACTTCATCGCTCCATCGGCGGTTTCAACATGGACGAACTCCTCGAACTTATCATACATGTTGTCTGGAAATGTGATGATCTGGATCTTGTGTTTGAGGTCCGATGTAGTCAGAATGGTCTTTCCTGCCTTGTTGGGATTGATGTTGCGAAACCGGATGTTGAGCAGATTCGTAAATTTCTGAGAGAACATTGAAAAAAATGTTAGATGCGAAGAGTGTAAGTACTAAGGCTACAGGGAGTTTGTTGTTGCTCATTTCTAAGCACTTGAGCATAGTTATCCCCGGGTCGGGAATAACAGTTCCAGTCGTCCTCGTAATAAAAAGACTAAATCGAAGGCAGTGAGGCCAATATTGAAACAGACAGTGGGTTATCCACGGCCCGGGGATAATCTATGGGAAATGTCTATTATCTCACCTTGAAATTGATGGGATTGTAGACCGAGTCATTATTCCGAGTCGCGTTCTCGTTCACGCTTGCGGACGGACGGCCACAGTCGATCCAAATAGACCTCCCAAGTTTTATCTGGTTGCCCCACGTCCGCTGGGCGTGCTTAAGTGGGTTCGTGGTGTTGTGGAATGCCGAAATCGCTGTGAGGCGCTTCGGGTCGGTCTCGTAAAGAATGTATGCATACCACGATAGAAGTTCTTTCTTCCTGTCCACGGTCACGGGCTCGTTTCTGAAGCTCCCTCGAGGCTTCCACGGAGTGCTGGCCATCAATGATGGCAAATCTACCATCCTTAATTGACTTCCATGTTGTCGGCCGCCTAAGGAGCAAATTTCCATTGGCGTCAAGGGGGGTGATGATAATTGTCTGCCTCCGGTTGATATGTCCCATCTTTAAGAGGTATTGCTTGTTGTTCGATACGATGTCCCTTTCAAGACTTCGCACTACCCACGTGTGCTTTCCCCTCTCAAGCTGCTAAATGGGCACTTGCTTCTGTTCTTTCTTGAATAGGAATGAGTCTTTGAAGCTGGCGTTGAAGACTGTCTGCTCAGAAGCAAAGCTCACATAGTCTGCCACTTCAGCCGACGGTTTGGATGTATCCTTCTTCTGTCGGGCGGGCACTTCGACAGGAGAAGTTAAGGCCGATCCTTGACTTGCGGTTGCAGGGGGAGCGGTACGCTGTCTCTTCTTTTTGGGGGCGGCTCTGCCTGCTACAATTGCATCATTCATTAGCCTCTTAGCAAGCACTCGCGGAGGAGCCGGCAAAGCACCACTTGATAGCGGAGCTGATGCTTCAGAATGCAGGACAAGTGCAGAGGCGGCGGGTGCCTTCTTCTTCTTCGCCACTTTACTGCTTGATCCTTCATGCGTCTGTGAGAGTCTGCACAACATTGTCGCAAGCTTACAAATTGTATCTTCTTGGTTAATGTTCTCCCAGCTCTTGATGTTGTCCTCCCAGAACTTGAGAAAGCCATGCCGAGTCTTGCGCACTTCCTCAAGAAAGCCGTGCGGGTCGAACTGTGCTCCGCAGTCTACTGCCACCTCTACCACAATTCCAAAGTGGTTAGGTTCCCTATCCTCGTCCTGCTGTAGAAGGACGCACCTGAGCAACATGTACTTCTGCCTATGTGCCTCGAATGCTGTTAACCTTACATAATGGTGTAAGGGAAAGAAAGGGTCCGTGTAGCCCATCTTAGTCATGACAAGGACATGGTTCTTGACGATTTTAAGTGTCCAGCTGACCACCACATCTTTGATGAGCCAGTGATCAAGGCTTTCGTCATCGTTATTGCGCAGGAATGGGTCAAACCCGAATGGGTGTTGGACCTTCTCCAAGGACATGGCGATGGGATTTGTGGCGCTGAGAGCCATTGTTCCGTCTGCAATTGTAAATGTCACAGTTAGAATATGAAATCTAGGAATTATCTTTGGTGTGGGGATAATTGAGACTCTCAATCTAGTACTATATTTACTCATTATTTTGTTATGGCATGGCAAAACTACAATATTATCCCCGGGCCGTGGATAATTCCTTCGTACGTTAGACATATACTCGGCTATGCGCAAGAATTATGCCCGGACCGGAGATAATTGTTGCTTTCTAGTACTATACTTACTATTTTTTATGGAATTATCCCCGACCCGGAGATAATTTGTTGTCTTTTTTCTTATAGCATGGCAAAATGACAATATTATCCCCGGGCCAGGGATAATTCCTACGTATATTAGACAAATACTTGGCTACGCGTAAGAATTATGCCCAGGCGGGGGATAATTGTTGCTTTCTAGTACTATATTTACTGTTTTTTTAAGAAATTATTCCCGGCCCGGGGATAATTTGTTGTTTTTTCTTTGTTATAGCATGGCAAAATGACAATATTATCCCCGGGCCGGGGATAATTCCTTCGTTTATTAGACAAATACTCGGTTCTGCTCAAACATTATGTCCGCGCCGGACATAACATTGGTAGTTAGTGATGAAGTATCGTGCATGGGAATAAAGGGAATCATGTGAATCGAAGCTTATATCTACATACACCGTAGATTTTAGCATTCAACAGCAATTTATATCAATTCGAATCAGAACTTCAATCCAACCAGAAAGATTGCTGAGTGAAGGCCTAATGCGCTATTGCAAAGTCAAACTGAATATAATGCTGAGTCCAATGCATAAGAGGACTTGCAACGCCTCAAAAGCAATAACCTGAGACAACAAAAGCAAATTCGACTGAATCATCTCAAACCCTCGTACAAATTTGCAGCTACTAGATTCGTCAAACGCTATCTACACACGTCTAGCAATTCAATTCAGAAAAATGCAACAAATCATCAATGACACTATCAAACCTCATTTGAACTTACAGACTAGCTCAGTGAAGACTCCGATCTTTACTACCCAAGAACTTCAAAACAACAAAGAAGACAAAGACAAGAAAAAAGTAAAATAGACTCGCATGCAGTGACGCACAATTCTCAAACTAAAACCTTGAAATGCGCTGAGAACTGCACACACCCAAAACACGCAAAGCAAAGCAAACACAAACCTAAAACACACAAAGCAAAGCAAACACAAACCTAAAACACACAAAGCAAAGCAAACACAAACCTAAAACACACAAAGCAAAGCAAACACAAACCTAAAACACACAAAGCAAAGCAAACACAAACCTAAACACGCCGAATACGAATGCGGGAGCTGGGACGTCGAAGAGGAACGCAAACAGAAGCGCGAATGCTGGAGCTCGGACAACAAATAAGAACGCAAATGCGGGAGCTGGGACTTCGACAAGCGGCCAGAACACGAACAGGAGCGGCGCAGAACACAGCGGGAGCGGGCGAAGCTAAGAAAGCGAACACGAAGAGGATCACGAGACAAACCAGAACACGAAGAGGATCAGGAGACAAATAGCGCAGACTCGGGGCGGCTCAGATGTGGGAGGGAGCGCAAAAGCAACAGGAACCACAGAGGCGAGAGCGAGCGCAGGAGGCGCGGACTTGGATGCGGGAGCGAGTACAGACAACGCAGACTCGGGGCGCGACAGGAGGAGACGAAGAACAAACAACGACAAATGGGGGAGGGAATGACAGCGGAGGGGGGTCATCATGACCCACCTCATCATTACCCTCATGGGCATGCCCATAACCATATGCATGGGCATGGACATGTACGTGACCATGCCCATGCACATGGTCATAGGCATGAAAAGCTTGTAGCCTAAACCCCAAATTCTTATATTCTAAATTGAATTTGAATATGTTGAATTCGTATATTCTAGTTTGTACATTTTAAAGTTGTATTCTAAAATTAAATTAATGTATTCTAAGATTGTATTCAAAAATTGAATTTGTATATTCAAAAATTGAATTTTGAATTGTATTTGAATAATCATCAATTTTGTCTTAATTTGCTATGGTTAAAATTGTGCATGTACAAAAATTTCAGTATACTTAACTTAGATAGTGAGTTTCTTAATTTTTTTAGGATGTTCGTGTACAAAGTTCAGAAATCCAAGTCTAATGTTCCAAGTTTAAGTTTAAGTTCTTATCTAATTATTCCACGTGCTTAGTTCATTGCAAAGAATAGTATACCAGGTATCGTATTCTAGCTTACAATGTAGTATTGTTTACATATGAATACTAAGTTTTGTATGCTAAAGTTCATTCCCAATTTGGATTAGAGTCCTTAACTAAGATTTTGTAAATCCTAAACCTTAAGCAATAATTTGCAAGGGCTTAATACGCTTATAAGGTCCAAATACAATGTTTAAAATTAGTACTACTTGTATTTGAAATGGAAAACCACTAACAAACACATTTGAGTTTAAAAAATGATAATTTAAAAATAAACGAGAAAATAAGAGACAAGAGTTAACTTCAATTAATACTAAATAAAGAGCTTCCATTACTGGTCTATAGTATTATTAGGTACTAGCGTGGTACTCGTCATTCCGACGGATGATGATGGTTAAGTCCACTATATTGACAACGATCTTTTCATTTCCCAGAAGAGCGTCCAATGAAAGATAAAACTTTGGTTGCATTTCTCCATTGCGCTTCTCTTTGAGCAGAGGTATCTTGGATTTTTGTGAAGTGTTTACAATATTTCTCTTGTTGTCGTATTTCAATTTCTAACAATTTCTCTTTATTTTCAGCTAGAGCATTCACTTGAGAGTGAAATGCAGAAACTGGTTGAGAACGACAATCTCAACATTGAGTGGTCTAGTGTTGTACTGAAGCCATCGACGCATGTAGAGAAGTGAAGGTTGCTCTTATGGGAGAAAGCTCTCGGCAACTACCTTTCTCCTAATGCAAGTCCAAAGTTCAAAAAATGCTCAGATATTTAGAAGATTGGTGGTGGCAAAGTTACTATTAGGCAATTGTTATTCCGGTAAGCATTCAATCCGCTATTCAGTATTCATTAT
Organism: Bryum argenteum; assembly: GCA_037043015.1. Classification (NCBI taxonomy): domain Eukaryota; kingdom Viridiplantae; phylum Streptophyta; class Bryopsida; order Bryales; family Bryaceae; genus Bryum; species Bryum argenteum. Next base: position 32,584,591 of record CM073321.1, on the reverse strand, counting down.
ATTTTAATAAAGCATTCAATTTTCACATTCTAATATCTTCGCTTTTGTGTAGATACTTGAAACAAGAGCTTGTTGCCAAAGGAGCTTTAGCTTCATGGTCCCTCCCAGTAGAGTTCAAGGACGTTTCAGTTGCAAATGATCCCTCTAGCATCTTCTCCGCAGCTCAACAGAAGCGATTTACTACCTTCCAATCGACGACCAAAAGTTGATTTCTTGAGTACGACGACAACTACGTGCACAAGGAGGAGAAACATCTACTTCAAAACCCTCGTTCAAACGCAGCTGACAGTACACCTATGGAGATTGACAACAACGATGATGACAACTTATTGGTTTTACTAGGCGCACCTGTCCCACGATCTCCACCTCCTTCACCAGCTCCACTGCCCAAACCTCGAGCAAACAAGAAGCGACGAAACGCTGCTCCAGACCTTGAACAAAAATCCGAGGAAATGGCTCCTCTCCAACAAGATATTGCAGATGTGGAGGAACCTAAAATGACTCAGGCTTCAGATGGAGCGACAGTTAATGCAGCTAGACGCATTCACGCGGTGCAAGATTGACTCAACTTTCTGCAGGTGGACTTACAAATGTTGGATCCCCTCCTCAATCCTTCACAGTCGACTACAACTCTCCGCAGTCCCCTCGTCGCCTGAGTCAGCCAAAATTTGTCAAACGCCCTATTCCAAAGCCCAAACACATTGGTAGCAGCTCGTCGTCAAAAATATCACTCACTTTGCCTATGTATCTCAAGAAGGGGAACACTGGAAATCTGATTCATCAATCGTTGACGACTGGAAAATGATATTTGCAAATTCTTGATATTGTCCAGCACATCAACAAGGTACTATTTCGTACACTTGTCATTTATAATCTCCCTACTCACGTTTTCTACTTGTCAAACTATTATCCAATATCTAATTATTCACTTATATCTCATATTGCAAAAGACCGGAAGTACACGTGTATGGCGATCGAATATAATCTCAAGCATCTTGGGATTGATCTCATTTTTGCAAACGCTCCATAGAACTTGTCTGTACCTGATGTGTCTCCTACGGAGATTCCATCCTGGAACCAGCCTGGTAGAAGTACTTTGAGAACATCTTCTTCTTTGCCGCATATCATTTGACAGACGTTGGAGCAATTCTTGTGATGCATCCCAAGGATTGTAGAATCGAGCGTACTCATGATTCTGAGTCTGCAACATATAATTTTCGTGTTGTTCGAGACTATTGGGGATATAATCCCTTGCCTATGGCCTCTACGCTACCACACCAGAAAGAGGTACGGGGCAATTTGTAGTTGCCAATTTCACAATTCATTATTAATGCCCTATCTGCTTGTATGTTAATATTTCTCTAATTGTGTTGCGCAGACTCACAACTTCAACATCAAGGTCTATGTTCGTAAGGAGTTTGTTTCGAAGTTCAAATCTCGGCAAGTGGCACACGCGTACGTGGGTGTAGCAATCATGTCTGACGAGAAAGAGAATGTCTATAACTTTGCGGACGAAGAGACATTGCGTTATCGTCCGAACGGTACGCCATGGCGAGGCTCACAAGAAAAGGACCCCTCCTTCATTCGATGTTTCGTGGATTGTTTCACGGACGTCGGAGGTATCGTCTTCGACTGGAGCGCATGTACAAGTAATGTTTCCGTAACATCTACTTTAGGATTCGTTTATGCATTTTGCATTGCTAACGCGGGTTTCTGAATCTTTAGGTGCATCTGTAATTGCTTGCGCGCGCTCAAATCGACACCTAATCGCTATGGAACGTGACAAAGAGATCTTTGATGTTGTACTAGCGGATTACAAGGATGGTCCTCTTCGTGATGAAGAAAGTGGAAAATCAGCCCCACCCCCAGATTATGACTCTGATGAACCGCAAGTGAGGAAGCCACGAAAGTTCATTGGTGTGTAATATCCTCATCTATGCTCTTCCTCAATTTTGGATTCTGCACTTACAAATATTTTGTACTGACTTTCTTTGTACTTTTAGCATCGCAGATCTGAAAGAGCAATTGACTCGCAACGCTTATCTCTACAATAGCCCTCCATCAACATCACCCTATCTTCCTATGCCAAGCGTCTTGCACAGGAGTTTGTTCGAGCTCCATCTCCCATTCTATCTGACAGTACATTATGTCTAGACTTGACTTGTGGACTGTATAATTCTCTAGGTCAACTTCAGAGAAGGAGAGTGCATTGAGGGTGTGCACTTCCCTCTTCTCCTCCTTCAATTTCTGAAAATCCTTATACATTTCTACCTAGTATGCGGGGGTGCGGCACTCGCGGGCGTGATGGCCGACATGCCCGCACTTGTGGCACACACCCTTAGTTTGTTCGTTTGAGTTAGAGTTGGAGTTCTGACCTAAAGATCATGAAGCGTCCTGGTTTCGAGAGCTGCCTCGCCTGTCATCATCTCGGTCGTCACGACGATCACTCCTCCGGTCGTCCCTCCGATTATCACGTCGATTGTCATCTCAGGAGTCGTACCGATTGATGCGCCTATCATCCCGTCGATCGCTGCGTTGGTTGTCCCTCCGGTAGTAATCATCTCGCTATTGTGAGTATCGTCCATCCCGGCCACGGCCCTTGCCTGCTCCTCCTCGAGGGTTGCGTTTGGCAGCTTCGATACTGTTGACTTCAACTCGTGTGTTGGTTTTGGCCTTGGGCGGGGAGGCTGGCGCTTTGGTGGAAGCGGAGCTGGTGGGAACGCCGGTTGCATGGACCTCTCGTGCCGGACGTGCCTTTGCATTTTTCATCGATAAAATCTACTGCTTCTCAGACATTAAAAGATATGACATTAGTTCCGAGTGTGTGGCAAACTTCATGTCCCTAAATTGTTGTGCAAGAATCACAGTTGTAGGAGGGAAGGTAGAGAGGGTCTTTGCTATGAGAGCGGCGTCGGTGATGTGCTCGCCGCATATGCGCACTTGGGCTGAAATACGATGTAGTCCAGAGTTAAAGTCCTGCATTGACGCAAAGTCCATCATACGGAGATTTGTCCAGTTGTTTTGCGCTTGCGTGAGCAGCATCTCCATCTGGTGTTTGAATTGAGCCTGGATCAGGCCCCAGAGTTGAGCACCGTCTGTCACTTGCATGTACCGTTGGCACAAAGATACATTGAGGTGCCTCCGGCGAATGATTAACGCCTGTTGTCCCCATGAGTGTGATTATTCTTCTGCTGTCGCTTGGAACAATGCGCCGTCAAGGTCTTCGGCACTGAGGTAAGTCCTAACGTCGCTGGTCTATTCAAAGAAATTGCTCCCGTCTATTGCCAGTGCATCAAAAAGTAAGCTCTGGACTCGTGTCTTGCGGATCGTTGTTATTGTGGTGCCCGCGGTCATCACCTGCTAAAGGTTACTGAAACCTCCACACATTCAACGATGGTGCTGGCTTGTGTTGGTGGGACTTTATAGGTTTGTTGGATGCCTGTGCTATGGATCGGGGTGTTAGCTACACGAATGTCTACAATACGTGTTGGGGTGCAGGTCGGAGCAAAGGAGTTTGCATGAGGTGAGAAAAGTAGAGAAAAATACTTGTCTATGTGCTCATGCTCTATTCTGAAGTTTTCGGCAAAAGGGCTCTAAGACTAAGGTCCTGCAGTGGTGTGGCAGTTCACGGTTTTGAACTGGTTCTACATGTGATTCGCTCAAACAAACAGTCTCTCAGTTAGTGTCCTCACAAAGCATGCAACGTGAGAATAGTGACAGAAAAATGCGAAGAGATGATTGGGAAACAAGAGAGTCGAGAAAAAAAAAAAAATCAGGAGCTCGGAGAGAGAATCGTGCTGATAACGTGTTAGGCTAGAGCCAAAATGATCAAGGAAAAGAGAGAGAGGCAAATGGAGCCTTTCGGGTGTTTATATAGTGGAGTGCTTACAATAAATGCGGTAGTAGTATGCGGCCAGCCCTACCGCCACTACTTAAGGCTGGAGCCATAAGTGTTGTACCAACCGCACCCACTAAGTCTAATTGTCTAACAGCTGGTTCCAGTAACCCAGGAGTTTGGGAGATTCTCTGGATCGCCTTTCCTAACAGTCGACTAGTCCCTGGATCTTTTTAGGATCCGAGAACTTGCCTTCTAAACCGACAATGTACCCTAGGATGACACCTGTCGGTACAAAGAAAATACATTTTTTGGGGTTTAGACTTTCTCCGTACTCCCAACATTTTTTGAACACCAGACGCAGCTTTGCTAGGTGGGTCATCATGTTGTTGTAGAAACTGAAATTGTCCAAAAACAGCTTCATGAAGTCGCCCCGGTATTCTTTGAAGATCTTGTTGACTATGCGCTGATATGTCAGGGGTGCATTCGTTCGACTGGTCAGAATGAATTCGTACCTCATGATAGTTAGAAAAACAGTCCAGGAATGAGTATGCCTCATACCCGATGATTGTGTTGAGTACCTTGTCCGTGAAGGGTAACGGGTACGGGTCTTTCTTGGTGGGAGCATTGAGTCGACGGAAGTCGATACAGATGTGCAGTTTGTGGTTCTTCTTGGGGATGACGACAATAGGTGACAGCCACGTTGCGTGGTCGACTAATTCGATGAACCCGGCAGTCAATAGTCGCTTCAGGTTGTTCTTGACTGCCTAGGAGTAGTTGGAGTTCATACTATACTTGGCTTGGTGACTCGGCGTTATGGTCGGGTGGAGGCCAATCCGACGAGTCGCAATGTGCTCTAGAATACCGCGTAAGTCCTTATAGGAAAAGACAAACACGTCAATGTACTTTGTGAACAGGGATATTGCCCCATGTTTGAGTGTTGGGCTCAAGTTGGCGTTCAGCTTTAACAGTTTCAAGTCCGTAGGCGTACCGACATTGACCACGTCGAGTCGGTCCTCCTCATTGTGGTTCAAGTTGACTATGTCCATGTACAGGAGTTTCTGCTGGATGGGTGTCTCGACAATCGGCATCGACCTAGGCGTATGTGGAATGTCGGCATGTGGAGGTCGGGTCATCTCAAGTGCGGTAAGCGCCTCATTGGTGTCGATCGTAGAGTCAACCTTCGGCACCCTTGCCTGGTGAGTATGACAACCTGTAAAGCACAGACCAGATGCTCGTTCTCGGGGGTCGACCTGTAATTGACTACGAGAGTCGACCAGTGCTTCCCCTGGTTTGTACGCCGGTTGGTTGGTCACGAGCAGGTTTGAGCCGATAGTACCCAGCAGATGTAGGTCGAGGTCGGTTTCCAGAGGTATGGCCTCTTCCTTGTCTGTTATTCTTTCTACGAAGTTATAACATACTAGGGCATGTCGTGTGACCGTCTCGTAACCCAGCTCTCGATTGATTTTGACGGTCTTCACAATCCCGCTGCCCATAATTTGCACCTCATTGGTTGGCATCCTCGGTGCTAAATCCGACCTCGTGCTGGGTCTGGCTCCTACAATCCGGTGCTGTGAACGCCGGTGTTGGCCTTCGACTGCTAAGCTGGCTGTTGATTGCCGCTCACTCGCTCGCCGTCCCTGGCCGATTACGTGCTGCTCCGCTGATTGCCGCTCTGTCGATGCGGCTGCCGACCACGTGCTCCGGACGTTGTGATGCCCTGTTGCGGGGCTGTCGCGGAGATGCAGGCCGGCGTCGGAGCCGGATCGCCGTCCTCCTTCGGATCTGCCTTTGTCGTCGTCCTTCTCGTGTCGACCCTCGGCGTTGGTCCTGCGTCCTGCCGATCTACCGGCTTTGCCGGCAGTGCGGACTTGCCAACCTCTTCGTGTTGCTCATCGTCGATGCTGTGGTATTTATTTTCGGTTCCTTTTCAAGAATGAAAATTATTAGTAAAGTTCGTTCCAAGGAGGTGATGTTTAAATAGGGATACTTCTAAGTTAAATCCAAGTAGGTCATTGCAAATAAATCCCAATGCAAGGTAATTTTCTTTCTAGCATATTCAATAGATATTAGCTTAATTCCCAAGTTGCCTAATTACTAATTAGATTATATCTCATGGTCATTATTATTGAAGGTATGATAATTCTCCCAGTAGGTATTCCTCAATCCTCAAGCTTTATTTCTTTTCTCTTTTTCTTCCACTCAGCAAGATCACCAACTCAGGTTCCATCTTCAATCAGCTTTTACGTCTTTCGGTCTCAACTCCAATTCGGTCTTTTATATAATCACTTTTCTTAATCTCATTCCGAATTGTCTGCTGCACTGACTTCGTTCCCAATCGGCACACCAACTCACTTGGTATTTTCTATATAATCTATATCAGTCCATTCTGGCTTTTTTCAACCTCCAACTTGCATTCTTCCAATTTTTAATTTGTCACAATCAGTCTTACTTTCTTGATATACATTCAATCCACGAATTGGAAATTCTTCAATTTTATACTCACTTTTCTCCTATTCAGATTCTAGGATTTTCTTCCCAAATTGAATTTATCTCACTTACTCTTAAATCCCTAACTGGATCTCACTATCAAATTCGGATTCATCTCCTCTTCACAGGCAACAATTTTCGCTCAGTTTCTCACCAACTCAGCATTCACAGCCTCATTGACTAACAATTCTCCAACATATTTTCTGTCTTCCAAATCGACTTTGCACCGCCGATTTCGAACTCTCAGACCCACAATCGGACACTGAACCCGACTTGAACTACAACGACATCACAAAACCCACAACTTGGGATAAAATATGCTTTTATTTCATTTACAATTTACATACATAGTTCAAATTCTCACACAATTTGCAACACTTTCTATTTCAAATGGTTCATCATATACACAATTCAACTTCAAACTTCACTTTCCTTCACACACTCCAATTCGTAACAAGCAAAAGAAAAATACACAACACAATTCGGCTGGGACACGCCTGGAGTTACTCTCAAACAGTCGGTCCTTTCTTACTCGGAAGGGAGACCTTTTATGCTCCCGAATCGGCACTTACTTAACCGTTCTCCCACTCGGTATTCCTCCATATCACTAATACCTAGTTCGTTTCACACACTCCGAATTGGTTTTCACTCCTTCTTCATACTCACTAATTGGTTTCTTACTTTCTGACTTCAATCTGGACTTAGCTCCGACTTGATTTCTTCCCCACTTGGTATCTGTGTACTGATCTCATTCGGACTTGCTGACAGAACTGGGCTCTAATCACTCAATTACCTACTTGGAATTTTTCACTACTTGCTCTCTTCATACTGAATCTCACCATTCCAACTCGGCTTATCACTCCCCAAACTGACTCTCCAATCACTTTCTGGCTTCTTGTCCCACTCGGCATATCCTATTTGACTGATTCGACAATTCTAACTTGCAAGAAAATCCCACAAATCACATGCAAAAACCTCCATTTGAACACTCAATCTCGGCAAAAATTGGAAATTGTTTGAATTTAACACTCCAAAATTGTAACAGCAAAATCCAACTTGTTTATCTACAGATGCCGATGATACTTGTGCCGTGCTGATCGCCGTCCTTGGTGTCATGTTAAGTGCCCTCGAGCTCTCAGCTCCTCACCGGAGCTCCCTTTGCCGCGGGGTATCGGCCTTCTGGACGCTTATGAGCGATTCAACCCGTACGAAGAAAAGCCCTAGAGTTGGGCCGGTTGAGAGTGGAGACACCTACCTAGCCCTTCCAAGCAATGGACTCTAAATCCTAGCAAGCATTCACAAACACCATGCATCCACCATCACACGATCATCAAGACCCGAAATGCAATAAACATCACAAAAAAAAAACAAATGGAGAAGAACAAGTACAATTGGGGTCCAACCTCAGCTGGACACTTGGCCACTAAAATGGCCCTATCTCCCTCTTTCTTGCTCCTCTTGAGGCAAGCTAGGAGTCTACACAAAGCTAGCTTGATGACGTACTTGAATCCGAAAGCACGTCCCGTGGTTCTTCCTACAACTTGAGTTATGCGGCCTCAAAGTCCGGCCTTCAATTTGCCCTCCACTGTAGACGTGCTTTCACTTAATCGATCACCATTCCTCCGTCCATAATCCAAGAAGAGAAATCCTAGGCTCTTTGGAAAGCTCGCTTCAAGATGCTCCTCTTCTTCAAAGGGCTTGCTAGAATTTGTCTCCTACTGATAGAAATCGTTCTTCAAGTCAGCGCCGCCTCTTGTCGCCGTCCGACGCAAGCCGATGAAGTCTTCTTGGGAGATCCGCCATAGCTCCTCCGTCGCTGCTCCTACAACCGCGCGCTTAGGCTTGTTGGAAAGCTGGCTTCAAGGCGCTCCTCTCCTGAAAAGGGCTTGCTCAAACTCGTCTCGTGCCAAATGCTACACCTTCCCAATGTTGGCAGATCCAGATCTTGGTCGGGAAATCCACTCTCTTATCTTCTACCCTAACCTACCCACACTCACACCCACATTCCACAACTCTACACCTCCTACTTGCATATTTTCTTCTCATATTAGGTCATATATTTCAAATCTCCATAGCTACAACCCTAGAAGCATCTCTACTCACACACACACATCCAAAAACAAGAGAGACAAAAAACTAGCAAACCCTAGCCAAGAAGTGAGAGACAAAGTGGAAAGAAAATGAGAGAGAGAAAAAGAAATAGGACACCAAGGAAAGATGAGGGGAGAGAGGGAAACATGAGAGAGGAATTGTCCTCTCTCTTATTCCTTCTTACCTTGTTGCTTTCTCGAACTCTACCTCTAACTCTAATACTACCTAACATCTAATATTCTTCAATTCTAATAATTTGGTTATCCTTCCTAACATACAATCATGTAATTGTCTCTAAGTTGTTATTCTCAATGCTTTTCATAATCATTCTAATGACTTTCTAACCTAATTCTATAAATTCCATTTTATTGCATTTAGTCTGTAAGAATTACACGAACTACTATAATCAAATGTATTTTGCATCTAGATATTCAATAACTAATACGTGAGCCATTTGGATGGCTCACAACGCTCTCTCCTCCTCCAAAATCTCGCCCACACACTTCTCTTACAATCACACGCATACTTCCACTACAGTCATATGCACACTTCCACAAAAAAACAACACTAAAAACGTGAACAAAAACAATTCTAGATCTGAACCGTGCACACACACTTCCCAAAAACATGAAAACCTAACTCTCACTCACTCTCTCTCTGACCCATTCGACTTAGTTGGATGGAGAACAAGTTTCATCCGCTCCAACAGATGAATCTTTGCTCATCCGACAATTTCATACGCATGATTTAAATAAGTTCCTTGAGTATTAAATAGGAGGTATTTCAGCAATTACATGTACGTGCGCTAAATTATGCATACTTATGGAGGCATAAAAAATACCCAAAAACATACCGTAATACATTAATACCAATCAATATTACAAATTTAGAATAAACTAAACCAACGCCGGGGCATTTGGACAAGGCCCCTCCCAATATCATGGATTTTCTAGAAACCGGAAGAATTAGCCTAAATATCCCAATTAGGAAATTTGAATATAAATAAAATAAACTAAAGCTTATCGAAAGTAATTCGCACAAGCGTGAACCGTTTCGGCAGTTCACAAGTGCCTGTAAACAAACTTAGTCAGATGTGGTTACTGAATCGCAGGAACGTCTGGACTGCGCGCAAGACTGCCTCACAAGCAGGCGGTTCATCCGTCACTGTTCTCATATCGCGATAGGCATAAACTTTGGACTCGACTTTTGCATGGTCGCTAAATATAAAGGGGGTATTGCTAAAAACATTCTCTAACGTGAATAGGTTAGTTCCGCTACTAGTCACAATCACGTCGGTTTTATTAAACTACGACTTGCAAGGAGAGTAGAAACTTTGCTCAACCGACTAGTGAGTAACTAGAAGGTTGTCCGACAGTTTTATGTAGGCTTTGCCACACACTAGAGAGAGAGAAAGCAATAACTTCTAACAAATAGATCAAAGACCCTGCGGAAAAAGGTCAACTAGTCTATTCAAACGTACAACACAAAAGAACAGAAGAGAAGTCCAGACAAGGCTCTGAGGTTACTGGCAAAAAGAGTGGATTAGCAAGCAACAAATCTCACGTAGTGGAGAGTGATACATATAGTCGGCTAGGTCTGACTGGCTGTCAGATCCAGTTGATCATGATAGGTCAATCGACCTGGCTGACTAGTCGGTAACACGCCGGATGTTCTAATTTGAGTCTGGAACTTTGAAACTGCCAACTAGACATTCGACCTGCTGACGTCTACCTGGTATCGACTACCGGTCTATAACTGCCAGGTATAGACTAGACTAATAATAGCCTATTAAATATACTGCGAATATTCCGTTAACAAGGAGCGAGCTTTTGCTCATTTCGGATATCCTCACAATTCCGCATTACCTCGGTGTCATAGGTTACCCCGTGGGGTTCTCGAGTTATTCCGTGATTGCAGAGGGATTGTTCCAAAGACGAACATTTCTTATACCAATGTTGTTCCCGAGAGAGGAGTGAATGAAGGCATAGCAAATGTGGGAAGGGAAACTATAGAGAACATAGATTCCCCTACTGTAAAGCTACACAAATTCCATCCCCTAGCATCAAGTTAGTACAAATGTCATCCCCTAACCTAAGGTCTATTCAAATGCCATTCCCTAACATGGCTAGATATGGCAGCACAGGAGAAAGGCCATCTACGCTCTCTAGCGGACGCCAACATGGACAAAGGAGTATGGAGGATAGTTCTGATCTTGCCACTAGGCAAAATTTGGATGCAAAATGGGCCTCATTTTTCTATCAGACAAACATTGCAATCAGTGTCGTACAACATCTAGCATTCATAAGTGTCGTTCAAGCGACACCAAAGGCCGGTATCGTTGGATATCAACCACCCTCGTATCATGCTATTAGGACAACGATGCTTGACGGAACGAAGGCAACTGGGCAAAAGTCGGTTGACGATCAAACGAAAGTTTTCATCCAGAAGTACGGAGGAACAATATGCTCGGATGGGTGGTCAGATGTCACAAGTAGACTACTAATAAACATGATGCTCACTTGCCCAATGTGGGAGGTCTTTTTGGGATTTGTGGATACTACAGGGAAAAAGAAGGACTTAGCCTTTGTGGCAAATGAAATGGCGAAGTACATAGAGGAAGTTGGACCCAAAACCATTGTTAAGATATGCACTGCAAGCTCCATGTTAGGGGCTGTGAAGAAGATGCAGATAGACTACCGTCACTTGTATGGACAAGGTTGTGCAGCACATATTCTAAACCTCCTTCTAGAAGATTAGGGGAGAAAGGCATGGGTTAAAGATTTGGTGGAACAAGCTAAGAGTGTGCACATTTATTAAAGGGTCGAACTGGCCACTTGCTCTATTCAAGAAGTACTCCCAAAAGCTGCAGCTAAAGGTACCACCTCACACTCAATTTGCAACAAACTAGTTGCTGACAGAGCGGTTGTTCAAGCTACAACATCTAAACAACATGGTGAACGATTCATGTGTTTGTCTAGACATTTTGGAACACGCAAAACAGTCACCAGCTGCAAACAAAGGCAAAGAATGTTAGGAACACCATTAGAAGCAATGAGTTCTAAGAGAATTGTAGGAAGTTTGTGAAAGTAGTTGAATCAGTACTGCTAGCTCTTCGGGAGTTTGACAAGGAATTACCAGCCTTGACCAGGGCATATGTGATCATGTCGGACCATGTGAATGTTAAGAGGGTTTTTCCGAAGTTGACTCACTTAACGAGTTACTTAGAGGAAGATAGTGGGAGAACTAGATCCAGAAGATTTGATGTATGAATCCAGTAAGTATCCTGATATTGTGTGAATCTGAATGATTCAATCGACTCATAATCTTAAGAGGAGACCAGATGGTCTCTAGTTTAGTAACTATAGTGTAACAATGACAGTAGTACTATATAACTTTATCTAAATGAGTCAATGACTCCAGACTTGAGCTGCATAGTATAGGAGTCCACTCAGGAGTCGACTCAATAAGAGATCCTCACAAGGTAGCAAGATCTCAATAATCGATCGACTATCCAGGTTGATCGTCTTTATATACATAAGGACGCACTTAAGCTATTGGTCAAGAGAAGTAAAACAAACACTAAGAGAAGCACGAAACAAGGCGAAGTCGACTCTACAGCAAGAGAGTGAGTCACAAGTATCAATAGTCGACTAGTACTTGGGTTACTGGCAATGGATAACAATTGGCATTCATAAAACAACAACACCTTCCCCGAGGAGAAGAGACTACTTATAGTCACGGGTTGAGACCCAGTATAATACTGGGGTCTGACCTAATACTAGGGTCGACTCAATACTAGGTCGAGTCGACCTGTACATATGTTGGTCGACCAGTCGGGTATTAATCCCTGACTAGTGTCGACCTCGCCGGGTATCTGTCTCAAGATCTATATCTACTGGATATAGATAGCTAAGACAAATATTCAAGGAATATGCGGTTAACATTGCCCTCTCTCTGGACGACGGAGACCCCTGTGGACGTCTCAACAAGATTGTCGATGGAAGAATGGGACGCCGAACGGGGGGCGAGGAGAGAGGCGAGAGATCTCCCTGGGGGCGGTCGCGATGGGTTGCTCCCCGACTTTTGCCCAGCTGTTGGGAGTGGTCGGTGGAGCACGTGTAGGCTCCGGAGTTGGTGATCATGGTCGTCGGGTTGTAGTCAGAACCGGAGGGTCGATGGATGTCGTGGAAGTCCGAACGGGACGGAGGGAGCGGAGGCTTGGATATTCATCTGAGGAGAGGACCTCGACTGGGTGACCGGGCCTGTGCACACGGAGTGGTTGTGGCGGCGCGGGATCGCTAGTAAAATCAACCGGTGGAAAGTCGATGGGTTTCGCGGTGCAAGGAGCCTGAAATGCCACGTGGTCAGGAGACACGCGGAAAGAGGTTGTGAAGGCATCGGCCCCATCATCAAGCAATATCGAGGATAGGCCGACACCCGCGGTTACTTGCGTGGACCGAGGGGAATTGGCAGGTGTTGCCGTCGGGGTCTGTTGAGTCGGAAACAAGTCGAGTGCCGACGTTGGAGCCGGGGATGCTGCGGCCGGGGTGGACTGGGAAGTGGAGGCTGGCTGGAGTTGTCGCCACGCGCCGGCTAGGGCGGCTCTCATGGTGTGGGGTCCTCTTTCGCTCCAGAGGGGTCGGGTTGATCATCGTCCTGGGTGTCGTCGCCATCGCGGTCGCTAGTACGTCGGTGAGTTGTGGTGTCACTTCGGTCTCCGATTCTTTGTCAGTCGTCTCCTCGTCGCGCATACGACGGCGTGTGGAGGCTATCGGGCGCTGAGAGCGAAGATGGAGCCCAGATGAATCGGAGTTGTCGTCAAAACATTCGTCGTCACTGCTACTGTCGTCTTCGAAGTCAGGGTCGGTAGTATCCGATACGGCCTTCGGAGGGGTGTGATGGGGGGACTCCAGTAATCCCTCCTTAGTGTCGAAAACCGTGGGAACAAGGATTTTGCGGGTGTCTTGGACTCACAATACCTGTCGACTGCAGAGGTCGAGTCGACTGGTGGTGTCCCGCAACATGTGGTTGAGGAGCTTGATGCGTGAACGTGCGCGTTCGCGGAGGTCGCGCTTAGTCCTGCGGAGCTGATGGAGTTGACGGGCGCATACCTCAAGGGCTTCGTTGCAGGTAAGCAGTTCGCTGATTTTTCCTTGCCGGATTGTCAATTCGTGGTCGCTTGGTCGACGATGAGTTGGAGGCGGTGACACTCGGCGGTTGAACGCTTGCTCTCGGTGCGGAGGTGGGTGATGGTGGTGGCGTGGGTGGTGAGTTCATCCTGCAGGCGAGTGATGGTGGCCTGGTGCGGTGAGGTCGCCTGTTGCTTAGATAACACCTCAGCCTAAAGCTGGTCCACCTTGGTGACCCAAGAGGAGAGTTCGGTGGTGTGCTAGGCGGCCTGTTGGCGAAGAGCGGCGTTATCCTTCGAAAGTCGGCTATTCTCCAGTCGAGTGTTGTCTCGTTTGCGTTCGACCTGGGAGTAGTTGAGCTTAGACATCGCTAACTGCTCTTTGGCCTTGAGGATTGCGCACTTGAACTCGGAGAACGTGGCGCGTGCTTGCTGAAGTGCGAGCTGGTAGCGAGGTGAAGTTGGTACCTGAATATTTGGCCCTTGGCGAAAAACACCATCTACTTGGTCGTTGGACGTCGGCAGAGGGGCGGTTGGAATCGCGAAGGTCTGCTCTGTGTGGTCGTGGTCGGCTGCGCCGCGAATCTCCATTGCGTCTGGGCAGGGCGCGCGTTCGGGAGAAGCTTGGCCTGGGCCGTGGGGTGTCTCGGTCGGAGTAGCGGCCGCCGACGAGGGACAAGGTGATTCGGACTCCGATCCTGAGACCGATCGGGGGTCAGTGCTTGTTTTGCCGACCGGGAGGTTGTTTTTGTACAGACGGCGCTTGGGCAGTTGCGAGGCGGGGTCTGTCGATTTGTTCTTTCTGCCGTGCGTAAGAGGTCCGGGCGTAGTGGTAGCACTCGTTGGGGGTGGGGTCCTCGTTCTCCTTGCTGCATGTGGCTGAGGGGAGTCGAGTGGACTGGAGTTGTCGACATCAGCACTGCTGCTTGCGGGACCCATGTCTTGACCGGGCCTTGCTGAAGAGCTGCTGGGCTGGTTAGGGGGTGGCGTGGAGTCGGGTGCTGGAACCATGCTTCAGTCGGCTTGGGCCACGATATTATCCGGTCCCATGTACCGGTTGCGCATGTTCTCGTCCTGGTGGCGCTTGATGATGGTCGGCATGCTGATCCAGTCCGCGTATGGAACGTCATCTTCAGAAAAGTAAGAGTGGAGGAGTTTGTCGATTACCTCAGCCGAGGGGAGCAGCGCCGTGTCGGACTTCTGCACTTGGCGTATATCTTTGCAAAGGTTTTCGAACATCCACTTGCACCAATTCCAGTGCTCTGGTGGATCGAGAGCGGCTAAAGCTTCCGCTGTGCAGAGAATCTCAAGTCCCTCTCGGCTGATGTAGGAATCCCTGCGTTTTAAACAAAGGCCGTGGGTGAACGCCTGTAGTCGAGCCTGATGATTGGGCGGTATTCCTCCGTCGCCGCTGGTGGGTTCGTGTACTCCTGCAGGCGGCCCGGTGGAAACTCGTTTGGGACGAGGCGAGAATCATTGGGAGTTGAAGGGAGGCGGAGAACCTCGTAGACAGGAGCTTGGTCGATGCAGATGTCAACACCCCGAAGGCGATCTGTGATCGCCTCGGTATTCGACACGGCGAGGTTGCAGAACTCCGCAATGAGCATCATCCGTGGTGCCCGCAAGGGGTTGTACCAATCGAGGTCGAGGAAGTCTTGCAAACCGATGGCGGCGATGAAGGTGACTTCCTCCGGGTAGCCCATTGCGTATTGTTTCCACTCGAACAAGGGCTTCATCTCCTTTGGCGTTGGAACTTTGCAGTAACCGCCCTTCGTCCGAATGCGCGGAGGGGACTCTTCATCGCGGCACAAAGTAGTGATTTGCATCGCACCATCGAGGTTGGCTGTCGGTAGACGGGGAGAAATCTTGAGAGCACCGCATAAGCGACGCTGGCAAAGGAAGTGTGAACGAAAATCGGACATCGGGGGCGAAATGGCGGCGGTGATACTGGTGCGCGCGAGCTGGTGGTGTCGGTAGGGTTCAGCGTTGAAAGCGTCCATGTATAACGGCAACTCCGGCTACGCCGACGAAGTGAGCGACGCCTTCGGACCGGATGAGAACGCAAAACATAGAGGGCATGTGCGGCGCTGTGCGAGGTCGGCGACGGTAGAGATGGAGGCAAGCAACGATTGCGTGGTAAAAATGCAAAAGGGGAAGCTTGCTTAAACAGGGCGCTACTTAAGCGAGGATCAGGGTTAGCAGACATGAACGGACAAAGGGGTAGCGGGTTTGAAAATGAGAGGTGGGTTTCTAGAAGGGTCTTAAACTCAAGGCCAGCCATGGTGATGGTGGATTGCTCTGGAATGGGCGACTCGTCCTCGTTAACCAGTTGTAAGTGTTTAAGCTCAGATTTAGAGAAGGGGTCAGGTGGAATGGTCTGCGATGGGGTGCCAACAAAGAGGTTGTACGGTTTGAGTTTATTGACGTTAACAATGACAGGGTCGGGATCAAGATGGTGACGACTCACTAATAAGGCTGTGTTGTTGGGCAACAGGTACTGGATTCTAAAAGGGCCAAACCATCGAGTACGGAGTTTTCCCGCGTGAAAGTTCGTACCTTTGGGGTGCCACAATACATAGTCTCCCACGTTGTACTGAATAGATTTGCCCCGTAGGTGGGCCCACTGAGCTCGATTCCATTGTTGATGACCAGTACGTACTGCGGCGTGGTGGTGGAGCTCGTCTAATTGCTCCAGGTTGACTAGTCGGGCGGTGAATACTCGGGCTGGATCAGAATCCCTGGAAGTGGTCGATCGAGACGTCGGGAGGACGTATTCGGTCGGCATGAGTGGAAGGATGCCGTAAACTAGCTGGAAAGGAGAGTGGCCAGTGGCCACTTTGAAGGCGGTGAGGTATGCCAGGAGGACGGTCGGTAGTTGGACGTCCCAATCGGACCGATTGTCGTTGACGAGTTTCTGCAGCATCGACACAATAATTTTGTTGGTGGATTCGGCTTGACCGTTGCCTTGCGGGTAATAGGTTGTGGATGTCGTATGGCGGAGAAGGAAATGTTCCACCAGTGCTTCGATTGTTGAGTTGAGAAAGTGGCTACCTTGGTCACTGACCAAGTGGAGTGGGCAACCAAAACGTGTCAGGATTGACTTGTACAGAAATGTGGCTGTCTCTTGGGCGGTGTTGCCGCGGAGTGCTTGAGCTTCGACTCACTTTGTGGCATAGTCGGTAGCCACCAGGATATAGCGGCGGTCTGTATGGCGAGTTTTCTTGACGGGGCCCATGAAGTCGAGGCCCCATTTCATGAAAGGTTCGGTTGGGAGGGAGGTTACCAGTTTGGAAGACACGGTGAATGGTAGGACGCCTATGAGCTGACATTCTTGGCAACAACGGCAGTAGTCGATGGTGTCCTTGTGAAGTGTTGGCCACCAATAGCAGGCGTCCAAAATTTTGCGGATCGTGATATCGTGGGAGAAGTGTCCTCCGGAGTTGCCCCTGTGAAGTTTGCGAAGAATCGATATCAATTTGCTAGGGTTCAGGACTCGACGGGTGCGGTTGTCGGGTCCGACTCGATGGAGTCAATTGTCGATGAGTTGATAGGGGATGGCTTTGTTCGCCAGGCGTTTCCTTTCTTCCTTGGGCATGGTTGGAGGAAAGGTACCGGTCTGCAGATACTCGATGATAAGTGCGAGGTAGTCGGGTTCGGTCGAAAATAGCTGGGATCGATTGGCTGGTCGAGAATACCAATGGCAGGTTCGGCTCCTGTATTGCGTGAGATGGCATCCGCGATACCATGTGATTTTCCTCGTTTATAAACCACTAAAAAATCAAACTCCATCAAAAGAAGAAGCCAGCGAGCGATTCGGCCCGATACTTGTGGTTTATTAACCATGTACTGGAGGGCTAGGTGATCCACGAAGGAGACAAACCGATTGCCGAGGAGGTAGTGCCAATACTTGTTGACCGCGTACACCATGGCCAGGGCTTCTTTTTCGGTGGTGGTATAATTCTTCTCAGCTTTGTTGAGGAGGCGTGAAGCATAAGCAATGGGCTAGTCGATTTTCCCGGTGGGATTTATGCCAACAGGGCGCCAACTGCTATGTCGGATGCGTCGGTGTAAATGTGAAAGTTGAAGCTCCAGTCAAATCCGATGAGAATGGAGGCTGTTTGATATCGCAGCTTGATGAGTTGGAACGCGGCTTCACAGTCTGGTGTCCAGTCAAAGGGTGTGCCTTTGTGGGTAAGTCTGGTGATGGGTTCCATGATGCTAGCGTAGTTTTTAATGAAGCAACGGTTAAATTGGGCGAGTCCATTGAATGTTTGGATTGCGCAGACATCGGTCGGGGTCGGCATGTCAACTAGGGCCTGGATTTTTTTGGGGTCGGGAAATTTGCCTTGTTTTCCGACTATGTAGCCCAGAATGACGCCCGAGGGCACGTAGAAGATGCACTTCTTTGGATTAAGGCTTACACCATAATGCCGGCATAGTTCAAAAACGAGGCGGAGTTTGGAAAGGGGGAAACCACCGGTGTGAGCGTTGAGCGGTGAGCATTGAGCGGTGAGCGGTAAAGTTTTAGCGGTAAGAAGAAATAAATTTGAAAGTTAATGGCCCTATTACCATGGAATGGGTGGGTCTGTAATTTTGATATTGTTTTTTTATAGGCATAAAAGTACCCAAAACCGTGGATATGGTCCTGAATCCAATTATTTTCATGGTGTTGAGGTCATACAATATTTCATAAATAATCCACATTTGCAAGTGAAAATAAAATTTAATTAAATTATGGGCTGGCATCATCATGTGTAACCAATACAATTCAAATCATATACAAAATCTAAACCCCCACTTGTGGATTGCCTTTAAGTAATCAATAAGTTCATTTTATCGATCTTAATATTTGGAGACTAATTAGGGCTGACGTCATCAATTTCCTATTACACTTGTTAGAAATATATGTCAATACGTGGCATTGTAGTGGTCCGAGTTCGATTCTCCTCGGCCTCGTTTGAGCGTTGCATTGCGTCTTAAAGCCGCTGTCCTGAGCTATACAAATACCGGACTATAGCCCCTACCAACATTGGCAAGATTCAATCACTCCAATGGAAAAAAGAAAAAAAACTTCTAGAACTTTTAGTCTGCATTGAGTTTTAAACTTAAACATTTAGATACACCGATGCATTGAAATTGGAGTTAAAGAAGTTACATCAAATTAGGGCTGACATCACCATTAAAGGCAATCATGGCTCAGATTACATTGTATTGAGATACTTAGAGTAATACTTGAAGCACATAGTGTAGGTTAAGCTATAAACAATAATCACGATAAATAAAAATATAAAACCATATATATTGAAAAACACATATAGATAGTTTATAAGTAATAGATCATGGTAAACTACGAATGTATGGCGCTACCATGTCCAGTACCTATCAGAAAGCAAATCCCAAACTAGGCAGACGGTGTAGTACCATTAAAGTGCTGATCACACTCATCAGCCTCAAAGTCTATAAACTTAAGCACACTATTACTATAGCATCGACGTGGAGTGTCAGACAAAATGGGTGATGGAGCTTGAGCAAACTCTTGAGCAAGACGCTCAACGTACGATGGTAGGGTGAATTTTGATGGAGGGCTCTTGTAGAGATGAGCGTTGCGAGTCAATCGCTGTTTCAGACCTGCGATCCTAAAAGTACAAAGAAAGTCAATACTACTGATTTGTAAATATGTATTTTAAAATCTAGAAATAATATACAAGATGGTATTACGCACCAATGAACTTTCGTGGCTTCTTCACGACCGGTTCGTCAGAGTCATAATCAGCGGGAGGGATTGATTCTCCACTTTCTTCATCACTGGGAGGACCATTCTTGTAATCCGCTAGAACACCATCAAAGATTTCTTCGTCAGGCTCTATAGCAATGAGGTGTCGGTTGGAGCGCGCGCAAGCAATCACAGATGCACCTAAAAAATCAGATGCCCACGTTAGAAATGCAAAATGTATAAACGAGTTATAATGTAGAGTTTACGGAAACATTACCTGTACTTGCGCTCCAGTCGAAGACTATACCTCCATCGTCCGTGAGACAATCGACGAAACATTGAATGAAGGAGGGGTCTTTCTCTTGTGAGCCTCGCCATGGCGTACCATCCGGACGATAACGCAATGTCCCTTTGTCTGCAAAGTTACAGAGGTGGTCTTCCTCATCAGGTACGATTGCCACACCCGCGTATGCGTGTGCCACTTCCCGAGTTTGGAACTTCGGAAAAAAATCTTTCCGAACATACACTTTGATATGGAAGCAGTGAGTCTGCAAAACAGAAGTATACATACGTTAACATAGAAGCATAGAAGACAATAATCATGAAATATGAAATTGGAAACTAGAATCTGGTCCGTACCCCTTTCAGTTTAGGCACGGTAGAGGCCATAGGAAGGGGATTATACCCCCACCAGTCTCGAACCAGACGAAAACTATATGTATGCGACTGAGAATCGTGACTACGCTCGATTTTACGACATTTTGGATGCATCAGAAGAATGGCTCCAACGTCTGTCAAATGATACGCGGCAAACACGAAGAGGCTCTCAAAGTAGGTTTTGTCTCGCTGGTTCCAGGATGAATTTCTGTTGGAGACACCCGGTACAGGCAAGTTCTTGGGAGCATCTGCAAAAATGAGATCAATCCCTGGATGCTTGGGCTGATACTCCATCGCCGAACACGGGTACTTATGGTCTTTGCCAATCTGGGATACAAGTGAAAAATTAGATAGTCGCTAATAGATTCACAAGTACAAAACGTATTTAGAGAGATTATAAATGACATATGTATGAAATAATACCTTCTTGATGTGCTCAACGATATCAAGGATTTGCGAATCCCAATTTCCTGTCTTCAATGAGTGATGGACCAAATCTCCAATGTTTTCCTTCTCGAGATACATAGGTAGGGTCACCAATATTCTAGACGACGAGCTGCTACCAATGTGAGTGGGTTTCGGAAGAGGGCGTTTGGCAAATACCGGCTGGCTGAGGCGAGGTGGGGACTGTTGGGAGTTGTGGTCAACGGTCAATGATTGAGGAGGAGACTCAACATTTGTAAGTCCACCCGTAGAAAGTTGAGTCAGTCTTGCACCGCGTCGAATTGCATTGTTTGTCGCTCCCTCTGACGCCTGAGTCAAATCAGCATCTCCTCGCCCTGCAATGTCTTCTGGAGGAGGAGCAATATCTTTGGAATCCTCGTCAAGTGCAACAACAGGCTCCGCAATAGCGTTGCGTCGCTTCCTGTTTGCACGAGACTTGGGCACTTCAACAGGTGAAGAAGGAGAAGAGATTGCATCAGACGCGACTGGTAGAATAGATAGGTCGTCATCGTCATCGTCGTCAATCTCCATCGGTGCAGAGTCAGCTGGGTTTGAAGCGAGATTCCGAAGAAGATGCTTCTCCTCCTTGTGCACGTAGTTGTCGTCGCACTCAAGGAACCATCCACCGGTCGACAATTGAGAGTTTGGAAACCGCTCTTGTTGAATTGAGGAGAAAAAGCTGCGGATATCATTTGTGACTGAGATGTCCTCGAACTCCATTGGAATGGAGAACAAAGCTAATGCTCCCTTGGCAACAAGCTCTTGTTTTAAGTAACTTCAAAAAAGTAAACAAATTACATTGTGAAAATTGAACAAGTTGTACCGATTTTATTAATATTGAATACAAAACTAGAAACTTACCGGAATAAAAGCCGCTTAATTGTAACTTTGCCCCCGGTAATCTTTTGAAGATCTGAGCCTTTGCTGAACTTTGGGCTTGCATTAGGATTAAGATAGTTGTTGAATGCCTTGTCCCATAAGAGCAACCTCCACTTCTCCACATACTCAGATGGCTTTAGGACAACACTAGACCACTCAATGTTGAGGTTTTCGTTGTCAATCAGGTTTTGCAATTCACTTTGAAGTGAATGCTCGAGCTGTGAAAAAAGAAAACATGTTAAATATCAAATTACCATATGAAGTCTAACTTTGAAAACACGTAACGAAACATTAAGTTACCTGTGCCCAAAGAGAAGCGCGATGTAGGAATGCCATCAAAGTTTTATCTTTCATTGGACGTTCTCCTGGGAATCAAAAAGAACGTCGAACCTCGTCTGATGAGTTCCACCATTGGAGCCACTTACCCTTGAAATCGCAATGAACATTGGTAGTGGCTACCATTTGTAAGCTATCAATTGTCATATCGGGTTTCAAGTTCTTGTTGTAATGAGAATAAATCTGCACATGAAAATCATAAGTAAGAATCAGGTTATAAAACATGATTATGAGTCATATAAAACATGAAAGGGGTGTTTTCTTTACCTCCTTCGCAAATATTTTCCCAAGTTTGTTGTTGGCCACAGCGACCATCTTGTCGAAGTTTTTGCCACGTATGGCCTTAATCTTTGCTTTGATCGCATTGTCCATGGCACTCCATACTCCAGGTCCTGTTTGATTCTCCTTCGGTACGGTGGCGTAGTAATTTGTTTCTACGTCATCAGATGCCTTCGCTAATCTTTTCTGTATAAAATTTAAAAAAATTAATAAGATGTAAAGAACCAAATACAAACATTCACATTTGAAACACGTTCCACTCAACTTACCGCATATAAGAACTTTACGAAAACGTCAAGTGTTACAGGATACCAAGTATCTTTTTTTGCCTTAGCGTTCTTGCATATTCTGTAATTCTCTGGGGATATCAGATCCTTGAAATCCTCCAGTTTCAATTTTCCAAACTGCCTCATTCGCTGCAATTTTGCACACAAACCGTCTTCGACATGGTCATGTTCAGTAGACCTGCAGTGCGAGATCAGACATGAGAAACATTGAACTTAATCAAAATAGAAATTGAGCGAATCAAAAAAATCGAATAAATACTCACAATTTATATCGTTCATAGCGTCGAGCAAGAGATTGCTCTGTCCTCGTGCATCAAGAATGATACAATCCACGGAGATGTACCACGAAGGTTCCATCTTATGGTACCTCTCTATGTGACGCATCCACGCCGTCACACGGTGGTTGCCTTCGTAAACGTAGAAATACTTGTCACTGAGGTGTTGTAGATCCGGATCCAACTGCAGCGACTTCTCAAACTCTTCATTAGCTGATTTCCATAGAGGATTCGTCCAGACAGCATCTTCGGCATCAACCAATTTTTCTCGGCCTTTTTTATCAAAGGGTGACACGTACATCACCCGATCGCCTTTCTGGTACCCTTTGTTGAATTCATTCTCTAGTTTCCTGACGTCTTGTTCTGAAATCGGGCGAACCTTCGGATAACAAACGAGACGGCAGAGTGGAATGAACATACGAGATTTCTTAACAGGTTTGTAGCGTAACATGTTGATGATTGCAATCGAATCACTCTTGTGGAGCATTTGCATCTCGTTTGCACTTCAGTCGGGGTCCTTGTTTTGCAGATGCATTGGCATATGGACGACTCCAACGTTGACACTCCCAGGCAAAGGAGTATCTTCATCTTCTGAAAGCGCATCGAGTCGATCATGATCGTGCACGGCTTCAGGATGACGCTGAGTTTCAGAAGGACTTTCTTCCGGGACTCCGGTGCAAATATTTTCAACATTTGCGACACTATCATGTAATTGTTCGTCTCCATCGGTCAAACGAGTTGGTGGAAAAGCAAGAAGTTGTCGGCTGGTTTCGTCATCTTCATCGGTACGAACTTGAGCTAAGGTCATCTAGCAATCCAGAAACCAAATACAACACACCAAAGACTGAATAAGAATGTGTCAAATAACCAATGCGAGAAAATTAATAAAAAACATCGGCTTTAAAAATAAGTGTATGATAAACTCATCATATCATCCGACAATACAATTAAGATGACTGCAATTTTCTAGCAAGTCGCGAAGAACGTCTGGGTTTAAATCTAGCTAATGCTTTCTCTTCAATAAGTCTAGCTTCAGCCTCATTCTTTTTGATTCGCATGTTAACCGCCCGTGCAACCCGATCAACGTCATCACGCGAAGTGTGACGGACAGGTGAGGCAGGGGGTGGGGTTTCCGGAACCGAAGTCAATGGTATGTTTAATTGACGGGACTCCACGTAAGCTAACACATTGTCTCTTAATGCGGAAAGGTCACTATCTGCATCAGATTCCTCTTCTCTTTCAATTTTTTTTCGCATTTTTGGAACCTGCAAAATCACACCAAACCAATGGTAAGTCAATTATCAAACACTCGGAAAAAAAAATCAGGCATTGTTATAAAACTAATATTAAGCAAATTCATTCACACTTTAAGAAATTCATTCACAAATAAACCAGCATAAGCAAAAAAAACAAGAAAGCGTCGACCAGCAACCATTGTGACCAGCCATCAAGCTTCTCGTATGCATGCTGGGGAATAGCAGTAACGAAAAACCTCAAGCCCGCCATGAAGAACACAGATGCCTTCATCGGCACAACGAGGATGTGCAACAGCGAGCGATGAGGAGCCAAAATGCTGATAAGGCAGAAAAAAATGACAAACTCGGGCACCCCCCTCTAGACTTTCGTCCACGAATGTCTGGGTGCTTCCCGGCTCTTCCCACAAAAAGTGCAATACGAAGACCACGCCAAAGTTGTGGCCAGCCATCAAGCTTTAACATTAAGCTGGGGAATAGCAATATGGAAACAGCCTTAGGCCCGCCATGAAGCTCTCAGTAGCCTTCATCGGCCTTCATCGGTACAACGGGGATGGGCGACAGCGAGGGAAGAGAAGGCAGCACCTGCACTCCCCGAAATACACCACAAGATCCAGCGAGCAAAAAGAAGAAAATGCAGATCAGGGAGAAAAAAATGACAAAGGCAAAAAAAAGGCAAAAACGGCAGCCTCTGTCCAGACATCCACGCAAAAGCAAGCCCTCAACCTGCTCTACTTCGAGCATACTCACAAAGCAGCCCTCATCGGCAACAGCAAAGACGGACAGCACCGAGGCTTTGCCCTCATCGGCAACAGCAAAGAAGGACAGCACCGAGGCTTTGCCCTCATCGGCAACAACAAAGAGGGACAACACCAAGGGAAGAGGAGTCAGCAACCTGCACTAACCGAATTCACATATTCGAGTATGTTCATGACGTTTACTTTCTCTCCCACCGAATTCTATGTCATATGGGTTGAACAAGGTTTAGTGCACAATCGATCTGGTGCAGAATGCAAAAGTTAGGGTTTACATTCAATCTGATGTAGCAAGAAGCTTTGTTCAGTACATACCAGGAATTTCTTGGAGTACCACACCTCCAACTCCGCCCTGGTTTTCATTGTTTCACCAGGAGCATGCGACTTGTAAAATTCCTTGTAAAATTCGTCGAAAATACTTGATTCTGAGGACTGGGAACTCACATTCTCTAAATCTTCTTCGACGTGCTCACTGCCTCCTTCCACTGCCACCTCTTTCTCTACAAGGATCCGCCATGATTTCTTCTTCCTGCAATATCTTGACAGCAATGGTGTGCAAACTCATCAAAAAACTCCCTCCCACAACTTGACAGTATCAAATGTACTCCTCCCATCTTGCCAGAACGTTCTGTTGCTTCTACTAAAATTAACTGCCTTCCGAGCGCATTGGCGGTTTCTGCTTTGGCCTATTCAAAAATAGCACGAACTTTTGTTGTAATCAAATCTTGAAATTAAAGACGGAGACTTTGGTTTGAGGCAGCGACCCCTAGGGCACTGAAGGGGCGGCGCCGAAAGAGGCAGCCCAAATCGGCGTTCGGCGCAGGAGGCAGGTCGGCGGAGGCGGAGGAGGCAGGTCGGCGTTTGGCCAGCGTCGGGGACGGGCCAGCGTCGCTGAGGGACGGAGGCTGGTACCCGGCCGGGCCAGCTCGTTGTACCTGGCCTAGCCGGGCCAGCCTCGCTGGTACACGGCCTTGCCGGGCCAGCCTCGCTGGTACCCGGTCTCGCCGGGTCAGCCTCGCTGGTACCCGACCTCGCCGGGCCAGCCTCGCTGGTACCCGGCCTTGCCGGGCTAGCCTCGCTTGTACCCGGCTTGCCGGGCCAGCTCGCTGGTACCCGGTCTCGCCGGGCCAGCTCGCTGGTACCCGGTCTAGCCGGGCCAACTTCGCCGGTACCCGGCCTTGCCGGGCCCGCCTCGCCAGTACCCGGCAGGACCGATCGTGCAGCTTTACGGGGGGGGGGGTATCGGACATCGTGCCATGGGGGTAGCTGGGACCGGACTTCGTATAGCTGGTCAGGTGCTTGTGAGCTCGGGTACCAGCTTTTGTCCGGGATAATTTTATCAACACTATGTATTGTATTCATTTTCTCCGTACTGAGTCACTGGAATCGTTTTGAATATGATTTATATGTACGTCATTTGAACAAATATATATTTAATAGTTGTTTACATCTTTCTTTCAGAAATACTACTAAATCGTAATCTACATTTGCGTTTCCTGAAAACATATCTAATCTCTAGAGGTGAATGCTAAAATATGCATGTACTCTTTCATGCCACTCTGAAATTATGACATGTCATTTACCTGCTCACTCTTGATAGACTGTGTTAACATACACATGCGAATCATGTCACACTCGATAATATTATACCATGAAACAGTCATGCCTCTATATATATCATGGAAATCTATAATGTGAAAAGTTCTAACCACTTCGAACCGAAGAATGGGCTCTCGTTGATTGTATACTTAATCAATCCTAGATCCTTCCAATAAACCAGGAAGTAAGGTTTTTCATGTACCTCCTCTAATTCTTCAGCACTTGTCTCAAATCCATCCGCTACATCATTCTGTATCTCCTGATTTGTGGAGGCTTCTGCTAACTCGGCCATATCAGTGACTCTTTTCTCCACAAACATTGCAGCTTCTTCTCTAGATTGATCATCTTCCTCTTCCGATTCTCTGCGACCCTGAAGACAACACATGTTGATGTTAATCCATAAAGGAATTCGGTAATATTTTGACACTTACAAATATCAACATATTTGTAACATAGATTACATCATTACCTCAGTTGTAGAGTCTACACCTCCATCGTCATCCCCATCCACGCATACAGTCTCGCTAGATGTCCTGAACTGCCTTCTACGCCCTTCCTCCTCCTCGTCTTTAGCTTCGTCTGTCCCGACACTCTCCGGGACACTGTTGAGGTTGAGCGATCGCATTTTGATAGTCCGCCTGAATGGCGGTAGCACATCATCGTCAATCAACATGTCATACCCTTATGGCTCTCGATCATCGCCGCTACAGCTTCTCCCATCGCGCTTCCGCAAAGCACTCCGCCTCTGCGCATTAGAATTAGTAAACTTCGTACCACCCCTCCGCTTCTTCTTTCTCTGGCCTATCTCCTTTCCTCTCTCACTACCGCTAGCGGATTTGTCCATACTGCTTGCAATGAGATAACTTATTACACGTACAACCTAACGAGTCCAAGTGATCCCACTGCAAATGAAGAGGTCGAACTATGAGTTTCAACTCCATTATATAAGTTCCCCATGCGGCTAAGAAACCCTAATCAGACACCGCGTATTCCCTAACATCCCGCTATGACCGTGTCTGACAATCCAAAATAAGTTAACTTTTAATCGCATCTATTATCTAACTAAATCTCTGACAATGACTGCCGCCGTCACTTCACATCTTACACCTACTTATTTTTTTGACGGATCTAATATTTTTAATCGTATCTACTTAATGGCATTCTGTCAGTCCAGATAATTTAAATATTATGGGTAATGCGCATTCAAATCATCATGCTCACAATTCAGAGTATCCGGTATCTGTCTGTTTTATTATAAGTAATAACGTCTAATAGGTATTCTATACCTATGCAAATACCCTACACCAAATTCTCGTATTTGAACATTCAAAACGCACCTGAGACTCACTTTCTCCGCGCACTTGTTGATGTTGTTTTCTTCGCCTACGTCTATCATGGCATCCTCCACTCCTTTACCTCCTCTTGCAGATGTCATTGCCATTAGGTCTGAAGAGTTAAGTCCTCCCATCTGCAATCCTCCGGGGGTAGATGGAGTGGCTGAAGTCACTCCGTCTTGGCTAGCAATTCGTTTCGGGTTTGATGAGTCCTCTCTTTGGTTAGAAAAACATGTCTTGGATCCAAACTCTAATCTTGTCCAGTACTCCGTCCTTGTCGAACCAGTCGACCTAGAGAGTAATTGTAGAATGTATAAGCTACAGCCCGGACACTATCGACTGTTCGGCTTGACAGAGTCTGACATGAACGCCTCCACCGTTCTCCTCACTCCTCGTAGTTCTTCTACCATCTCCACAGTTGTTCCAGTTCTTGCTCGTGTCAAGGTCGAACCCGGACTCGAAGTCCGAATTGATATTTCTGATTCATCCGACGATGAAAGAAAAGCATCCATCCAGTCCCGTCGACTATCATCGAAACTGCCTCCCCCATCATCTAGTCCTGAACACAGTCTCAGAACCACCCCCTACTCTCTTCCCGCGTCCAAAGTCGTAAAACCCAACAACATGCTTTCCTCCCTCCGTAGACTAGGTAGTATGTCTCGCAACAAAACTATACTGTAGTTCAAAAACCATGTGATATAACAGAATTTCAAGGTGATATTATGGAAAATGAGTGACAATGTGTATAAAGGAGTGATATTATCAAAAAATCGTGATATTACAAAATACACCATTAAATGTGAGCGCATATGTAAAATTTGGTGTGACAAAATGGCACATGGCATAGTGCCATTTTAACGGAATTGAGGTTATGTCTAGTAAATCTGTAAAATATATTTACTTTTTTAGTATATGATATTCTGCTTTTTGTATCTTTTTCAGTAACAATGTTTTTTTTTAAAAAGTTAAAAATATTCTATTTTGAGATCCGACTTGCTGTGACGCAAGTCTAACCCGCTCAGTGATCATCTATTTCTGTTAATAAGTCACCCGCATTACCATCCACTTTTGCTGGACCTAGTATTGAACGTGTGACCGCTGTTCAGGAGACTAAAGTAGACGAGAGGCTGTGGCACATTGCCCGTTTGAGGGAGAATTCTGCCAAGGCTTGTTGGGGTATCATGCGAAAGAGTAAAAAAAGATGTGACTTCGGAATTATTCAGAAGGGGAAGGCGACCGCAGCTCCAACTTATACCGGAGTATGGCAACGCCCTCAAGAGGGGCCAAGAAAAATTGATCAGTTCTTTTTTTGTGCGGATGATATTGACAAGTGTGTGAAGGGTCATCGTCGCAAGTGGATTGAGCCATTCTCTCTAAGCCAGGATAGACCCCCTATTCCTTCAATATGGCCTGTTAAGATAGGGACTAACCTTACACGTGATGAAATGGAGGCGTTGGAGAATGCGGGCTTTCGACTACCACAAAAAAAACAGCTTCCTACGAACCGCACTTTCAATAATGCTGCCCCACCAAGAGACTTGTCGCATATTCCAGTCCCGGAGAAGCCGGACGTGTTCCCGAGGTCAAGAAGATCGAAGAACATGAAACGCATTCCAGCTATGACTTCAAAGCACATGAAGAATATTGAGTCTGCCACGTCAATGCAGGCCTGAATTCTGAGGGTGACCATGATCCCGCAGCGTGGTTTTAGGTGTATCGTAGACTTGGAGTCGGATTCGGATGGAGTTTATAGACTTTCAATTAGTAAATTCCCAGATTGCTCATGCCCAGTGTTCAAGAAACACAATCTCTACGTTAGGAAGGAGAGATCCATATCGACCGTGCAAGCACCTATACTTCATCACGGTATTGGTTTGCAAATTTGATCCGGATGCTGACCTCTTCATCCACGCGGCCACTCTTAGTTTCAACGAGGTGAAGAAGATTCTGGAGGGAGGAATCCTCGACCATGCTACAGATTAGAATGCCTTATATCTCCTCATCTACGTACGCTACATGTTAGTCTTATGATTGGGTGCTCCACACTGTATGTGATATTTTTTCAAAACTTATTAAAAATTATTATACCAGTACCTACATGTACAGCAAACCTTGCCAATTTGTCTAACTCGGAGTACTATTCACTTAGAAATATTACCTTAGAAACCTCTTGACATTTAAGAATTTGTGATTTATTGTTGAGTTTTGTAGCTCAAGTCTCACAAAATTCAGGGAATTTAAGCTTTATTTTCACGGGTTTGGGTCACCAAATCCACGGTGATAAGTCTAGAATATTCGAATATTCCCAAAAATATTCGAAAATTATTCCCAAAATTCTCTAAAAAACTATTTTTAGAAATATTTTTACTAAAAATACAAACTCAGCCCTAAAAATTCTTAATCTTACCGCTCACCGCTCACCGCTCACCGCTCACCGCTCAACGCTCACACGGTAGCAACGTCCGTTTGGGAAGATGGGTGTCGATATCGCTATAGACGCTAAAATCGTCCAAGAAGAGTTTCATGAAATTGTCGAGGTATTCCTTGAAAATTTGGTTGACGATGCGCTGGTACGTCGGGGGTGCGTTCTTGAATCCGAACGGCATGACGACCCACACGTAGGCGCCCCACTTGGTGATGAAAGTCGTCTTGGGTCGATCCTCCTTCTGGATGCGGACTTGGTGGTACCCTGAAAAACAATCAATAAATGAATACGCATCATATCCAATGATTGTATCAAGGACCTCGTCTGTGAAACGAAGGGGGTAGGGGTCTTTTTTTGTAGCTGTGTTGAGGCGGCGAAAATCGATGCATATCCGGAGCTTTCCATTCTTCTTTGGAACGACAACAATCAAGGAGAGCCAGGATGCTTGATCGACCGGCTCGATGAAACCTGCGGCCAGGAGTCGCTCGAGGTCGGCCTTGACTGCTTCGCGTGGTTCGGGTTCATCCGGTAGCCGGCTTGGTAGCTCGGGGAGATTGTGGGGTTGAGGTCGATGCAATGGGTCGCGACATTCTCCGGGGTTCCTCTAAGGTCTCGGTAGGAAAATGCAAAGACATCGATGAATTCGCGGAACAAAGCTTCGGTGGCCGTAAATAAGTCCGGTGAAAGATTAGCATTGACTTTCAAAATTTTAGGGTCAGCTGGAGTACCGACATTTAGGAGGCAGAGGCGGTCTTCGTCATTGTGATTCCAATGGGCGATATCCATGAAAGAATGTTTGGCTTGGATTTGCGTTTCGTCCACTGCCATGCTTCCTGGAGTATGTGGGATGTTGAGATGGGCCGGGTCGGTCGAGTCGACTCGATCTGTGGGGGCTGGCGTAGAAGTCGCTCGGGAAGTATGAAAGTGATCCCAATCCACCGTGCCAACCGGGTGAGGTGTTGGGTCGGAAGCCATGAGGGTGGCGTCCTCGTCGTCGGTGATTCCATCTGCAAAATTGTAGCATATGAGTACATGTGAGGTGACGGCCTCAAAACCCAGTTGTCGGTTGATCTTGACTGTTTTCACCGTGCTGTTTCCCATGATTTGAACCTCATTGCTGCCCCAATCATGGATCACCTTGGCGTGCCGGAGCCAGGGGCGTCCCAGGAGCATGCAGTAATCCGATTTGACCGTTGAGCAGTCGATTACTATGAGGGTGACAATATACGGGATGCTATGGATGTGGATCTTAACGTCACGTATTAAGCCTCGGGGTTTGGCAATAGTGCCATTGGCCATCTTCAAATTGAACGGCGCAGGGGCGGATTTGGCTAAATCGAGACGGCGACGCTCCTCCTCCGTTATAACGTTGACGCCGGAGCCGCCATCAATGAGAACGTCATCGACGCTGTTCTTTCCTATGAAAACGGTGATGACCAGCATGTGTTTGTCGATGACGGTTGCGGAGGCTATCGTGGCGGTGTCTTGTGGAACTGTGGGTGTCTCTGCAGTGCAACCAAGTCGATTTTTGACAAAAGAGGTTAGTGTCGGGGAGAGATGGAGAAGGTTAAGAAGTGAGACCTGAAGTTTGCAGTCATGAAGTTGATCAAGCACCAAGTGTTGAGGCGGTTCGGGTAAGCTTTGGCCGGAAGAGTGGCTGTTGCGTGTGCGAGGTGACGTTGGTTGTTGTGGCAAGGCATCGTCATCCCAAGTGAAGTTAAGTTTGTTGGCAATCGACTGGGTCGGGACCGTCGGTTCGACTGGTGGTCGATTTTGGAGTCGGTGGACTTCGTCAATCATTCGGTCTCGTAGCTTCTCTTGTTCAGTCCAATCCATGGTGGTGGGTGTTGTGGTTGTCGAGAAGGAGCTGGGTTGGACTAGCTGCGTGTAATGGCAGCGACTGTGTGGATGCCGACAGTGGGGTCCGGGAGTTCGGTGATAACGACGGAGGTCTTGCTGGCCTTCTTTTCCTGTTCATGTTTCTCAACCAGCTGGAGTAACTTGGGGTCCTATAAAATAGGGCAATGGTAAGTCGGATGTTTGAGAGCCTGACACAACGCACAGGGAAATATCCGTTTAGGCGGTTGGTTGCCCCTAGGCGGTCAATTATGTGACAAGGTTGTGGATTCGGATGAGAGTGCCGCGACGGGGACCGTTGGTGTGGTGGTTGCGGCGCGTTGCTTTCCGATGGCACTGTCGGGATTGAGCCAGCAGTCTTTGTCGCCATGGCCATACTTTTTGCAGCAGGGGCACATCATCCGGCGCGTGGTCGACCCGGAGTCGACTTGAAGTATGGTGATTTTCGGGAGTCCACTTTTGGCAATCTTGGTGGAGCGTTTGGCCTCTGCTAATGTGTTCCGCGGAAGGCCAATTGTAGCAACCTGCAAGTAATTCAACAGACCCGCACGGAAATTGCTGAGGAGAAAGGTGTCAGTCAGGATGGTAGATAACTCACTAGCCAATTTCATCATTTTTTCATAATAATCGTCCACTGATTCGTTCGGTTCCTGATTCAAGTCACGAAAGCGTAAGTAGGCTTGGTCGTCGTTGGCGATGTCTAGGTAGCGGTTTTTGAAGGCGTCTAGGAGTTGATGGAGGGTCTCATATGGGTAGGTCGAGCGTTGAGTGGCAAACCAGTTATAATTGGCTGTATCCACAAGAGAATTACCGGAAAGTGCAATTTGGATGGCAGGTTCGGTTTCACCATTCAATGTGATCGCATTGAGGAATCGATGAACATGGGTGATAGCGCAAGTACCTTCTTTATACGTGGGCATCATCATTGGTTTTCAAGCGATGAGGCGGAGAGGTAAGGGGGCTGCTAGTCCCGTGTCGTACGTGGGTGCGTATAACGGGGCGGTAGTAGGAAGTCGGTATGGCGGTGGTTGATAAGGGCAGAGGAGGGAATCATGGCCGTAGTAACCACAAATCCGACAAGCCGGGGGAGGGTAGAATCCAGGCAATTTGTCTCTTGGATGGGACAGAGAAGGTTCGGGTTTGGGGGCGACTCGCGATGCAGAAGCAGGGTTAGGGAGTCGATTTGGCACACGATTTGGTGGGGGAGCGGTGCCGGTGGCATTGGAGCGGAGTCATGGTGCCGGAGTCTGGGATCGTGTTCGTGGTCGAGACACATTTAAGTTGAGGATATCGGGGGGAGGTTGCTGAACCGTTTGCGCGCTCGATCTTGGAGCAAGATGGGGTTGGCGGTCGGGAATCTGCGCGCATGGGTTAGGTGCATTCGAAATCATGCGGCGAGTCGGGCTTGTGTGAGGAGTTGATAAGTTGGGTAACTCTACTATGGCTACTTGAGAAGGAGGGGGGTTCTTCAAATGAGTGAACGATAATGTTTGGACAAGGATAGGCATGAGACGCTAGAGGCATGGATTTGCTATCCGTTGACAGGCCTACTGAAGCAGCGTAGACCATTTTGCCGGGAGGTATCGAGAGGTCCTGAAACCGATCGTGCTCCGGAGTATTTACTTGGGGTTGCGGAGGCTGAAGGTAGTGATGTAAAGATGCAGGAGGAGAGAGAGGGGGCGATACCTGGTGGCGAACGTCTAAGGATGTAAATATGTTGCCGTCTGTCGCGACGCGGGTGGAGGTTGGGTCGATCTGCAGGTTGCGTAACTCTTGCTGCGTCCGTAGGTTGTGGATCTGGCTGGGAGAGATGGTGATCGGGTGCGGCTCGCCCACAGCACGAGTATGAGGTCGCGACATACCTGCAAGAGAATTGTTCGAGGTGCACAAAAGGAAGGACTAGGGTGTAAGACTTTATTTTCAGTGTAATACAGGTTTGAGTAAACCCACCGCTGAGTCAGAGTCCGATCTGGATCCGGACTGGATCTCAGATCTAGATTGCATTTTTTAGTTTGAGATGGACCGTTACATAGGGCGCGGCTAGGGTTTGTTGTTCCTTTTTCCGTTGAGCTGGTCCAACTGTTTTGTGACCAAGATTATCAGCATTTGCTTTGTTGGCGCTCCAGTCTGCAGGTTGCTGGCCGAGGTGGTGAGGTTGCGGCGACAGGGAATTGGTGTAGCGGCGGTAGCTAGGAGTTTCGCGGTGCACCGTTTGTACCGCGTTCCTAAATACAGTGTGGACCGAGAGACAGTCTAGGTTAGAACGTAAGCATGGTTGCCAAATGTTAAAAGGGTTTTTCCGAAGTTGACCCACTTAACGAGTTACTTAGAGGAAGATAGTGGGAGAACTAGATCCAGAAGATTTGATGTATGAATCCAGTAAGTATCCTGATATTGTGTAAATCTGAATGATTCAATCGACTCATAATCTTAAGAGGAGACCAGATGGTCTCTAGTTTAGTAACTATAGTGTAACAATGACAGTAGTACTATATAACTTTATCTAAATGAGTCAATGACTCCAGACTTGAGCTGCATAGTATAGGAGTCCACTCAGGAGTCGACTCAATAAGAGATCCTCACAAGGTAGCAAGATCTCAATAATCGATCGACTATCCAGGTTGATCGTCTTTATATACATAAGGACGCACTTAAGCTATTGGTCAAGAGAAGTAAAACAAACACTAAGAGAAGCACGAAACAAGGCGAAGTCGACTCTACAGCAAGAGTGTGAGTCACAAGTATCAACAGTCGACTAGTACTTGGGTTACTGGCAATGGATAACAATTAGCATTCATAAAACAACAACACCTTCTCCGAGGAGAAGAGACATTCTTATAGTCACGATTTAAGACCCGGTCTGATACTGGGGTCTGACCTAATACTAGGGTCGACTCAATACTAGGTCGAGTCGACCTGTACATATGTTGGTCGACCAGTTGGGTATTAACCCCTAACTAGTGTCGACCTGGTCGGGTATCTGTCTCAAGATCTATATCTACTCGATATAGATAGCCAAAACGAATATTCGAGGAATATTCGGTTAACAGTGAACAAGTGTTCTCGTTGCATGAACCTCCATTCAAATTATCCCCTCACATAGCTACGAAATACGAGGATGCATTTGAAAACGATGGGAAATGATGCTCAATGACCTCCACTGTGCAGCAGCTTTGTTGAACCCTTATTTGTCAAATATTGGAGCAATTCAAAACAATGGAGAAGCAAAAAGAGCTTCAAATCAAGTCATAAGGAAGCTTAGTGCCCCTATGGTAGTTGTCGTTAGTTACCAAACGAGGTAGAACCAAAACCAAGTCATTTAACGACTAATACCTTACAAAAGGGTCCACCTTCCGTGTAACGTTCCTTGGAGACTCTGTGAAGTGTGAAACAAGACTCAATCCGGTTAGGACTAACGGTTTACGCTACAACAACCTACCACAATCCAGTTGGCAAATTCGGTGACTCAGTCACTCAGATTTGGTTGTCGGGCCCTGTTTTTTTCGATTGAGTGCTCAATATGTTTAAAATGCGCATTAAGAATAAGTATAGTGTCTGTAATCGGACCTAAGTATGTGATAGGCCGTACAAGGCAAATAAGTTTGAACATTTATACGTTAACCTTAGAATGTAGATTTGAATAAGGACGGGTTCCAGAAACCGTACTCTGCGCTCGAAAAGGCTAGGACGTACTGTAAGAAGCCGGACAGGGCGGCTGAAGGCCGGAGTGGGTGGAAGGACAATTATGACGGGGAGTGCCAAAGACGGCCCCGTACGAGGTCATGATGGCGGACGGACAGGTAATGATGGCCGAATACCAATCCAACCCTCCATGTAAAACGCGACCCATCCGCTCTTGTCGTTACCTGCCTTCTCGCTTTCCTGCTTTCTAGACCTCTCGCGTTCTTGTGGTCTGCCTTCTTGCTTTCCGTCCTTCCGTTTCAATCCGGCCCCCTGGCCGATCTCAGCCCGGACACTCGTTACTTTTTGTCTATATTCTTTCCAATGGCAGGATTGGCGTCTGGTTCCGCTCCGGTGCAGGAGGAGCACAAGATCTCGATCAAGTTGGTGCTTCCGACTATTCCGGCCGAGGAAGAAGAGAAGAAGTTGTTGATGGAGGACCTCGATCGGATGGGCCTGTCCAGCATGCTGGACACCCCGTGGGGATTACGCGATGCGGGAATTGTGTGCAAAATGAAGACCGGCGCGCCAAACCAGTTTGGAGGAACGATTAGAGGGAAGCTGGCGTCCTGGACGGCCGATCATTGGAGGGCAGTTTACGGCCTGATCGGAAACAATGGCGTCGGGTTATGCGGCCGAAAACACAGGTGGGCGAAGACGGCCTTCCACGGGAAGCCGCACAAGAACAATGGCTACGCAGTGGAGGACTACAAGGAGCCGAGGGAGCGCGCGGTGATCATGTTCCTAGCGCCAATCATCCACGCGGAAAAGCCGCATCGAATCACCGTCCGACTTGCCAACACCGTCCTGGGGTCGGAACGTGGAGAGCGTGAGGTGGAATAGGGGCTTGTGATCCGCAACTATGTTGCCCGGCTCGCGGAGAATGTGGGTAAGAGCCGGCCGAGCCCTATCACCCCTTTTCTCTACCATTTGTATCACAAGGAGGAGGTTCTGACGGAGGACAAAGAGACGGCCTACGAGATGACGTTGGCGGCCCGGAACAACGGAGTCTTTGAGTCTGAGGAGGACATAGACAGCAAGGCCGTCTACTCAAACAAGGAGGACAAGGCCGGATCCGAAGAGGAAGAAACGCATCTGGATGCGCCGCAAGAGCAGTCTCGCGAGACAACCCCACCACGAACGGAACCAGAGGTAATAATACTTCCGTCCCCGTCCCCTCCTAAGAAGCCGGCCTCAGTCGGAGTTCGGACCGAGCGCGGCCAAGCTTCTACGGCCGCAGACGATTACGAGGTTACGGCCGACTAGGAGAATCCGATGCAGCCTAACAATCCCCGACTTCCTCCACGCAGCAGTCCGTCCGCAAACCATCAGGATCCGATGAGGAGGGCATGGTATCACTTCACGGAGGCTCGTGCTACGTATTTCTTTTACCAAGGGCTAATCGCGCAGATGTGTAAGGAGTTTGGGGTGCAGACCTTGCTCGAGGTGAAGTAGAAGTGGGATTCCAAGCCGACCGAGGAGCAGTTTCATCAGCTGGAGAGGTAGGTGACAAAACTCACACTCGATAATAGGCGGTTAAGAGATACGGTCAAGCAAAGGGAGGAGGAGCTCGTGATCGGCCGACAAGCCATCATAACCGCTCACGAGCAAGTGGTGAAGCTCGTAGAGATCTGCGAGACTCCTGCCGCGGTACTTCAGAAGGCTAATCTGTACGAGGCCGAAATCCTGGAGTCGAAAGTCTTAAAGGTGGAGACCTTCCGTAAGTTCTTCCTTGCAGCAAAGACGTGTTCCACAAGTATCAAGAAGAGCACCGTTGAAGTGAAGCTGGTGTTGGACTCCGTCCGTTAGCGGATTGCAGAGATGGCATCGGCTCCGGCCTTTGCGTCTACTCCAGCACAGACTCCGACCCAGAGGCCAAATCCGGTCGACGTTCAGAGGACGGATGCTGGACCCTTGAGTCCGGCTGATACTAAGGGCAAGAGTAAGGTGAAGACGGGGGAAGGTGTGGCCGGCCCGGCTGATTCTCCGGCCAAGAATACCCGCTCAATGAAGAGAAAGCTTTCGACCGAAGAGTACGAGAAATCCCCAGGCGCCCAGAAGCTTCACGAGATCGGCATCAAAAACTCAAAGGAAGAGGAATCGAAGAGCGGTGATGAGACGCACGAGGATGCAAGCGACCATGAGTATATGATCACGGACGCGGGCAAGAGAGTCAAGACAGGTCGGATTGCAGCCTCACCACTGAAATGGCCAAAGCATGGGGTAAGCTCAAGTAAGAAGAGGGAGGACGGATTAAGAATCCGTAAGTTAGAATCCGACCCAGGGTTAGGAAGTCGGATCAGTAGATAGGATCTTTTTTTTTGCAAGCGGATCGCTTTTTGCGGAGTAGGCTGTCGCGGCCCTAATTACTCCAACACATTTTTTTCTTAGTGAGCCTTACTTGGTAGAGGAATCCCGGCTCACTTAGTTGGTAGCAACCGGCCATGACTTTGCTAACACTTGCATGTGCCCCACACACACAATGTTAGCACCATTCTAAGTCAAGGTGTCCAACTCACCTTGACTCCATAACTCATTATCCGGTACTCATTACCCGGAACTCCCACCAACACATGGGTATGCCAACCCGGAACTCCCACAAAACACATGGGCATGCCACTTGGTGGCACGGGGCGGCCTTCCACACATGTCCAAGCTCCCAAGGGTGCTACTAATCACCCCCGGAGCTAACCGCCCTTGCATATTGTCCAACTCCCCACTAGTCCCCTTCCACTCTTGTTTCTCACCCCATTCGGGACTTTGCCGGAAATCCTCCCGGAATCCGGCACTAGTTTTCCCGGGGACTAGTTTGGAGCGGGACTCTTTCCAACCCAATGTTGCGGGATGCTCAAGAGCATCCCACAATGCCCAAGATGTAGAAGTGAGGCTTCCTTTCCATGCCTCACCTTCTTGAGCCATTCCCGGTCACTCCCGAGAACCGGCACTACTTATCACGGGGACTAACTTGGAGAGGGATACTTCCCAACCCCATGTTTAGAGATGCTCCAAAGCACTCTCTACTTTCCACAAGGTGCGGGAGTGAGGCCCCATCCCAAGCCTCACCCCTTGGAGCCACCCCGGCTCCACAAGGCACCATGTGCAAGTGAGGAGAGAGACCACCCCTCCTCATAGTACTCTCTGGAGTCTTCGGTAGGCCCCCCCCTCTTGTGTTGAGGGGCCTTCCGTAACACACTTTTGTTTTGGAAGACCACCCGTTTTTGCCTTAGCCTCAAAAACGGGCCGTATCTTCTTCTCGGGCTAACTTGTAGCTCAGTTATCCAAATGGGACGTTCGAGCACATTTTCAACATCTACTCTTTGATTAGATGTCGATGGACTCCTCACTTGTCCCAATCGGAGCTTCCATGTGGGAGCTATGCTCCTCTGAACATTCGGGAGTCCCGGGAGGCAGCAGTCCCGGAGTCCCGAAGTCCCGATGCTTTGGAGAGCCATATCTCCCAAAGCATTGCTTTGCTCCTCACGAGCCTTAGCATTTTGGAAAGCTCTTGTCCAGAGCTTTCCAAAGACATGCAACATGCCGCCATCCATGAGGGACGACATTTTGAGTCCCGAAAGGCAACACTCCCGAGTCCCGGAGTGTCCCGGAACGCGCTCCAACTTTGGAGAGTCATATCTCATGACTCACAACTCCAAATCGCGCGTTCTTTGGACCCATGGATGCGTGCTCAAACAAGGTTTCCAACCATGTAAGACACGCCACCAAGTTCGTCCCGAGCACGACGCCATTGCGTGCTGTTTGCTCGGGACTCCCCTTGGTCACTTCACCTTGTCTCTTGCCAAGCCCGGGGCGTCACTCCCGAGGTCCTCTCGGCTCACCACGGTGTTCGGGCATCCTTTGGAAAGGGATGTGACATAGGCTGTGTGGGTCGGTGCCGAAATCTAGTTAGGTTTCTACGTCGTTGACTTAGAAGTACTTAT
Source organism: Bryum argenteum (assembly GCA_037043015.1). Taxonomy (NCBI): domain Eukaryota; kingdom Viridiplantae; phylum Streptophyta; class Bryopsida; order Bryales; family Bryaceae; genus Bryum; species Bryum argenteum. The sequence continues at coordinate 32,545,335 of CM073321.1, read as the reverse complement.
AGGTGAATGTTTGATCACCTAAAACATTCCTTACTTCTTAATCAACAAACCTGTTATGCGCATATTCAGTGTGATCCTTACTCTGTCTTCCTTTGAGGTGGAGTGCTTTGAAGTTGTATCTACTGTGTCTGGGTCGTGAGTTGGGAGTTAGGAATCCGGATTCCTTGCAAGATCGTTTCTGTGGAGTTGAGGTCGGGTTGGGCGTATTCTTGAGTGCCTTGTGTCATGAGCTGGTCTAGGTGTCTGAGAGAGGGAAACTACTGTGGTAAACACTTTACGGTCTAGGAGGGTGTGGGAGTAGAGTGTGCGAGTCCGGATACCAATTCGACCTCCAACTGCTACAGACTTGGGTTCCTTTGTAGTCTCAGAGGACGGATCAAGCACAGTAAGTGACCGGAATACGTGTAGACGTCCTCTAGCCGGATTTGGAGCTCTTGGAGTCTGTCATTATAGTAAGGGTAATAGGGTAACCATGACGGCCTGCGTGACCTGCTACTTCGGACGGCTAGGACGGATTAGTTGTGAGGACGTAATGTGTGCCTAAGTGTGTGTTTGTATGGGAAGAGTCTAAGTGAAGTAGTTTCCACCACGGTAAACATAAGGGAAAGAGTCTTTGTGCATCCCCTCTTGCAAAGGGATACCCTTGACATGCAAGGCTAAAACATAAGTTGGGACTAGAAATGTTTGGTGGTTGGTTGTTTTAGCGCTACTTTATCTTGGTCACTTCACAAAATCTCTGGAACGATACACGAGTCACCTAAATACGGGTATTACACCAATAAACGTGTAAGGGAAGACAACGTGAATAAATGGCATCTGACAACGGTCATCCTCAAACCAAAACTCCAGGGTATCCGGGTGATTCCTGATCCGGTTTCCCTTCCCGGTTGAGTACCTTACCGAACGGATACCGTTAAGAAACGAATATTGATTTAGTTTTACCTCCATAAATTCTCGGAGGGGTCCTTCCTGTTAGTTTGAAGAGTGTGGAATTAGGTCGCTTTCTACCGGTTGATTTAGGTGATCGGGGTTTTACTGGTTTAATACTTAGTACTTTCTCGCTTTCTCTCTCATGGAGTTCTTCCCTTACAACAACTTCTGCCCCTCGGTTTTACCTTCCGAATAGCAGGTCACTCAAGCAGTTATCCGGTTCTCGCCCTCTCCCTTGTCCGATGATTACTTGCAATCCAGATTGCAGTGAATAGTATCCCGCTGTTCAACATGCGAGAGTTCGACTAACGTCACGTAGAACTAAACCGGTTTCCGGGTTTGCACACTAATTCCAGTGAAGACTCCTTCTACCGGATATCCCGTCCGGGAGGTTGGCTACCAGGTCAGCTTTACTCACCAACTCGGTACCTCTGTCCAATTGGGAGTACAGCGGCGAACCTTTTGACCAGTAAACCCAAACAAACGCTCCAATTCTCCCACTTGGATCTTTTACTTACACCGCAACCACTCTAACAATCCCAAACCGGGTACTAGAGCAGCAGCCATCGAATCTGCAAGGGACTTCTTGTCACTACAATCGGATTCAGACCGCACTTACACAAGGCAAATCGGAAATCACACAAAGGCAACAAAGCACACACGGGTTTGAGATGCAAGATAAACCTTTACTCACGCTCAACATTGGGCGTCCAGAAGATGCAACCGAGTTGCTCTATGGATGAGAACAACCGGCGATTGTCCTGCTCCACCTCCTCTATGGCGAGCGGGATCAGATGTAGGATACCCTCGCAGGGAATCTGGTAGTAGGGTCGGGGTAGCGTGGGCACGACGACCTCGACAGGGTGGGTTGGCGCAACCCGGGTGATCACCTCTGGTTGTACTTGTACCGCCGGTTGGGTTGGCTTTGGTGGTGCGCGCTGCTGCGGTTTCTTGGGACGCCTCGGCTCCGTTGCCCCCTCCAGGATGGCCTTACCGGTTTCTGGACGCCTTTTGCACGAGACCGGTTGGGGTTGAACACTTCCTTCCGGATTGGTAACCGGAATGGGCTCCGGATCCTGCATGACCTCGGGATCCGGAATTTCCTCCTTCTCTTTTCTGCCTTCTGGCTCCACCGGCTCAACTTCATTTGTCCCCTTCTTCTTGCTCGTCTTGAGCTTTAGGTTTGGCGCTCCTCCTTCCGCGGGTGCTTGCTCAAGAGTTTGGTTGACGTATTTCGAGGACCCTTCCAAGTCGATGACTGCCCTATCTGAATTCTCCCCTTCGGACTCCAAAGTTAGGTTGATGTGGAGAGGAGCGACCTCCAACGGCTGCAATCACTCCCATCTTGCAGCTTCCGGTTGAGTGAGAATACCATACCGGGTGTACAAATGATACAAGTAGGGCGTCAGCAGACAGCCCTTCTTGTTGCCAATCTTGGCCACCTCCTACTGCACCACCTCGTTGATGATTTGGTGCCATTTGATCACCCTCTTCCCATTGTAGCTCTACATGGTCGACTTCATTAGCTTGATCGTGTAGGAGGTCGGTTTATCCGGACTGAGGATGGGCAGCAGAAACTGGAGTAGTCGCTGCTTCCGCGTACTCTTGCATTGGTTGACCTTGAATCCGTCCTTGTGGTCGGGTGCTCGATTGAACCTACTCTTTATTCCCTCATTGCCCTTTCTTGTGCTGTAGCCTACCACTGCATCAGCGTCCAACTCCCCGATTTGCCCCGCAGCTTGTGATCCCGGTGCTCCTCCGGCTACTCCTTGCTGATCAACTCCTCGACTATCTTCTGGTCGATGAAATCCCAGGGGACATCAAGGAATCCTGCACAGCCCATCCGGGTGAGGTCTTCCCGCAGCTCATCTTTATACCTCTTCTTTCGCAGAAAATCCGGCTTCACCGTTTAGATCGGGATTGGTTTCCCCAATTGCCACGGCAAGTCTGCTTGCTTTCTCGGCATCGCGCGGCAGTATTTGCGCTTCTTCCTAACCTCTGGTTCTCCCTCCAAACTCTCCTCTCTCTCCGGACGTCGTTTCTCGCAAACCCTTACTCACGCTCAATAACTGGACGCTCGAAATTCAAAATGGGAGTTGGAATTTGGGCGCTTGGGAGTGACAAAGCACTCTGGGTGTATAAATCACTCGCGGAGTGGGAGTAATTGATGGCGGCAGAATTTAAAAGCAGCAATCCGGACAATCCCGGTTGCGCCGCCATTCCGACTACCCTGACAGTACACCCGCTACTACTCCGGATGTAGGGGCCTATCCGGACCGTACTACTGACAGTCTTGGGAAACCGGATTACTGGATTTCTGGTAACTCCTACAATCCACTAAGATCACCAGGGTTGGCTGCCACACTAAGGAACTGCTAATTGACCGGTTATAGTCATCTGGTCTTTATTCATAGTTCTTTAAATACTATTCTAAACCCTAAACTCACCACAAAAAGCAAATTTCCGGAGAACAAGGTTCAATAGGAGTAGTCTATGAAGAAGTGGTGCAAGAACTCATATAGTATGAGAAGAGGACGAGTCCATTAACACCAATTCAGAGGCCCCTGATCTCGCTTAGTGTAAGTAGTTACAACATCAATGGTAGCATCAAGTCGTGGGGAATGCCTTGCCAAGATTGCTAAGAGGATTTTGGCATTGACATGTTTAGCTTCATCATGTGAGAGGAATTGAAGCATGTACTCTTTCGTGCACAAAAAAGTGAGGAATCGGTTGTCTACTTCCAAAGCATCGACCCTTGTGTACATCTATGGAAACACCAAAGTCAAGCGCGAGAAACATAGACAATCGCCGAGAACGTGGTATAAAAATTATATAGAGGAAGAGGACTCAGATCAAGAAGAGGATATACCAGACATTGAATGGGATGATGGTGTATTGGGAGATATCCCGGAAGCGGATGACAACTACCTTTTCAATGACGGTAGCGAATACGACGACCTAGAGAAATGGAACGACAACGAAGGTACATTGTTTTTTAACATGAAAACATGCCTATTCCTGTCATGGACCCATTGGAATTCAATGATGACGAGGTTGTCACACAACGGCTTTGCCAGTTTGCGGTTGTGGGCATAGACACAAAGGGAGAAGGAGTGGCAAATTTACAGCTCCAAGAGAGTACTTGCCTAGCGAAACAAGACCTGGTAAACCGGATTGATGAAGAGAACATTGGTTCCCTTAAAGGCAACCCACAATCTAATAGCGACGGTAAACTGGGCCATATTAAGTGTACGACCATCTAGGAAGGAGTTGAAATAAGCCAAATTAAAGTAAAACATGACAATGTTTCAAATACAGGTTGCTTGGAAGCGGGATCACCTAGAGTTTCGACCATTCGATCAAAAAGTGCAACTCATAGCGGAGATGACTCCGATGTACCACTACAACTATTGTTTCCAAGGGTTACCCAACCTAGAAGGGCCTATACGACTCATATGATATTGCCGAAGACGGAGGTCAAAATAGAAGCAACAGTTCCAACATGCACCCGAGCATTGGAGTGTCGCGAGACATTGGACCATCTTCAGAACCTCGCAATTGTATTACATGAGGACAAAAGCGTTTGAGGAAGGCACACAAGTAACGAAGTCAGAAAGGAGCATGGGTACATAAAGAAGTCCATGCACGTACAACTTCCTCCAGTAATCTAAACGCATATACAATGCGACATCTACCACTCAACGCAAACGAGATTACTATGCTTCACAACCGTTGAAGTCGCTCGTAACAGTGAACAAGATAACAACTACAGACACAGAAGTGCGCAATTTGGCAAGTCAGGTTGAGTGTGAAGTATGTAATAAGAATGAGGATGAGGTCGAGGATGGCAATCAAAGCATTGATGAGTCTCTAGATAGAATCTATCCAAACGCAATATTAAGCGACGATACATATACATTGAGGGATACCTAAAGACGTGTTGTTAGAATTTTTTTATTTGGATTGGAAGTTGGTACAAAGTAGTGTAAGTTGGGTTCCTATTAGTTTATAATATTTTGGTAATTTAGTATATTTTAAAGTATAATATATAATGTTGGATGTGTAATAGTTACATCATATATATGGATACTATATTAGTAGACATGGACAACTTTCTACTCTAAAATTATGTAGCACTAATCCTGTTTCGCTTAAAAAGGCATTTATAAATTACATTGGTGTTCGGTATGTACCAATATAAACTATCTTGACTGTTTTGTACTCAACCATGATGTTGGTCGCCACATGTGCGGTGGCCCAAGGCGACTGCCGATTGCCCAAGGTGACCATCAATCGCCTACAGGCGCGGTGCCCCCAGGGCGATCGGCAATCGCCATAGGCGACCGGCAATCGCCATAGGCGACCGGCAATCGCCATAGGCGACCGTCGATTGCCTAAGGCGACCAGCGGTGGCCCAAGGCAACCGTTGATTGCCTAGGGCGATTAACAACCGCTATAGGCGGACGTCGATCACACACGACGACCCTCGGCGGCCTATCCGCGCTCGCCCAGCCGCGGTCGCCTAGTGTGACCAATATTCCATTTTCGAGGTTATTAGCGACCCTTCACCACGTGTGAAAATAGCTTCTACCTCAATGCCAAACTGCAAAACCGTCAATAAGTTTTTAGTATGCAATTTCTAGTATGGTCAACATTCTTGTGGAATTGGGCGTCACACAGACATGTCGAATACAGACAATTCAGACAGACATTCCGAAAAGTGTGTCACATTAGACAACCCTGCTCTGAATTGATTCCAGTCCATTCTAACTCTTCAATTGGTTTCTTCATATTTTTGATTTTGGCCTCCTGTTTTAGAATATACTCATTATCATGTACTCAATCCTTCAATAGATCATGATATCAATCTACAATTTCCTCAAAACCCATAGCAGCCTGTGTAACTCGAGGCATGGTATTTACTACAAAGTGACTCATCTCTACTAAATGAGGAGCCATAATTGTAAGAGTTTCTGACCCTATTTTCATATCAAAGGCAACAACACATATGTCACTGGGCTGGCTAACGTGGAATTTTTCCTTTAAAACACCCTTCTCTTGATCTTCCTCATTACAATACTGTGCCATTCCGTGTACAGTGGTAGAAAACTCCTTCAAGTTATTATTCCGAAAGTGTGTCACGTAAGACAACCGTGGTTGAGTTCATTGGTAGGTAGGAAGGATGGCCATCCGACGGACCCAATTCTCTTATATATATATATAGAATTTTATCCTTAGATTTATTTAAAAGCTAGATTTTATGATGTATATGAATTAGTTTCAACTTCTAAAGTTGACTATGTCCATATTTTGGTCTTTTGGAATATTGTGAGCCTCGAACTTACTATTTGTAGGTCGCACAAAGTAGAATTCTTTTACATGTTAGAATTATTTTTTATACCTCTCTAGAAGGTCATTTGACGCTTTAAAATTTCTCGTACTTTAGGAGATATTAACAGTTATATTTTAAAAGCACTATTTGAAACTTGCCCAGAACCGCCCGAATTGAGGTGTAAGTTGATTTCTTCCCAAGATCTATTTAATTCCAAGAACTTCAAAAATTTCCCAAAAATTGAGATTTTACTTTTCTTTACATTTTGTTTTCATCACATATACAAAAGGTAGTAAGGTGTAACGAGCCACAAGTCCAATTTTCCACCAACAATGGTTTTTTGGGCACTTAAAAAGACTTGTTATTCATTCAACTATAAGAGAAAAAACTTAACATTTACTTTAAACATTATGATCTGATAATTATTAAGAAATTTGAACATGAGATTTGATATACATATTGTTCTAAAGGCGCCCGGCGGAACTCCCGGGTGACCACTCACCCACTTTCCGTCTTATCCCCACTCAAACCGTTAGAGTCGTTAGCTGCCTTTAATGTCGTAGATAGAGGAGATCGTGGTACGCTCGTGCATTGAATGCATGGCAGCCGAGCCGCCGTTCCCTCTTGATTGTAACCACCCACTCTCTCTACTCAAGTTGCGATCCCCGCTTTTGGGGCGCTCTTCTTCTCCCTTGCATTCTCTGTCTCTCCGAGCTCTTGTCGAGCTCTCAACACGTTATCAGCACCTTTGCGAAAATTCTTTGCCAAGCTTTTGCTCGTTTTTCGATCGAACTTTTCCACGTCTGAGCGATGATCCACACTAATGCAATGCCGTAGATCCAGTTAGTTGGTGAGTCTACAGCCCTACGAGAAGTCCAACCGCCTTCCACAGCACTGATAGACAGGCGCCGCATCCTTTACATCTCCTTGCCGTCCACCAAACTTCTTTTCCGTAAAACACAGTCATAGTCAAAACACCGTAGACAACCGCAGGTAAACATTTCCGCCGGCAACCGCAATATTGTCCCAACAGTACGGGAACATGAGGTTTGCTACTCACTCGGAGTTGATGTCCTACTTGCTGATGGCCGTAAAACAACAAGTAATCTTGCTCAAAAATGCCGAAGCCCGGCCGGCCCGTAAAGTGCACAATATGGAGCCAGCACCGATAACCCAGCCTACAGCCACTCCCGCGCCGGCAGCAACGTTCGCTACTACAACGACAAATTACGATTGTAAAATTCACAGCACGGAGGCTGCGAAAAGATATCCGCGCGGGTTACGAGACCAAGGAGGCGGCCGCGGCCGAGACAACAGAGGTGAGAACTCTTGCAATTACCATCGTGACAATCGCAGGAACAGCTACCGCGATCGAAATGACCACCGCGATCGGGATGGAAATTCGACTCACAGGTACTCAAACGACACCCAGTCAGACTCTCGTTATGAGAAACACGGCTAGTCCAGCCGATCGTCCAAGTCTGACCATGGTCCTGGTCCTTGTCACAAGTGCGGGCGTCACGAGCACTTTGCCTGGGAATGTCGTACCGCACCATACTTCGTTGATATGTATCAAGAGTTGCTCAAATTGAAGGAGGAGAAGAGGGAGGTGCACACCCTCGATGCACCCTCTTTCACCAACATAGACCGTAAAAATCACATGACACAACTTAGTCCAGACATTGTGTCAAATCTAGGAGTCGAACTGCTCAATAGTGCATCTACCCACACCATTTTAAAGAGTCCAAGTTTCTACGAGTCTTCATGCATGCGCGGACCCTGACAAGAGTGTAAGGTTCATACCATTGTCAGAAGCCGGAACTTCATGTTCCGGGAGGGTCGGGCAATGATTGAATTGCCCGGGGGATTCCCCCTCGTATGTGAACTGGCCATGTGTGCCCGTGACGCACCCCAGAGCCTGATCAGCTACCGGGATCTGCGAAAGAATGGGATCCATATCTCCACTTCCATGGAAGATAATGATGACAGGACGGAGGTGCTCAAGCTTCAACCTCAAACCGACGCGCCAATCGCACTGAGTGCAACCAGAACAGGGTTCTACCCGATCCAAGTGAAGGCATCACCTTCAACACTGCTCGAGTGTTACTTCACCGCGCTGTGCGCAACTTTGGGACCGAAAGCTAGGCCATCCCGGCGCCACCATCCTCCGTCAAATGCTGCCGATACTTGAGGGCCATCCGTTGAGCACCAGTGACGCTGACAAGGCACCAGATTGCATTGCTTGCATCCAAGGCAAGTATTCGAAGCATCTAGCAAAGTCGAAGCTCCCCACCAAACTCCCACAACCGCTGGAGCGTCTACACGACGACATTTGTGGCCCCATCAACCCTCAATCGGGTCAGTTCTCTTATTTCTTAGTTTTAGTCGATGCTTCTGGTAGTCACGCAGAGGTGTCCTTGTTAACAACTCGCAACATGGCATTTCCCAAACTGTTAGCAATGCTTATGAAGTTTAGAGCCCATTTTCCCGTTAAACAAATAAAGACTTTAAGGATGATTAACGCCATGGAATTTAGATCCCACTCATTCGAAGATTATTGCACTGCGTCCAGGATTGCACTCACGTATGCGGTCCCGTACGAGCATGCGCAAAATGGACTAGCCGAGGCATATATCAAGAAGGTCCAGTTAGTCACAAGACCTTTACTTATACATGCAAACCTTCCCATCACGATGTAGGGACATGCAGTCTTAGAGGCCGCCACGTTGCTAAGGTTCAGGCCAACGCTCATCAACTCACAAACGCCATTAGAGTTGATTTCAGGAAGGACCTCAAATGTTCGACACTTGCGCGTATTCGGGTGCCAGGTATTCATACCGGCACCCGAACCTCAAGTCAAGACCATTAGTGTCCACCGAATTGAGGGTGTTTACGTGGGCTTTGATAGTCCAAGTATCATACAATACTTAGACCCGAAAACCGGTGCCCTTCACAAAGCACGGTTTTAAAAATGTCAGTTCTTAGAGCATGTTTTCTCCTCGGTTTTCCACCAAGGAGAAAACAAACCACTCATATCCAGGCCACTCAAAGCTTCACTATGAACCCCGATCCCAGATGTTGTGGAAGTCCTCGCATCTCCCGGGACGGCTTCCGCACTCCACCGTTTACCTTATCCCGAAGATCCAGTTGAGGCCGTTAGCACAGTGACGTAGCTTGATATGCGGAGATCCTGGGCCACGTGCCGCATCTGTGTAGGGCGGCCGAGCCGCCACTTGCATTGATACCATGTACCTACTTTTCTCCGAATATAAGCTTCTTCTCCCGCTATTCGCGGGTTCTTCTCTTCTTCCATTTTCTGTGTTTTCTCGCTTCGGAGCTTGGCCGCTCCTAACACGTTATCAGCACGCTACTAATTTTTTTTCACCGAGCTAGTATCTTTGGTCACCGATTATGTCCTTTCGTCGAGACAGCATGTCCTTCACAATGCCGCATGCTGCGAATCCAGACAAGTACGTACTGTAGACACAAGCCGGAAGTCTAGCCGTCGTTGAATAGATCGCGCCGTTGCAACCGTGCAAGCACCGACGCTCCACATTCCAGCCACCGCATCTACTTCCCTCTCACCGCTCTGCTTCCTTGTCGTTCATAATCTGCTCCTTTTGACCGAAAATTCCTCGTGAGGACCGACCCGCTTATGTCCGGTTAGACAAGTATTTGTCCAGGCTGAATCTGAGCCGACTAGCTGTATTCGAGTCGCCACCGGAAACCAGCAAGCTGCCCAGCCACGGCAGTCATCGAGCTGCTCCGACCTCGCAGCTACAACCTGCACCGCCTCTGCAGCAAGTTGACACGCCGTCACACCACGGAGACACCGATTTTCTGATCGCAGTAGCAGCTCAAGTCGCAACACCACAGACACGGCGCTGACAGCAGCGGCCCGAGTGATCAACTCCGATACTCCCGGAAGTGCCGTTACTCCATCCGGGCCTGAACTTCGGCATTTCAAAACGATTTTCTCATCGTTGGTTTTTCTTGACAGGACCGAAACTCCACATCCCAGCCCAAAGCTTGTCGCTCCCAGAACCGGCATTTCACTGATAGCCTCGACAGTCCTGGAGTGCCGCGACCATCAACTCACACCGCAACGTCACCATCTTCATGCTCAACCCAGTGATCATGGCGACCATTTGCGAGACACGAACGCAAACACTAATGTTTGACCCGCTTGCACCGGAAGGCACAAACTTCCTCGAATGGAACAGCGACATCACGACGTACCTATGCGCGGAGGAGTTAGATGGTGCGCTGGATCGAGCCACAGCAGCCGAGATGACTACGGCATGGCGATACCAGGCGCTAATGATCATCAAACGCCATCTTGACCCTTCACTTCGCCAACAATACATCGAGTGTCAGGACCCTGCGGACATCTGGCAACAACTCCAAGAACGCTTCCGTCACGGTACGAGCTTACTACTTCCACAAGCTCGTAGTGAATGGATGAACCTACGCGTCTTGGACTTCCCTAACATGCAGGGATTCAACGCCGAACTTCACCGAATTGCCGCGCAACTCCGGATGTGTGGAGATCGTGTCACTGATGCGGAGCTCATTGACAAGACTCTCTCCACGTTCCCGCCGGCAACTGCGATCCTGTCACAGCAATATAGGAACATGAGGTTCGCAACACACTCCGAACTCATGTCCTACTTACTAATGGCTGAGAAGCAGCAGGTGATCTTGCTCAAGAATGCGGAGTCCCGCCCCGCCCGTGAGATTCACAGTACCGAGCCAACACCGACGCCACAGCCTACGGTTACCTCCGTGCCAGTACCAGTTAGCGTCGCCGCCACGACTACCATTGATCGCGAGGCCCACAGCACGGAGGCCGCGAAGCGCAATCCGCGCGGACACGGCGGTCGAGGAGGAGGCCGAGGTCGTGACTCCCGAGGTGAGCACTATCGAAACTATTATCGTGACAACCGCAGGGACGGCCACCGGAGTGACAACCGTGATTGTGACTCAACCCAGAGGTACTCACATGACTCGAGGCCAAACTCTCAGTATGAGAGGGATGGCCAGTCCAGTAGGTCATCGAAGTCTGATCACGGTCCCGGTCCGTGTCATAAGTGCGGGCGTCACGGGCACTTTGCCGGGGAATGTCGCACCGCACCTTACTTCGTCGATATGTACCAGGAATTACGCAAACTAAAGGAGGAAAAGAGGGAAGTGCACACCCTCGATGCTCCCTCCTTTAGCAATGTCGACTTAGAGAACTATATGACACAAGTGAGTCCCGATATCGTGTCAGATCCGAGTGTTGCACTGCTTGATAGTGCATCCACTCACACTATTCTGAGAAGTCCAGTCTTCTTCGAGTCCTCATGTATGCGCGGACCCTGGCAAGAGTGCAAGGTACTCACTATCGCCGGAAGCCGGAACTTCAAGTTCCGGGAGGGCCGGGCAATGATTGAATTGCCCGGGGGATTCCCCCTCGTGTGTGACCGGGCCATGTATGCCCCAGACGCACCCCGGAGCCTGATCAGCTACCGGGATTTGCGCAAAAATGGGATCCATATCTCCACCTCGGTGGAAGATAATGAAGGCACGGAGGTGCTAAAACTCCATACTAAGACGGGCGCCACAATAGAAGTGAGAGCGACTACGACGGGACTCTACCCACTTCAAGTGAAGGTGCCAACCTCGACCCAGCTGGAGAGCCACTTCACTGCGTTGCCCAAGGCGCAACTTTGGCATCGGAGATTCGGTCACCCCGGCACCACCATACTCCGCCGGATGTTGCCGATTCTCGAAGGTCACCCGTTGAGCACAAGCGATGCGGACAAGGCGCCAGATTGCGTTGCCTGCATCCAAGGCAAGTACTCCAAGCACCCAACAAAGTGGAAGCTCCCCACCGAACTTCCACAACCGCTGGAGCGCCTACACGGGGATATTTGTGGACCGATCAACCCTCAATCGGGTCAGTTCTCATACTTCTTGGTCCTCGTAGATGCCTCTGGTAGCCACGCCGAAGTGTCTTTGTTAACAACCCGTAACATGGCGTTTCCCAAACTCCTAACCATGCTCATTAAGTTTAGAGCACACTTCCCAGATAAACCCATAAAAACCTTGACGATGGATAACGCCATGGAGTTCCGCTCGCATTCCTTTGAGGATTATTGTGCGGCGTCTGGAATTGCGCTAACATACGCGGTTCCATACGAACACGCACAGAACGGCCTTGCTGAGGCCTACATTAAGAAGATAAAGTTAGTAACCAGACCATTACTAATCCATGCTAATCTTCCTTCAACTATGTGGGGACATGCAGTCTTGCATGCCGCCACATTACTTAGATTCCGCCCTACACTAATCAATTCTCAAACCCCCTTAGAACTAATCTCGGGGCGAACCCCAAATGTGAGACACTTGCGTGTCTTCGGGTGCCAAGTATTCATACCGGCACCCGAACCTCAAGTCAAGACAATTAGTGTCCATCGAGTTGAAGGTGTATACGTGGGCTTTGATAGCCCAAGTATTATCCGTTATCTAGACCCCAAAACCGGGGCCCTTTATAAGGCCCGGTTTGAGAATTGCCGCTTCATAGAACATGTCTTTCCTTCAGTTCTTAACCAAGGAGAGAACAAGCCCCTTCTATTTTGTGCCACTCAGAGTTTCACAATGAACCCAGACCCTAGAACCGCAATTTCTGAGACTGAAGTCCAGAAATTGCTTCAGCTTCAAAGTATTGCTAGTAAGGTGCCAGATGGATTTGACTCCGGTCCCAGAATTTTGCGTAACCCCATCCCGGGCGCCGGAAATCCCAAACCGACACCCGGAATGAAACCAGTCAAGGAAATCAACATCCCAGGTCCTAGTAACCCCAAACCTTCAAAACAACCTAAGATACCCAAGGTACCTAAGGCACCCATAGCAAAACGAGCCAAGGTCACTAATGGTAGTGGTTCCCTCGAAACACTAACTGATCCTCCTTCACAGCTAGCGCCCCAACCACCTAAAGAGCTTCATTTTTCTCAACCTGAGGAATTGAACCTCATGTTAGGGCCCAATCACCCAGTTGAGGTGATGGGATCGCACCAAGGCCACTACACTCGATCCCATCGGAACTCGGAAGTGGAGCACACTCCCGAAGTTCAAGTATCCATAGAACTCGAAGTTGAAGCATTTGTAACCCAGCTAACATCTCTCGATAATTATCCTCTAACTCTTGAACAAGCACAGAAGCGGCTAGATTGGCCCACAGTGGAAACTCGCGCTTGAGGCCGAGTACCACTCTCTCCGCAAGCGCGAGGTGTTCGGTTCCCTACGAACAGATCTCAAGACTAAGCCAATCGGTTACAAGCTAGTGTTCACAAGGAAACGCAATGAGCATGGGCAAGTGACACGATACAAAATACGATGTGTCGCCCAAGGTTTTAATCAAAGACCGGGAGTAGACTTTGACCAGACTTACTCCCCGGTCATGGATTGCTCTTCTTTTCGTTTCCTCCTGGCTTTAGCTGTGCAGATGACTCTCACCACGAAGCTCCTTGCTGTCGTAACCGCCTACCTCTACGGCGAGCTTGATGAGGAGATATTCATCAAGCCACCGCCGCAGTTCTTGGACACAACTCCAACACCCATTGCGGGAAAGTACAACGGCCTTCGCTTGTGCAAGGCGTTGTACGGGCTTAAGCAAGCCGGGAGGGCGTGGTACCATCACCTCCGCCGTTTTCTAACTGAAAATGGCTTCACCTGCAACCAGGCACTTCCTTGCATTTTCGCCCGGGCCACACAGGGTGAGTTTGTCATTTTAGCTGTTTATGTCGATGACATAAACCTCGTTGGATCACCAGACTTGTGCCAGACAGTTGAGCAACTCCTCGTAGCCCGCTTCGAGATGAAGCTTCTCGGGCGAACGACGTTCTGCCTAGGACTTCAGGTTCACCACTGCCCCGATGGCAGCATTCTCTTGCACCAAGAGACATACACGAAGAAGCTTCTCAAGAGCTTCAACATGGCGGACTCGAACTCAGTGTCCGCACCAATGATAGGGCACAGCAAGACCGGCGACGATCCCTACCGACCTTGCGAGGAGGAGGAGGACGAGGTGGATAAGACCAAGTACCTCGCCGCGGTCGGTGCCATCTTGTACCTTGCCACGCATACGCGCCCCGACATTGCCTTCGCGACGAGTGTTCTTGCTAGGCACAGCAAGAAACCAGCTCAACGCCACTGGAACGCGGTTAAGCATCTGCTCAAGTACCTCCGCGGCACTGAAGACTTAGGCCTTCACTTCACGAAGACCGCCGACTCGTACATATCTGGCTATGCTGATGCAGGTTACAAGACCGATGAGACGAGCGGCAAGTCCCAGACTGGCTACATCTTCATCAAGTGCGGAGCTCCCATCTCGTGGCGCTCAGTGAAGCAGACCGTGACGGCCACTTCAACAAATCATGCAGAACTCATAGCACTTCATGAGGCTGCACGCGAAGCCGTGTGGCTCCGCACCATGGTGAGCTCGATTTCTGAGATGTGCAGGTTCCAACAGACTCCAGGAGCAACACCGATTTATGAGGACAACGCCGCAGTCGTTGCCCAAGTCAGCGCAGGCTTCATCAAGGCGGACAGAGTTAAACACATCAGCCCGACCCTCTTTGGCTACATGCAGGACTTGATCGAGAGCGACCAGGTGAAGGTGCACAAGATAGAGTCGGCCCGAAACATTTCCGACATGTTAACCAAGGCCCTTCCTGATTACAAACACCGCCAGCTCGTTCATGCCGCCGGCATGAGAACACTCCAAGAGCTCGAGACTTCCAATTAGGTGCGAACAGGGAGAAACTCTTTTCTCCTCCCGAGACCTTCCGGGGAGGAGTTTTTAGTGAGTCTCCCTCGTTCGAGGAGGAGTGTTGTGGAAGTCCTCGCATCTCCCGGGACGGCTTCCGCACTCCACCGTTTACCTTATCCCGAAGATCCAGTTGAGGCCGTTAGCACAGTGACGTAGCTTGATATGCGGAGATCCTGGGCCACGTGCCGCATCTGTGTAGGGCGGCCGAGCCGCCACTTGCATTGATACCATGTACCTACTTTTCTCCGAATATAAGCTTCTTCTCCCGCTATTCGCGGGTTCTTCTCTTCTTCCATTTTCTGTGTTTTCTCGCTTCGGAGCTTGGCCGCTCCTAACACCAGAACTGCCATTTCTGAGACCGAGGTCCAGAAGTTGCTACAACTCCAGAGTTTCGCAATCCGGGTGCCAGATGGCTTTGATTCCGGCCCAAGATACTCTGTAACCCCATCCCAGGCTCTCGCAAGCCCAAGCCAGCACCCAGAATGAAGCCAACGAAGGAGCCCAAGATTCCACATGAACCCAGAACTCCCAAAATTCCAAAACAGCCCAAGACGCCCAAAGCGCCCAAGGCACCCACGGCCAAACGGGCCAAAATAGCAGCCAGCAGTAATCCCCTCGAAACTCAGCCAGCTGAACTTACTTCACAGCTAGCACTGCAGCCACCAGCCGAATCTCACTTATCTCAACTCGAGAATTTGAACCTCCCTTCGGGGTCCGCACACCCAGTTGAGGTGATGGGATCATACCTAGGCCACT
The DNA here is from genome assembly GCA_037043015.1 of Bryum argenteum. Classification (NCBI taxonomy): domain Eukaryota; kingdom Viridiplantae; phylum Streptophyta; class Bryopsida; order Bryales; family Bryaceae; genus Bryum; species Bryum argenteum. The sequence continues at coordinate 32,529,502 of CM073321.1, read as the reverse complement.
ACACCCAATCCCATGAGGACTCGGAAGTCCAACCGCCCATAGAACCAGAAGTCGAAGTTATAATGACTAAGTTGTTATCCCTTGATCACGATCCTACCACCCTCAAACAAGCGCATCAGCGGCCGGATTGGCTACAATGGAAACTCGCCCTTAAGGCCGAGTATCAATCAGTTCGCAAACCCAAAGTGTTTGGCACTTTGCATACGGACCTTGAGTCCAAACCCATCGGTTATAAGTTGGTTTTTACGAGAAAGCGGAATGAACAAGGGCACATAACACGATACAAAATTAGATGCGGTGCCCAGGGATTCAACCAGAGACCGGGAGTAGACTTTGATCAAACCTACTCCCCGGTCATGGATTATTCATCCTTCCGCTATCTCCTTGCTTTAGCCGTGCAGATGTCTTTGGCCACGAAATTACTTGATGTTGTAACCGCGTATCTCTATGGTGAGCTTGATGAGGAGATTTTCATCAAACCACCACCTCACTTCCTGGACAACACTCTAGCACCCCAAACCGGGAGACACAATGGCCTTCGCTTGCGCAAGGCATTGTACAGGCTCAAGCAAGCCGGGCCGACTTGGTATCATCACCTTTGCCGCTTCCTCACCGAGAAGGGCTTCACTTGTAACCAAGGTTTGCCGTGCATCTTTGCTCGCAGTGAGCAAAGTGAGTTTGTCATTCTCGCCGTTTACTTTGACGATATTAACCTTGTTGGATCTCCAAAGATGTGTCTCCAAGTTGAGCAACTACTTGTCGCCCGCTTCGAAATGAAGTTGCTTGGGCATACAACCTTCTGTTTAGGTCTCCAACTCCATCATTGCGTCGACGGTAGTATTTTACTACACAAGGAGACCTACACTAAGAAACTCCTTCAGAGTTTCAACATGGCCGAAGCCAACTCCGTGTCCGCACCCATAATTGGCCGGAGCAAGAGCGGCGACGACCCCTACCGACCTTGCGAGGAGGAGGCCGAGGTCGACAAGACGAAGTACCTTGCCGCGGTCGGTGCTCTTCTCTACTTAGCAACACACACGAGACCCGACATCGCACTCGCCACAAGCGTTCTTGCAAGACACAGCAAGAAGCCGGGCCAACGCCATTGGAGTGCCGTCAAACACCTCCTCAAGTACCTCCGCGACACGCAGGACTTGGGACTCTACTTCAACAAAACAGCCCACCTAAACATTACCGGATACGCGGACGCCGGGTACAAAACCTATAAGACTAATGGAAAGTCTCAAACCGGTTACATCTTCCTTAAATGTGGAGTACCGATCTCGTGGAGATCGGTGAAGCAGACGGTGACAGCCACCTCGAGAAACCACGAGGAGCTCATCGCACTCCACGAAGCGGCCCGAGAGGCGGTATGGCTCCGCACCATGGTAAGTTCCATATCCAAAATGTGCAGGATTAAGCCAACGCTAGAAGCCACAACCATATACGAAGACAATGCCGCCGCCTTTGCCCAAGTTGGAGCGGGCTTCATCAAAGCGGACCGTGTGAAGCACATAAGCCCGACTTTGTTTGGCTAAATGCAGGATTTGACGGAGAGCGACCAGGTGGTCGTGAAGAAGATTGAGTCTGCCAAGAACATCTCCGACATGCTCACTAAGGCGCTCCATGCGTACAAGCGCCGCAAGCTCACCCGCGCCGCCAGAATGAGGACTCTCCAAGAGTTAAAGTCCTTCACTTAGAGTGCGAACGGGGAAGTAACCCTTTTCTCCTACCCGCGACATACCGGGAGGAGTTTTTAGCGGGACTTCCTCGTTCAAGGAGGAGTGTTGTGAAGGCCCATGGCGGAACTCCCGGGTGACCACTCACCCACTTTCTGTCTTATCCCCACTCAAACCGTTAGAGTCGTTAGCTTCCTTTAATGCCGTAGATAGAGGAGATCGTGGTACGCTCGTGCATTGAATGCATGGCGGCCGAGCCGCCGTTCCCTCTTGATTGTAACCACCCACTCTCTCTACTTCAGGTGCGATCCCCGCTTTTGGCGCGCTCTTCTTCTCCCTTGCATTCTCTGTCTCTCCAAGCTCCTGTCGAGCTCCCAACACATATATAAATATAAGTTAAGTACTAGATCTTATAGTTACATTTCTAAAATTGTATCAAAATCTGTAAACATTCAATCATCTTCGATCAAAAGTGGGTAGTTTTTGCCAATTAGTTGACTTTCTGAGAGTCTGAGTTATGATCGACTTAAAGGGGTCAATCCTCCATTACTCCATTTAATTGAAGAACATTTTGAATCAAAAACATATATATAATGTCGAGCTCAAAAATATATTAGTTTGCACTATGTAAGTAGCATGCATACGTATTTTAAATTATCTTTAAAGTATGAATATATATAAACTAAGAGTCTCTATAACTATTGAGTCTCTATTTTTAGTCTTCATCTATTTTCTACAAATTAGATAAACTTCAAGTTGAAATCTACAAGAGAAGAAAATGTGATATACAAAATATATTAAAACTGTATCATGTTATTGAGGAACTTACGAAATATTTTTAGTTTGTTTTCTTTGGTTATTATGCTACACTCGACATCATTTTTTATTAATATATATGCTTTTGATTAAATAGAAATTTAGAGGATTTCCAACAATTTTTTAGTTGGAAGCTCTTTGAATTGAATAACTTTGGTATTGGATTTGCAATAACCTTTCTACAATGAAAAAACATTAAAAATGGATGATTTTTGAGCAAGTTTATCTTCTTAAAGACCTCATCTATCATTAGATTTCAACTTTATCTTTTGGGATGCATTTTATTTATAGTCTTCTTATAGAAGTAGAAATCTTGACCAAATCAAAGATGTTTACTAGAATAGTTTTATATTTAAATGCAAAATATCTAGTTTTGGAATATTTTACCATTTTGGTTCTAAGTGACAACCGTAAGATTAGGGTTTTACAAAAAAAAAATTATTGGAAAATATATTCATACGCAAATCAGTAATTCATTTTAAAAGTGACTTTAGTCAAATTTCTGAAGGGCAGCTATCAAAACTCTTTATAAAATTAGTCCTTAGATTAATTATTCCGCGTTATTTTTCTCACGTTCAATTATTTTTCCGATTGTTGGTAGCTAAATTTGGCGCCTTTTTTATCTTCTCAACTTGCGCTCATTCTCTTGCACTCATTCTCTCACACATTCTCTCGTGCACGTTTTCTACGTCGCGCCCATTTTTGTGTTGGTTTTTTGCCTAGACCTCGCGCTTGTTTTTGGCGTTGCACTCGCTTATCTGCCTCGCGTTCATTTATCCAACTGGTTTTGTAGTTTAGGATTTGCAATCGCTAATGAAGCTATTTGCCAATGCCGCTATTTGTCATTGCCATCCAGTGTGAGTTAACACGCAACATGTTGCAATTCTTGTAATTATAATGGAATCCTCCTCGAAGCAATCGTTGGTGTTGTTCTGCTTTTCATCTCTATGGTACCCGTATACGAAGCTGTATTTTGTGTGCACGGAAATCGAGGCATTTCTTGAGCAAGAATGCATGGCACGGTTTGCGAGGAGCTCAATTTAGCTCGATACGAGCTAATTTGGCCCTATATAAACAACAATTGATGTCTGATACTCTACATACGGACTGACTTTGTTCACAGGGTCCATTTAGCTCGAGTCAAGCTAAATGGTACTATTTTTTAGAATCCACTTAGCTGCAATCGGTGTATTCGGTACTCCTATCGGGGTCAAATTAGCTCGATTCTAGCTAAATGGTCCCGTAATCTAGGATTCATTTAGTTGTAGTGAGTACATTTGTTAAATTTTGATGAAGGTCAGTTTAGCCCGAGTCGAGCTAAACGGTACTATTTCCGAGGATCCAATTTAGCTGCATTAGGTATATTCGTGTGTCAGTCAGTCAGTATGAGGGTATATTTAGCTTGAACCGACACTGCAGTTTCAGAAGATTTAATTAGCTCCGGACGAGAGTATCTGTACCTTTCTTTTGTGAGGCGCTTTTAGCTCGAGTTGAGCTAAATAGTAGTCCTGCTACAAAGTTTAGTTGAGGGCATTGTCTTAGAGCTCTATATATTTATGTTGGATTCGATACATTAGAAGAATAAGATAGATGTCATCCACTGATTAAGTTCATGCCATCCGAAATGTCGATCAGACTAAATCCTTTTTTAGCTTGAATCAAGCTAAGTCTTTTCGAGAGGTATAATCACAGAGAAGTTGTAGCTAGTAAATTAGCTGAAATTGAGCTAATATTCTGATGTCAATATTCCGGTTTATTCCTGTTTACAAGTGTATTAGCGTGTGTTGAATGTGAGCCTCTTGCTTTTGACTTTACTGATCAGAGATCTTCTCAAAGTATTAGTAAAAGTTAGATTGATTAGCTCGAGTCGAGCTTTGGTTTTCAAATTCCTTCACTATTTTTTGTTTCGGTACAAGAAGGTCTCTGAATTTCTCTATGGAGAATATATATATACCACAACGAGAAGTTTAAATCAAGTCGAGCTAAGTTCCCGTATTATTGTTTGTCTATCCCATGAGCTGTTTTCCTTAATAGAGCTTTTAAATTACCTTTCGGAACTTGTGATTTGGTGAGACGCGTTCAACAACTTCCAAATCCTAACAAGTAGAAAACAATTATGTTTGAGACAAAACCGCAAGATAATTGGTCAAAGAAGACAATGAGATAAAATAATTATTACCTATGAAAAAATACTTTGATAGTCCCAATCGTCATCTTACGCACTATATACTATGTTGAATGGTCACACCTGAAGTATTGCGAATAATAAGCTTAAGAATATCTCCTGCACATCAATCATAAAAACCATTGTAAACCGAATATGATGATGACTTGAGGAAATCCACAAAAAAAGAAAATATTAAGAAGATTAGCTCAAATTGTGCTAAAAAACATTTCACTATGAATAGAGATATCAAAATCTACAAACATCTCGCTGAGAGAGTCTTGCCGCAAAGTGCTTCAGAATAAGCTAGAAGAGAATGAATTTATTGAGAACACTTTGCCGACTTAGTTTAATCAACAAACACTCCACACCAAAGTGGCTGCAAATCAAAACGTTGACTAAAAGAATGTTCGGGTCTCGAGTTTGTACCTTTGGAAACCATATCTCAATCAAAGAAATAGGATCGCAGCAATGCCATTCACGATGGTTGGTCATAACTTTATCATTTACACTGGAAGTAATATAACATTGTTGCTTATGCTCGTAATAATCCGATAAAGAAAGGAGTTTGTCCATATGCGTTGAGACAAGAAATCCTTGCATCTTAAGAAGTAGGAGAGACGAGCAATCATTAATGTTGAAGTCCGTGAACATGGTTGCAAGTATGACGTGTTGTAATAAAAACTATTGTCAGCCTTCCTCCTAATAAAAGATTATGACTCTGCCAAAGCAAATGTACAAGTCTTCATATTTCAAATTCAGGGCGCATTTTAAGATTGATGTACATCATATGTTTGACCAATTCTCGGATAGGAGTATGAAGGTGACCATCGAAGGTATTAATAATTGCACGCGAGCGTCGCAGATTATTACTGGCGTACCTCCTACTACTTTCTATGGTAAGAAGGCCAACGCAGCTGCTGGTCTACGTGCTCGACATCACGGTAATGTCGGATCAAAGAAATCACGACTCCATGTAAAGCAAGCTGTTACAACACTCAAGGTTTTTATTGAAAACGCTATTGATCTTATGCCGCACAAAGCCTAGATGCTAAGTAGTAGTATGAAATGGTTTCTTGCTCATTGCTGTCATCTTTCAAATGGAAAGATACTATTCTAGAGATCAATCTCATCAATGAGAAGTTGGGCTTGAAATTCATCCCTTAGTGCACTCCTAGCAAGATCAAGAGAACAACATTTTTCGAGTACTCTAAAAAAGTACTTGGTGATAATTAGATCAATGCGCTACTTATGATAGACTTGAGTCCATCATGAAGCCTATAGTCTCCAAAGAGAATATTTGGATTAAGAAGCTAAAACTCCACTTTGATCATCAACAAACGGATGGGGAGTATTATTATACGAACCTTGCGTTGTCTATCTAGACACCTAAAGATGTTCTATATGCATCATTCACGACAAGATGGACCATGTAAAGATTGCTTGCTTGGTGTTTTTGCATAAAATAAAAACAAACGATGCGTTGATGAAACTTCCGATTGTCGTGACAAGGATGATTGTTCATGGGCATAGCGATGTCCATTACGCTCATTACGGACTCAACCTCTATCGTAGTGATTGCAATCACAACGTTGGTTCTCAACTGAAGCTTCTGCTTGAAGGCGTTCTGATATTGCATTCCAAGTCATTGTTTGCTGAATCACGAACGCATTCATTATTTGAGGCCTTGCTTACCAGAGAAGATGCTTGTTTAAACTTATTTCTCCCTGAAATTGAGACTTCTAGGATCGCGGTGTCTTTACCTCCAATCTTGCATGTTCAACTTGACAACGCGGCTTTTGATTACAAAAACCTGTTCATGTTTTGCATCTGGTCTGCTTTGGTACACATGGGCGTGTTTAGTGGGTTTATGTCAGTTTTCTTTTGGTTGGACATACTCTTGAAGATAATGACGCTCTCTTCGGACATTAAATTTTGAGTCTAAATGACTATCCGACAATTCCTCTTTTGATGAAGTCATTTATGGATGCAGAGGCACTTTCTGTGATTCCACATTTTGTACTTCATGTAGTACTACCATCTACTATTGAAGGTATCAAATCATAGAAGAAAAATGCAAATATGGGGATGCCTTTATTGCTTACGAGTGAATTAAAACCTTTAGCATCAATTCCCATGAAGAACCTGGATAAAATTGTAGAGGACATCTTACGTTTTATTAAGTTGTGGGAGACTTCATGTATCCAAGACTTATACAGAGAATGATGACGACGACACGATTCTATTTTACGCTACTAGCGAGCTCATAATCTTGCGTTGGTGAAGCCTATAGAGGTTTCTTTATCTTTGATAAACAATTGTTGGTCACAAGTCAAAATAATTAAAACTTGGTCACAAGTCAAAATAATTACAAAAAAATTGACTTGTGACCAAGTTTTAACCCCTAAAAGGCCAGGTGTTTTCTCGATCTCCAGAGCCAAAAACTGCCATTTTTCACCTTCGTTGAGAAATGGAGAAATGGAGAAACTATTTTTTTTTGGTTTTAGACTTTGAACCGTAAGATCTTGCACCTAACTTGTATACAAAAAAGTGGTCAAAATTTCACTGCACGTTTTAAACTTAAAACCTAGAATTTCTAAATGAAGGTTATAAATTAAAATTCGGCTTTACAAATTTTACTACATACACATTACAGTATGGGGAGCATCCAGTAGAAATCTTAGGCAGTAATATCAATTTAATTCCTTAAAATGAGCTTCCCGAAATTTCAGAAAACTGAATCGGTTTTCCTGGATTTTTAGGGGTTAAAGTGTATAGAAGACTTCATTGAAGAGGATTAAAGGGCCACATGTTCTCGAAAGGACCAAAAATGAAGGTTTATGACAAGGAATTAAGAAATTTAAACGTAGCTATAAATTTCTATATATACCTATATATCTATATATATAAATATATATATATATAGGTATAACTATATATATAAATAACACGTAATTCATTATAATGGGAATATATACACAAAATGGTAAATACGACTTACGGTAATACAATCGCACTTAGATTGCACCAAGCCAAATACATTACCAAATAATGTAAGTTTATCAATATAGAGAGAAGTATTCTCAAAATAAAGAGCACGTTTTATCAATATAGCAGAATATTCTCAAAATGAAAAGACATAGTAATGAATATTCAAACTATACTTAATCAAAAAGAAGAATTCATTCAAAATACAAACAATGATTAACACAAATTTACTAAAGGAGGAAGGTTTATTGATTGAAAAATCCAAAAAACAAATTATTGGTGTAATTGTAGACCTCCTAAAGTAAAGCCCAGAAAAATCTAAATAGTACTACGTGGACGTGCATCACCAAAAGCCTCATTTCTGTCACGCTTCCCAACAACTCGGGGATAGTCTCCTTCAAAGAATAGTCCCACACGGGCGATTGTAGTTCGCAAAGGATCATTTAGGTTGACGGGAGCTAAATCGCAGGGTACACCTAGGGCCGTAGACTGACTTGAGATATCGGTAATCCGTGCCACGGTGCCTGTCGCTGTATCCGGGATGTTATCACGTGAAGCCGCCACAATTCGACTCGGTACATTGACGTAACTATCAACAACATCATCATCATCATCATCCATGACGTCTTTGGTTTAGTCCACAGCAGATGCGTCATCTCGAGCAAGATATATGTACCGCCCTCGCTCCAACGCCGAGAGTGTCCTCGACCCCTCACTATTGTAAGAGGGATCTGACATCGTAGAGGGCCCATTGGGGGAATATCATCCAGGAAGGCACTTTGTTGTCCATCGCTGAAAACCTGAATATCATAAAAACAAACACTAAATCTTTAAAAGGCATTCTAATGGTAGACTCACCGGAACAATCGAAAGTGGCAATTCGCAAATCCATGACTACAAAATGGTGATGATCTGAGCAGGCATTAGAACACTAAGTCAAGGAGAAAGCAAAAAAACAAATTTTAACCAATACCAAAAATGTAAGTAATCACGACATAGTTCTTCCATTTAGTAGGAGTTGGTTCCACACATAGGGCAAATTCCGAGACATAATGCCGTACAACTTGGAGTCCTTGGACAAGTCATTGTGAGAGGGTCTACTAGTCATAACATGACGGGAGTTCTGCAGTCCTCTCAAATGTACGGCAAAACAAAACTCGTGGATTAATTTCAGTGGATAAGAGTCTGAGGGTGGACCCACATGTGAATGGACCCAAGGATCAGCAAAGAGAGTGTTCAGTGGAGGAACATCCATACAAGCCGCAGGATTGCTATCGACCATAATAAAGTTCTGGGCGTTGAAATTAGCATCCCTTCCAGTGAAGAGACGTCGACGTGGATATTTAAGTAAGATAGGATTAGTTGTGCCAGGGTACATGGCCGTCGTGTAATTCTTCAGCAAGAGACCATCGCAGGAGTTTGAGGCCAGTATGATTTGCAGAACGGCAACAGTTCTAGAGAAAAGGAAGGTGCAAAGACCGTCGACTACTTCAGGTTGAAGGGTACTCCAAACGTGGATGTGGCAGAAACGGTCTAACACATTGAGGAATGGTGTAAGTCCAGGACGACAGTATACAACCGCGTCAGCAACTACGGTGGAGATAGTTGACGAAAGAACAGGAGGGTGTATGGGATCGGGAAAATAAGGTACTGGGATGGGGCTTGAGACATAGGGGTAGTGGAACAAAGGACGCCGTTCAACTCCAACACCACATTCAACGACTTGGGCATGGACCGGTGTCCATTGAATGATGGCACAGGGGGTAGGGGTTGACCGAAGATGTAGGGAAAGTCTTGCTTGAAGATTTGGACAATCTAGCCTGCAGGACAACAAATGACAATAGTGGATGATATTAAAACAAGAGTGTTACCTTGTGAAATGCTGAAGCATGCAAATGACTGCTCGGAGTGATTGAGGACCGGACCACCACACCGACGCACAGGTCAAGGTGGTCGGTGGGGGTTCTGGTGGCAAGCGGACGGAATAAGGTACTCAGAGGCGCGCCCTGATAAAAGAATGACGATATATAGCGCCAAGAATGAGGGAGAATGCCGCGGACACAGTGCAGACGCAAGTGATAAAATAAAAAGTCTTCATTTTATTGAATGGAGGGTCACTACATGGTAATATCTACAATCGTGGCACACCATCCATTAATTCGAAGACTAACTCGCGAGACCTACTCGCCGTCTTCAATGCCGGACTCCTGTAAAACAAGGAGCGCCGGCTTTAAGAATTATTACAAAATGAAAATGCTCATATTATTGCTCAATAACAACGTCGGGTACTGGCGTAGCCGGAGCAGGAAGAATGCAGGCTAGAACTGCAGGATTTGGTTTAGTTGCGAGTTCGGGTGGAGTTTGGCTGGTGGAAGTTGAAGGCCCACAGATAGCCAAAGTAGGCTGATTGACGGGGTTGTAGGAGGCAAGGGGAAGAGCCACCTGTGCTATCTGCGTCAACAAGACCCTCAAATCGCTCAAATTGCCAAGAACTCTGGAATTTGAGTTCTCTAAATTCGCAGACTTCGACTCGACTTTGAGTTGATCCTCTCGCCGTTGCTCGTCCAACCTCGCAAGATATGCAAGTCTTTGCGCCTCCCGTCTTGCATTTGCGGCTTCTTCTTCAGCTCGTTTGGCAGCCCTTCTCTCTTCCTTTTCCTTCTCACGCAGGGCACGCTTGGCATCCTTCGAGAGTGGAACAGGAATGTTCGACTCAATCTTGACTCGCGGCTGTGAAGGTTCACCCTTCTCTTGCGGACCGAGACCAAGATTGATAAGCGGATCGTCAGCCTCCTTTGTTGGCGTGGGGGAATCCGGCTCACCCGAGAAATCGAAAAATGACGTCTCCACCTTCTCAGCAGGGTCGTCAGCGTGAGTATTCCAAACACCCTTCTTCAACAAAGGGAGGTACCGTCCGCGTACAGGAGCAAGAGTAGGTAATGCGAGCATAAGAGACGGCGGACGCGGGGATGATTCTCTTGTAGGTGGCGCAGGCGGGGATGGCTCTCTTGCAAGTGGCGGAGGCGGCGTTGATCCCCTTTGTATTGCTGGATCCGACGATGGAGCTTGCATAGGAGCCGGGGGGGATACGACATCATCTCCCAAATTCATAGGAGAGGGATCGATATTCTTATCCTCGTCAGACCCTGCAGTTCCCTCCTCGGCACCCTCTTTGGCGTTCTCTTCGTGGGAACTATCGGAAGTAGGCGCATCTCTGGGCAACCTCTCTTGCCCGAGAACGAGGTCCTCCTCCGAATCAGACCCGAAAACATCATTTGCAACCTTGGTGCGGGTCTCTCGACGCTGATTGGAGTTGTCTTCTTCATTATCATCGTCGCTAAGAGTTTTGGGGAGGCCCGTGGAGGCGAGTGTCTCCTCAAGGAGTGTAGGGGGATTTAGGTCGATGCGACCTAAACCCCCACCGCGGGCCAAGGAGCCGCGACGCTCGACCAATGGAAGAACTTCATCAACGTCGTCATCGGGGCCAAGATTTATCAACAGGTTCCTGTAAACAGGATCGATGCTCTGGATGGGCTCAATGCTTAGAGCCTGCACGCCAGAAGGCCCACTAGGTGCGCGACCACGACCACGACCACAACCACGCCCACCACGACCACCGGATGAACGAGCACCACCAGACGACGGATTACTACCACGAGCACGGCCACCAGACAATGGACGACCACCACGAGCAACACCAGCAGACGACGGATCCCCACCACCAACAGACGATGGTTCGCCATCAGGAGCCACAGTAGGAGAGGATGCCTCACCACGACGAGCACGACCACCAGATGACGATGCCTCCCCACGACCACGACGAGCAGATCCGGTAACCCTAGCCTGAGGCAAGCACCCAGGCTTCGGACCACGAACCCAAACTGGATTCACATAGGCGTCCACACAGAAGTCGTTCGGATCGAGATTAAAACTACTTTCTCGGAAGGCTATGTACTTATCCAACTCATCTTTGTCCTCGTAGACAATCTGAGTCTGAAGATTAAGCATCTGCGAAATGAAACTACAAAGTTAGTCCACTAAGAAGAACAGTAGAGCAGATGTGAACATGACAAAAACAGACATTTAGGTGGCATCGACCTAAACGCCCAAATCAGTGTCAAGTCTGAAGAACGCCAAGTAAATCTAGTGTACTTTAGATTGAGCCGAAATAAACTCACAAGTAAAACGGAAGAGACGATGCGAACTAGACAAAAACAGACATTTAGGTGGCATCGACCTAAACGCCCAAAACAGTGTCAAGTCTAAAGAACGCCATGTAAATCTAGTGTACATTAGATTGAGCTGAAATAAATTGACAAGTAAAACAGAAGAGCAAATGCGAACTTGACAAAAACAGACATTTAGGTGGCATCGACCTAAACGCCCAAAGAAATGTCAAACTTACAATTCCTGCAAGCATGGGCTTTGTTCCACCCATGATCGACAGAAATCTGTTTCTTGGAACTGTAAACATTCGCAGTACGCGAATGTAAAACTCCAAGCGCAACTTGTTGTCGTTGATGCAGAAATCGAACTCCCCGTAAGCTCGTGGTTTCTGATACAGGGGCAACTCCGGGGCATAGAATACCTCCGGAATTTCATCGAATACCTCCGATACCTGGTGGGTTCTCTTCAGAAGAAACAAGAGTGGAATGCGGTGTTTGTCAACGACCTTCCCCTCCAAGATACCGTTGAGACGCTCATTGTTCGCGGGAGCGTAGTGAACTGCCTTCGACTTGTACAAATCCTTGAAAGCGTTGAAATATACGACGGCCTGGCAATGACGATCGGTAGTCTCCGTTATGATAAAGAAAGGGGATTCTTGATGGAGGGGTCATACACAGAATCCTTCCAAGCATTCAGGAAGTCCTTGAAGTAGACATTCGAAATATCATCCACTCTGCTACTATGGCCCGGGACGCATCCGAGGTCGATAATGCCCAACGCGCATCTTCCATCGTCCCAAGTATACCCATTATCCCAGCCAGCAAATTGAAATGTCTCAGCATCAAACATTCTTGTGTGAAGTTCCGGGGTTGGCAGCGAAAAATCCCCTTTCACTTCCAAAAACTTCTTCAAGAACTCGGCAGCGTACTTGGAGATCTCTTCAGAACTCTTGTTCTTCGTCCTCTTCTGGCGGTAGTTGCTGAAGAACACGTCCCCGGGCACGGAAAGGAGCATCGACATGGTTTGCCGATTGACGTTGTATTTGTACTTGAAAAGATTCCACTTTTCAACCACAAACTTATTGACACTGTCGAATAACCCCAGTGCTGGCCTAATGTTGTGGAACTCTCTTGCAACGCATTTCTTCCTCTTGCGCTTCTCCAGCCACATCTTTATCGAAACGCACTCCCAGTAGTTCAGCTTCGGTTTCTTCAAGGACACCTTGGGATACGGTAGGTCCCGGTCTGGAGTCCTATTCAGAAGATGAAGCGCTAGTGTCTTGAAGTCGTGCTCCTCAAATCCAGACATTTGTCTGAAGGTATCGCGAGTCAAGACGATGTCCTTATGTTTTGACTCCCAGTCAAGAGCCCGGTTGAAAGGCTCGCAAGTGTCGGGGTCGATCAACTCTCCCATCTCGACTGCAATGATAACTTTGGACCAGAGCTGGTACACCTCCTCAGAAGTGGTGATGATTTCTAATTCGTTGAGGAGGTCCGCTGGCTTCAAGAGCTTGTCGAGGGATTTCGTGTTGATACTCATGAAGCGTTTCACCATGGCCTCTTCAAAATCCTGAATAAGAAAGAGCGACATCAATTCAAGAACATGACGGGATGATCATTTAGCTCGAGTCCAGCTAAACGCACGGAATTTAGGTCGAGTCTAGCTAAACGCACAGAATTTAGCTCGCATCGACCTAAACACCTGAAATTTAGGTCGCGCCGACCTAAACGCCACAAATCAAGCAGATCAAATTATAAGAAAATGCAGGACTTACCTCATAGTTCTTTCGAGCGATAGCTTACTATTGTTTCTCGACCAGACTTGGGCTTTGCACCACACTTCGCGGGCGACCCGTATTCTATCCAAACGCTTCTCGCGGCCAATATGTTTGTGGCCCACGATGGTGTGAATGTTCCCGCGTTGCTGGTCTTGTTCGCCATGATTGACACGTCCATGATCATCTTCGCGTCTGAATGCCAAACAATATGAGCCCGCCAAGTCTTCAAGGCGGTAATCTTATCCGCTGAGATTCTAGCCTCCTTGATAAGCTCCTTCGCAGCTTCGACGTAATGCTGCCCATCGATCACACGGAAGTTGCACTTTGACTCGAGCAATGCATCCCAGTCCCAAGTCGCAGGAGCCACAATGATGATGGGCATGATGATGATGGTCTGCCTTGAATTCAAATCGATCGAATTCGTCAGGATATTTTTGTAATGGACAACTCCAGCGGGCTCAAGCTTTCGGACGATGAACCGCGCATCAGCTTTCTCGAGGAGATCGATGTCCACATTGACAGGAGCCGAGTTCTTGCCAAAAACGTAACAAGGCTTGCACTTTTCCCAGAAGTCCTTCAGAGTCTTACTTGCAGCTTCGTAGTCGATGTCCTTCTCGGTTGTGGCATGCTTGATTGAAGGATTCATGTACGTAATTGTAATGCCTGCCAAATTACTCTTGATTCTCTTGGCCTGCTTAATTGGCGAGGGGTTCGAGTTGCGGCGTTTCCGCGAAGGTGTAGGAGTTACCTCAATGGAGGCCATACCAGACCGCGCTGTTCCTAACCCGGTACCCTCCTGAAAAGCGGGCATGAGTGCCTTCCTTGCGGGTGCTTTGCCTTTCGCCTTGCTTCTTTCGTAGACGTTCAGAGCACTCCAGATATGCATGCAATACTGCAGGTACGTCTGCACAAATTTCTTCGGAGAGCTCACATTCAGTATTCCACCGACGATGTGGTCTACGAGCCCCGCCTCCGTCTTCCCGACCATGTAACCCTTGATAGTGTCGTGCGAGTATCGCACTTCATTCGAAGAAAAGACGATGGTAAAGACAAATCCACGAACGTAGGTCACCTTGAGCGTGATTAAAAGGTGTGACTCCTCATAGTTCACCGCGTATATGATAGTGTCGTTGCAAAATGGGAGATGGGCAGGATTAGTTCCAGACTGTTGAAACAGGTGGAAAATTCCTTTCTCCTTCGGGTACAAGGACCACGACACAATGGAATTTGGCTTCGGAGTCCACAACATGCCGTATTGCTTGACGTCCGCGACAGCAGAGGCAAGTACATCTGTAGGCTCGACAACAAGGGGCTCCAGGTATCCTTCAATAGTACTAAGGTCAAACGGTACCTGATTTTAAAGAAGCAACAAGATGTGCGTTTAGCAGGCATCTACCTAAAAGATGTGCGCTTAGCAGGCATGTACCTAAAAGTGGTGTGTTTAGCAGGCACCTACCTAAAAGATGTGCGCTATGAAGTCATCTACCTAACATCTACTGGATATGAATTTTAAAACAAACGATCAGAATTTTAAAAAAACCATTAAAGTACAAGAAAAATTCATACCTGATTGTCAAGAGGTTCATCCTGACTCCCAGAACAAATGTCCCTCTCTGCGGGAGCGGGAACGATAGTAGCAGTCTGCTTTGTGCGAGCCATGTCTGCAATTTAGCGCAATAACTATGCGTTTAGCAGGCAGCTGTCCGATATCAGGCATCTACCTAACAGATGTGCGTTTTGGAGGCAGCTACCTAAAAGATCTGCGTTAAGCAGGCAGCTACTTAGAGATGTGCGTTTAGCACGCATCTACCTAAAAGATGTGCGTTTAGCAGGCATCTACCTAAAAAAGGTGTGTTTAGCAGGCACCTACCTAAAAGATGTACGCTATGAAGTCATCTACCTAACATCTGTGCATTTGGAAGGCAGCTACCTAACAGTAGTGTTTTAAGGAGGCAGCTAAGTAAGAGGTGTGCGATAAGGGGGCAGCTCCCTAAAAAATGTGCATTTAGCAGGGAGCTACCTAAAAGCTGTGGGTTTAGCATGGTGCTACGTAAACATGTGCGTTTATCAGGGAGCTAGCTAAAAGATATGCGTTAAGAAGGCATGTACGAAACATCTGTGCGTTAAGGAGGCAGCCACGTACGAGCTATGCTTTAAGGAGGCAGCTACGTAAAAAATGTGCATTTAGCAGGGTGCTACCTAAAAGCAGTTCGTTTAGAAAGCAGCTACATCAATGGTGTGCGTTTAGAAAGCAGCTACTTAAAAGCTGTGCGTTTGAAAAGCAACTACCTAAAAGCAGTGGGTTAAGCAGGCAGCTACGCGAGAGCTGTGCGTTTAGGAGGCAGCTACCTAAAAAGTGTGCGTTTAGCAGGCAGCTACCTAAAAGCTGTGCGTTTAGCTCGTGAAATTGGAGATACCAGTTTTTGCGACCTAAAAGATGTGCGTTTAGCTCGTAAAATAGGAAATACCTGATTTTGCGACCTAAATGCACACCCATCGAACTAAATGCACACCCATCGACCTAAATGCACAATGTAAAATGTAGAGCGTGGAGAGTCGAAAAATGCAAGATCAGATTGGAATTGAAATGCAAATGCATAAGAAATTGGAATCGCGTATGCAAATTGCGTACCTGCGAAGAGTAGAGAGAGGAAAAGCAAGCGCGCTTGAAATGCTGAGACCCTAGCCGCAAATCAGAAATCAAAACAAGAACGACCTAATCGCAGCAGAAACCCCAGTCAATCGCAGCAGTAGAAACCCCAGCTCAAACGCAGCTCAATCGCAGCAGTAAAAATCCCAGCTCAATCGCAGCAGAAACCCCAGCTCAATCGCGCTAAGAGGGCGACGTAGAGCACCAGCAAGAAGACTGCGACGATCGGCGCAAATGCGCGAAGGTGGGAGGACCTGCGACGACAAGAAGAAGGAATGGCAAGGAGATCGAAGAAGGAATGGCGAGGAGCACGAAGAAGCAATGGCGAAGAGCACGAAGAACGAATGGCGAGGAGCTGAGTGGGAGGAGCGGCAAACGGCAATGCGAGCGAAAAACAGCGAGAGTGTCGGCGGGGCGCTCGCGCGGGAGATGTCGGCGATCCCGCCGACTGCCCAGGGTATGGGCCACGTGGCGGCTGCTCGGGCTGCCCCACGAACATTAGGCGGCACTGGGCGGCTGCCCGGGCTGCCCCTGGGTGCCCGCTGCCCGTCCGTGATGGGGCAGCGCTGCCCGGGGTGCCCTGGCTGCCCCGTGGTGCCCGCTGCCCTTACGGGATGGGGCACGACTGCCCGGTGTGCCCCGACTGCCCCGTGGTGCCTGCTGCCGTAGTATTGTAATTTTTTTGTTTTTGTTATTACTACAGTTTGTTAAATTCAAACACTGTAATTCACAATATTTATTTTTGTATGTTTTTTTTTGCACTTCCACTACTTACAAAATGTCCAAATTTATTAATTTTCTAATTCTTAGAATATTCTCTAGACCACTTTACTCCACTTTTTGAGATTTATTTAACCCCAAAGAGTCCAAACAAGCGGATTATGATCGAACCTCATTTTTGAAGAGCAATAAGCAAATTGTATAAGTTACTTTTTTATTTATTTTGTAACCTATTTGAAGTTTGTTAAGTTATAAACGCCATTCAATTCTCAAGATTCTTATTGATTTGTTAGAATGATTGTTCCGAATTAGCCTTCAATCACAAAGACGACAAAGTTTCCTTATTCTAAGATTATTCGGCGTAATTATTATATATTCCCATTATTTACTTCTACTTTATTACGATTTTATCATATAATATTTGATTTTAGTCAAAGATAATTGTTTCTAATTACTAATTAAGAAAATTACATTCCTACCTGGTTTGGTTATTAATCAGGTCTAGTTCGAGTTGTAAAATTTGCAAGTTCATACAATAAAGAATAATTAATGATATGCATTTAAGAGAAGAGAACTCTTGTTTTTGGGTTTCCAAGCCTAAAGCATGTATTACAATTGCAAGCAATTATGTGAAATGAAAATTAATATTTGATGATTTTATTTTTTCATGGTTAAATCTTAGGAGATCCTTAACAACTTTGTAATGTGTAGTTTTTTGTTTCAAATGATCTTGATATTGGATTTGCAATGATGTTTTGCCAACAGTAAAAATGAAGAATATATGATACTTAAAAAACTATATCTCTCTCATCCACCGTTAGAATTCAACTTAATTTTTTGATATGGCCTCCAATGTTTTGAAATGTTCAGTAGTTTCTACAATTGCATGACTTTTATTTCAGCCAAGAAATTTTTTTGATGTATTTTTGTTAAATAAAAAACTCATAAAGATAAATGCGAACAACTTAATCTCATTGGTTATAATTTCATTGCAATACGTATATTAGTAGCAATTTTACAACAAAGTCTAAATAATAAAATTTTGCAATTTATTTTTAATATTAATAAGTTATGATCTTCCAATTTATAAGACCTCAAATATTGGTCCACAATATCTTCGATAAGTCTATTACAAGTTTGTACGATTTAACTTCTAATAGCTTCAAATGGTTATTATCTAAAACAATTTCTATGAAAATGTGCTATTTTGCTAAAAACAGCCCCGACCGTTTAAGTGTTAAGTTCAAAATATCAATTTACAGTTTTCTATTTGATTTGCTAAATTGTTCGAATTACCTTTCAATCACAAACACAACAAAGTTTTAATATTATAATAATTTGTTCTATTTTACGTAAATATTAAGGTACCTCATTAAGTACTTCTAGTCTATTTCGATTTAATCATATAATGATTGATTTTAGCCAATCATAACTATTTACAAGTACTACTTAAAATAATAACATTTTAGATTAATTTTAAAGATTATACACATCTTAATTACCTATAAAACAAATGATAGTTAATTTACAAACATTGTTCGAATACATACAATTCAAAATTTACGATTATAATACAGTTTTTAAGACGATGCGTCATCATAATTATGTTGTTCATATTGTATAAAACATCTAAGTTTATCTTCTAACTTCTCGAGTTTTAAGCATTTAAAATCTTGTCAATTTCATATAAATTATTACATATAATTGCTTTATTTGTTTGTTTTTGTCAAAATTGTATCATTTTTATATAGTCATTATTAGCTGGAATTCAACTCTCTTTGCTGTTATTAATATATTTGTAACTACACGTCTACTGTAGTTGTATCCTTAATATTTTAATTGTTTGCTATAAAATGAGTTACATAAATTAAACTCAAAAAAAAAAAAAATACAAAAATATCACTTTCATTTCATTTCTTTAATATATTTTGAATGTTTAAACTGTTATTATATTTACAATATAAACTATTATTACATATTCTACTTTTTCATTCCTTACTTATTTATTAATGTTAGCTATATGAATTGCATTCATAACATTACATATAGATGCGATTATGTCAATAATATTTCTTTGCATTTCTACAAATTTTTTTATTTTTTTTAATAATAATCATAACATGATAGTTACTTACCTAGCCAAATAATGGAATTTTTCTATTCGTTTCATTAATCTATTTTATCATTATTTTTAAATATTTTGTTCATTTTGAACAGTATTAAGCAGAATGAACCATATAGATGTAATATTGATATAATTTTATATATTACATTTTATAATTTATACACGCTAACTTTTAGTTTAATCAAAATTTATAATTTTTCTTAGTTTTTAATTTGCTATTTTACTTCTTTTTTTGAAATTTGTATCAATTTATATTTTTATCAATAGAGTAAAATAGTTTGTTTGTTTCATAAAAGTATAGATATTTCAATCTTACATTTCTCTAAGATACTAGTTAGTTAAATTTAATTGCAAAATTGATCAACATTCAATCTATATCGAACATATTCGCAAGCATTTACAATTAAAATAAGTTTTAAATGAAAAAAATTCCAATAAATTACATTTCCTCTTTTTCTGAACATGATTTCTTGGTTTTTTTTCGTTTTTATATGCGACGGTGTATATCAAACAAGGAACGGTGTATATCAAACAAGCAACGGTGTATATCAAACAAGCAACGGTATATATCAAATGAGCAACAGTGTAAATCAAACAAAAACATTGTTTATGTAATGACAGTACACAATTTAAAATCAAAGAAAGAAACATAATTCTTCATCTTCTTATGTATCGGAACTGAAATTCCCCTATGCGCATTAGTTATGTCAGAAACACAATCGCAAACTTGGTAGGAAAGAACTTTGTATTTGCCGATTCTACAACCTTTTATCATAGCTGTAGCAATGTTTCAACACTCCTCAACATAGAAGAATGCAAAATATATGAGACTTATTGCAATCTTTTCACACAAAATTGAAACCCAACACAAGTCGAGTGTCGTCTCTCACCTCCTCAAAGAAATGTAAGGAAGTATTAAAGTGCACGCCACAAGATAAAATTATCCATATTGATGAAACATTAAGAAAATCATTTATGATCGAATAGTTTCATTCGTTTTGATTTTAATAATCAATCTGGATTCTCTGGATGTATGTACATTGTTGCTGCTTGGGGGTTTATTGGGGTGATTTTCTGAAGGGTTCGTCACTTCGTCCGGACAACAAGGTGAAAGATCCTGGCTTGGATAGCTGATGTGGTAGATAGCGCGTGGATGGGTGCAGGTCCAAACTTGAGTGGATTGTTCGGAAGAACGTCAGGAACGACCGCTGGATACACCTTCTCTAAAGTCAACAAGGAATAGTGTTGTAATTCAATATATTGTTATTATTCACTGTGAGAAGTGTTGTAATTCAATATAATGGTATCATTCACTGATTTTGATAAATATTACATAGATGGAAGGATCTCCCCATATTTTAAAGTCCATAAATAAGCCGAAAGTCCGTATTTAGTTAAATGATGCATAAATGTGCGTTTAACTTGAGTCGAACTAGATGTACCCACACAATACATTTGGCTCAACTGAAGCTCAATTTTCATCAATTTCATAATCTGAATATTCCGAGTATAATTAATTACGTGTTTTAAGCTTACGTTTAAGCTTAAGAAGGTTCAATACTAAAAAAATTCATTTCTTTAATTACTTTTCATAAATCTTAATCCTATGATTACACAAGGTCAAATATTCTAAGACATAAGCATAGAATAGTTTCAATTTCTCACACATAGAGTTTCTTAAATATTCAAGTGTTTATTTAGTTATTTAATCCTCAAGAATGAAAGTTAAAATCTAATATAACGTCGTAAAATAAGTAATACTAAAGATAAGAATAGAATGGTTATCTAATTAAAAATTGTCACAGTAGATTAATTTTTGTCTCTTGTATAATTATGAATTTGTATTCAGTTTGTGTTAATGTACCTTTACATTTAGTTACAATACAACTTAGAGAACTTCGATAATATTTTTACTTTTCGAAAATGTATGTTTTCATTTGTAAGCATGAAACTGCTTTATTCTACTTATTCAAACGTTGTGGATGAAAGACTGATGCATTGCAAAATGAGGTTTGCATATGTCGCGCTTTTACAATAGCTAACATTTGAAATAACGAGAGTATGAGTCGAACAGAATTATACTAATTTTATATAGAAATTGTCTAGCGGAAATTTCATTCAAACAACAGATCCGAGTTTCAATATAACTTAGAAAAATCAGGTGTATGTTTGATTTTCTGACAAATTTTAATCAAGATGTATTTGTATGGATATTAAAGTTGCCGTAAAAAATGTAACCGTTACTGCTACGGTAGAACCGACGCAGGTAGATAAGTATATATTAACATAATATTAGCCCGTAAAATAACTCAATCGTATAATACGAATGACATGTATATCTAACTTAATATAAAATAAATATTTATGTTGAAAATTGTGTTTACATATTTTGTTTATTATTTATTTATGGAAATTTGATTTATCATTTATATTTGAATATTATAAAATTATATAAAATTTAAGAAGAATTAGACTTTGTTAAAATATATTATAATTTGTTTCTAAATTTATTTAAATTAAAATACCTTGATTGTTTTATTTTATTACTTCTGTTTTTTCGTTCGATGTTAATGATTTTATAGAAAAATTTATGCTCAGGTTGATGATTTATAATTGGTTTATGTATTTGAAATATACATTGAATTATAAGTATTATCTTCATGAATAAATAAGTTTTTGATAAATATAACATGTAAAATGTTACATCTATAAAAAATTTATATCAATTGATACATAATAAGCCAAAGACTATATTAAAGTTAACAATATTAGATGAATTTATTTTCTGAAAATATTAAATTTTTCTGAAAAGTTATATGTATGATTTAGTTTTCAAAAAGTTATAAAAATAAATTGTTATACTTTATTTAAAGCCTTAATAATCGTTATATCCTAATAACTTTAGATATAATATTTGTAACATCATTTTTGGTATGAAAATAATATTTAATTATTTGCTTTTCGAGTATAGATAATAGTTTGATTAAATTTAGAGTAAAGTATACTAAAGTTAGTATTTAGTAAATAAGTATGAACTTATATTAACATAATTTTTACTAAATTTGGTGATGTAATATAAGAATAATTAGGATTCAAACATTTTATAAGTAGTATTCTAATTTTTGTGTTTATTTATTTTAAGCGTTGAAATATTCTAATCTAAGTATTTGGAAAATAACGTTCAGTAACCTACATATATTAGTACTAATAATTTCTAATAGAGGTATTCTAGGATTAAAATTGTTGTAAGTGCAATATTCAAAGTTTATTACCTACGTACAATATGTTTCGTCTTGTTAATTTATTTATTTACTAGATTTGATGTGGTATACTAAAATAAATATTACGTAAATGAAGTTTGATATGATAGCTATAATATATTAGAATTTCATTAAAAGTTGGTTTATTAAGATTCGAATCTAGATATTGTAAGGGAAATGTTCTAAGATTTTAATTGAGCTATTTGATGATCAATACTCAAAGTTTAGTAACTCGTAAAGTATATGTACTATTCTAGGTCTGGAATAATTTAGTTATTTTGAATGTGTTATTGTATGATTTGATTTGAATTATTTTTATTCATTTATTTTGAGATTGATCTTAAGTGAATAATTTAGCACAACGTTAGAAAGTGTGATCGAAAGAGTAATAAATTATTTATTAGCCTATGTATAATTAAAATCTTAATCAATGATTGTGAAACAAATAAGTTAGTTGCATTACGGAATTATGTCTTAATTTTTTAATTAAAATATATTTCAGACTTAATTTATTTTGATCATTGGATTTATCTCGGGGCGTGGCACCTCGGGCGGCGACCCCATGCCGCCGTCGTCGCGCAGGCAAGCCGAGCGTGGGCGCCATCAGCGCAAGCGCGACCCGCCGCCGTGGGGCGAGCTTCCTGCCCGATTTCGAATGGACTTCCCGCCTCGCATTACCCGGCCAGGGGGCCCCGGCCCGGCTCGCTCGCCCGGCCCGGCCCCGGCCGGCGCTCGCCGCCCGGCCCCCCACCCGCCCGGCCCTGACCAGCGCTCCGCCGGCCGGCCCCCCGGCGCTCCGCCCGGCCCATTTTTGACCATTCAGCGCTCGCTCGGCCTTCATGCAGCGCTCAAGCATGCCAGCTCAAGCATGCCAGCGATTGAATTGGGGTTTCTACTGCTGCGATTGAGCTGGGGTTTCTGCTGCGATTGAGCTGGGGTTTCTACTGCTGCGTGTGAGCTGGGGTTTCTGCTGCGATTAGGTCGTGCTTGTTTTGATCCCTGATTTGCGGCTAGGGTCTCAGCATTTCAAGCGCGCTTGCTTTTCCTCTCTCCACTCTTAGCAGGTACGCAATTTGCATACGCGATTCCGATTTCTTACGCATTTGCATTTCAATTCCAATCTGATCTTGCATTTTTCGACTCTCCGCGCTCTACATTTTTCATTGTGCATTAAGGTCGATGGGTGTGCATTTAGGTCGCAAAATCAGGTATTTCCTATGTTACGAGCTAAACGCACAGCTTTTAGGTCGCAGCCTTCTAAACGCACAGCTTTTAGGTCGCAGCCTGCTAAACGCACACCTTTTAGGTCGCAGCCTGCTAAACGCACACCTTTTAGGTCGCAGCCTGATAAACGCACAGATATAAGGTCGTTGCCTGGTAAGCACACGGTGTGTAGGTTGATGCCTGTTTAACTTAGAGTATTTAGGTCGTTGCCTGCTAAACGCACTATTCAGGTCGCCTCCAACCGAACGCAATGTTCAGGTCGCTCCCTTAAAACGATCAGTATACACGTCATTGCCTGCTATACATTCAGTGATTAGGTCCCTGCCTGCCAAGCGCTCGGTGTGTAGGTCTCTGCCTGTGTAACGCAGTGTTTAGGTCACTGCCTTCTAAAAGCACAGTGGTAAGAACTCTCGCAATTGATTGCAGTGTTAGGTCGTTGTTTGCTAAACGCACTGTTTAGGTCGCTGCCTGCTAAACAGGCAATTTTCAGGTCGATCCCAACTAGAGGCAGTGGTTAGGTCGCTGTCTACTAAACGCAGTGTTTAGGTCGATCCCATATAGATGCAGAGTGTTTAGATCGCTGCCTGGTAAACCCGATTTGTTTAGGTCGATGCATCCTAAACGCACGGTATTTGTTTAAGTTATTGTTTCGAGCTATGTCAACAGTCTAATGGTTTAGATCGTTCGTATTGGATGTCAAATGATTATTTATGAACTAGTATATTAGGTAGGAAATTAAGTCCAATCGAGCTAAATACTACTTCCTTAGGTTTTTCTCAGCATGTTCTGAGATTTCATGTTTGCGTGTTCATTTCTCTAATGGTTATTTGAATTTTTTGTGATGTTGTATGGCATATTCACGGAGCTATAATCAGGGTGTGACCGTTCTACATGGCGAGTAGTGCGTCCGATGACGACTGGGACAATCGAGGTCTTTCTTCAAAGGTATTATAATCTTCAGGGCTTTGTATCCGTCGACATCTATGGTGGTTCCTTGTTTAACATAATTGCTTTTTGGTTATTAGGATTTGGAAGATGTTGAGCTCGTTCTACCGGATCGATTGAAGGATTGTCCTGGACTCCCGAGATGCAAATGGATAACCAAATTTGTGACACTATTGAATCCTGGAGGGGCCATTGTTGCAGAGGGTATTTGTCAAAGTGTGGGGTCTAATTGTGTATTGGGCTTTGATGACAAGCCTTTGCGAGATGATCAAGTAGTTGTTCAGATCGTAAAGTGCTTGGATTTAGAGTTTCTGCCTTCTGATACAATATTTCAGTCATTAAAATGGGATCTCAGCCACGCCATTCATGACGGTTGGTCTTTACTTGATCATTTGCATCGGGAGCAATACAATATTGCGGTTTATGCTCGAGATCAACCGAAGAGGAAAGGAGTTCGTCCGTATACTTTGGGAGAAAGACATCCTAAGATCCAGAGAACTCGGAGCGAAGAACAACTATTGACCGTAGAGTCTGTCAATTTGGTTGCAAGTATGAAGTGTTGCAGTAAAAATTGTTGTCAGCCATTCCCTCGCCAAAAGATTCTGACCTTGAGAAAGCAGATGTACGAGTCTTCAGATTTTAAGTTTCGATTTCATAAAACTGCTGACGGGAGTATGATGGTTACAACGGAAGGTATTGATATTTGTGCTCGAGCTTGGCAAAATATTACTGGAGTTCCTCCTGCAACGTTTTACAGGAAGAAAGCAGAGGCGGCTGCTGGTTTACGGGCTCGCCATCACGGGAATGTTGGCTACAAGAAACCACGACTTCATGTGAAGCAAGCTGCTGCAACGCTTAAAGTGTTAATCGACAACGCAGCTGATCATATGCCGCAGAAAGCGAAGATGCTGAGTAATGGACTCAAAGTAGTTTCACGGTCATTGCCTCATTCTTCAAATGGAAAGATACGATCCCAAATATCAATCTCATCAACGAGAGGTTGGGGCTCAAATTCATCGCTCAAAGTACTCTCAGCAAGATTAGGCGAACAATATTCTCCGAGTATTCGAAGAAAGCACCCGGAGACTATTTTGCTCGATGTGCAACGTGTGATA
Source organism: Bryum argenteum (assembly GCA_037043015.1). NCBI lineage: Eukaryota > Viridiplantae > Streptophyta > Bryopsida > Bryales > Bryaceae > Bryum > Bryum argenteum. The sequence goes on along the minus strand of CM073321.1, from coordinate 32,503,872 downwards.
AACTTGAGACCATGATCAAGTCCATGGTGCCAGATTCAAGTGAAGAGAACATGTGGATCAAAAAGCTTAAACTGCACTTGGACCATCATCGAACACATCGTGAGTATTATTATACGAACCGCTCTTTATCTATTCAAAGGCCCAAAGATGTTCTTTGCATTATCCACGACAAAATGGATCATGCGAACACGGCTTGTCCTTTGTTCTCTCACAAAACAAAAACAAATGATGTACTTATGAAACTTCCTATTGCTGTGACGGGAATGATTTCTCACAGGCATTGCGATGTTCGTTATGCTCATTACGGACTTGAAATGTATCCGAGTGATTGCAATCACACTGTTGGTTCTATTTTGAAGCTTTTGCAAAAATTTAGAAGGGGTTCCAATATCACATTCTAAGTCATTGTTTGGTGGATCTGGAACTCATCCCTTGTTTGAGGCATTGCTTATCGAAAAAGATTCTTGTCTGAACTCTTTTTTACCTGAGAGTGAGTCATCAGGAGCTACGGAATCTCTTCCTCCAGTTTTACATGTGCAACTTGACAACACCGCATCCGATAACAAAAATCGGTTTATGTTTTGCTTTTGGTCCCTTCTGGTACATATGGGCGTTTTTCGTGAAATTTACGTCAATTTTCTTTTAGTTGGACTTACTCATTAAAATATTGACGCTCTGTTTGGACGTTGGAGTATGATTTTAAAGGAGAATGACAATTTGACGATTCCTCTTCTGATGGAATCGTTCATGGATGCTCAGGCACTCCCAGTTATTCCGCATTTGATTGAGGAGATTCCCGATTTTAAAGGATATATCAAGGATTTCATAACTTCAATGAGTGGCTTCCATCGACAAGTGAAGGAATAAACTTGTAGAAAGAGAATTCTATTACTGGTATGTCTCTATTGTCTACGGGAGAAATGAAGCCTCTAGCGTCAATTCATATGAAGAATCTCGATGAAATTGTGAAAGGTATATCAGGTTTCATTGAGTTGTGGGAAACTTCATGTGCCCAAGACTTGTCAGGAGAGTTTCGTCGACGACATGATTCCGTTTTACGATATTGGCGTGCAATCAATTATTTATTGTTGGCGCCCATGGAGGTTTCTTCTACTTTGAAGAATGGATGTTCGCCTTTGTCTCGAGTACCGTTGATTCGAGAATATCTCAACACTGGCGAATTACGCGAGGAATATGGGCAAGACCCCCATTTTATTGGCCGATTGTGTGATAAACCAAGAGAGTCATTTCGCGTTGGTCGAGATGTATTTGTCGGCTACTTTTTGGCTTTACGTCCTGCAGATGGAGATGCTCGACCCTTTTGGATTGCGCGGGCTTTGACTGATTTCGATGTAGATCGCAACAATCCGGGATGTATTCAAATTCAATTTTTTAAACCTTTTAGCAAGCGCGCTCTTGTTCAAGATACCTATGTCGGCTGGGACACACAAAAGAATTTTAAATGGGTTTTTGATGACAGCCATGACCCGGTCTGGCTTTATGCTGGTGCTATTTTTACAGCATGGAAATCGAGTGCCAAAGCTGGTTCTCAATGTCTAACAATCTCAATATCTGAGCAACAAGTAACTATCATCAAACAAAGTATTGTGCGTTTTGAGGTCGAGGATGAATAAAATTGTTTGATCACTCAAGACATTGGTATTTAGGTCACGTCGACCTAAATAGTCAATCGTGGCTTTAGCTATTATGGAGGACAAAGTGGATAAGAGCAACAAAGTATTCTCATTGTATACTATGGCCATGCATCACACACACCATGGCCATACATCACACATACCATCGCCATACATCATTCATACCCTAGCCATACATCATACATACGAAAGGATCGTCCAACAGTATTATGTTATAGAAGTAGATTATTCGCTACAAACCGCCTTACAAACACTAACACAATATTTTTCTATTAGTCTTCGAGAAGGCACTTCAAATAGAATGAGAGTCAATTTAGTTATATTGAACCTATATAACGATGAAATATAACTTAATTATCAACATTCAAATGATATGTAAATGTTGATTATGCACAATTGTTATGACTTCTATACTAGGAATGTAACATTAAAATACTAATAATATAGCTAATATATTATTATAATGTAATGTTTCGTTATATACAAGAAACACATGACAAAACAAACTAGAGTAAATTTAGAGAGAATTACCATCGTTTCTTAATTTGTATTCAACTTTATCTTAGGACTAATATAATTGAATTAAGATTTTATGAATTTAACTTCTATATTAGTATCTATGTATGTATACGTACTTAATTATTTATTCATTTATATTTGTACTCGTATATATCTATATGTATATATATATATATATATATATATATATATTTATCTATTCATATATATACATATTTGAACTCGTATGGGCATATAGTTGTGCTTTCCTTATTCTATATTCAGATAGCACAATAAATGCTCAATATATAATCAAATTTATATTATTATTAAATATAATTGAATTAAGATTTTATGAACTTAACTTCTATACTAGTATCTATGTATATATATACGTACTTATTTATTTATTCATATACATATGTACTTATATATATATATCTATATATACATATATATTTATTTATTTGTTTATTTATTTCTATATTTATTTGTACTCTTATGTGCATGTAATTGCACTTTTTTCATTCTATATTAAGTTCGCACAACAAATGCTTAATTTGTTATCAAATTTATCTCAAAAACAATTATAATTGAAATAAAATTATTAAGTATTTAACATATTATGTATATATATATATATGTACATTTATATTTATTCATATGTCCATTTATTTGTGCTATTTTTATCCTATGTTAGTATTCTAAGTTTTTTTAAGGTATTATTTATAAGTAGTGTACCACATATTTGATTCCATTGATTGTGGCTAATTAAGTAAAGATTTGTCGATGGAATGTTCTCAACTACTCTATTTACTATAATTTTTTATTTATTATATTTTATTCAATAAATATATGAATACGAATTTGTATTTTTTTTCCACAAGTCACATTTATGTATGAAATATTGAATTTTATCGAGAAAAATTCAAGACACAATTGTTTGTAAAATATAAAAATTCCATATATATGAAATTCAGTTATATGTTGCCCTCCAAAATATATTTGGAACAGTTTGAGTTGGTACTGACTGCGTCCGTTGTAGTTTCTCATTTGAGGTTTTAGTGTTGTGGAAAAGGCGCATGTTGTATTAATTTGATTCTGTTTCAAGTTATGACAGTTGTCCGTCATGTATTTTTTGAGTTCTGTATTAGCTACTGATTGTTGTGCGTGGTCTCTTCAGTTGCGAGCCCTACTTTTCGTTTCGAAATCTACAAATCACACGTGAGCGTGGTTCGCAAATTGAGTGCAAGGCACAATTCCTCAGTGTTTCAATACTTACTATTAATAGCATGCACGTTATCCCCGGGTTGCGGATAACATTTTGTGTCTGTGGTGATTATGTCCTGGAATATGTGCTCATTCATTGGATGAGGTCCACACCGCACCTTATACGTCACTGTATAATATCGCGTGTTAGCTGGTTTTGAGTTCCGTAAATTCCGCCGGTATTTCCGGGAGAATGTTTAAGCATACTGGTCCCTAGTGAACGAATTCAACTCGAGTCAAGTTGAAATTATATAGCTGTAGTATGTATGTCTGATTTCCAGTGCACAATTTCAAATCGAGTCGAGTTAGAAAGTAATTCGTGAATTATCAGTCATCGTGTCATATATAATTAGGAATAATATATTCATGGGTGTCGAAATTCAACTCGACTCAAGTTGAATTGGACATCATTTAGTGTCGTCTGCTTTAGCCCTGAGAAGATAATCTCTTTATAGATCGAGTATTCAACTCGAGTCGAGTTGAAATTCGCGTTGCGGATTTCCAGCTCGGCCATGTGATATTGTAATCTCCAACTGTGTTTAACTCGATTTAAGTTAAATTAAGAATTCGCACATAATTAGAGATATATTCCTCCGTGCAGTGGATTCGCTTGAAATATTTGTGGATATTCAACTCGACTCGAGTTGAATTCAAAAATACTTTCTCCGACACATTAGCAAATTCAAGAAACTCTTAAGTCTAAATAGACTCGGACACTAAATACCGCATATATATATATATGTTCTCGATTGGTGTGATTTTATGGCTACTTATTAACAGCTAGACACGCTCGAGACACTTTAAATTCCTTAAGTATCTTGAGTACCAGATTCTACGATAATGACTAACTTGAATATCGTAGGAATTCTATTTCAGGGATTTCAACCCAAGTCGAGTTGAATCTATTTATACATCTTCACTTTCTCTAAATTATTTTCTTCTTTTTCTGTTTCCTGGATCGCTATGAGTAAAGTATAAAACTGGGTAGGTTCAGTCATTATTGTATTCAACTCGACTTGAGTTGAACCGCAACCGATTCTTTTGTTCCTAAGCTATCGTTTGTGATGATTTTTCAGTTTCTACCATGGCTTCTCAAGATATTCAAATGTTTGGTGATTACTCCACTGATGAGGATGTTGTGGTGCAACCAGAGGAGCTGGAAAACTTTCCAAACTGTGAAGGTATCCCCCAGCGTCTTTGGGCTACGAAGTTCGTTACCCTTTACGGTGACGAGGGTCGGCCCGTAGCGGACGGCCTATGTCACATCATTAGTTACAATCTCGTCCTCGATAGCAACGGTCCACTTGAGCACTTCCGAGTCGCAGTTCAAATTTCGAAGACCTTTGATGCCATAGTGGTGCCAGATTAGTGGAGATACTCTCTCAGGGCGTGGCCGTTCGATAAAGTCTTCTATAATGGAGCTAGTCTCAAAGACCATGAGATAAGACACGATCATGACTCTTGTGTTGCACTTTTTGCAAGACCTCAGTCATCGCGTAGCAGACGTTACAACAATACAGCTCGGAACCCGCGTCGTGAAATATCTGTCAAATCCGAAGCATTATTAACTCAAGAGTCTATCACTTCTGTCTCAAGCAAAGTTTGCTGCATCATAAAAACTGGGTTCAACTATTCCCAAGGGAGAAGATCCGATGTTTCCAAGAGCGGATGTATAGTGGAGCGACCTACCAATTCAGGTTTCACATGAAGCTTGACGTTCACAGGCACGTTCATCGGAATGCTGACGGGAAGAGGGTGGTCACGGTTGAGGGAATTGATGTTTGCTTGCCTGCATGGAGACATATTGTTGGAGTGTCCGAGGCAACCTTCCATCGGTTTCAATCGTACGTAGCCGATGGCGTCATGGCGCATCCCCATGGAAATTTGTCTTTGCTTAAGCCGCGTAAGCACACGTCGCACGCAACTGCAACCCTGCGTTGCCTCCTGGAGAACTCTGCGGATCACATGCCGCACCGAACGAGGACATTGAAATCTGGAGAGAAGGTTGTATGGATGATTCTTCCCGCTATGTGGACATAGAAGAGTGCCATCGCAAAGATCAACGCCGCAAATAAAGGCTTTGGTTTGAAGATGGTCTCGCCAACTTCTCTCAGTAGAATTCGGAAGTTACACTTTCCTGAATTTGATGCCTAGAAACCCGGGGATAACTTTGTTTGGTGCTCCAAATGTGATCGGTTGCACACACTTCGCCATGGCTCTATTTCTAGGTCGCAACAAGCACTACTTTGGGCAAAGAAGCTCAAGGTACACTTGGCTGCAGCTCGTGCTCATCGGAAGTTATATTATGCAAACATGTATAGGTCAAAAACCTACCCGCATGAATGTTTGACCATTATGCATGACAAAATGGATCATGCGAAGACCGCTTTCCCTGTCTTCTCTCACAAGAGTAAGGAGCTCGATGGTTTGATGAAGCTACCAGTATCCGTCACAGGATTGATCGCTCATGGCGACGGAGATGTACGCTACGCGCATTACGGTCTAAATATTTTCGCACACAATTCAAATTACACAGTGGGCTCTTTTGCTAAGCTGCTCCGATATATAGAGTTGCCACCAAAGTACTCTTCGAGGGAGTTTTTTGTTGGGTCGAGGTCGGCACCTATCTTTGATGTTGTTCTCTGAGGTGCGGAGCCTTGCATATCATCACTTCGTCCAGCACCAGCTCTTCCACTTCGAGGGATTCCTCTTCCGCCAATTCTCAATGTTCAGATGGACAATGCAGCAGGTAACAACAAGAATAGATATGTATTCTATTTTTGGTCTCTCCTTGTCGCAAAGAAGATCTTCCGCGAGGTATACACCAATTTCATGTTGGTTGGGCATACCTATGATGACATCGATGCAATGTTTGGGATGTGGAGCATGTTGTTGAGGAAAAACAATTTCCCCACTATTCTGTACTCATGAAATCTTTCACGGACGTGGAATCTATTCCAGCCATCCCCCAGCTTGTTGAAGAGGTGCCGGATTTTAAAGGATTTATCGATGGGTTTATCAGGGATGGAGGGGAAGCACTTGTTGGTCATACGAAGGCACAACAATTCAAGTTTTTTTTTTTGGATTCTACAGGTTGTCCTGTGATGAAGTACAAGGTTTCGTGCACAAGCAGAAGATTGGTTGCCAAATGATACAACCGGAATTAAGTTGTGGAGAGAGGACTCGGAAGGTCGTTCTTTGTGGCCACGTGGTGATCCAACTCCTACGACGCATCGTGCAATGAGGGGTGTGGAGGACATTGTGAAGGGCATTTCTGGATTTATCAAGTACTGGGAGGCAATGTGTGATGAAGATAGAACTGGAGAGTATAGAAGACGCTATGAACATCTTGTATTCTATTGGCGCACTGTGAAGGGAGCATTAAAGGTTCCCACTGAACCATCAAATTAATGTTCTTCAGGAAGGACTTTGGCCATTATCGAGAATAGATGTGACTTTGGAGGACCAATTTGGTGAAGATGGCGAACTTTGTGAGGAGTTTGGAGAAAATGAGGCCTATGTTGGAGAAATCCGAGATCGCCCTCAACCATCTTTTCGTGTAGCTTGTGATGTTTATGAAGGATACGTTGTTGCTATTCGGCCTGCTGATGGTGACTCGCGACCGGTGTGGATTGGGCGAGCGTTGTCAGATCCAAACATAAACCCCGAGCAGCCAAATTGCATCCTTATTCACTTCTTTTGGCCTACATCGAGGGTTGGAGATGTGCAAGAGACCTACAATGGATGGGATTTGTACAAAGGATTGCGTTGGAAGGTTAAAAATACTCAACCTCCTTTGTAGGAGAATACAGCTTCATTGATGACTTCATCAAAGTCAAAGGTGAAGAAGGATACAACCGAGTGCACTTTAAAAATTCCGGTAGATCAAATTAAAGTCATTCACGATACTGTAGTTGAATTTTCAAATGCTTGAAGGTCTTATATGTATAAAATTTGTATTTGTGTGTTGTAACAACTACATAGTCATGGCTTTGTCTTACAACTTAGAAATAATAATCTTTTGTTTCAAATTCAAAAGATTATAGGTATTTATAAATATAGAAGATATGTTAGACCAAATGATCTACAAGGATGTGTGGTTTAGGATGTTGGTAGTATCAATGGAATATGGAATATTTTCAAGTCACTTAGCTCACTTCGAGCAACACTTTGTTTGTGGTACTGGGTTTCATTAGAAATCAAAAGTACATTGTACGCATTTATGAAAATATATTTCTATAATATATTATAGTGTAGGTTTTTTCTTTCCATTTAGTACTTTTGTCGATTGATTTCTGTTATTAAAAATGATAACATGTATTTAATTTGTTCTAGAAGGTAGTAGTGGTTAGCACCACTGATGTTTATGTGCGTCATACATGTTACAGGTAAGGGTACGTGGCTGGTTGGTAGCAAATATTTTCCTGCCCGCCGAAGCTCACTTAGTAGTACCAAGTCATGTGTACATTTTAGCTATTCAAACAAGTCCGATCGGAATCGAACTCGGACCACCTGCGTTATACAGAGACTTCTTCTCATTCAACCACTGAGCTCATGACTTGGTGTCCATTTTAAAATTACTCCGGTCTTTATATTAATCAATTGGAATTCCGACTTGGAAAGTCGACAATGCACAAACTTTCCCCCATATTATACTATAAATTGAATGGAAACTTTAAGATTCATAACTTTCTAAGTTATTTGTGTACAACAAAACATCAATCAAAAACCTCTCAATTTCATTTTGAGAGGATAATTAACTCTCAATTTAATGAATATTGTGTTAGATGGCCAACGGCACATTAGCTAAGCCGAAGAGGTTGCTGAGGGATGTTCGGATTCACATCCATGGCATTCCACACATAGTGACTATGGTGGTACTTGACTGGTCCACAGTCAAGTCGGACTACCGACTGCTACTCGGTCGACCATGGCTCTATCATGCCAAGGTTGTACATAACTGGGGTGACAACGAGGTGCAGATTATGGGCAACGGGACTGTGAAGCTCGTCAAAATTAACCAAGAGTTGGGTTACAAGGTGGTCACACCACACGCCCTAGTTTGTTACAACTTCATGGAATGAATAACATACGAAGAAGAGGCCATACTTTTGGCATCCGACCATGACCTTCATCCGCTAGGTACCATCGATTGGAATCTTCTAGCAACCGCCTCACTGGTGAACCGATCGGAATCAGTTGACCGCTCCTCGCTTTTGTCTGACTCATTGTTGGTTGCTCTGACAACCGACCCGACACAGGCGCAAATAGTCGACCTCCCGGTCGACACAACAGGGGAGTTTTCAGTGCGAGAAACATCTCGACTATGACATGTCGACATTGCCCACACGCTAGGTTCAATGTCGCTCGATGAGACATCCATCCAACAAAAGCTCCACTAGAACCACAATGAAGAAGATCGACTCGACGTGGTCAATGTCGGTACCCCTACTGACTCGAAGTTGCTGAAGCTCACTGCCAACCTGAGCCTGGATATCCGGCGGGGAGCAAAGTCTCTTTTCACAGAGTTTATCGACATCTTTGCCTTCTCCTACAAAGACCTGCGCGGGATTTTAGAACACATCGCGACACATCGGATCAATCTCCACCCGACCATGTCGCCTAGCCACTAGGCTAGATAACGAATGAACCCCATTTATGCTCAAGCGGTGAAAGATGACGTGGAACGACTCTTGACCAGGGATGTCACGGCGTCCGGACGTCCGGACGTCCGTCGGACGTCCGCAGGGGGTTAAGGGAGCGTCCGTGACTTAGAGATTTTGGACTTTTTACTTAAGATAAATGCAGCGACCGGCCTCTACGATGGCCGTCGGCCCGAGCGACCGGCCCCCAAAATGCCCGTCAGCCCGGGCGACCGGACTGCCGACCGGCCCAACCCGGGGCGACCGGCATGTCGACCGGTACCTCAATAGCCGTCCGATCAATTGCCGCAGCCTCCTACGGTTGGATTTATCGCGGCCGAACGATCGGGCGGCGGTCGACCGGTCGGACGGCCCGTCCGAAATTTAAGGGAAAAAAAAAAAAAAAAAAAAAAAAAAAAAAAATCTAAATTTGAAATCCGGTCACTCCGTTCGATCGGTCCGGCCGACCGATAGGACGGAGCGACCAGATTCCAAATTTAGATTTTTTTTTTTTTTTCCCCTCAGACGGCGTGGGCGTCCGAAGCCGCCTTGGTGGGCAGCTAAGGATGGCGGCCACTCCTCTTAACCCTAATCCTATTCTCATTTATTCCAACAACCATTTTGAATTTCTTAACAACTCCCTCCTTAAAGTTTTTCAAGATCCAGATTACACAATTTGGAGTTCCCGCCCAAATAAGATTCTCCTTGCTTTGAGCATTACGATCTCACTAATGGAAAAGAATCGACGGTTTAAATTTTACAAGTGACTAAAAACTCAAGTGAACTTTAAGATCCTACAGTTGGATCTTCTAAACATTGTTTCAAATGAGGCTTTATAAGCAAGGAGAATTTAGGCAATTTTGCATCAAGGATATCTAGGGGTTAAGATCTCTTTATTTTATCTATAAAGTATAACCATACTTAAGTTACTTTTGCGAATCGATTGATGATTCATTTAATCTTATTATCATGGTCCGGAAGATGTTACTTACTTCGTACCACCTATGGCATGTTGATGTTTAACAACTAAAAAGAGAAAATATGATGATGTTCAGGTGTTTTCTAGTTTAAATTACGTATTTTTCTTTAATTCCCAAATTGCAAACTTTAGGAACAAGCCTAATGTCTTAATTCACTGTGAAGGGCACTTGGTATTTTGGGGATGTAAGTTCGTAGTGTCATTTGCCAAAAACACATAGCATCATAAGGGTCAAATAAGATTAAATAAAAAATCTTTACTTGAGGATAAGAAGACGCTTCCACAAAGATTACTTTTATTCAATACAAATTTTATTGCCATATAAATCAAATGGAGTTAATATCAACTAATCGCATCTTGAAATAATATATCATTGTATATTTGATCATGTAGTATTATAAAGTGCTAAAATAAGATATTGAAGATACATCACTTTCTACAAAAAACCAAAAATAATATACGCCATAAACGTGGAAATGACTCATCTTCATTTCCGAGTTATGAACATATACCAAGAATAAATAAATGAAAAATCTATATCTACAAATTGCCACTACGTAACTTGTTAAATGATGAGGAACATCTTATAGAAATATAATCTTTTATACTCGCACATACACTTGAAAGACAAATATTAGCACATACTACTTTGTACCCATGTACTTCTCAATTTGGGTTGCATGAACTTGTATTGTAAGACCGAACGACCGACCGATCCACCGATCGACCGAGCGACCGGTCGGTGTCTTGCGCTCCTCTCTTCCTCTCTCACTCACCAATACTCCCTCATCTCTCCACTTCTCCCTTCTTCCTCCTCCTCTTGCTTGCATTTAAGAATTGTCTATTTTTAGGTACCTGACATTGTACCTACAACCTAAATCAGGGCATTAATCCACATGCCAATTTTGTCAGGGGAATGTCGGGAAGATCTTCTTTTCATAGAAGGGAATGTTTTACTCAAAAGATCTTATGGGTTTGGACACACATGAAAAATAGAACTTATTATAAATAACCGCTCATTGTTCATATGAATCTTAACTATCCATGAATCACTTGGAATTCTTTAGAGGTACAATACTACAATGTCATGCTTTGATAGAATTTGCAATATATTCACATTGACTTATGATAATGAAAAATATTATAGTTACTAACCATTTACGGATCTAATTATCTAAGCAAATTTTATTTGAATCCAAATGGGTGGTTCTTTATTTAACCCTAAAGGCTAGCAAATTACACAGCAAGTAGTTTGGACCATATTGCATCCAGTACGTTCTTCCAAACAACACAACACTCTTGGTCAGCATTCAACATTTTGACACCGACCCAATAGTTGTCAATGTTAGAAAACTAAAACCATATAGATTAGCCGACAACATCATCCAATCGCAATTACCGGAGCCGACACTCAGCAAGTCGGAAATAAAAAACATGGTATTGAGGAACGAGGATGACTTCCCTGGTACTTGACACGCTCCTGTCGGCCTCATCAAGACGACCCGACCATACAACAAAGAGTCGGCAGTCTCTGCAGGATATAAGGAGTTCTCCGAGATATTCACCACCTGACTCAACACCCGACAGTCGACCGCCGGCCGACAAAAAGTCAACACACTGCTGATTGGCAGTCAAGTCGAACCGAACGGCCACAACACCTCCAGTCGACTGCCCCTCAACTTGTTGAAGATTAGATTGCTCGTAGTTACTAAGGGTAATTAGAATTGATTAGAGTATGTGGAGAGGGTTGGACGAATAGAGTCTTATCGTATATGGAGAAGGCTTGTTCACAAGAGCCTTATCGTGTGTAGAGAAGGATGGACCACTAGAGCCTTATCGTATGTAGAGAGAGAAGGTCCTCTAGTGGTCTATCCTTTGTAGAGTGATCCTGATCACTCAAACCTTATCATTGTTGTAGCACCTAGTGCCTTCACTTGGATATATAAGTAAGTGCTTAGAATGAGTGTGTATCTCATTCAAGCATTCTTTGCTCTACTACTTGTAAGCTTTGAGTGTGTTGTATTCTCTCTCTCCCTCTATTGAATCTCAATACAACTGCTAGTCGCCCATTTAGTAGCTGCCATTGGTGCGGCCACTCCCAGTTCGAATCAATCTCCACCAACCCCTCCTCAGGTATACATACCCATGGAAAACCCTAACTCATTCCCTTTTTTGCTCTTCTCCCCCTCGCATCAGCCGCACGCAGCCGCCCTCGCACTTAATGCTTTGGGAGCACGAGAGCGTGTGTGTTTTCGTCACACGATTAGAAGCAAGGAAGCTCGCTGTTCCGTCAGGGCAGGGCGGCTTCGCAGTTTGCGCGGCCACGCGGTACAAGGCAGCCGGAAGATCCGACGTTTGTTGTCCGATTGTCGGCCGAAGCCGACTCTACGTATAACGTAGCAAGGGTTTTTGCACAACCGACGCCTACCAACCCGGGCGCGCAGCAATTGGTAGCACGGACACGGAGCCTCTTTGACACCGAGCACGGTGCAAAGCCAACATCCAGCAGCAGCAGATCATCGCGATCGGGGACGCGGCGGCATCACGTTGCTAGAACACCGGTTTTCGCAACATCGATGTACTGAGAGCGGCGGCCACTTGTAGGGTTTCTTCCGCAGCACCTGGCGGAGAAGAGGAGCCTGGCGTACCCGCAGCTACCACCCCGGCGGCCACAGACGGAGGACCGGTCGCAGTTGCACGGCGCCGACAATGGTTTTCAAACCCTAACCGTCAGCCGGCGTTGACAGCACTAGTCGGACGTTCATCAGCAACTCGACCGTTCGGAATTACTCTTTGCAACACGGACAGTCTGCTTATTGGGGTAACTCCGCTGACCTCTTCTTCCTGTTTTTTGCTTCCGTCGACAAGGCACGCGGCTACCGACCTCACGATGACGAAGAAGAAGTCGACAGCCCCTGACGGCCGCGTGAGCCGCCGGATCCGCCCGGAGCACCAGCCCGAACCAATCGATACACACGACGGTCGGTACAAGGTGCTGTCGTACGTCCGCATGAAGAAGCTGGTGGAGTGGCGCTAGTTTACGCAGAATGAGCAGGCCGAACTCGACTTCGTCACCGCCCTCGGCCTGCTGTCCTACCTCCCGCTCAATTGGGCCAACCCGATGGCCGCACCGCACATGGAGCTGGTAGAGGAGGTTGTGAATGCAGCCGTCATCTACGACAAGACGGCTTAGACGGCACGAGTTTGGGGTTGGTTGGTCCGAATCGACATGGAGTTGATTCAGACGCTGCTGAAGCTACCGACCGGGTCGACACTAGAGCCCCTGGTCGAGGACGACCAGCCCGAGGACCACCAGAACTTGCTGCAGGCATACCGAGTTCCCGAGGCGAAGTCGGACAAGGGCTACATTATTTCCAAGTGTCACCCGCGTTTCCAACCCCGGCTAAAAGGTATGGTCCTCAGCCTCACTTTCAAGCGCAGAAAAACCTACGTCAGCAATGAGTCGTTTGCACTCTATACCACAGCCGAGACCCTAGTTGCCTCTGGTTATGGGTCGTCGGATTGGGCCCAGTGGGTGTTGGAGTCGCTCATCGTCGACGTCACGGCCATTGAGCGCACAAACACTCTCCAGTGTCTGCCGGCCGAAGTACTCGACAAGGTCGTAGAGGCCTTTTTCTCTTCCACAGAGGATGGAGCGACACCGCAAACCGACGTTGAACAGCAGACAGCAGACCGTCGACGGATGCAAGAGAATGTCGACAACAATTTCACGGGCTGTGACTACTTATGAGCACACGGCGGAGTGGGAGTCGATCCCGACACCCGACATAAGAAGGTCGACTCTGCCACATAGATGGCATCGACGTCTCAGCCACTCGACAGCACCCGCCAGGAAGCAGTCGACCATGTCGTCCCACCAGAAGGAGCCAATCCGAACGACGCAGCAGCCGTTATTGACGTGTCCGCCCTAATCAATCCCCCGTCAAGGCAACTGGCAACACAAAGGAGTTGTCGTCGCCGTGCATTGGACGAGCCGACCCCTAGTCAAATGGAGAGACAGTCGGCACCAGCGAAGGAGTGAGGACGTGGCGCCAAAGACACATTCGGCCAAACCAGGAAACACCGGGCATTGCTCACAGCGGACTTCTCTGACGATGAGTTGTCATTCACATCGGGCGACAGTGAGATCTGGTTGTCACCTCTGAAGCCTCATGGTACGTCTCCTTTGCCTTTGTCATCGTATTCCCAGAAAGGGTCACGGCCTCGATGGAAATCAGTCCAAAGTGGGTCGACACTCATGCACATGCCTTTTGTTCCCCTCCTCCTCTTTCTCCTAGGTCGATGTACGACCGTCCCCCGTCGACTGGTCCTCCACAGGGTCAATACGCCACAAACGTCAAAGGCTTCAAAAACTACATTGAAGCACTCTGACGTAGTTTTGGCAGCCGCCGAAGCGTATGAAGTCAACCTCTCCCTATACCTTCAGGAGACGCTAGCACGACTAACAAGCATGCAACTTGAGCTTGACAATATCCAAATGGAACGGCAACGGCTCGCATCCAGCCTCACCAACCTTCGCTTGCAAGTCGACCTGACTGTCAAGCAGTTATGGGAAACTCGACAGCAAGTGCTTGACCTCCAGCGCCAGTTACAAGAGAGTTTCGACAACAACCGACAATTGGTGGCAACAAACCAGACCAACGCGGCCCTGCTGGACGAAAGCACGACACAAAGACAACAAGTAGACCGCGACTATACAACCTTACGCAACGAGCACATTGTCCTGAAGGGGGAGATCTTGGACGCAAAGAAGCACGCTAGTAACGCTATGATGCGACTTCAGCGGCACACCGACCGTACCCAGCAGCTAGTGGTCGAGTCGGCTCGACGCGACCGTATGTTGGCTCGTGTGCGCAGGTCGAAGGATGCCCTTCGCATTCAGCTCCGTGCACGGATTACAAATTTGCGACACACACTCGACATCTAGAATTGCCAGTTGACCCGGTACGGTCGGCAGCTCGATGCGATCCAGAAGCTTTACTCGGAGGTCGTCATTCCTGCATTGGACGAAGACGAGGAGAACGAGGAAGCACCTGTAAGCCTAATTTCCGGTGACCCGGTTTTTAAGCCACAAGTTGGGCCGTGGGGGTGGAGTACAACACTAATTAGCCTTCCAAGCAATAGACACTACTTTCAAATACAAACATGCAATGCAAGACAAGTTCAAGTAAAAGACGTAAATAAGCAAGGACTCTAATCTTCACGCAAGCCAGAAAATTCAGCCTTAACCCAAGTTCCAAAATTTACCCTAGGAGGCTCATTAAGCTTCCAAGTGACCACCAAAGGCCTAGGGCTTAATCAGGGAGGCCAAATGGGCAAAAAACCACAACAAAATCTTCAAAATCCACTAAGTCTAAGGGGGGCAGCACACACAACTGGGGTGCAAATGATAACAAGTGAACTATAAAACTCTCTTTGTTCCATAAATGCGAACCAAGGGACCACATACTCTAGTGCACAACCTAGTAAGGTATTCAACCATTCCAACATAAATAAGGAACTTTTAGAGTGATTTGGGCAGCGCTTCTGCTCTCGATCCCAATTTCCTAATTTTTAACCTAAGCTTCACCAATTCAGCCCTAAAAATGGGCAACGCTTTCGCATTGCCCTTGCACACGGTGAATACTAACACACAACCACCTCAAACAACAATTCAAACAAGAACCATACAAACATTCAAACAAAGAAACAACCACCAATCACAAGTGGAAGCAATGCTAAAATAGATCAAAGCTAACATTTTTTGGAGCAATGGATGTTGCCATTTTTAAGAGAACAAGGTTCACAAACCCTACTAAAGCAATCTAACAAACAACCACAAATAAATAAAAGCAAGAAAGGGGGAGAGAGAGGCTCCCTCTCTAATATCCCCTGTCAACCCTTCGTATTGTCACATGGAGGAGACAAGGCATCCGCTGCTACTGCGGCTGATGGCATGCAGCTCCGACTCGATGGCTTGCAGCTTCGACTCATTTCGTCATTGTAGGAGCTCGAAGGCCGCGCGAGACTGCCGGCCTAGACTGTCTGCTGCCGAATCACCGCTCCTCTCTTCTTGGCCGGTCACGTACTCTGTTACTCGGCGTCGGCGCTCCTACCATTGTCGACGCTGGCTTTACCGTCGTCGCGTCGTCGCTGGTCCTCGAACCGCACCGGCGACGGCTGCCCTGCTAACTTCGGCACTCTGGCTTTGTTGATCAGCTGTCTTGCTATCGCCTTGCTCCTCAGATCGAGCTTCCCCAATCAGCTCCTCCGATCGGCACTCACCGACCGCCGTTGTTACCGATGTTCGAGCCGCGTCTCGGATCTGGTCCGGTTGCTGCCGGCAGCTGGGTCGATCGCCTTTGTCCTTTGCTGGTTCTGTATCACCGTCGCTGTTGGAGGGCGGCGGTCCAGCTCCACACCGCTGTCGATTGGCCCTCCGTGGCTGCGGGTGTCGGCCTCTTCCTTCCAGTTGTGTCGTCCCGCGGCTCGTACTGGTCCTTGGCTCGATCGCCGTCGTCCTCTGGGTGCCCTTCTAGCTCGTCGATCGCTGCCTGCTGGTGGCTCCCTCACTAATCAACTTCGTGCTGTTGATCTGGTCCTCTCTACTCCTCGATGCTTCCTGGTTTGCCGTCTTGGCGGGGTGTCGGCCTCCTGAGACGCTCTCCCCTCCTCCAGAATCTCACCCACACATTTTCTCTACAGTCTCACGCACATCTCCACAAAAAATCACACCACGAAAACGTAACCAAAAAATCTAGATCTCACCACGCACACACACTCCTCAAAAACTCTAACCCTAACTCTCTCTAACTCCTTCCTGACCCGTTCAACTTAATTGGATGGAGAACAATTTCATCCGCTTCACCGGACGAATTTTTGCTCATCCGACAATTTCATCCGCATGATTTAACTAAGTTCCTTGATTATTAAATAGGAGGTATTTTAGCACTTACATGTACGCGCGCTAAATTATGAATACTAAAGGAGGCATAAAAAATACCCAAAAACATATTGTAATACATTAACACCAATCAATATTACAAATTTAGAATAAAGTAAACCAACGCCGTGACATTTTGACAAAACTCCACCCAAGAACGTACATTTCCCAAGAACCGGAAGAATTGGCCTAATTGTCCCAAATAGGGAATTTGAATATGAATAAATTAGACTAAAGCTTGTACAAAGCAATTCGCACAAGCGTGAACCGTTTCGGCGGTTCACAAGTCTCGGCCATCTGCAGGGCAGTTTTGCCCAAAAATACAACGGACTCAGGGTCTCAAAGCTCGTAGGCAAATGCTTCCCGTTGGGCGTGCACGGTCACATGTGGTAAAACTTGCACCGCTCGGCATTTGTGCGAGAGGGGAAAGGTGTACCATCTAACGTCGCGAGTTGAACGATGTTGTTTGGACGGACATTCAAAAAGGGGATATTTGTTATTTTGAGACAAAATGGACATATTGAGATGTTGAAAAACACACACGCAAGGGGATAAGGAAAAAGTTGTTGAAGTATTTCAAAGATATGAAATTTAAATTCACATGCTAAGCAAAAAGAAAGAGTTGAAGGGTCCAATCACAAAGCAATAGGTTAGAAAATGAGATCTTACTATAAATGAGATTTGGCAATTTAATATCTCTATACATAGACATTGAACAAAACATAGTAAAGAATCACATAGGAACCATGTTCACATTAATTCCCATGAGAAGTCACAATTGATTCAAGTGAGATCATAGTTGGAAGACATGGTAAAGGCTGTATTGAAATATGAAGAATACGTACAATTGTACAAGTGTACACTATATTTTGACATTGATATATCGTGAAAGAATGAAATAAGAGAATGAATGTAGAGGCATTAAATGTTGTGTCTTTAATAATACTAAAGAAAGAGTAATTAGAAGAATGTTTGTACAATATACGAGGAATTTACGAAGAATATACTAATCACATAAGAGCTATAAGTGCATAGTCAAGGAAGGGGATAATCCTCAAGTAAGCACAACTAGCTAAGCGGTGATATCTTAGATTTACTAGGTTCTACCAAAATGCGAAACACTATATGTTGAATATATCTCGCTGCTGAAGGATATCAGACCGGAGGAGGAAGACCAAAAAGGAGGAACAATAAGGCTTTGTCTCTTTAGACTTAGAACCATTTAGCTTGGTTGAATTCTCCAACAACTTGGCTTCGGCCTCGTGCTGCTTCATAAGCGCGCGAATAAGATCATTGCGACGAGAGTTTGGCAAGCAATTAGTACCCAAAGTCTCACGCTGACGGGCAAACCAGGTGTCAAAACATTCCCCATCACGACTACGAAGGGAGTCAAGAGAACGCGAAGTACGAGAAGATGAAGGAGGTGCCAATTCCCCATTCGCAGAATACGAACGGGGTGTGCAAGAAGCTTGCCTTGATGGTGGGGGACGCGATGCTAATCGCTTTGCAAGAGGCAAGAAATCCCCCTTTGAACGAAGTTGTCGCGGGGCACCACCGAGGGATCTTGTTGTCCTGCTACTGTTGTAATTGTTGACTTGGATCCCGGATTGTGATGTTTTGGACGTCCCACCCACATTAATGGTGGAAGGAGATGCAATTGAATCTCGCAAAGGAACGTCCATAGCACCCACACCGGAGTAGAGCTGCCTTTGATGTGTTTTCAAATTTAGAGCATCAGGCGACATGGAGCGCCGCCGTGATGGTGATATACGAAGCCGCTTCAGGGGAGACGGAGAGCAAACAGGAGTCCGAACAGGACCACGACTCGGCGGACTGTCAACAACATTGTCACCAACACTATCTCATGTAAAATCCATTATTGCGGATGCTGCGTCCGTAGCCGTGAACATATGAAAATGCCTCGACGCAAGAGAGGCGGCAACACTTGCTGAGAGTGAAACAGAACATTTGGGGACGGAGGTCTAGATGGAGACATCATCCTCATCACCGGACTCGTTGAGGGTGGAAGGCGCCTTGACCTGTGAACAAAACCAGAAATGCAAGAAGTCGGTTAGGAAAAGATGGACGTAGGAACATGCAAGAGTTATCCACGAAGCGGGAATAACTTAAGCGGGGGAGAACTGACTACAGGTTCACAAGCACATAGCATACAAGAACATAAGAAGAAAACAACTAGTGAAATCAAATTCGTCATAAAGGGAACAAAAGACTGAATGCATACAAGTTGATACTCCGAAAGATTATCCCCAGGCCGGGCAAAAATGACGTCCTAACTAACAATAAAGAAAGAGTCATACAACAAAAACAATCATCAACATCAATCCTAAGTGAACAAGCATCCACAAATGACGAATAAAAATTGAGCACATTGTGTTGTGGTACATAAAGGATGATACAATTGTCGGATGCCATGTATTCACTTTAACTTCCCTTACACGTTTATTGGTGTAATACCCGTGTTTAGGTGACTCGTGTATCGTTCCAGGGATTCTGTGAAGTAACCAAGACAAGTAGTGCTAAAACACCCAACCACCAGACGTTTCTAGTCCCAACTTATGTTTTAGCCTTGCATGGTAAGGGTATCCCTTTCCAAGAGGGGACGCACAAAGATTCATTCCCTTATGTTTACCGTCGCAGAAACTTCCACACTTCGACTCTTCCCAAACAAACACCCACTTAGGCACACATTACGTCCTCACAACTAATCCGTCCTAGCCGTCCGAACTAGCAGGTCACGCAGGCCGTCCTCATTACCCTATCACACTTACTACAATGACAGACTTCAAGAGCTCCGAATCCGGTTAGAGGACGTCTACACGTATTCCGGTCACGTACTGTGCTTGTTCCCTCTTCCGAGACTACAGAGGAACCCAAGTCCATGGCAGCTAGAGGTCGGATTGGAATCCGGCCTCACACACTCTACTCCCAGACCCTCCCAGACCGTAAAGTGTTTACCACAACAGTTTCCCTCTCTCAGACACTTAGACCAGTTCAAGACACAAGGCACTCAAGAATACGCCCAACCCGACCTCAACTCCACAAAAACGATCTAATAAAGAATCCGGATTCCTAACTTCCAACTCACGACCCAGACACAGTAGATACGACTTTCTAAGCACTCAACCAAAAAGGGAGACAGAGAAATGATCACACCGAATATGCGCATAAGAAGGTTCTGATTAACACTTAAGCAAGGAATGTTTTAGGTGACAAAACTTCCACCTATAAGTACTTTTAAGTCAACGACTTAGAAACCTAACTGGATTGCGGCGCCGGCCTACAAGGCCTACTCCTCAAAAAGCGGCACGCATCCCCAAAAAGAAATTTCTAACTGTCCTAGGCTGGATTCCAATCCGGCTTCCTAACCCTGGCCGTCTTCTAACTTCCGGCCTCTAAGTACGTCCTACCTCTTCTTCCTCGAACTAACTCCGTGCTTCGGCCGCTTTAGTGGCGAGGCTGCAATACGTCCTGTCTTGACCATCTTGCCCGCATCTCTCATCATGTACTTGTCATCGCTCGCGTCCTCGTCCGTGTCGTCTCCGATCTTCAATTCTTCTTCCTCTGAATGTTGGAGGCCGATGTCGTGAAGCTTTTGGGCTCTAGGGGACTTCTCGTACTCCTCGGACGTGAGCTTCCTCTTCACGGTACGGGTATTCTTGGCCGGAGAGTCCGCTGGGCCGGATGCACCTTCCTCTCTCTTCACCTTGGTTTTGCCGTTCGTGTCGGTCGGACTCGAGGGTCCAGCATCCGTCCTCTCCATATTAACCGGATCCGGCCTCGGAGTCTGCGCAGGAGTAGACGTGAAGGCCGGAGTTACCATCTCCTTCATCCGCTCTCGGACGGAGTCTAGCAACACCTTGACCTTGGCAATGCTCTTCTCAATCTTGGTGGCGTACGTCTTTGCTAACAAGAGGAACTTCCGGAAAGTCTCCGCCTTGAAGACTTCCGACTGCAAGATTCCGGCCTCGTACAGGTTGACCTTTTGAAGTACCTCGGCCGGAGTCTCGCAAATCTCTACGAGCTTTACGACCTGCTCGTTAGCCGTCATCACGGCTTGCCGGCCGATCAGGAGTTTTTCCTCCCTTCGCCTTACTGTCTCCCGTAGACTCCTGTTGTCAAGTATGAGCTTCGTCACTTGCCTCTCCATTTGCTGGTACTGCTCCTTGGTCGGCTTGGAGTCCCACTTCTGCTTTACCTCGATCAACGTCTGCACTCCAAAATCTTTGCACATCTGCGCAATTAGCCCTTGGTAAAAGAAATACTGACACCAAGCTTCCGTAAAGTGGTGCCATGCTCGCCTCATCGGGTCCGGATGGTTGGCGGACGGACTGAGGGGTGGAGGAAGTCGGGGGTCGTTGGGATTCATGGGGTTCACCCTGACGGCCGTAACCTCGTCATCTTTCACGACCCTCGAAGCTTGGCCGCGCTCGGTCGAGTTTCGGCCTCGGTTGGGTTTCTAGGAGGGGACGGAGACGGAATAATGATTACCTCCGGTCTTGCCTGTGTCCGAGTTGCCTCGCGAGCCGGCTCCTAGGGTGCATCCGGCTGTACGTCCCCCTCGTCGGATCGGACCTCAACCTCTTCGTCATCGGAGTAGACAGCCGTGCTGTCCGCGTCCTCCTCGGACTCAAACACGACGTTGTTTTGAGACGACAGCGCGATCTCGTAGTTGGACTCCTCCTCCTCCGTCAGGACTTCCTCCTTATGATACAAATGATTGAGGAAAGGGGTGATCGGGCTAGGTCGGGTCTTACCCACGTTCTCCACGAGCGGGGCGACTAAGTCCTGGATGATGATGCCCCAGTCGACTTCCCGCTCTCCTCGTACCGACCCCACGACGGTATTGGCAAGCCGGACAGTGATCCGATGCGGCTTCTCCGCGTGTATGATCGGTCCTAGGAATTTGATCACCGCGCGCTCCTTTGGGTTCTTACAGTCGTCCACCGAGTAGCCGTACTTCTTGTGCGGATTCCTGTAAAAGGCCGACTTCGCCCACTTGTGTTTCCGGCCGCACAACCCTACTCCACTGTTTACGACCAGGCCGTAAACTGCCCTCCAGTGATCGGCCGTCCAGGAAGTCGGCTTTCCTCTGACCGTCCCCTCGAACTAGTTCGGCGCGCCGACCTTGATCTTGTGCACCATCTCCGCGACGCGAAGTCCCCAGGGTGTGTCCAGCAGGCCGGAGAGTCCCATGTTGTCGAGGTCCTCGGCTAAAAACTTCTTCTCCTCTTCATCGGCCGGGATGAACGGAAGTACCAGCTTGATCGATATCTTGAGGTCCTCCTGCGCCTGAGCGGAAGCGGAAGCTGATCCCGCCATCGGAAAGAAATGCGACAAAAAGTAACAAGTAGTCGGCTGAGATCGGCCAGTGGGCCGGATCGGAACTAAGGGACGGAAAGCAAAAAGACGGAAGGCAGGGGCGCAAGAAAGCAAGAAGGCAGGAAAGCGAGAAGGCAGGTGACAATAAGGGCGGACGGTTCGCTTTTTATAGAGAGAGTCGGATTCAAATCCGACCATTATGACCTGTCCCGCCGCCATCATTGCCGTCTCCGTACGCAGCCGCCTTCTGCATTGTTCGTCATTATTAATCTTCCCGCCACTCCGTCCTCCAGCCGCCGTCTTTACTCCTATTCCGGCTTCTGACAGCACGTCCTCGCCGTTCGAGTGCGGAGTACGGGTTCGCGAACCCGTCCTTTTTATTACAAACTACATTCTAACCATAAATTTATTTGTAAAAACGTATTTGCCTTATAGTATACGGCCTATCACATACTTAGGTTGGATTCTTGACACTAAACTTATTCTTATTGCGCATTAAAACATATTGGCACATAATCGAAAAAACAGGGTCCGACAACAATAATCGGCTTCTTTATTAATCCAACCTGATTCATACACTAGCAATCCATATACATAATTATCTATTGCGTCCTCAAAAAGGAATAAAGAGCGCCCTAACTGTCATCGAGACAATGACTTAGAAAAGGAAGGAGTTTCGTAAGTATGCCCTAAGTTCCTATGCGACTGCGCCATACCGTCTAAAATAAACCTCCCTAAATTGCTATACTTATTGTGAGGCGGAATACCAATCCTATGATTGTCGACATAGGACCGAAGATTCTCAGGCCTGCAAGTGGCGAGAAGAGCGAGTAGCCATGGAGTAAGCACGGCGGACACAGTATTGTCCTCCCGGCTAAATTTTGCCCAACGCTGGAGGAAAATGGCTTGTCCGGTGTGGTTGCAAATACTCTTCTCAAGACTGTCGTCAATGAGGAGAGTGTTATCCAACCCAAACACAACAACACCGTCACTAAGCGGGAACACCGCAGAGGACAATGTTTTCAAAAATATCCTCTTTTGCGCATTGGTTGAGTACGACAAATAGACACCAAAGCTAACCTCAACCAAGCCACAAGACTCTTGTCCGAGAATCTCGAAAGGCTTAGGAAGTCTACTGAAGAGGTAGTCGATGACGGCCTCAACAGTGGACTTCTTCATCGAACTCCATATTACAACCCTCGCAACATGGGTGGAGATGGTCTCCAAGAAGTCCCTCACTCCCCGGCGGCAGAAGACCGCCTTTGGAGGCACCTTTGCTGGGATGTTCGGCACGTAGATCCGGTCCCTAGGAGAGCACATGAGAGAATTCTTCCGGAGCGATGGCAGATGGAGATACTGACAAAGGACCTGTTGATGTCGAGGACGACATTCAACCATCGAGGCGGCGCGGTCTGCCCCAGTGCAGACCTCAGCCGCGGGATACACTCAAATTAGAAAATTAATTCTACCTGGCAATCAAAGGAAACAATAATGTTGAGGATACCTGATTGAAAGCAGAGACACTGCAATCTGAGCAAATCCACAATGACGGCATGCATTGCATCCGTGGCATTGGGGCTAGGTCGATCGGATTCTGATAACACGATATTCATTATACAGGGAAAATTCCACGATTTTGGGGAAAATGCGGTTTAGCTCGAGTCGAGCTAAACTGTACTAGCAAATAGGGTACTTTACTGAAATTGCAGAAAAAAAACAATTGTCAAAACTTTCAAATGGCCATAACTAACTCAAATTCTGTCCAAATGAGGCATATGAGGTGTTTTTTCACATCTACAGACAGCATAGATGTCAAAAACACCTCATATGCGTCATTTGGACAAAATTTGAGTAAGTTATGGCCGTTTGAAAGTTTAACAATTAGTTGTTTTGACCAGTTCCTGTGAAGTATCCAATCTGAGGGTGTAGTTTAGCTCGACTCAAGCTAAATTGTCATTAAATTGGGAGATTGAAAATCTCTCAAAATAACGAATATCGAGTTTGATGCAATCTCACGGCCCGTGGGCCCGGTGAACAGAGAAAGACATTGAGGAACATCAAATGACAATCCAATTTGAAGGCAAAAATATTGATATAAAAAATAAATTTATTTACATCAATCATGTACAAGGCATGTGTTTGTCAACTTTGACCGAAACACTACGCTGAGAACTAATACTATCAAAAATCTATAATACATGACCGCCACAGCAAACGTTGACAACTCCAGAAATATCATAACGAGTAAGGGTCGTTGATCTCCTGCAAGAGAAAATAGACGAATAAGCGAAGTTCAGGCCAAGCGAATCGGGAGCGTTCAAGCCAAGACAAACAAAATCATGACGATTGTGACGACGATGAGAAAAGCATTCGTGGAGGGAGGGTGAAAGTATTTACGTTATCATGTGGCTCTTGCGGTTGAATCGCGTCGGTCGGGCTCGACGAGTAGTCCACCAACTCCTGGTCACTGGCATCGACCTGAGTCCTTGCCGGAGTGCTTGCGAACTCTTGCTCCTCGTACGCCGGAGCTACAGCGGGATCAGGAATGACCTCCGTGCTCTCCTCTTCAGCACCTCGAGCACCCACGGTATCCTCCACTTTGCCTCTTGGCTAGGCGTTATCCCCAGCCCGGGCATAATTCACCAACTGGTCGTATTGCGAGAGCTCTAGACCTGAGTCGGGTGGATGAGCACTCTCAACCACTGGAGCAGCGGGTGCCACACTCGATGAATCAGGACCCACAGCAAGTTGGTCGTTGGGAGGGGACACCTCAACAGAGGAGTCTAGATTAATTCCGGGCCGGGGATAATCTCCGGAATTGTCGGGCTGATCGGCAACAGCCTGAGGTTCAGCAATGCCATCGACGACATGCTCAGGTTCCCTCTCGGATGTCTGGGAGTCGGAGCCAATCGCAGCAAGATTATCCCCGGCCCGGGGATAATCTGGTGTATCTGTGCCCGAGGACAGCGGCAAGGGCTTCATCTCGCTCCTAGGTACAGCCGCGGTGATGGTGGCAGTATTATCCCCGGCCCAGGAATAATCTGCACTAGACTCGGAAGTCGGGGCGTCCTGGGACAAAGGAAGAGACGTCCCCTTGCCTGCAATTATCGCAGCAATGTGGGCTAGCATCGGCTCGCGTCCTAAACCGGTCTTTAGCCACTTGAGCATGACGATATGTTGTGCGAGCTTCCTTGCGTCCTTTGCTTCCTTCTTGGCCTTCTCTTTTGCCAGTCTGGCCTCCTCCGCTAGCCTCCTTCTATACTCCCCGTACTGTTCTTCAACCTTCACACCCGAAGCACCTGGAGGAGGCGCAACTCCTGTTGCATTCGCCATAGGGTCAGTAGAGGGGTTGCACACCACAACAACCTTCTATTTCTTCACCGGCGTGTCATCATCAAGAGCTGGCAGCTCGGGGTCGTCAACAGGCCGGTTTCGACGACGGGAGCTCGATGGTTTCGCCTTAGAAAGCTGGGACGTCGACGACATAAAATTCATCCGCGGGATCTCCGCTGTCCTCGTCACTCAGATTGATGTAAACCTGGGTGGGCGCCACAATTGCATAGAGTAGTTTCCCCCGTCTGGTTAAGACTTTACTCTGAGGGGTTGTGTCTACTGCAGGTGCAACAGTAGATGAGGGCATTGCACAAGATGCCCCATCCAGTGGTTGACTCGGAGTTGTGGTCTCAGCTGCAAGATCGAGCCGACGTTTCAATGGCCTCCGCGACTCAACAAGCGCCTCGGGGTTGCCCGATGATCCGACGACAACACCTGCAAATGATTGAATAGGCATTGTCGTCGTCGTGACGAGCCTCGACGGGATCATCGGCATAGGCTCCTTACCAGGGAGTCGGGTCTCGGTATTAGGCCCCTACGCCTGGTGCTCCTCACTCATCGGAGTGGACCTAGGAGGAGATGTCTCCATTGCCTTCGCTGATGGTGCTGTGGGCGATGCCTGCGCTGATGGTGCTGTGGGCGATGCATGCGGAGATTGCATGACCGGGGAATCTCTAGTCGCCTGACGACCCGATCAATAGTCCAAGTCGTCGGAATTGTCACCATCGGAGTCGCTGGTAGTGTCGTCGCTATTCTTCTTCTCCGAGGAGTCTGAAGAATTATCTGGAGCCCGAGCTTGAGGCGACCGCGTACTCTCAGCTCCCAGATCGAACACCGGCTCAACTGCATAAGATGATGGTTGGCTTCCCGAGGCTAAGGTCAGCCATTTCGTCGGACAATGAGCTCTTCTTCGTGTCATAGGGACAGTCATCATGGATGAAGTCCCTATAGTCAACCCTCGCCCTTTTACCCGTAGAGAGTAGGTATCCTCCGTAGTAGTGCTTGTCAATCAGGCCATAAAAGGCATGCTTCAGGATCTGCAGGATCAGGAAGAGAAGTAACGATCAGTCACGGTGGACTGGGTAAAGTTATCCCCGGCCCGGGGATAACTTATAGAACTTGAAACCGGGAGATTACCAAGATTACCAACAACATGAATACATCCTAACAAGAAATCTATTTAGGATACCAACAACATAGTCAAAGTCACAAAAGCAGAGGAACTAATTATCCCCGGGGCGGGGATAATGGTACTATTTCAATCCAAGAGAGGATGCTGGATGTCGAGCTTACCAAGGAAGCGACCATAAATTTGGAGCCGGAGAAGATCCTGAGTGTTGATTCACCCTTCTTGCAGTACTGGCGGATGAGTCCAATGTTAAACTCCATCCGCAACTCAAAGTACTTAGCAAACCACTTGGATTCGTTGTAGTGCCCACTATCAATGTAATACGGTACAAGTAGGGCTTTGAACTCCGACGGGTTGGTGCCGATGAAGGCTTGCCCTTCTGGTGTCTTCTTGAACAAGAAGACAATGAACACGTCGTTTGCATGTTTCTCTGGGGCTGGCGCGTTGAAGATCTTCTCAGCTTTCGACACCACGTACTTGGTCGTGCTCATTGTGTAGGTGGGGTGGCTGAGCTGAATCATCGCCGTCAGCTTATCAAGCTTCTTCGCAATGCCGTTGTTCACAATCCATACCCATACAGTAGGGTTGTGTAATTTGGACTTGTTATCACCGCGAACTTTGCTACCAAGGCTTTGAAGAACTCCTTCGTAGCATTGGAGTCCCTGCACAGCGAGAAGGTAGTGTCTTGCAAGTCAAACAGCCCCAGCGAAACTGTTCCTGCAGGCACCTCTGTCGACCATTGGCCAGTGATAGTCATGGCCTTCGAGTCGAAGATCCGAAGATCGAATGCCTTGGTGGACTCCCAATGCTTGGTCTTCTCCCGCAGGAAGCTCTTGAAGAAATCCTCGATGTTGGGGAACATGAGCTTCATCTTCCCAGCCGTCTTGCACTTCCTCTGATTCTGCAGTCGGGTCGATTAGAATTTAGCCTTGACGTGGCTGAGCAGCATGTTCCACAACGCCGTCGAGAAGCCCTTCCTCGACTTCCATTTCTTCCATTTCTCTGGGCATACTGCTCCGCCGTTGGGAAGGAAGAATGGAAGAGATGGCCTGACCGCCTTCAACTCTTGGTAAACGTCTCCCTTGCACTTCTGACGAATGATCCAATCACCACACGCGTGGCTCAAGCGATGGAAGTACTTCGTCTTGTGGAAGGACAACCTTGGATACTTCTGCGCACCTTCGGCGGTTTCAACGTGGACAAGGAAAGTGATGACCCTATCGATGTCATCATGGGAAAGATTTCCGAACTTCCTAAAGAACTCCCGCTCACATGATGCTTATCGTTTGTGAAGTAAGATGGGTTCATGCGATAAGCCACGCCTGTGTCGGGGTTGATCAAGTTTCCAAGGGAATGAAGTTCGAGGAACTCCTCGAACTTATCATACATGTTGTCTGGAAATGTGATGATCTGGATCTCGTGCTTGAGGTCCGATGTAGTCAGAATCGTCTTCCCTGCCTTGTTGGGATCAATGTTGTAAAACCGGATGTTGAGAAGATCCGTAAATTTCTGAGAGAACATTAAAAAAATGTTAGATGCGAAGAGTGTAAGTACTAAGAATGCGTGTGGGACCAACTCTGAAACAGACGGTGGGTTATCCCCGGCCCGAGGATAATCTATAGGAAACGTGTATTGTCTTACCTTAAAATTGGTAGGATTGTAGATCGAGTCGTTATTCCGAGTCGCGTTCTCGTTCACGCTTGCAGACGGACGCCCACAGTCTATCCAAATAGACCTTCCAGGTTTTATCTGGTTGCCCCACGTCGGCTGGGCGTGCTTAAGAGGGTTCGTGGTGTTGTAGAATGCCAAAATCGTTGTAAGGCACTTCGGGTCGGTCTCGTAAAGAATGTAGGCATACCACGATAGAAGCTCCTTCTTCCTGTCCTCTGTCACGGGCTCGTTCTAAAGCTCCCTCTAGGCTTGTACGGAGTGCTGGCCATCAATGATGGAAAATCTTTCATCCTTGCTCTCCTCCCATGTTGTCGGTCGCCTAGGGAGCAAAAAATTTCCATAGGCGTCAATGGGAGTGATGATAATAGTGTGCCTCCGGGTAATATCTCCCATCCTTGCGAGGTATTGCTTGGTGTTCGTTACGATGTCCCTTTCAAGACTTCGCAGAGCCCACGTGTGCTTTCCCTTCTCAAGCTAGGAAATGGGCACCAGCTTCTGTTCATTCTTGAACAAGAATGAGTTTTTGAAGCTTTGGTTGAAGACTGTCTGCTCTGAAGCAAACCTCACGTAGTCTGCCACTTCAGCCGAAGGTTTGGATGTATCCTTCTTCTGTCGAGCGGGCACTTCGACTATAGGAGTGAAGGCAGATCCTTGACTTACGGTTGCAGGGGGATCGGTACGCTGTCTCTTCTTTTTGGGGGCGGCGCCGCCCGCCACAATCGCATCATTCATCAGCCTCTTCGCAGGCACTCGCGGAGGAGCCGGTAGAGCACCACTAGATAGCGGAGCTGAAGCTTCAATATGCAAGACAACTGCAGACGCGGCGGGTGCCTTCTTCTTCTTCGTTGCTTTACTGCTTGATTTTTATGCCTCTGTGATAGTCTTGACAGCATTGTCGTCAGCTTACGAACTGTATCTTCTTGGTTGATGTACTCCCAGCTGTTGATGTTGTCCTCCCAGAACTTGAGAAAGCCATGCCGAGTCTTGCGCAGTTCCACAAGGAAGCCATGCGGGTCGAACTGTGCTCCGCAGTCTACACCCACCTCTACCACAATTCCGAAGTGGCAAGGTTCCCTACCCTCGTCCTGTTGTAGAAGGACACACCTGAGCAACATATACTTCTGCATGTGTGCCGCGAATGCTGTTACTCTTACACTCTGGTGTAAGGGAAGGAAAGGGTCCGTCATGACGAACTTGGTCTTGACAAGGACATGGTTCTTGACGATCTTCAGTGACCAGCTCACAACCACATCCTTGAAGAGCCAGAGATCTGTTGAAGATTAGATTGCTTGTAGTTACTAAGGGTAACTAGCGTTGAGTAGACTATGTGGAGAGGGTTGGATGAATAGAGTCTTATTGTAGGTGGAGAGTGTTGGATGAATAGAGTCTTATCGTATATGGAGAAGGCTTGTCCACAAGAGCCTTATCGTGTGTAGAGAAGGATGGACCACTAGAGCCTTATCGTATGTAGAGAGAGAAGGTCCTCTAGTGGTCTATCATTTGTAGAGTGATCTTGATCACTCAAAACCTTATCTTTGTTGTAGCACCTAGTGCCTTTGCTTGGATATATAAGTAAGTACTTGGAATGAGTAAGTATCTCATTCAAGCATTCTTTGCTCTACTACTTGTAAGCTTTGAGTGTGTTGTATTCTCTCTCTCCCTCTATTGAATCTCAATAGGTTATGGGCCCACTACTCTTGTAGTGAGGTTGAGTTTGAGTACTTTTGGAGGCTTAGAGAGGTCAAGGAGGTGTTGTATGCACATGTAGGGCTCATTTGCACTACTTGGAGTCTCTTGGAGATTTGGAGGTGCACTTGGAGTCATTTGAAGGTGTTTGCAACCATTTTGAAAGAGGTTTGGAGCATTGGAGGCAATAGAAGCAATTTGGAGGTGTTGGAGGTGACTCAAACACTTGTAAGATTGTATGCTTGTTGTTTGAGTCTTTCTTGCACATTGAAGGTGCTTCTTTGCATTAAGGGCTCTCAAATCCATTGTTTGAAGTGTTTTGAGCTTAGGAGTGTGTGTTGTAATGTTTACTTGAGTGCACTTAGAGTTGAGAGCGCCAAATCTAGCATTTGGAGTGCATATGTGCACACATAGGGCTGATTTTAGCATTTGAGGTGCAAAAGTAGGTGTTTTGAGACTCCTAAGCTTAGATTTGAGTGATTTGTGGATCTACAAGCTTTGTTGACATAGTTGGAGAGTTGATCTAGTCTAAAGAGTGCACAAGTGCTCATTTGCATGCATTGAGGGTTGATTTGAGTGCTTTGAAGTGCAACCACACCTTGTGTGTGTGTAAGACTTTTACATATTCTATTTGGAGGTCAAATAGCTTGAAGAAGATCAAATTTAAGTAGGAGCAAGTGCATCTTGCTTGTTTGAGTGTTGTAGGGGCAACATTGGAGCTTTGCTATGGCTTCTTTCGAAGGTGAGAGTGTTTAGAGTGCTTGAAAGGTTCAATGGCACCAACTTCAACTTGTGGAAGTTCAAGATGAACTTGGCACTTTCTTCCCTGGACTTGTGGGAGATTGTTGAAGGCACGGAGGAGGCTCCACCATCCGAAGCAAGTGAGAAGGACAACAAGGACTACCAAAAGAGGGTGCGCAAGGCGATGTCCATGATTGGGCTCAACTTGGTGGATGTGCAACTTGCGCACATCAAGAGTTGCAAGGGTCCGGCGGAAGCATGGAGCGTGCTTTGTAACATCCACGAGACAAGAAGCTTGTCCAACATACTCTATTTGAGGCGCAAGTTCTTCACAATCAAGATGGAGGAAGGGACGGACTTGTTGGTGCACATCAACAACATCAAGACACTTGCGGATCAACTCGCATGCTTGGATGTGCCCATGAGGGAGGATGACATTGTCATGACATTGCTTGATATTTTGCCACCTTCATTTGAGAGTTTGATCACGGCATTGGAGACCTTAAAACTTGCTGACCTTAAGATGGAGTTTGTTGTGTCAAGGTTGATGCATGAAGTGTCTAAGAGGAAGGAGAAGGGTGCTCCAAGTGGTGAGGCAGCGTTGGTGGCGGCCCAAAACAAAGGGAGGATGCAAAATGGCCCAAGGATGTGCTACAATTGTGGCAAACCGGGCCACATTGCAAGGTATTGCTTTCGAAACAACAAGAAGGAGAAGGAGAGTGCCAATGTTGCAAGCAACAACGACAACGAGGCGGACTATGCGTTTTTAAGCGCCGTTGTTGCAAGTAAAGAGGAGATAGAAGTGGAGCATGACTTTGCAATCAATGATGGAGATGACAAGACCATGGCCAAGTGGATCATGGATTCGGGAGCAACGAAGCACATGTCACCCCATAGGGCATCATTCCAAACATATGAGGTAATATCACCACCACGAAATGTGCACTTGGGAGATGATAGCATTGTGCATGCGACTGGAGTTGGCACCATTGTTGAGGAGGTGATGGTGATGGGAGTCAAGCACAAGATCAACATGAAGGAGGTGCTCCACATCTCCAAGTTCAAGAGGAACTTGATTTCCGTGGTAAAACTTGTTCTTAACGGTTTAAAAGTGGAGTTTGATGATGATGCATGCATTGTGAGAGATGTCAATAGAAAGGTGATTTCTAGATTGCCAAGAGTAGGGAGCTTGTATGAAATGCCCTTTTCCATGCATGAAATGGCCAATGTAGCACACCAAATGCCACAATTAGCCCCTTTGGAGCTATGGCATAGACGCCTTGGGCATTTGAATGTGAAGAGTATCAAGGCGCTTCAAAGCATGGTGAATGGCATGCAAATCAAGGATGGAGCATCGAATTCGGCGGTTTGTGAGGGGTGCGTTGAAGGCAAGCTCTCAAGGACTCCATTTCCAAGTGAGGGAGGTCAACATGCAAGCAAGCCTTTAGAGTTAGTCCACTCGGATGTGTGTGGTCCATTTAAGACCATTTCTATGGGCGGTTGCGTGTACTTTGTCACTTTCATTGATGATTTTTCTAGGAAGGTGTGGGTGTATGTGTTGAAGTCCAAGGGAGAGGTGTTTGCCAAGTTTGTGGAGTTCAAGGCCCTTGTGGAGAAGCAATCGGAGCACAAGATCAAGGCATTTCGGTCCGACAATGGAGGGAAGTTCACTTCCAAGGCCTTTGAATGCTTCTTCCAAGCACATGGCATTGAGAGGCAACTATCAACACCATACACACCACAACAAAATGGAGTGGCGGAGAGAGCAAATTGCACCATTGTGGAGATGGCAAGAAGCATGCTACATCACCAGAACCTCAACAAGAACCTTTGAGCGGAAGCGGTGGTTACAGCGGTGTACACACGCAATAGGTGCCCAACTAGTGCACTTGTTGGTAAGACACCCGAAGAGGCATGGAGTGGTAAGAAGCCTTTTGTGACACACATGCGTGTATTTGAAAGTGTTGCTTATGCAAAGGTGCCGGATGAAAAGAGGACTAAACTTGATGCAAAGGGCACAAAGTGTATGTTTCTTGGTTATTGTGAAGGAACCAAGACTTATAGGTTGATGTGCTTGGAGACCAAGAAGATCCTCAAGTGTCGTGATGTGGTATTTGTGGAGGTTGCTATTTGTGGAGACGCAAATGTAGAGATGCATCCAAGTGGGAGTTTGGAGCCACCTACGGTGATTTTGGTGGATACACCTCCAATTTCAGCGCCCGTTGTACAAGAGGCACAAGTTGGAGAGGAGTTTAAAAGTGTGCAAAATCCACAAGAGAAAGAAGAGGAGGAGGTAGTGGAAGAAAAACTAGGTCCACACGAGGAGATTGATGAAGGGCAACGTATCACAAGGCTCAAGGTATCCAAGAAGGGAGAGGAGGCCGCCGGGTGAGTGGTGGTTGAATCACGTTCTTTCACCCACTAACGACGTAGAACGTGCAAATGTGGCTTCTTTTTATGATCCTTTGAGTTTGGGTGATGCTTCGCAAAGTGTGGAAGCAAGCAAGTGGGAGTTGGCCATGCAAGAGGAGTATGCATCTCTAATGGCCAATGGCACATGGGAGTTCACTTCATTGCCAAAAGGCCGCAAGAGTGTTGGTTGCAAGTAGGTGTTTAGGACCAAGAGGGATGCACAAGGCAACGTGGTGCACTACAAGGCACGGTTGGTGGCAAAAGGCTTCTCTCAAGTGGAAGGTGTGGATTTCCATGAGACCTTTGCACTCGTGGCAAAGTTTATCACCATTCGTTGCATGTTGGCGATTGGGGCAGCCATGGACGTGGAGATTCACCAAATGGATGTCAAGACGTCGTTTTTGAATGGTGAGTTGGAGGAGGACATCTACATGGATCAGCCCCTTGGTTTTATCGAGGAGGGCACTCAACACCTTGTTTGTAAGCTCAAGAAGTCGTTGTATGGGCTCAAGCAATCACCAAGGGCGTGGTACCAAAGGATTGACATGTTTTTCACCAAAGAAGGCTTCTTTAGAAGCCATGCGGATCACTCCTTGTATGTGAAGCAAACAAGAGAGTTGTTGTTGATTGTAATCATCTATGCGGATGATTTGATTATCTTGGCTAGTGATGATGTGGTTTTGGGGTGGTTGAAGGCCAAGCTTGAGAAGGAGTTTGAGATGAGTGATCTTGGGCCTTTGGAGTTTTGCCTTGGTGTTGCGTTTGAGAGGAATCGCAACGCACGCATCATCACCATGAGCCAAGGCAAATACATTGAGGAGGTGCTCAAGCGCTTCAACATGGAGGAGTGCAAGCCGATTGGCACGCCGCTTGATGTAAAGGGGTCGTTGTTGAAGCTTTCGGATGAGGAGTTTAAGGAGGTTGAAGAGGAGATGAAGGCTATTCCATACAAGGCTGCAGTGGGGTCGTTGATGTATGCAATGGTGGCCACAAAGGCTGACTTTGCATTTCCGGTGAGCATGGTGAGCCAATTCATGGCAAAGGCTGGTCCTCAACATTGGATGACGGTTAAACGCATCTTGAGGTACTTGAAAGGCACCATTGACTACAAATTGTGCCTTGGTGGTAACAACCTTGATTAGAAGGGATATTGTAATGCGGATTGTGCGGGTAATGTGAATGAGCGCCGGTCCACGACGGGGTATGTGTTCTTTGTAGGAGATGGTGCAATCTCGTGGAATTGCAAGAAGCAACCTACGATAGCGGTGTCTACTACGGAGGCGAAGTACATGGCAACTAGCCATTGCTTGAAGGAGGCGTTGTGGCTACAGCAACTATTTGAGGATGTTGGGTTTGTGCAAGCGGAGGCCACAAGGATCATGTGTGACAACCAAGGGTGCATTGCGCTTGTAAAGGACCCCAAACACCACTCTCGTACGAAGCACATAGATGTGCAACATCACTTCATTCGGGTGAAGTTAGAGGATGGAGAGGTAAGCTTGTGGTATTGCCCAATGGAGGACATGGGGCGGATGTGTTGACGAAGGCGTTTGCTAGGGTGAGGCACGAGAAGCTAACAAAGGCGATGGGATTGCGAGGTGGTAACTACTCGCAAAGTGGGAGTGTTGAAGATTAGATTGCTCGTAGTTACTAAGGGTAACTAGAGTTGAGTAAAGTATGTGGAGAGGGTTGGATGAATAGAGTCTTATCGTATATGGAGAGGGTTGGATGAATAGAGTCTTATCGTATATGGAGAAGGCTTGTCCACAAGAGCCTTATCGTGTGTAGAGAAGGATGGACCACTAGAGCCTTATCGTATGTAGAGAGAGAAGGTCCTCTAGTGGTCTATCATTTGTAGAGTGATCTTGATCACTCAAAACCTTATCTTTGTTGTAGCACCTAGTGCCTTTGCTTGGATATATAAGTAAGTACTTGGAATGAGTGAGTATCTCATTCAAGCATTCTTTGCTCTACTACTTGTAAGCTTTGAGTGTGTTGTATAATCTCTCTCCCTCTATCGAATTTCAATAAGATCAAGGCTGTCATCATCGTTATCGCGTAGGAATGGGTTGAACCCGAATGGGTGCTGGACCTTGTCCAAGGTCATGTCGAGGGGATTTGTGGCGCTGAGAGCCATCGTTTTGTCTGCAATTGTTAATGACAGAGTTTGAATTCGAAATGTTTGAAACAAACAAAAGTATTGATGAATAGACATTTGAAATCATCTACACCTTGGGGATAATTATGCGAAGGATCTGAGTTGACTGTGGTGATGTCGTGGAGGGCATCGGGATATCTACGGTAACCTTCTGTCGTTCTATGAAAGCTTGAGGAGCTAATATCTACGCCTAGGTTAAGGAAATATCCCCGGCGCGGGGATAACCGTCTGTTGTTCTATGAGAACTTGAGGAGCTACTGTCTACGCCTAGATTAAGGAATTATCCCCGGCGCGGGATAACCTTCTGTCTTTCTATGGATACTTAAGGAGCTGATGTCTACGCCGAGGTTTAGGAATTATCCCCGGTGCGGGGATAACCGTCTGTTGTTCTATGGATACTTGAGGAGCCAATGTCTACGTCTAGGTTTAGAATTTATCCCCGGCGCGGGGATAATTTTCTGACGTTTTTTGTACAAGTGAGGCAAAACGGCAGATTTATCCCCGGGTCGTCGATAATTTAACATATTTCCGTGTTATAACATGGTGTGATGACGGAATTATCCCTGAGCCGCGGATAACTTCTACTTTTCTACTTGAAGTATGGGTATGTTCGGGGTTTATCCCCGGTTCGTGGATAATATGCTGATGCTACATCACAAATCGTAATGAAAATTAACAAATTTATCCCCGGGCCGTGGATAATCATAGCTTTTTATATCTTGATGTACTGCTTAATTTAGAAATCATCCCTGGCCCGGAGATAATTTTTTGTCTTTTCTGTGCAAGCGTGGGGTAATTCCCACATTATCCCCGAACCGGGGATAATTCCTTCGTATTCAAGACACATACTCGGTTATGCGCAAAATTTATCCCCGGCCCGGGGATAACATTAGTAGCAGGAGATGATATATCAATATATCATGCATTGTTATGCATAGAATCATGTAAAACGAAGTTGATATCTACATATGACGTAGATTTTTGAATTCAACAGGAATTTCAATCCATTCAAATGAGTTCTTCAATCTAAACAAAGCAGAAACAGCAGGGAGCTCACCTAAATGAATGCGGATTGAAGACTTAATGTGCTATAGGAAAGGAAACCCAATTCGATGTAAATCCCATTTTGTGTAAAACCCAATTCGATGGACTTGCAGCGCTTCTGAACCAGAAACCTTCATCATAAAAAGCAAATGAAAGTGAATCAGCCAAAACCCTAGCATCAATTCATACAGAGTTGTGATTTTCAGAAGTAGAAAGCGAGCCTCACTGTACTCTTCGTTGCAATGCAGAAGAATGAGCAAACGAGAAACCTAAAGCAGAAGAAAGGCAAATAAGTTCAACAAATACAGTACTGAATCTGAATTGAATTCTTCAAAGACAAGATGCAGAGAGCGTAAAGAAGAAAGAACCAGAATTGCAATCCCTGAAATAAATGCTGCAAATTGATATTGGATTGAAGCCAAGATGCAATTCAAACTTTCAATTCAAAACATGCTAACTAAGACTGAGCATCGAAATGAAAGCATAAAGATTTCAGCATACTTGCATTGATGAAATCCACAGAATTAAGGGCGGAGCTCACCGTTTAGGCCTTGGCGACGTCGACACGCAGCCTGAAGCAGTCTGAATGCAGGCACAGCTCTCCGCAACTCCAACAGAACCCACAGTCCGCAACTCAATCAAAAGCGCAAAAGCAACCTTCGCAGCGCTTCCAAACCAGAACCCACGCTCGAGGACCCACGCAGCGCGCTCAACAACTGCACGCTCGCAAAAGAAACCACGCTCCGCTCCCGCAACAGAACCTGCGCATCGCTCTCAGCAACTCAACGCCTGAAAAGAACGGACCCCTGCTCCGCTCCCGCAGCAAAACCCACCGCCGATCTCACCAATTCGCAAGCTCGCAACAGAACCGCAACAGTCCGCAACCTAATCCACGATCCGCTCTTCGCAACTCCCGGTATCACACAATCGACAGATCAATCCTTCAACAGCTCCGAGCTCCAGCAGCTAAGGCACTCCCCCTTTTCCAAATAGATAGAAAGGAAAACAGCAAAACCTAGAAAGCACGGCGAATACAACCTCAACGACAGCGAACAACGTCGACCAAAGAAAACGAAAATCTGCTTGACAACGAGGAGAAGGGAATCGCGAGAGGAGGAAAACGCGGAGGGTAGTCTGCTGTCGCGAGTGACTCGGAGAAGGCTGTTGTGCGGAGGTAGTCTGTTGTCAGTAGAATGACGGCGGACGGGTGATGATGATGACCCCGCCATCATTACAATACATGAGCATGGTCATGCCGATGGCGATGCACATGTACATGGCCATGCACATGACCATGCTCATATGCATCATCATGGCCATTTCAATTTTTTTATTTTAATTTTTAAAAAATACTTTGTTTACATATCAATTGCAATTTTTTAAATTTATTACTACAATATATTTTTCATATTTGGTATTCAAGTCATTTTGAAATATAATAGAACATTTTATCCAAGTTTAGAATGCCTATTCATCCTATATTTTTTTGTAGATATTTTCACTTGGTTTTGTACAGAAATGTAGTCGTTTTTCCTTGGTAGTTTATGTGTTAATTTAGAATACTAATTTATTTGTAGTTTGTTCTAAAAAGTTTTGTCTAAGTGTTGTATGTGAAATGCCTTTGTCTTTTATATATTTTGCAACTATACAAAATGCAAATTGTTTTTTGTTTTTCAAAATGCTTTTTTCTATGTTTACAATTCAAATACATTCGTTTTGTTTTTTTTTATGAATATTCCGAAGTTGAATATGGAAATTCGAGAAGTCTATGTTTTCAAAGTTGATTCATTCACAACTATGAGCCTATTAATGGGTAATTTTGAATCCTATCCAATATATGCTAAGTTCAGTAGCTTATAAAATATTTTAAGTTTTAAAATTAGCCATATTTGTGGTAGGAATTACGTAAATTTGCCATGTTAAGTAGAAAAATTGATGTCTCATAAGTTCATAGTGTTCTTTCCATGAAATTTTCAAATCAAATTTACTTATAAAGATAGGGTTGTATTTTAAAAAGATTTTACTTGAAGTTTGATTCCAAAGTTAGGACATCTTTTACTCTTACAACGTAATTATGTAACTTAAAAGGTTTATACTTTTGTCTATTTCACCTACATTAAATAATTTAAGTTGCAAATGAGCATAATGTAAAAAAGTAAAGAAATAAGTATTATCGCACAATTCAAATTGCATCCAATCTATGTATGACGAATGCACATTATTACTACTCTATACATTTCTTCTTTTAGTAGGGAATAATTCCAAATTCAACAAACCATAGGAAAATTTTACATTCAACTACTATACCCTGTTCACACCAAACATTATAAAAATATTCAAAGTATAATAGATCATTCTAAGAAAAGTAACCAATATTTATTGTATTTGATGTTCTTTTATAGTAGAGTTATATCCTTATTGTACATATTTACCCAAAAGAAAAACCTATCAATATTATTATACCATAATAAGTACTCTTACAATATTCAACGACTTTAATCCAACGGAAATGTTTGGATTCAACAAAAGCTATTTTATATATCAATAAGTCTATAGGGCTTTATTCATTAATCAACACTAGTTTTTGTTTCATTATATAATTGTGTATTCATGTTTCGAATTACAATAATATCCTTTTCAATAAAAGCATAGTCGGTTGCTATAATAGTTTCTATGATATTGAATAAACTGGAATCGATATAAGACATACACCATTTTGCAGGCAGTCACAGTGAGTCAATTTCAATCTTTGTGAAAGTGATTGATTACATCGATCGATGTTCCCCCATCGTGAGAGGCCACGTTCCATGCACAAAATGTTCATTCTTACCTTGTGGAGTCGGTACACCTCAGCGTACTTTGAGCTTTGAAACTGATCTTATTGCAGATGTTTTTAAAGATGACATTCAACAGGCACTAAGCAAGTTCATTGATCCACGCACCGTTCCTTATTTATCTATTTTTATATATATATATATGTATACATTTACATATATTGATATATATTATTTACTCATATATATATACATATTTGAACTCGTATGGGCATATAATTGTGCTTTCCTTGTTCTATATTAAGATAACACAATAAATGCTCAATATGTATTCAAATTTATCTTATAATCAATTATAATTGAGTTAGGATATTATGTATTTAACATCTATACCCATATCTATTGATGTATATTTATATTTATTAACATTCTCATTTATTTGTGCTATTTTTATTCTATGTTAGTATTCTATGTTTTTTTGAGGTAATTTTTATTAGTAGTGTACCATACATTTCATTCCATTGATTGTGTGTTATTGAGTTTTGTGAATGGAATGTTCTACATTACTCTTGTTACTCTAATTTTGTAATTATTATATTTTATTCAATACATATATTAATACGAATTTGTATTTTTTTCCACTACTCATATTTATGTATAAAATGTTTAATTTTATGGAGAAAAATTTAAGAGACAATCATTTGTAAAAAATAAAAAATCCATATTTATGAATGGGTTTCCCTCCAAAATCAGTTTCCCGCCGAAACATCTTTGCCGCCGAATATTTTCAAAATTCAGTTTTAAAAAGTGGAATTCATGTTGCGACAAAATGTGTCAGCTTTTTGCACGATATCAGGCGTCGAGGATACTCTCACGATGTAGCCGTCGGATCGGGCTGGGGTTGCTAGTTCAGTCTCTCAATCTTTTTTTTCATTTTCTCTCACTCTCGTCCGTGCTTTCGAGGTGCGCTTCGTTTCACATTTCGTTCCGGTGTGTAGGTTCAAGGTTGCGTGTGTGTGTAGAAGGAGTTTGAGTTGGTGCTGACTGCGTCTGCTGTAGTTTTGCATTTAGAGGTTTCGGTATTGTAGAAGTGGCCCATGATGTATTAGTTTGATAATGTCTCAAGTTATGACAGTTGTTCGTCATGTATTTTTCGTCTTCTGTATTAGGTACTAATTTTTGTGTATGGTTTCTTCAAATGCGAGCCCTAGTTTTCCCTTGGAAATCTGCAATTCGCAGGTGAGCGTGGATTGCAAATTGAGTGCAAGGCATGATTCCTCTTAGTTTCAGTACTTACTATTAATAGCATGCACGTTATCCCCGGGTCGGGGATAACTTCTAGTAGCTGTAGGTATTATATCCTGGAATCTGTGCTTCGATGATTATCCACGCCCCGGGGATAATAACGAACCCTATCCGTCACTGTAAATTATCCCCTTGTCGGGGATAATAGTTTTTTCGTGGGCCATCGCATAGTTATTACTGGGTTGGGGATAATTCATGTTATCGTCGGCGGTTGCATAGTTATCCCCAGTCCGGGGATAACTATCCGACCGCCCACGATAACATGAATTATCCCTGACCCGGGGATAATATACAGTGACGTATAGGGCTCGTTATTATCTCCAGGCGTGGATAATATCCTACTATTCTATACTAAACTTCGTTGCGGGCCAAAGATTAAATTTGTCTGCACCATCATGGAATCATTTATCCCTGGTCCGAGGATAAATCTCTGTACAGGGCTTTAATTTTTAATTAGAGTATGGGAATATCTGTTCCGACATCAGCAGTTTAATAGTTATGCCCGGGCTGGGGATAATATCCTACTTTATACTAAAATTCACCGCAAGCCGAATAAAAGAAATTTTCTGCATCGTTATGGGAAAAATTATCCCCAGGCCGAAGAGAATATCCTACTTTATTATACTAAACGTCACCCCAAGCCAAATAAAAAAATTGTCTGCACCGTCATGAGAAAAATTATTCCCGGGCCGGGGATAGATTTTGTTTTCACTGTGGCGCAACTGTTATCCCCGAGCCGGGGATAACTGTGGCGCAACTTTTGCCTTAGCCGTCTAGTTTGATCATCTCGTATAGTATTAACCGAGCACTAAGTTATCTTTTCAATCCTCTTCTTTTTTGTAGGATGGAGACTTTCGTTGTTAACGGTGTCAATTTCCGTCCACCAATTCTGCTTAAAGGAGTTGCACTGTGCCAGGTTTTCCACCGTTCAACATGGGTGTCGAAACGAGTCACTCTTCTAAATGACGCCGGTGTTGACGGTGCAAAAGCTGTCTATCAATCGGTTGACTCTAGTGTTGTCCCGGAGACTGGGGGTCGGCCTCTTGGATCTGAATTTGTCTGCCTGCAGATAGCAGAGTCATTAGTTGAAGCAGAGGTTCCTTTTGGTTGGATCTACTCTTTGCGTGCATGGCCGATCAAGCATGCCCTTCTCAAGCAAGCCTCTACGACCACGACCAACGCGCCATCTTCAATGTTGCTTACAAGGTTTTTGGTCGGCCACCACGAGTTGGTCTTCGCCAGTACGAGAGCAAACGTCAAAGGCGTCTTCGGGATTCACCTCCAAAGAAGGAGTACTTTCTTACACCGGAGTCCATCAACTTCGTTGCCACAACGTATTGTTGTCCAAAGAACTGTGTGCAGCCCTATCCTTGAGGCAAAATTAAAGATCTGAGGTTCCAGTTCTATGTTTGCGGCGATGTTTACTTCGGAAAACATTGTCTTCTTAGTGTGCATGGCGGACGGAAATGACATGATCATGTTGGAGGGTATTGAGGTGTGTTGCGTGGCGTGGTACCTGATTATGGGTGTGTCACGTGCCACATTTTTTCGGTGGAGGTATGCCTATTAAGACAGACAACAAGCAGAGGACCATGGAAACTGTGGTTCAAAGAAACCTCGTATCCAGACATTGCAAGCCACAACATCCTTTCAAGCCATTGTGGAAAATGCTGCTGATCTCATGCCTCATTGAACGAAGACTATTGATACAGGCGAGAAGGTAGTGTCCAAATGCTTGCCCTCTTCCTTCCGTTGGAGGGACAACTTACCAAAGGTGAATGCCATCCATGCCGTCCACGGTCTTCCTCCTATATCAAATTCTGCTCTAAGTAGGATCCGGCAACAATCATTCCAAGAGTACTATTCCAAGCAAAAGGGTGACATATTTGCACGATGTGGTGAATGTGACAAAATCAAACAACTACGAGCATCCAGTACTCGAGGCAGTTGCGCATAGGCTCTTCATGATGCCAAATTCAAACGTCATAATACTTCTCAAATGGCGCATAGGTTGCTCTATTATAGTAACCGTTCAGAGTCTGAGGCACGGCCCGAATTGTCTTTGTGCATTATTCATGACAAAATGGATCATTCCAAGACAGCCTCCGCAATTCTCACACAAGAGTAAATCAACCGATTCCTTTATGAAATTGCCGGTTTCCATCACAGGCATGATTTCTCATGGATACGGAGATGTACGTTACACACATTACGGCCTCGATATATATCCGACGGATTCTAATCATACTATCGGTTCATTTGCTCAACTGCTA
Organism: Bryum argenteum; assembly: GCA_037043015.1. NCBI lineage: Eukaryota > Viridiplantae > Streptophyta > Bryopsida > Bryales > Bryaceae > Bryum > Bryum argenteum. The sequence goes on along the minus strand of CM073321.1, from coordinate 32,461,020 downwards.
ATAGATTTGGAATCTCCTCCGAAGTGCTCTTCCAGTCAGTTGCTTGCTGGTGGTAGAAGTAGCCCTCTCTCTGAGGCTGTTTTGGATGGGGCGGACATGTGCTTGGATTTGCTTGGTCTTCTCCCAGAGGCTCCAATCCCGGGAAAGACTCTTCCTCCGGTGCTTCACATGCAGCTTGATAATGCTTGCGGGGATAATAAGAATTGGTTTGTTTTTGCATTCTTTTCACTGCTCGTTTACAAGGGCGTTTTTAGAGAGATTTATTTGAACTTCCTTACCGTGGGCCACACTCATGAAGATATTGATGCTCTTTTTGGGCAATGGAGTAGTAAGCTCAAGACCAACAGCTACCCTACTGTTCCCCTTCTCATGAGATCCTTCATGGACACAGAGGATAAGCCAGTAATTCCTCACTTAATTGAGGAAGTTCCGGATTTCAAGACGTTCATCAAAGGTTACCTTTGTGATGGCGACGAGGCGTTATCTGGGCATACTAGTGCCCAACAATTTAGGTTTTTTAGAGATGCTTCCGGCGGGCCTTTGATGCAGTACAAAATTTTGTGTATGGATAGCGAGTGGCTTCCTCAAGATAGTGTAGGGGTTAGGTTGTGGAAATTTATGCCAAATGGTCAACCTCAGGTTCCTCTTGGAAATCCTACGGTACTAGTTCCAAACGAAATGAAGAATATAGAAGACATTCGAAAGGGAATTAGTGGTTTTGTGAGCTTGTGGGAGTCCTTGGCGGATGCTGATCCAATAGGCGACTATCGTAGACATCATGAACAATTCATTTACTATTGAAAAGCTGTTCGTGACGCTTTAGATTTACCCGTCCCTGCTCCATCAACGTTGAGGGATGGATTTTGGCCTACTTCTAGGTACTCTCCAAGTGAAGAGGATCGATTTGAAGATAACAGAGAATTGCACGAGGAATTTGCTGTTGATCCTTCGTTCGTAGGACAAATACGAGATCGTCCACAAGCATCATTTAGAGTTGGAGGGGATGTTTATGAGGGATACCTACTTGTGCTACGTCCGGCTGATGGAGAATACAAAAAAATTTTAATAGCTCGTGCTTTGAGCAACCCAAATGCTAGTGTAGAGCATCCTCAAGAAATCCACATTGAGTATTGGAAGCCAGTATCTTCTAAACATGTCAATCCTGACACTTACCAAGGGTGGGATACAAGAAGAGGTAACTCTTGGTGTAAAGATATGGATTATGATCCAACTTGGGTGGCTACAACATCAATCATGGGAGCTTGGAAGCCAAGATTTCCTCTTGAAACCGTTAATCCCAAGATGTGCATACCGGAGCTACAAATTTCAATTATTAAGGACTCAATTATTGATTTTGATGAGTAGTTTTCATGTTATAAAGTTATATTAGATTATATTAGTTTCAATAGTACACCCTTTCTCATTGCAATGTAGCCAACGCAAATTAGAGTAGTATGACACTACTTCTAAACATGATTTATCTATTTATAGTAAGATGGTATATCCATTTCAATGTATTTCCATGGGATTATTTCCTTCCATTAGTGTTGTGAGAATTTTATTTATCTATAGATATTATGTCCTTTTGTCGGATTACTTCTTGTATATATTTTTCTTTGAAGTAATGGTATTCTTCATGCAAAATACTTTTTTTGGTCCTTGAAGCTTGCAATCTATGACTCGAGTAATGAGATGTGAAGTAGTCTCAATATTCTATACGTCTCAAAATAATGAATATTAATGATCAACAATTATATTAATAGAATTTCTGGTATCGAGGGTTCATCTTACATTTTTTTGTTGGGTTCATTCAAGTCTCATTTTTATTTAGTCTCATTTTAATTGACACCAAATTTACTATTTTTAACCACTAAATTAAATTGACATTGCAAATTGTCTCAAAATACTTAATATCCCCTTCAAAACTTCAAATGGGCCTAGCCATATGGCATCGAATTTGCCCGGAAATTCCAACCTCGTGGCATCTTGGAGCATCACTAAGTCTCTTGGAGCTAAAAATTGCTCCTTATGAAGCTTGTCAAAGGCCAACTTGCGGCGCCAGGCCATTGTCTCAATATGTTGAGCGCTAAGGCGCCGGGTCTCACTAAACCCTTCAAGCATGAGGACCCAATTCTAGATAGAGTCCAAGATAGGAAGTCTAGCCTCGATCGCTATGCGTAAGGAGGGGATCTTGATTTTGATGTATAAAACCGCCTCTATCCCAACATGTAGGCATTATATTATCTACCAATCACGACGTGGCGGAGAAGAGGTATCACCACTAGAATCTTTCTTAGTGAATACAAGGTCCTCACTACGTGTGTATTTAGAGAAGGCAGGTTCGTCAATCTCCATAAGCCCACCACTTCTACGACGCTTCGGTGCACGTCTCCGTAATAGATGGTGAGTCTATGAGTGAAATCGTGCAGGATGAACGTGAGTGTTTGCCACAAGAGACAAGGAGCAATCAGCCATAGTATTCGGCAAGGGACTATTTAGATCGAATCGAGCTAAATAGGCACAGCCATCTATAACGGAGTTGCGAAACACAGCTTCACCTTGAGGTGCCGCTGCAGCCGAGGTCATCACACCGATTTGATCATGGCCGGTTGCAATACTTGAAAGTGTCTCAATAGGGGGACTATTTACTACACCGTCCTCGTCATTATCCATGTCCTCCTTCGTGTAATCTACAGCCGACGCGTCGTCCGGTGCACAGTAGATCAACCGTCCCCCCATTCGTTCCAAGAAAGTTCTTGAGTCCTGACTTGTAATGGAAGAATATGACACCGTTGAAGGACCAATTACAAAATTTGCTCGCAAAGCACATGATGGAAGTGGAGAGAGCTGACGTCCAACGGCAGCAACCTGGTTTAAAACCACACCCATTTTAGAAAGTGGAGTCCATGACACTAAGTGCAATGAAAAAGGTACACAATATAACAACGCATTTAATCATGTATGTCGAGGGGGATTCACCAATCGATTCACAATAAATCTCCATCTGAGCAACCGATAAACATAAGGTTCCTAGGATAAAAATCAAAATAATACTAATGATGAAAGTATTCAAGGCGAATTCTTCCCACTGATTCGGTTCTGATTCCACAAATATGGAAGATTACGGCTCGGGAGCATATACTACTCTGAGTCCTTCGATTGTACATTATGCATGGATCTACGATAGCGCATAGTCTCGTGAAAATTCTCACGACCGTTCAAATGCACGGCAAGACATATCTCGCCTATCCTTTTTAATAACTCGGACTTTGGCTCCCCCGGACAGGAATGGTTCCACGTAACAGTGAAAAGTGTGTTCTTTGTAGGAACCGCAATGCAAGTCTCAGGCTTAGAATCCACAATGAGCAAGTTATCGTCATTGAAATTGGCACCCTTCCTAGGATACAACCGACCCCGAGGATATTTTAAGAGGATGGGATTTGTCGTGCCGGGGTACTTGTCGAATGCGTAATTCTTCAACAACAAATTATCGCATTGGTTGGAAGCCAAGACAAGTCCAAGGGCAGCGTCTCACTTCGAGAACAAAAAGGAGCAGAGTCTATGGACAACCTTAGGATCTAGGGTACTCCAAACGTGGATATGGCAAAACAAATCTAATAAGCGAAGGAACCCGGTCAATCCGGGACGACAGTAGACGACCCTGCCGGCAACTAAGGTTGCGACGGTGGAGGAGAACACCGGAGGATTATTGGGATCCAGAAAAGACAGACACTCTGCAGGCGATGGGGTAGACATAGAGGCCATCGAACATAGAACCCTGTCCAACTCCAACACCAACTTCAACCACTTAGGCTTGGATTGTAAAAGACTGCGCGAGATATGCGTAATGGGTAGCTTGGGCGAGATAAATGTTTCGACTATTTAGACAGTCCGGCCTGCAGGTAGGGAACACGTAACAATGACAAATGGTATTAAAACAAGAGGGTGTGTACCTTGCAAAATGCTGAAGTATGCAAAGAACTGCCAGCACTAATTTGGTATTGAACCGCGACACCCAAAGGTAACATGAGGTGGTTGGTGGGGGATTTTCAAGCAATCGGACGGAACAAGGTATACAGAAGGGGGGCCTGGTAGAAAAGGACGATGTTTAGGGCCTTGTGATGAGAGAGACGCAGACTCAGTGAAGACGAAAAGTGATGTACAAAAAAATATTCTCAATTTTATTGAATGATGTTTCAATAAGTACAACGATTATAAGTGTACTATGTACAAAAAGCGAAACAACATCCAAAAATTCGGAGACTACTCGTCGAGCCACTCGCCGCCATTGGTGCCGGACTCGTGTCAAACAAGCAGCGCCGACTTTAAGATTACTCAATGCGAAAACTTCAAGACATGACGGAATAGCAGAGCAACTGCCATCACCAGCAACGATCACAAACAGAAGAAAAGGTTAGTAACTAACCTCTCGATTTACCGGTGAAGACTTAGCCTTCTCGATAGCAGCCACGAGAGAGTCACGGAAAGGGACAACCTCTGCATGCTCCCCTACACCCAATGCAACTGCAGCGGTGTGATGCGTCGGCGTTGCTGTCACCTCAGTCGGGACATCGTGCCCTTCTGCAGGCCTATCCGAAATCTCGGGGGATATGGGGCGGGGTGCGATCTCCGGTTCAGCAACATGAGGAAGTTGTAGAGGCGCGACGATGGCTGGTTGATGATGGACTCGCGTCACAGATGCTGAGGCAAGGTTGATGAGGGATTCAGGGTTGATGGAGGCAATGGGGAGAGGAATAAGCAATTGGGATAAGATATTTCCGAATGAAAGAAACATGTGCTCCATCTTGCCTAGTGCCATGCGATTTTCAGACTGAGAGCTCAGGAATGTGGACTCCAATCTGTCAACTCGTGCATTCTGGGCTGCGATGTCTGTTAACCTTTGCTTCTCTCTCTCCATTTCTTCCTTTGCCTTGAGGACCTTCCGCGCCTCTTTCTCTTGCAGCTTCTGTGCCCGCTTCTGATCCTTCGTGAGCAGAGGGGCAACAAGTTTCAGCTTCACTGGTGGTTGTGAAGGCTCTCCTTCTTCCTTGAGCAGAGGCACGACAGGGAGAAGAGGATCATCCCAGTGCTCTTTGGCTTTGGAGAACTAGGCTCCTCCAAGAATTCGTACTACCGGATTTCTATGTTATCCTCGGCTTGTCCTCGGGCTTCCACACTCCTCTCACAAACCATTTGTCGTACTTCCCCTTCTCAATTTGCCTCCCGGGTGCGATCTGCGGACATTGGAGAGCAGCCGCCAAAGTGGTCTCGTCGTGGGATGGATCAGGAGCCACCTCGTTGCCTTAGGTCATGGCCACGGGGTCAGCATCATCAGCGCAGTCATCGTCGTCGCCGTCATAGTCGTCGCTCGCATCCTCAACATCGTCAAGGTCGAACGAGTCAGAGCTCTCGGAAGTTGGCGCATCCCCCGGCAGTCGCTCTTGGCCAGACACTACATCGTCTTCGCCAAAGATCTCCCGGTAGACTCCATCATTTGAGTTCTTTGAACGAATCTCCCTTCAAAAATCCGAAGGTGGAACCCTGTGTTGAACCGGAGTCCCAACGGCCCCAATATCAATGACCCCAGGAGACTGCTTGTTTAGCTTGACTCGAGCTAAATCCTCATCCGATGGACGAACACGACGCAGGTGCTGGAGGCGGGGGGGGCTTTCTATGTCCCTGACGAGATCGCAGGCCCCATAGTTGGATTCAAGGGCTCTCTGTGCTTGAGGCATGGTATGGCCTCTCGACCGAGAAGTCTCGCTAGCTCGCGCCTCAGAAGAAGAACTCTTAGCGGATTCGCGCTGGGGGGCGCATGCTGTACCGCGGCCACGAGACGCTGAAGACCGAGCGCGACCGCTTCCACGACCCTGAGGGGGAGCACGAGCAGTACCACGACCACGAGGAAGAGCAAGAGCAGTATTAGATAGAATTGCCACAACTGCCCAGTCAATTGCGGGAGGAGACACGAGAGCAACGGTTGAATCCATGGGGGCATTCATCCCGGCCGGAGAAGAAGGACCACCTTCATCTTCACGTTCGTGCTCCGAAGCTGAAGAGTCGTCGCTAAGAGGCTGCGTGGACTTCTTCTTCGACTTCCTCTTCTTTCCCTTCCCCGACCCTTCAGCACCACGCCTCAGAATGACATTAGCTTCCAGATTTACGTATGCTGCAACGTTGATATCGTTGTAATCCAAATGTTGATAGTTCGCTGCAGCATTTGTATAAGCCTCCCCCTCGTTCACGCTAATAACAACATATGTCTCAGCCCGGCACATCTGTTTTAGAAAGAGACAGAAACTTATAAGAAGACTAAGACGAAATAGCTCGACTCGAGCTAAAAGGCCATGGACAAAATACAAAGAATGAAAAGATTTAAGCATGAGACCGTTTAGCTCGTCTCGAGCTGAATGAGCGTATGCACTTACAATTAAAGGAATGGTGCGAGGTACTTACAATTCCAGCCAACATTGGCTTTGTGCCAGCCATTATGGATAAGAACTTTCCCCCCGAAGATGACAACATCTTCAACACACGACAATAGAACTCCAATCGCAGCTCGGAGTGACTGAGACCTAAGTCGTGTTCTCTGTACGCCCCGGACTTCGAATAGAGGGCCAAGTCTAGCGCATAGAATACAGGTGGAATCGTATTCAAGATATTCTGCACGTGGCTGCTCTTCTTGACAAGGAAGAGCAAGAGGAGCAGGTGCTTCTCCGAAACTTTTCCCTCTCCTATGCCATTGAAACGCTCGTTGCTGGAAGGCATGTAGTTGGCTGCCTTGCGAGCGTACTTATCCTTCAACTTCTTGTCAACGTAAACCACTGCCTGGTAGTGTTGGTCGACGTTCGAGGTGATGAACATGAAGACCTCGGGATTCTTAATGTCAAGATCGGTCACGGTGTCTGCCCAAGTATCAAGGAATTCTTGAAAGTATGGACTCTCCGTGTCAGCCACTCTATATCCACTCCCGGACAGATCGCAAATTAATGAAGCCGATATCACACTTGCTAGATTGGCTCCAGGCGTAGTCCTTGTCCCAAATCCCGAATCTTAATTCCGATGAGTAGAAGTGCCGCGTGTAAACAATCGGTGCAGGAGGTTCAAATGTCCCTTTGATATTCAGGAACTTCTTGAAAAACTCGGCTGCATATTTCAAAAATCCTTCTGCTCTCTTATTCTTGGTCTGCTTTTGGCGGTACAGGGTGAAGAACGAGTCGCCCGGGACCGAGAGAAGCATGGACTTAGTCTGACGAGTCAGATTGTAGTCCTTCTTAAACTTCTTCCAGTTGTCAGCGTCAAATTGCCACTCCGAGTCAAACAAACCAAGCCAGGGCTTGTGGTTATGCAATTCCCTTGCGACGGTGTTCTTTCTCTTCCGGTTCTCGACCCACTGTTTTGCGCTCAAGCACTGGAAGTACTTTTTTGCGGGCTTCTTCACAGCCACCTTCGGGTAAGGCAATGTCCGATCTGGAGTCTCGTTCAACAGATGCAGCGCCAACACCTTGAGGTCTTCTACGTCTAGCTACCCCATTCCCTTGAAGAACTATATGTTCAAGGTGAACTTCTTTGCGGCGATTTCTCTATCTTTCGCCTGATTGAATGGGAGCTCGGTGTCAGGGTCGATCAGCTCTCCAAGTCCGTAGTCGGTGATGAACCTCGACCACAACTCGTAGACGTCGTCCGGAGATGTGATGATCAGGAGCTCGTTGCAAAGGTCGGACGATCTGACGATCTTGTCACTCGCGTTTGTGTTGATGCTCATGAACCTCTTCACCATAGCAGCCGCGAATGCCTGGACCAAAGCCAAACGAATAAGGAACAAGCTATGTTGTTTTAGCTCGAATCGAGCTAAAACGACATCCTCAAAAAACGTCGACTTACCATGCAAATTAAGCCAACCAGAAACAGAAAAGAACAAGTAATCTCATACCTCATATCGTTTACGGTTATCTTCTTCAACCGCTGTTTTACGTCGGTGTGGCTTCTTCAATTTTACCGGGCGACCGAAATCTTCCCAAACCTTTCTTCCGCCCTTGATGTTCGTTGCCCAGGAAGGAATGAACGTGCCAACATTGTTAGTCTTCACTAGAGGAAGACAGGGTCCTTGGACACTGTTTTTAACATTGTTTTTAACGCGGTTTAACGTGGTTTCACGCGGACAGAAAAAGTGACGCAAATAAATCGAAAATGTCACATACGTCTTTTGAGTTTAACGTGTAGTGTTAAAAAATGTTAACGGGGACAAATGATTTATGACGCAGTGTTAAAATGACATTTTTCCAGTTGGGTAAATTACCGAGGGTCAGTAACTTGGTAAGTAAATTACTTTCCACTTCAGCTTTTCCCGCGTTTGTACATGCCACGTGGGACAAGTTTTCATCCTTGTGATGGATGAAATCTGATCTGATGTGGCATCAGAAATCTGACGTGGCATTTGAATTTCGGTGGCTGAGATCGTGACACGTGGCCACATCCTAAAATGTGAAAGAAGTTCGGAGTTTGTGTCAAAAGAAACAGGAGATAGTGTCCACATTGATGTTGAGGAACACTTGTGTCCTCTGTTTTAACAAGATTTCCAAAACATCCTTAAACGTTGTTTAATATTGTTAAACACAAATGTCGTTTGTTTTAACGCGTTTTGGATGTGTCTTTAGACGTAGGGTGACATTCACGTTATTAAGTTATGTGTGAAAAGAAACAGGGCCTCGTGTCAAAGTTGACGCACTTAAACACGAATGTCATGTGTTTTAGCGTGTTTCGAGTAAAGAGACAAGATGTAGGAAATGAAAACGTTAAAAGTGACGTTACATGACACATTCGATAACGTAAATGCAACGTCAAACATAATACACTTTGACAGAAATATACACGAAATGGAGTGCAACATAAAGCTGATCAGTGATTTTGCTTTATTAGATGGAAAATTAGCCACTGATACAAAGTCGCAAGTATTGAGTAGCATAAAGCATAAAGGCTACATATATGTGCTACGTGCTAGGGTACTCCTTGTGTTACACTACGTCAAAAGTGACGCGCTAGCGTTAAACCTGCGTCAATAGTGACGCATTCAAGTACTCTATATGATGACGTCTCTAAAAACAGTGTTTAACACAACCTATGTCACTTTTGACGGGCGCGTCACTTTTGATGCAGAAACCCTAGCCGCCGTAGAGTGACTTTCTGGGTTTCCTCCTGCTGGATTTTTCTAAATCTGCACAACACACATTACCACGGACACGCTGAGTTTAATACGGCACGTCATGCAATCAAACTGGGATGGAGATCATCACGATGCAACTCTTGAACAACCTAAGAATTGCAAAAAAAGAAGACAAACTTGTAAAACTCCAACACCTCTACAACTCATACGTGAGTGATGAAATCCTCTGGCAATTGCTGCTCCGCGGGATATTTGCACATGGTTTCGAACATGTTGGAGGCAATAGCATTGGCAGCATTGTTCACCCAAAGTCTTTTGTTGGCCTCAAAATTTTCAATGTTATTCTGCAACTCACTTTGCTGCATGACATCTGCGGGTACATTCTGTTGACAACGTTGATGTGCCTCGCAGATGTACTGGTATTGCTCACGAAGTGCTGCCTGATCCGCTTCCAATGCCTTGACATGTTCATGTGCATGATCCCTCTCTTGCTGCAATGTGTGGATTCGGTTGTTAGCGGTGTGTAGATCCCGCTCTAAGGCACTTACCCTGTTGGCCGATATTTGCTTCTCCTCGGTGGCCTGCTGCAGGTCACGCTGCACTTGTACCAGCTTCTCCTCCTTCTTGCGTATCTCCGAGTTGGCAGCTCTTAGCTTTCGAGCGTTGTCCACCTCCAATTCCCTTACTCGGGTGTCCAATGCTCCTCTGTCAGCTTCGGCGGCGTCGAATTGTGTGAGAAGTGCCTGCACACACAAATTTAGGGCATCGGCCTGGGCTTGCACCTGTTCCCTTGGTGACTTCTGAGATGTCTCTCCGGGTGCCTGTGCCTCGAACTGAATCCGGGGGCGTTTGTTGGACGTCACCACTGTAGCCGTCGGTGCAATCACCTGTGTTAGTGCAGGTGCATTTCGCTGGATGTCAGCCAAGGTCATCAATGGTGGCACCGACTGGTACTCCCGGTGATAGGCCAGCGTTCGCAAAATGAATGCTGAGAGGAAGGGGCCGATGGGGCTAACATAACCTGGCCTTTTTTGGTAATTTTTCAATTCAAGGCGCAAGTTCTGGTCCACCAGCATTCCCCAATTGATTTTTGCGCCGGCCTCCGTGAGTAGCAAGAGCTCCAAAGTCTGCGCTGACACCATGTTGCAGTTGAGCCTAAAAAACACCTGACTCAAAATTCCACGGAGCCTAACATACCACGGCTCCGGGAGTTTGGCACCGATCTACCGCACATTGTATCTTTTCTCCGAATCGAAGTGCACGTTCGGAAACCTGGCCTGTAAGTCCGGCTTTGCGTAGCCACAGTCCTCCGTCCACCCCGTAAGGCCTGTTCCATCCCACCCATACTGCTGAAACAAGTAGTAAGGTGAAAATTGCACCTCGATGCCGTCCACGGTGCCTGTGGGGAACGCATTGGCGTCTGTGTGCTTCCCCATGCTGTTGATGAATTGCCTACAACGCCCAATATTCAAATGCCAATGGTGCATATCATCGCGGTAGCGGTGTATGCCCGTCTCTGCTGCCCACACGTTGTCAATGCGCGAAATCCAATCTGTTAGGTTTTTTGGGACATGAAACGGAGGCAACAGAGGAGGTCGGCGTTGTGCCATTGTCACAGCACAGGGGCGAGGACTCCGGAATGGCAACGGTGCGAGGGAAACAAGCTGTCTAACAATCTAACATGTTAATCTCTAAAACTGTAGAACTCTAACACAAAATGTGTAGAAATGAAAGCAAGAGTGACATTCTACCTTATATCTTCCCTAAAAATACCATGACCTAACTATGGCGGCTAACCCTAGCCGCCTCTGTTCATCCACCCCAATGAAAGTCATCCCCCTGGATGGACTAAAGTACGTTATTCTAGACGTCATAGTAGACGTCTTTCTTCACATGCTTGTGTTGATGTGATCATGTCAAAAGTGACAACGTTCACGTTATACAAGTAACACGACGTCAGCTATGACTCGCTGGCGTTAACCATGCGTCAATAGAAACGCATGCATGATGACATCTTTAGGATCAGTGTTTAACACATCCTATGTCTTTTTAGACACGTGCGTCAAATTTGACGCATGTTGTCAACGAAGTCAACGATGCCAACAGGACGTTTGCGGCCAAGTCGGGAGGATAGGAGCACCGAACGGCACCAGCGATTTCCGGTCTCCAACGACTACTTAAGGCCGTAGTTAGCACAGATTAGACACTGGTTCTCTCAGCATAGGCATTGTGATTGAGGATAGGGATTGAATGTGATTTTACTTTATTTCCTAAAATCAATACAAAGGCCATGGCCAGTCTTTTCCTTACTTCTATGTCTGTGTAACTACTTCCTGTAACTGCTCTACGTTTCTTGAACAGTTACTTCCAGCCGTTGCAGCACGTTGGCACCGAGTTGTTGTGCAGAACGCGAAAGTGCCATTGTGTGTGTGTGTGGAGGCTCTCCCCCTCTCTCTCTCTCTCTGATGCCAAGGTGCCAGCCAACGTAAGACAACACGGGTGGCACGAGCTGATCTTGGAAGACCTCGCTCAACCTATCTCTCGAACTACCCTCGCTGGCCTTGACGATAATAACCCTCGGTATCCAGAATGACAGCTTAGAAAACACACTGCTGGCACCAGGAGTCCCGCCCCCTTTTCGAAGCTACCTTCAGTCACCAGACGCCAACGCTGAGTTCTCTCTTAGACTCCCCGATATACCACAGAGTAGCCAGTCTTAGCCTTAGTTGTCATCAGTTGGTGGCCCGAAGTGTTCTTTAACACTCACCGGATTTCTGTGCCTATTTACTCCCCCACAAAAGAACTCCACGTTGCCTCAAAATATGAACAGTGGTCGACTTAGGTAGTCTCGTAAAGCACTTCCACACCTGCCCGGCTAACACATGTCAAACCCTAGGCGTTGCAGATCAAACCCTAACCCTAAAACACAATTTAAAATAATATATGTTACTTTTGACATTCACGTCACCATTGACACTCCCTAGGATCATTGACCAAGTCAAACCCTAACAGCCACGTCACCCTACCATAAATGCACTTGACACATCAGCTATGTCATTACGTTTCCTTAAACACACGTTGACACAATTTTGCGTCAAAATAAACACCAACGTCACCATTGACATCCACGTGGGACAAACAACAACTTGTCTTAGTCACCCCTATTCTCCTCATAAGCCTTCCACATCACCAAGGCATTCCACGCAGGATTTATGAATATGTCAAAAGTAACACACTGAACGTCGCCCATGTCACTTTAAACGTCATCAATGTTAAAAAAAACGTGTTGACGTGGATTATGAATATATTTAATCATTTAAATATTACTAGAGGGTAAAAAATGAAGTGCTGAAGTTACCCCCCCGGGGGCGTACATGTCAACGTTGACGGGGTTCTGTTCGTTTTAACGTGGTTCCGTTCTTCCAAAATCCATGAGTGTTACTATGACACTCGCTGTTCAACCATAGTCAATAGTGACGAAAGTATGCTAAACCGAGTAACATGCAGAAAGTCACTCTGGTCAAGTTACCCACACTAATTTTGACTAGTCTGGGTAAACGTCACTTTTGACGCGAAATAACTCGGAACAAATCACTATTTTCCACTAGTGCTTGTTCGCCATGGCCGACACGTCCAGAATCTTGCTAATGTTCGAATGCCACACAACATGGGCTTTCCATGTCTACATGGCAAGGATCTTCGCGTCGTCAACCTTCTTGTCATGAATCAACTGTTTTGCAGCCTCAACGTGGTGCTGCCCATCGATGTTCCGGAACCGACAAGTTTGGACCAGAACTTCCCAATCCCATATCTCACGCTCATCTTCACTCTTCGGCATAATGTTAATCGTTTGTCTGGAACTAACATCAAGGGAATTCATCAATATGTTCTTGTAATGGGCGATTCGGGTCAGTTCCAAAGATCTCACGATGAATCTTGGTCCTGCAAGGTCGAGTAGGTCGATCGACACGTCGAGCGGATTGTCGCGACCAAAGACATAACAGTCTGCGCAGTTGCCCTAATAGTCTTTGAGAGCCTTCGTCGCTTCCTCATACTTGATTTCCTTCTCCGAGACAATCACGTTCATTGTGGGGTTCATGAACGTCAGTGCGCTGCTGGAGGATTTGCTCCTTTTGGAGGCAAAGCTGGATGAGATCGGGTTTGCCCGTTTCGATCCTTGCCCGCCTAAACTTCCCTCTGGAGTGCCTAGACCCGACGGAGCATTTTCGGATGGAGCCTGCAACAGTAGAGTCTCGGTCTGTTTCATCAGAGCCTTCTCTTTCTTCTTCGCAGTCTCGAAATCAGACAGAGCCTTCCAAATCTGCGCCGTGTATGGAATGTACGATCTCACGAAGGCTTTTGGCGAAGAAACATTGAGCAGCAATCTCGTGTCGAGATGATGAAGCTGAGTGGGATCGACCCTCCGGACCATATAATTGCAGATGAAGTCGCGGGAGAATCGGACTTCATTGGGCGGAAATACAATAGTGAAGATGAAACCTTCGACCTGCAACGCTTCGAACTTGATCAGGAGGTATGCGTCTTCATAAGTAACAAGACCGATGAAAGCATGAAGACACGGAGGTAAAAATGCCCCATGAGACCCTGATTGTTGATAGAAGAAGAAATGGGTCTTGTTCATCGCACAAATAGACCAAGAGACGATGGAATTTCTCTTGGGGGTCCACAACCTCCCCCATTACGCGTCCACAGCAATGGCTGCAAGCGGATCGTCTGCTGATTCGAGTTTGACTGGTTCAAGGAATCCTTCTAGTGCTTGCATGTTGTAAGTGACCTATGGATAAGAAATTTACAGAGGGTGAATTAGCTCGACTCGAGCTAAATGGACACATCAAATGGGCATATGGATATGAGGTGCAGTTTTACCTGAGGAACAGACTCTGGCTCCTCCGCTTCCATATCGACTTCAACTTCAGGCTCGGCAGGTGCATTCGCAGCCATCTGATCAATTTTGGCAGTGGTTATGGTTCTCGGCATCACTGCCATTCAATAAAAAAGAATCACATGTAAGATTCACAAGGGTAATATACACGCACATCAAAAAAGTATAATTTTGCATGTCTTGATTCAGTGGCAAGATCATTTAGCTCGACTCGAGCTAAATGGGCTTTAGCAGTATTCCTATTCCTTGCGCACTCTTACAGGCTCATTTAGCTCGACTCGAGCTAAATGGGCTTTAGCAGTATTCCTATTCCTTGCGCACTCTTACAGGCTCATTTAGCTCGACTCGAGCTAAATAGACTTGACCTCAAAACGAGGATCAAGACCATTTAGCTCGAGTCGAGCTAAATGGGCTTGACTTGAATCCAATTAGTAAGTTTATTTAGCTCGACTTGAGCTAAATGGGCTTGACCTCATAACGAGGTTCGCGACCATTTAGCTCGAGTCGAACTAAATGGGCTTGAACTGGAGCCAAGTAGTGAGCCCATTTAGCTCGACTCGAGCTAAATGGTCGCGAACCTCGTTTGAGGTCAGGCCCATTTAGCTCGAGTCGAGCTAAATGGACTTACTACTTGGCTCCTGTTCGAGACCATTTAGCTCGAATCCAGCTAAACGGGCTTGACCTCAAAACAAAATTCGCGACCATTTGGCTCGAGTCGAGCTAAATGGGCTTGGACTGGAGCCAAGTAATGAGCCCATTTAGCTCGACTCGAGCTGATTGGTCTGGAACCTCGTTTGAGGTCAGGCCCATTTAGCTCGAGTCGAGCTAAATTGACTTGCTACTTGGTTTCAGGTCAAGCCCATTTAGCTCGACTCGAGCTAAATGGGCTTTCTACTTGGTTCCAGTTCAAGCCCATTTAGCTCGACTCGAGCTAAATGGGCTTTCTACTTGGCTCCAGTTCAAGCCCATTTAGCTCGACTCGAGCTAAATGGGCATGACCTCAACCAGAGTATTGAGTCTATTTAGCTTGAGCCGAGCTAAATGGGCTTGACCTGAAACCAAGTAGCAAGTCAATTTAGCTCGACTCGAGTTAAATGGGCTTAGGTTGTCCTGAAGAATCATAATATTTAATCTAGTTAAATGGGCATCGAGCTAAATGGGCATCGAGCTAAATGGGCATCGAGCTAAATGAGTTGAAAGTTGAAATGAGCGCATTTCAGCCGAAAAACACAAATTTCGAAGCGAAGAACACAAATTTGCGTGAATGCCACTACATTGCGAGCAAAATTCAAAAACATTGTGCCCTGCAATATATAGAAGAAGCTCCAAAAGCACAACCTCAATGTAAAACCTAAAATTCAGAATTATGAACTTACAATCTGCGTTGGAAGGTCGTGGAAGAATGCGATGAAGATGCGGTAGCGCCCTAAATCAGTGAGCATAAAACGAGAACGAGCAGGAAATGAGAACGAGGACGCGCAAAAGCTCGTGGATAAATGCGCTTGAAGAGCAGGAAACAACGACGAGCAAATGGAAGGCCGCAGCAGGCGCGGAGCAGGTGGGAGCAGGCGCGGAGCAGGCGGAAGCAGGCGCGGAGCAGGCGCGAGCAGGCACGAAGGCAACAGCGACACAGCGACACAACACGATGAACAACAGCACAATGAACAACAGCAGGACGACGCGAGAGAGGCGCGGGCGCTGGGTGGAGGGAGGCGCGAAGGCAACACCGACACAGCGATGAACAACAGTAGGACGACGGAGGCGCGGGAGTTAGGCGGGGGGAGGCGGGCGGAAAGAGCTGTCGGAAGGAGGCGGCTCCCGCCTTCTACCAAGCCCGTCTGCCGCCTTTGGGTGCTTCCCGGGCTAAGCCAACTACCTTGGGCTGCCCAGGTTGCTCGTTTGCTTTTTTAAAATTTTACTTTTTATTTTTTTTGTTTTCACAATTCATTTAATTTAATTTATTTGTATGGTTAAAAATTTGATTAATTGAAAGGAAATCAAAATAAGGTGAATAAAGATATTTTTAAATCTTAAAAAGGAATCCTGTAAAAATGATGGTTATATTTATAACTTGTATAACTTGTGAAAAAATCGACTTTATATGCTATGAGTTTTTTGCAAAAGTTTTAATACATTCAAACTTTGAATAATAAGTTAAATGTAAATAAATAAAATACGAAAATAAGATTGTTGTACTTGTATTATCTTATAAGAACCTTAAAAAAATGAAATAATCCAACAAATAAAATATAAGAGTAACGAATGTACCTATCATCATTGACATTATCCCTCTTATGTTTGAATAAGGAGGATATTATCATTTCTAAAATACCGAAATAAGATCATTTATTTGTAGTAAATATGTTAAAAGTATCATATGCTAAAAACAACTATGTGTAGAAGGAAAATGAGAATTCAAGTGCATTATATGTTAATTTAAATTCAAATTTTGTCTACAATTATCTCATTTGCCAGTGAGCTCTCAGTTGCTCGCGAATTTACACTTCATAGTGATGTTGATGATCAATCAATTGTCAAATTCGATGGAAAATTGTTGCTGACCATTAGTCAATACGTAGGAGTAACTTATTAACCCCTAAATTTCCTTGATGTTTTGGAAGCAAGAAGTCTCAAAACTGCGTGTTTTGAGTCTCGTTCACTCCCGGCCATGTGCATCAAACTTTTTTACAAATTTGAGAAATCCAAATTTTAAGATCTTGTACCTTACTTGATTTTGATCTGTTGTTGAAAATTTCAACCGTTGGATCTTCTCCATTTTTGTAATCATAACGTTCAAAGTTGATGCAAAAGTTTTTTTGGCTATTGCTCGGGACACATAGTGCAAATGGTGCCAAGGGCAAGTTGAAGTTCGTTACCTCAAAAATTTATGGCATATTTTTTTTCAAGTAGGATTCCAAGTTACCTACTTGCATGCAAAATTTTGGTAACCGATTTGGTGCATTTGAACCTATAGGAGTGCATTCATCATAAGAATTATGGTATTCATGTTATGAGACTTTGTTTTGTACATGAAGTTTAACCTTAAACTTATGTAAATATGAGAGATATAAGCAATTTTAATTTAAACCGAACTGGTCGATTAACCCTAAAGCGCCTAAATAGACTCAAAATACTGCATGTATGAATTTGTCACCATAAACGTTACAAACGGTATCAATTACAATCATTGCCTACCTCATTCAGCAAGTTTCCAATTATGATAAAGATGAATATGTTATAGATTGATAATCTTACTATATACAGGTCTAAGCCGGATTACTGCTTTAAAAGGCAAACTAGAGACATTCAAGAACCAACTTGAGATCCCAATCGAATTTAAAAATTTAATTTTATCATTTTATTTAAATTAGTGCATTGAACTGAAGTCTAAAGAAATTCACTTGGATCCGATTATTTATGATTGTTTAAAAATAAAATACAAAAGACTCTTTTATTATTATTGTTTTCAAGCCCAAATACAAACTTGGGATCCTTTAATTCAAACTTAAAACTAGAAGTACAAAATTGTGACCCACCATTACAATTTTGAAATCCGCAAGTACTAACTTGACACTTGTGATCCTCTAGTACAAACTAGTAACACTCAAATATTATTTAAGATTTAAACTGAATTTTAGGAATCTAATTTTATAATTTTATCAAAACTAATGAATAAAACAAAGGTTTAAACAATTAAGTTCGTATTATATATTTTTTCATTCGTGTCGATCATAATTCACGAGGAAACTTTGACGCCTAATGTGACGGGCGACATTGTAAAATTTGAATCAAGCAAGAAGAACCCCTTGCGCTTCAACTACATCGCCTTCTATAATTTCGATTGCTTACATTCCTTGAAAAAAATAGGAGGGACGACACTCAACTTGTCTTGAGGGACGACACTCAACTTGTGTCATTTGCAGACATTCTACAGTAGCAACTATCAGATTGATTCAATGGAGGAACCAAGCGGGGAGCGGAATCAAGTAGATCAATCCTACAAAGATCAATCCTACCTGCGTAGGTTGGTATGCTTATAACGTTATCAATCTCCCTCGTTTTAAGTCTTCACATCTGACATATTGGATTGAGATTACAGTCTGTGCTCAGAGTTCTTCACTAATTTCCTTCAAGGCTATAGAATAAACTATAATCGATATAAGAGATACACCATTCTAGAGGCAGTCACAATCAGTCAATTTCAATCTACGTGAAATCGATCGATCACATTGATCGATGTCTTCTTCTAAGTCTTCAAGTAAACGACTCACCTCACGTTCATCTTCATGTTGTTTCTTCTTAACCTTCAAAACTTGCGAAAATGCTTCTCCAGTCTCTGTAATCAAAACGTTGCTAGCAGCATCTCGGTCACCTTTTCGTATAATATAATATAACATAATATAATATACTTTTGAAACATAATACAAGTTTATTGGCCGCCGGACCATTCCTTGATTTAAGAGGCCATATATATACCTAATGCATACTTACGTGTAATGTCACGTGTTTTGCGTTAGTTGTAGAAATAAAAATTATGTTCAGATATAGTATATAACTTCAATCATAAGGATAAATTGCTAAAAGCCTTACTTCATAATAGTTTTAACCTAGTTTAATAAGTGATAACTTTTTATTTAAACATTGTCTAAGTTATTCTTTTACATATGGTTTTTATTCTTTATTCTATAAAACAATTTATTTTTTATATTCTTAAAAAAGTTTACGTATTACTAAAAAATACCTTTAACTTTAAAATACCTGTAATCTCAAAAATTATCTAGTGTTTGACGGGCGAATTATAAAATTTGTGTTTTTCGATATTTTTCCATAATTACGGATTGGAATTCAAAGTAACTACCAAGTTTAATATATTTTACAGTGTAGTAGGTATGATTCAAAGTTAAGTGTATAGGGTTAAGGGTTTAGTATAGAATTTAGGCTACAGAGTTTAGGAATTAAGGTTTTGGTTACAGGGTTAAGGGTTCACGATTAAAGGTTAATTATTTTTGAAGTTAAAGATTTAGGATTGAAAAGTAAAGATAGAAGCTAGATAGCAACTTTATGGAAGAAAGCGTAAATGCGGATACATTCTAAATTTTTAAAAATAGGTTTAGAATACCATAATATAAAAATCACCTTAGCATAAGAATTGAAGTAAAACTTAATATTATTACGTTTGAATATCACACATAGAATACTAAACCTACAAAATATATTTACTCACTGAATGTTAACAAGACTTGATTCTAAACCAATAATATTATACTTTAAATATCATATATGGAAATAATACACTTGAAAAAAGTAAGTAATAAACTTATAATTCCTCAACTTAGTCACTGTCTAAATACTTATATAATAGTATCTCACATAAATATATTGAATATTATGTTTATAAAATCCACTTGTAGAATATCACATTCAACATAATTGAATATCATATTTAATATACCACACCCAATTAAGTAGAAACTAATCTTATAGAATGACATTTAAATAAATTCAATATCTTATTTACTATAACTGTTTTAGTGTACAAAGTATAAATCTTTTAATATTACACGTATTTTAGTAACTACGAATCTTACAATACTTCACATCAATTGTCGATTTTTGATAAATTGAGCATAAACACTAGACATAAAGGCTTAGCAAATGTTAAAAGCGTTCACCATTTTACATGCTAATTCACCAAAATAAACCTAACAATTGTAAGGATTGAAATATGGAAGTAAAGCGAATAGATTCACATAATTACTCTATAATTCTACTCTCCATTTTATACTCTATCACAGCTCTATGAAACTCTTTGAAGTTCTGCGTACTTAATTTAGTATAAAATGAAATAAAATTAGTTAAGACTACATCAATCCAAGGTACACGACGAGAACAATTTGTTTTCCCTCTGTACATTTATTAAGTATAAGTTTCATGTAATTAAATATTTTCATGTTTTTCTCACTATACTCTATTTAAGGTAATCTTGTAAAGGTTCAAATAACAAATGACACTATCTCTTTAACAACTAGAAGTTTCTTTTGTTCTTTGTGTAGTCGGATGAATTGTGGTAAAAAATGTTTGCAACAATGGTAAAAGTTTTATTATTAAAGTTATCGATTTTTAAAATATCAAAAGTTAAGTTAGTTATGGTCTAGGGTTTAGAGTTTTTCATTACGGTTTTATAGTTTGATGTAATTTGACTAATTTCTTTACTAATAATACATTAAATCGCCATACATTAACTTGCCACAAAAATTACTTTTTCAAAATTCTTGGCTCAAATAAAAGCCATGTAAATGAATGCCTTGGTAAAAACTACCGTAAATTTTACAAAGGAAAAATAGTCGAAAACTAGAACCTTTGCATTAAATTTCATGCCTTATCTTCAAAACATCTTAGATCTAGTTAAGGTTTCTATCACTTAGACTAGACTCTAATTGTAGGCCATCCCAAAAAATTAAGTTAAAATCCAACGGTGGATGAAGGAGATATAGCTCCTCAAATATCATCCATTTTGTTACTTTTTATGTTGACGAAACATCATTGCAAATCGAATAGCAAAATCATTATGATCAGTAAACTTGTCACTATAAAGTTGTTAAGAATCACCTTAAGATCATGACCATGAAAAAGCAAATCATGAAAAACTATTTTTAATTTCACATAATTGGCTTGCAATGCTAATACATACCCCATGCTTGGAGTTCCAATAAAATAGAAGAGCTGTCTTCACTAAAGTGCATTCCATTAATTCATACTTTATTGCAAATTTTACAATACAAACTAGACTTGATTTGGAGCATAACCCAAGTGATTTCATCCAAAACGAACCTCGGATGAAGAAGTTATGGCTATTCAAAGTTCTGCCTTCCATCCAAAATGTCGTTATTCGACATTCAGCGCATTGAGGGGTTAACATTCTAGTGCCCAATATGAGAATATTTTGTTAATTTGAGTTTGGATTATCCATTTTCCTCGCGAATCCGGTTTTTTTTATTACAATTATGTAATTTCTATTTTTAGAAATATTCCGGATTTCTCAGTGACTTAACTTCAAATGGTTTTTACCCCCCCAAGATGTCCCCGTCCCTCCCAAAGTTCCCAAGATGTCCCCGTTCTTCGTGAAGTTCCTCGTTCCTCCCGAAGTTCCCAACCACATCGCTTTTACTCAAAATTCTCTGACCGTTAGTGGCCTTTTTTGGCGCCCTTTCTCTGTCGAGTTCGTGCTCTTTTTTGGCGCCATTTCTCTTCCCGCTTGGTGTTGCTCGCTCTTCTTTCTCATTGCGCACTATCCCGCTCCTCCGCTCCTCTATTGCTCCGCTCCTCCGCACCTTCGTACTTTCACACATTTGCCCTTCGCCTCACCTCTGCACCTCCGCACCTCTGCCCTTCGTCTCACTATACTACGTTTCGCCTACACTCCGATTCCCATTTGTGCTTCCCGTTTAGTAAATTCTGATTAGGGTTTGGGACTCTTAGTAGCTCTAGAGTTGATGCGCGTGCTGCTTTTGAGGATGCCCAGGGCCTTCGTTGAAGTATTGCAGCTGTTGGGCACGGCGTGAGGGTGAGTTCGATCAATAACCTCAATTTCAATGTATAACAAGAATTTGTTGTTGATTGGTCATATGTTGCCTTCATCGTGGTGCATTCCTGATGGCAAAGTGGATTTCGTCGGAGTTGATGTGCACAGAAATCGAGGCAAATATACTATTTTACTTGTGCATAGTTTCCAAGAATCATTCTCACAAATTACTGTGCATGAATATCGAGGCAGTTTCTTATCACGAATGCATGAAATATGGACAAGTTCATTTAGCTTGAGTCGAGCTAAATGGGCATCCACATCCAAATGCTTCAAGTTCACAAAGTCGTGAACTTAAATGATTCATAGGAAGACTATTTAGCTCGACTCATGCTAAATGGGCATCGACATCAAAATGATTCGGGTTCACGAAGTCGTGTGCTTGATGATTGATAGGAAGACCATTTAGCTCGACTCGAGCTAAATGGTCATCCACCTAAATATTATTTGATTTTTTTTGGGAGATGATTGTAGGAGGATCATTTAGCTCGACTCGAGCTAAATGGTCTTCAAGATATTTGTTCATCACGCTAACCCCGAAGCTTTTCTAAAAGGAGAACCATTTAGCTCGACTCGAGCTAAATCGTCTTTTTTATACACTTGCTTCGGGGTGAGTGATGGACAGTTATCTTGATGACCATTTAGCTCGAGTCGAGCTAAGTGGCCATACATTCTCAATGGTCATACACATTTCTGACTGCTAGTATATCAATTTACTAATGATTTCTCATGATTGTCTGTTTTTTGCTCGCATTCAGGTAATCATGGAATTAAGTGAATCCGATGGCGACGAAGATTTTCAGCGTCTTTTTTCTGAGGTATTGGACATTTGGACTTACTAATTTTGCTCAATATATTTTTGTCATCAGTTTATCCATTCGTATTAATTCGTCTTTATTTGTGGTCTTATAGGACTTGGATGGTCCTTCCGAGCTTGTTCTTCCGGACCATTTAAAAGATTGCCCCGGACTGCCAAGAAGCAAATGGGTTACGAAATTTGTGACACTTCTCAACGATAGAGGGGACGTTGTAGTTGAAGGCATTTGTCAGACTGTGGACGGTGAAAGAATGTTAGAAAGTAGTGATGAGCTTGTATGTGAACATCAGGTAGTTGTGCAGATCGTGAAGTGCTTGAATTTCGACTTCGTACCTGCTGAGACCATATATGGAACTAGGAGTTGGAAGCTTAGCCATGCTATCCATGAAGGTTGGTCACTACTTGATCATTTACGAGTTGATCAATTTAATGTCGCTGTTTATGCCCGCGATCATCCAAAGAGGAAGGGGTTGCGACTGTATGAGTTGGGACATCGGAACTCACGACTCTTAAGGACCAAGAGAGAAGAGGAGCTCCTGACGTTAGATCCAGTCAACTTGGTTGCAAGCAAGATTTGCTGCAGCAAGAACTGTTGCCAACCTTTCCCTCGAGAGAAAATTATGGCTCTCCGAAAGCAGATGTACGAGGCGTCGGGTTTTAAATTTAAGTCACATTTCAAGATAGATGTTCATAATCGTTTTCATCAGGCACCAGACGGCACAATGATGGTAACCACTGAAGGCATCCACGTTTGTGTGCGTCCATGGCAATATATAAGTGGAGTTCCAATTTCAACATTCTACAAGAGGAAGGCAGAAGCTGCATGTCGCAACCCTTGCTAGCTCACCTTGGCTTACACCAACTTTTTCCCAACTCTAGCAAGTGTCACGAGCGCTAACTCTGCACATCCCCCACATGCACAAAGTTAGCTCTCCATACCAACCACCAAGCTCACTGCTTGGTTATCAATCCCTCTTACTCATGCAACCGGGACTCAACCCCTTCGTAGGTAGCCAATGGTTAGGTGCGGACTTCCACTTATGTCCAAGGCCCAACTTGGTGGCACTCCCATACCACGCGGCCTAACCGCACTTGGTGGTGTCTCCTCACCACCGCCCATGACCACCATGGTGACCCCAAGGCCACCAAGTAATCACAACGCCGGCGGTGAGACACCACCCCACATCGGTAGCACTCATGGTCCTCATTTTGCCTATATGAGTCCCCGTGGTGAAGCCCCAACACTAGCTCCCCCACCGGGACTCACCTTGTCCTTATGAGCCACCGTGGTGAAGCCCCAACACTAGCTCCACCCACCGTGCCTCATTTTGCACTTTGAGTCCCCATGGTGGAGCCCCAACACTAGCTCCACCCATTGGGACTCACCTTGGCTTGGGAGTCCCCATGGTGAGGCCCCAACACTAGCCACACCACTCGGGACTCCCACCTTGGTCACCACCAAGGCACCATGGGAGTGGGGAGGAGACCAGCCCTCCCCATAGTATACTCTGTGGGATTCGGCAGCCCCTGGTCCTAGGTGAAGGGCTGGACCCTCACACCTCTAAGGTTTGGAAGACCACCCAATCTCCCAATGCCTTAGCCGCTGGAAGGCCCCGGGAGACTTCCCGAACCTTCCAGGGCTCGTATCTACCTCGTCCCGCATCCAAACGCGACGAGCGACCACTCTATCGACATCTACTCGTCAAGTAGATGCCGATAGGCACCTTACTTGCCTCATTCCGACAAGTATTGAGGGAGTTATGCCCCTCTGAAGATTCGGGAGTCCCGGGCCAGCTTCCCAGTCCAGCACTGTCCCTGGACAGCACTCACTTTAGTCCCACAATCTTCCAACTCCCATAACTTTTAGCTCACACCTCCAACTGAGGTGCTCCTTAGCATCCCGGAATCGTGGCAACATGAGCTTCCATAATCTCATGTCCATTCCGTCGTGGCTCCTAGTCTCCGTGGGTGAGAGGCGTCTCCAACGCCCGGGGTCCTCTCCCACACTAGGCCCACTTAGGTTCCCTTCACCTTGGCACCCCAAGGCCCGGGCGTCACTCCGGTGTCCCCCTTGGGCCCTTGGTGTTGCGGGCACTCCTCAAGGAGAGGTGCGCGACACTCACCCCCACCTAATGGAGTCGATGCCCTCATCGACTATACTTGTAGTCGGTCACACCAACTCTTGGGTTGCCATCCCCATTGGTGCGCAAAGCATTGTGTTTCACCGGCGCGACCCCACAATGTACTCTCAAACTTTGGCAAAGTCTCAAAGGTGTCGTCACTAGGTGGTCCGTTTAGAACCCCGGACTTCTTCCAAGGCAACTAAACTACTCTAGACCCACCTACTTTGAGACCCTCTTGGATTGCCCTTACCTTGGCTCTCCAAGTTAGGCTCCACTAGCCTAACACTTCTTCCTTGACTACTAGGCTGGACCTCAATGCTTCCACCAAGTTGTCTTGGTTGCAAACCCAAGATGGCTTTTACACCACGACTCGATCGCACGGGGTAATGCCAAGTTCCGCCCAACTCGGATCCCACTATCTCTTTCGAGGCATGGGTTCATGACTCCCATGCACTAGCTTGCACTAGTTTGTGGGAGTGGCGCTTTTATGAGCACGCGCCATTACCTTGTCCCCGCCCCGGACAAGCCCAAGGCCAAGGGACTTCATGGTTTTATCCACTTTTTCTCCTAGCCTTGGTCCCCATTACTCGGCCTTCCCAACTCGGTTTCACATCTCTATTCCCCTCTTCCACCAACTTAGCACAAGTACAAGACTAGGACTCCATCTCATACTCTTCTCTTTGCACACACCAAAGCCAAACTTTATTGCCAAATCCAAAGAACAAGTACAAGTGTTGTGGATCTACGCCCAAGCTACAAGTCATCCTCCCCACTACGGAGGTTGATGTCCTCATCAATGCCTACGTTGCTTCTTGTTGGAGGTCCTATTCTTCTCAAAGTTCTCCACCACCTCCTTAGCATTCACCATGTCTTTTTGCCGCCACCCACGTTGCTTCTTTCTCGTGGTATCCTCGCCACTTCACAAGGTATTCCTTGCTCTTGTTTTTGAGGTTCCTACTCTTGAGGATGGCCTCTACCTCATATTCCAAATGTTGTCCAACCAACTCTCGGTGGTGGCCGAATCACTTGCTTGCGATCCGGCCACAAGGTATCCTCCTTGAATGGCTTTAACAATGAAACATGGAATGTTGGATGCACTTTGATCTCGGGTGGTAGCTCCAACTTATACACATCTTTGAACACCCGTTCCACAATGGGAAACGGACCCGCAAACTTGGACATGAACTTTGGAGTGAGGCCTTCGGGCATGGTGAAGTTCTTCACATTCAACAACACCTTTTGTCCCACCTCATACTCCACTTCACGTCTTCCGGCATTGACTTGCTTCTCATAGCGCCTTCTTGCTTTCTCCAACAACAACTTGGTTTTTTCCAACATATGTTCCCGCTTCTTGGCCAAGTCTTCACCATCTTGGTTGAACTCTGGTGTTGAATGTGCCCCCTCGAGAGCTAAGTCAGCAGGTTGGAGTGGCTCCACTCCATAGGCCACTTTGAAAGGTGACTCCTTAGTCGCCGAGTGTGTGGCCGCATTGTAATCGAACTCCGCCAACCCCACATAGTCTACCCAATCACGTTGGTCCGCACTCACAAAGTTCCTCAAGTATTGGTTCAAGACCCCATTCACCCTTTCGGTTTGCCCGTCTGTTTGGGGATGAAAGGCAGTGCTAAATGTCAACTTGGTTCCCACCTTCCTAAAGAAGTGTCTCCAAAATGCACTTGTGAACTTTGGGTCTCGATCCGACACAATCACTCTTGGCAACCCGTGATGCTTCCACCATGCATCGAGAAAGATCTTGGCGGTCTCAAGCGCAGATTTGCGATTCCTCTAGTTGGCACCATATGAGCCAACTTGCTAAACCGATCCACCATCACTAAGATGGCATCATACCCTTGCGACTCGGGAAGGCTTGTGATGAAGTCCATAGACACACTATGCCAAGGACCCGGCGGAATTGGCAATGGTTGCAACAAGCCCGCTTGCTTTTGATATGAAGCCGGTTAAGTTGGCACTTCACACAAGTCTTCACAAAGTGGGTTATGTCATCTTTCATCCCCGCCAATAGTACCTCCTTGACACCGTTGCAATGGTAGCCTTTTCTCCCCTATGGCGGCTATGGGACTATCATGTTCCTCCTTCAAAACCAACAATCTAAGCTTGCCTTGAGGAACATACACCCTACTTTGCTTATACTTGAGCAATCCATTCACCAACTTGATCTCCTTGAGCTTCTTGCCCTTCCTAAGATCACCAAGCATTTGTTGTGCCTCGGGGTCCTTCATGTACCCCTCTCTTATCCGCCGTTCCCAATTGCCTTCACCCTTATACATGAGCCGCAAGACTTGGGTGGTGCTCATGGCATGAAACTCTTCCTTTCTACTTAGCGCATCCGGAACCACATTGTCACGGCCCGGTTTGTGGATTAAGTCCACATTCATGAGCGCCAAAGTATCATGCCACCTCAATTGTTTGGCACTCATTTGTGCTTGTGTCTCAAAATACTTCAAAGACACATTATCGGTGTAGACCTTAGTCTTGTGCAACCCCAAGTAATGTTGCCATGTCTTCAAACAATGCACCACCGCAAAGAGCTCCTTCTCGTGAGTTGGCCATCTCCTTTGACACCCATCCAACTTCTTGCTCTCATAGGCAATTGGCCTACCATCTTGCATCAAGACGCCTCCAATGGCAAAGTCACTTGCATCTGTGTGGACCTCAAAGGGCTTATCAAACTCGGGGAACTTCAACACTGGTGGAGATGACAACTTGTTCTTGAGTTCCTCAAAGGCTTGGTAGCAAAATTCATCCCATACTTGGTTCACCCCTTTTTCAACAAGTCGGACAAAGGCTTGGCAATCTTAGGAAGTTGCGTATGAAGCGGCGATAGTAGTTTGCTACGCCAAGGAATGACCTAAGTCCCTTTTGTGTAGAAGGCCGCTTCCACTCTTGAATTGCCTTCACCTTCTTCATGTCCGGCTTGATTCCATCTCCGGTAACCACATGGCCCAAGAACTCCATCTCAAGTTGTGCAAACTCACTCTTTTCCCCATTAGCATAAAGCTTGTTGTCTCTAAGCTTCATGAGTGCGCCTCAAGGTGCCTTGCATGTTCCTCGGCCGTCTTGGAAAACACCAAGATGTCATCGATGTAGACAATCACAAAGTCATCCATTTCCTCTCGAAAGATGGTGTTCATAAGGGTTGTGAATGTTGAGGGTGCATTGCACAACCCAAAGGGCATCACAAGGAACTCATAAGACCCATACCTTGTGCGGCACGCGGTCTTTTCCACATCCGCATCCGCAATGCGGATTTGGTAGTAATCCGACTTTAAGTCTATGCGACTAAAGTACTTAGCTCCCGCCAATCTATCAAAGAGATCATCAATTCGAGGCAAAGGGTAGTTGTTCTTGATGGTCACCTTATTCAAGGCCCTATAATCAATGCAAATCCTAAGCTTGCCATCCTTCTTGTCCACAAAGAGGACCGGTGCACCATATGGTGACTTGCTTGGTCTCACATAACCCCTTTCCAACAAGTCGTTTAGTTGCTTCTTTAGCTCCATCAACTCTTTTTGGTTTAACCGATAAGGTGCCTTAGAAGGTGGTTCAGCTCCAGGTAGCACCTCGATCTTGTGATCCACTTCTCTTCTTGGGGGTAGCTCTTTGGGTAACTCATTGGTAAGCACATCCTTGTACTTGGCCAACACCTCTTGAATTTCTTTGGGAAGTGGTTGTTGCACCCCCTTCCCCTCATGCCCAAGTTGCTCTTCACGAGCCATCACCACAAATTGATGTTCCAACATTTGGTCTAAAGAGACCAAGTTTAATTTGCCCCCGCTATTGAAGGGCCACGAGTTAACTTCAACACTAACTCCTTGCCATCACGGCGCACCACTAACCGTCTTTGGCTTGCGCCTCACATCCACTGTGTGCGCCTCAAAGAAGGTATCCCCTAAGATGAGGTCTACCTCATCCATCTCACATAATGTGAAATTCTCAACAAACTCCAATGTCCCACACTTCAAGGTCACTTGCAACGCCACTTCCTCCGTCTTGTGCGGTTCGCCCTTTGCAAAACGCACATTGATGGGCTTGCTTGCCTTTTGCAAAGTGGCAAGCCCAACTCCCTTGCTAGTTTGGGACTCATGAAGGAGTGCGTTGCCCCTGTATCAACCAAACATGAGACATCTTTGTTCTTCACTTGGGCCTCAAGAAACAAGAGGCCCGGCCTTGGCTTGAGGCTACTTGCCTTGGCCACAAAACCTCCTTCTAGTATGCGGTCTTCAACACAAGCAAGACTTGCAATGGTACTCACCTTCTTGTCGGGGCACTCCGCAATGAAGTGGCCAATCTTGCCACAACCATGGCACCTCTTGGCCTTGGTGTCATCACCTTTGTCTCCCCCTTTAGATGGCTTTCCCCCTTGGTGTTCCTTTTGTTAGAGGCTCCACCATCCACTTGTCCCTTGTGTTTGTTGCCAAAGCCAAACTTCTTGCGCTCTTTGCCTCGAGCCGCATTCCTATTTGATCCACTTTGTTGAGAGGGGCCACTTGACTTCCTCTCGGGTCCATCAGCCTCAATCCTTTCAACAATCTTGATGATGCCCGCCACATCCTCAGGAAGTTTTGGGAACTTGAACAAGGCATCCACCACCCACTTTTGAAGCCCACCCAAAAAGATGCACTTCTTAGAGAACTCATCCATCTTGGGTGTGGCATTCATTTGAGCATTGAAGTCACGCACATAGGCCTTGAGAGACCCAGTGTGCCTCATTTGCACCAAGTTCATGCCTTCCCTCAATTCCTGATACTCTGGTGTGAAGCGTTCACTCAACAAGTCTTTGAAGCCACCCCAAGTCAAGTTTGCCACCAACTCCGGCTCTTGCTCCTTTTTGCTTGTCCACCATTGAAGAGCATGATCCTTGAGAAATGTCACCGCAATGGAAACCTTGTCCTCCTCATCCGGCTTTTGGACATCATAGTAGTTATCCATCTCAAGAAGGAATTCCTTCACCTTCCTTGCCTTACCAAGTCCCGAGAAGGTGCTTGGCATGTTTACCTTAGCCAACTTTTTGGTGGAAGATGAAGGTCGGGAGCCTTGCATCATGAGGTGTTCAATCAACCTCTCTTGGCGATCCCTTTCTTCCTTTCCACGCTTGAGCTCTTGATTCACGGAGTCCATGAACTCAAGCATTCTCATTTGGAAAGCCAATTGAGGATCTTGTTTTTCCACCCTTGGGAAGACTCTAGGCGTCTCGACCTAGAGCGCTCCTCTTCACCCAAGGGCTCCTCTTGAAGTGACAATTCCATTTGCTCATTGCCCTCACTAGTGGGCAAACTGGCGATTGGAGTCATGAGAATGAGCCTCACTTGTAGGATCGGGGTCTTTGTTCCCCCTCGTGCGTGGCCGCTTGGAAGCTCCAGGCTCATCACCCTCAATGGTCTTCTTCTTGCCCATTGCTCCTCACAACTTTGCACTTGGGTACTAAAAGCCCGCTCACGATACCAAGTGTCGCAACCCTTGCTAGCTCACTTTGGCTTACACCAACTTTTTCCCAACTCTAGCAAGTGTCACGAGCGCTAACTCTGCACATCCCCCACATGCACAAAGTTAGCTCTCCATACCAACCACCAAGCTCACCGCTTGGTTATCAATCCCTCTTACTCATGCAACCGGGACTCAACCCCTTCGTAGGTAGCCAATGGTTAGGTGCGGACTTCCACTTATGTCCAAGGCCCAACTTGGTGGCACTCCCATACCACGCGGCCTAACCGCACTTGGTGGTGTCTCCTCACCACCGCCCATGACCACCATGGTGACCCCAAGGCCACCAAGTAATCACAACGCCGGCGGTGAGACACCACCCCACATCGGTAGCACTCATGGTCCTCATTTTGCCTATATGAGTCCCCGTGGTGAGCCCCAACACTAGCTCCCCACCGGGACTCACCTTGTCTTATGAGCCACCGTGGTGAAGCCCCAACACTAGCTCCACCCACCGTGCCTCATTTTGCACTTTGAGTCCCCATGGTGGAGCCCCAACACTAGCTCCACCCATTGGGACTCACCTTGGCTTGGGAGTCCCCATGGTGAGGCCCCAACACTAGCCACACCACTCGGGACTCCCACCTTGGTCACCACCAAGGCACCATGGGAGTGGGGAGGGAGACCAGCCCTCCCCATAGTATACTCTGTGGGATTCGGCAGCCCCCTGGTCCTAGGTGAAGGGCTGGACCCTCACACCTCTAAGGTTTGGAAGACCACCCAATCTCCCAATGCCTTAGCCGCTGGAAGGCCCCGGGAGACTTCCCGAACCTTCCAGGGCTCGTATCTACCTCGTCCCGCATCCAAACGCGACGAGCGACCACTCTATCGACATCTACTCGTCAAGTAGATGCCGATAGACACCTTACTTGCCTCATTCCGACAAGTATTGAGGGAGTTATTCCCCTCTGAAGATTCGGGAGTCCCGGGCCAGCTTCCCAGTCCAGCACTGTCCCTGGACAGCACTCCCTTTAGTCCCACAATCTTCCAACTCCCATAACTTTTAGCTCACACCTCCAACTGAGGTGCTCCTTAGCATCCCGGAATCGTGGCAACATGAGCTTCCATAATCTCATGTCCATTCCGTCGTGGCTCCTAGTCTCCGTGGGTGAGAGGCGTCTCCAACGCCCGGGGTCCTCTCCCACACTAGGCCCACTTAGGTTCCCTTCACCTTGGCACCCCAAGGCCCGGGCGTCACTCCGGTGTCCCCCTTGGGCCCTTGGTGTTGCGGGCACTCCTCAAGGAGAGGTGTCCGACACTGCAGCTACACTACGTGCTCACCAGTATGGCAATGTTGGTCAAAAGAAACTACAATTGCATGTTAAGCAAGTTGTAGCTACTCTGAAGACATTCATTGACAATGCTGCTGATCATATGCCTCACAGGACGAAGATGTTGACATTTGGTGAGAAGGTTGTGTCACGGTCCTTGCCGTCGTCCTTCAGATGGAAGGATGCCATACTCGAGATTAATGACATCAAGGAGAGGTTGGGCTTGAAGTCCATTTCTCAGAGCACACTTAGCAGGATTAGGAGGTCAAAATTTTCTGAGTATTCGAAGAAGGCGCCGGGGGACAACTTTGCTCGTTGCTCAACCTATGGCAGGATGGAGACAATGATCAAGTCTATGGTACCTGATTCATGTGAAGAGACTATGTGGATCAAGAAGCTAGAGGAGCATTTGCATCATCAAGAAACGCATCCTGAGTATTATTATACAAATTGTTCTCTTTCTATTTAGATGCCAAGAGATGTATTTTGTATAATACATGACAAAATGGATCATGCAAAGACTGTGTGCCCTGGATTTTCACATAAAACAAAGGCAAATGATGCATTGATGAAGCTTCCGATTGCTGTGACTGGCATGATTGCGCACGAGCATAGCGATGTGTGGTATGCTCATTATGGGCTCAATATTTATCCAAGTGATTGCAATCACACTGTTGGATCAATATTAAAGCTTTTACAAGATCTAGAAGGTGTTCCGATCTCGTATTCGAAATCATTATTCGCAAATTCAGGGTCGCTGTCTTTATTTGAAGCTATATTGTTTGGAAAAGAAGGGCGTTTAAACTCTCTTCTTCCTGAAAGTGAAGTTTCTGGGGTGGCGGAGCTTCTACCTCCTGTCCTGCATGTCCAACTGGACAACGCAGCTTCTGACAACAAGAATAGATTTATGTTTTGCTTTTGGTCTCTTCTGGTACACATGGGTGTGTTCCGTGAAGTATATGTCAATTTCTTGTTAGTTGGACATACCCACGAAGATATTGACGCCCTCTTTGGACGTTGGGGCATGAAACTGAAAGAGAATGACTTTCTCACACTTCCTCAGTTGATGAAGTAATTTATGGAAGCAGAGTCTTCGCCTGTAATTCCTCATTTGAAAGAGGAAATACCTGACTTCAAGGGATTACATATAAATGATTACATTGGTTCTAGAGATGAAATTCTAGTTGGGCATTCGGAGGGTCAGCAATTCAAGTTTTACAAGCATGACAATGGATGGCCCATGATGCAGTATAAGATGTTATGCACAGACAATGAGTGGTTACCTTCTACTAATGGAGGTATAAAATTATGGAAAGAGGACCAAAATACAGGAAAACCATTGTTACCTACAAGTGAGATGAAACTTTTGGCGCCCATTCCCATGAAGAACTGTGATGACATTGTAAAATGCATTGGAGGGTTTATTAAGATGTAGGAGACTTCATGTGCGGGAGACATATCTGGAGAATTTGGTCGGCGTCATGAATTTGTTATTTGCTATTGGCGAGCTGTGAAGCTTGCGTTGGTTGAGCCTATAGAAGTGTCTTCATTTTTGAAGAACGGGTGTTGGCCTTTAACTCGAGTACCTGCGACACGAGAATTCTTAAATACTGGCGAATTACGAGAGGAACATGGGCGTGATCCGCACTTTATCGGACAGTTGTGTGATAGACCAAGGGAGTCGTTTCATGTTGGTCGAGATGTTTTTGCTGGATGTTTTGTAGCTCTACGTCCAGCCGATGGGGATGCTCGTCCTTTCTGGATTGCTAGGGCTTTAATTGATTTCGATGTTGATCACAACTATCCAGGCTGTATTCAAATGCATTATTTTCAACCTGCATCAAAAAATAGTGTTGTTCAAGAAACCTATGCTGGTTGGGATACGAAGAAGACTTTCAAATGGAAAGTTGAAGACACTCACATTCCGGAATGGCTTCATGTTGATGCTATTTTTACGTCATGGAAATCAAGTGCAAAACTTGGCTCTCGGCGTCCGATTATTTCATTATCGGAGCGTCAAATCGACATCATCAAACAAAGTATTGAGTGGTTCAACGGTGGAGAGTAGCCTGACATCCCTAGCTTATTTGGGCATGCCAATTTAGCTCTAGTCGAGCTAAATGACCTCAGTGCAATTTGAGCAATCAATTTATCGTGTCGTGACTTTTTGCCAATAGAATCATCTTAGAAATGCACGTAGAAGTCCTATCTTTTATCTTTGCTAGCGGTTGATATCCGTAGTTAAGAATTGGTATAGTCGTTGTGCCTTAAAGGTCAACGATTCAAGTGTTTGTTTTTTTTCGGCGTTAATTGTCGATTCCCAGTTTAATTGAGTTTATCATTTTATTGTATTCTTTTTGCAAATTGATGTCGGAATGCATTTTGCGTTTGCTACTTTCATCATCTTTTGTATTCACTTTAGCTCTACAACACTCGCGTTTAGCTCGATACATATGTTGAAATTTAGGTCGATTGGTTATTGGGAGTTTGAATATTACCATTATAATGAATTACATGTTCAAGGCAAACGGGGTTTGCTCGTGGTGACCTTGAACGTGGTCCTACATGCCTACAAAGCGGCATTAAGTTTGGTGTCTCAATCCTGTTTGTTATCATGGATAGTTTTCCTCAAAATCCTCACAATGGTTTTATTACATCGTTCGGCCAAACCGTTGGTTTGGGATGGTAAGAGGTTGTCTTCCGATGGTCAATCCCGTAAGTCGCGATAAGTTCTTCAATGAGATCATTGAGGAAGTGGGTGACATGGTCGCTTACCAAAACCCGTGGGACCCCGAAACGAGAGAAAACATTCTGAAACAAGAAGAGTGCCGTGGTTTTTTTGTTGGCAACCTTGACCGCTTTGGCCTCCACCCATTTGGTCAAATAACCGAGCGTAAGTATGATGTATGCTATTTGGCGCGATGAAGTGGGGTGCACGAGGCCCACATAGTCAATAACCCACTTCTCAAAAAAAAAAAAAAAATTAAAAAAAAAAAATTAAAAAAAATCTAAATTTTCTTCTCTGCTGCCCAAAACGTCCGGGTAGGAGATGGGGTCTGGCTGCCCGAAAAGTCCAGGCAAGAGATGGGATTCGACTGGCCGACCGCTGGCTCATCCTCACTGGCGTCCTCCGAAGGGACTCGATCCCCCAACCTCTTCATTTAGGCGCATCGCCTTAACCACCTCACCTCTCTGTTACTTGGATGTACAAGGTAGTGTTTTTGTAGTACATATAGACTTACATTACATTGTTTTTAAGATCGGCAGTCTTTGGTGGTCAGTTTTGTATAGTAAAATAAGCTTTTGCAAGAACTTTTGAACTATGAAAAGTTGAGTAATCAAGTAAGGTTTGATCTCCAAAAAACAGTTTTTGAACTTGAGCCGCGAATCAAAAGTTACACACAAAATTTGGAGGGGGTGTTTAAACATATTAAAGAAAATATTTGTTACTCATTGGACTTATAAAACACACTGTAAAACGCATTACACAAAATTTTTATCCTCATTGGACTTATAAAACTTAAAGAAATACTTTAGTATTCACATAGAGGTATGTTGAAATTCAAATACAAAGGCCGGTCTATAACAATATAAAAGACATGTGAAAGATTATTGGATCGGAAATCAAAACGATGAGATTCCTTGGTATCGGTTCTACATGTAGTGAAACAAAACTTGAACAAAGTAAAATCTTAATTTTTGGTGAATTTTCAAAGTTTCTACAATCTTATTGATTTTAGGCAGATTTTGAGAATAAATGAGAATATACCGTAGTTTAGGCACTTTTGGGCACTTTTCAAATAGTGTTTTCAAACTTTGACCTTGAATATCTTCTGAAGTATGAGGAATTTTGAAGCATAAATGATCTTTTCGGAAAGGTATGGGAATACCCTATAACCTGCCAATGGTTTCAACTTCATGCGTTCTAAATTCAGTAAATTAGAGGTTGACCAAGGTCAAATCGACCCGATTCGGGTCGATATGGACTTTAGGGGTTAAACATCAAAATTTGGAATTTCACTTTGCAATTTTTCCCAAACTACCGATAAAACTTTGGGAAAAAAAATTACCCCTTCATCTAAGCTGCCCAACATAGCAAAATGCCGTTTTGGCTTTCTCGGACTTTTAGGAATTTAAAAAGTTTAAAAATTTGTTCACACCCTTGGCGGCCGTGGCATAATCGTCCAGGATGTCCAATACCACCCAAAATGGCCAAGAGCGCGTTGTATGCCTTTGACCGAAGTTGGGGGTTCAAGGTTGAGAATTATCACAACCTTTTTGGAATCCGGTTCCTTGCCGGCTTTAAAAACCACGTAGCCCAATAATACCCCCTTCTGAACCCCAAGGTAAACCTTGGCGGGGTTTAAGGAGAGGCGGTTTTGACGGCACCGCACAAAACACTCACGCAACATTGCGTAGTGATCTAATTCACTTGTTTGGGTGCTAAAGTTGTCAATGAAGAACAACATGGACTTATGAAGGAGATCAAAAAAGATAGAAGTCATGACCCGTTGGAATGCCGAGGGTACGTTGCACAAACCGAAGGGCATGACCACATAGATGAAGGTCCCCAAGAGGTTGTGAAAGCGGTCTTGTGATAATCATTGGGATGGATGGAACTTGGTTGTATCCCGAGTATCCATCTAGAAAGGTGTAAAGCTCATGCCCCGCCACTTCATCCAATATTTGGTTCACAAATGGAAGGGGGAAATGATCCTTTTGAGTGGCTTTGTTTAAACGACAATAGTCAATGCACACCCTTATTTTTCCATTTTTCTTCTTTACAAGCACCCTAGGGGACACCCAATCCGTGATTTCCACCGGTTTAATGAAGCCCGCCTTTAAGAATTTTTCCAACTCGGCTTACACCACGAGGTGGAGGAGGGGGTTCATCCGGCGTTCCTTTTGCCGGACCAATATGGACCCTGGGATTAAGGGGATCATGTGTTAGGCAATTTCCGGTGGGATACCCTTAAGGTCTCTATAAGACCACGCGAAAATATCCCGGACAAGACCCTTGAACCTCTCAAGCTCTTCCGGGGGTAATTGAACCCCATTTTGATGGGGCGGGGCTCTTCGCACTTTAGAGACACGTCTACATCTACACAATCATTGATTGGTACCGTGACCGGGTTGGCGGGACCGTGGTAACAATCACTTGGTACCACGGGGTAAATAGGTAAATTGGAACCTACTTCCAAGTTAGTGCAGGTTTTGCAGAAGTGAAGGGGAGGGGGGAGGATTTCCTCCTCATCCATTAGTCCTTCAAAACCAAAACATTGGGTTCCGTCGATCTTGAGGTTGTATACCACCTCGTATTTGACTTTGTCAACCAAAGTTGTCATTCCGTGGTATTGGTCAACCGAGTCTCCTATGGCTCTCATGGTAGAGATGATGTTCACAGTATGCACCCTTGGGGTATCCCGGTCCTTGGGGTTTTCCCGAAGCCATGCCGTGAACTCACCATCATCCTCCCAATCATAGAGTTTGGGACCGAGGTTTTTGATCGGGCCTGGATCAATGGGGGGTTTTCTTGACACAAGCGTAGGTTGCACTAGCCTAACCCCTTCGTCATCGGTGGCCGCTGGTACCTTTCGCCCCTCTATAGGTGCCTCTATAGACACGGGGACCTGGGACCCGATGGTCACAACCAACCGGTTATCCAACGGACCAAACTTGACACTTGATTGATTGATGGACCAACGCTCGGAGGCGTTGGCCCGCCTCAACCAATCTCTCTGTAGAAGAAGGGAGTAGGCGGCCTTCTTAGCTTCAAGCGGCAAAACGTGAAAAGTAAGCGTGTAAACCTCACCACCCGCCTCCATTTGGCATTGGGTAATCTCGCCTAGAGGGGTGATGGGCCCTTGATCCGCTACCTTGACAATATAGGGACACGGACCGGTGATGGAAAGACTAAGTTTCACCATCGTGGTGAGGGGCATGATGTTAATGCCACTTCCATTGTCAATGAGGGCCCCCGGAATAACCCGATCCAAGATCGAGACATCAATTTTGAGGGCGCCGTCATCAATTAAGGGGCTTGCATAGATCTTAGCGGGGGAATGTAGAGGTGTGAGCGGTAAGCGGTGAGGTCCAAGATGGCATGGGTAGACGTGAACATTTTAAAAATTTTCTGTAAGAGATAGGGATCCTATGACCATTGATTTAAGCGTTTTTAAAATTTTAAGGATTACGTTAGTCCAATTGAGTACCCCAAATCCGTGGATTTAGATCCTATTTCCATGTGAATGTGATCATGGCTCCATTTTATAAATCATTAAGGAGGGGAGCTGGCCCCGTATTTAATTGTCGTGTAGAAATTAGGGCTAACGTCATCGATCCCAAATCATATGAAATTGGAGGTCACCATTGTCTCTCAATATGATTTAATATTTTTTGCACACTTTTATTTGAATTATGGGATCGAAATTATATTTTATTTTAGTGACATTTAAATTGGAGTAGTGATTTTTACATTAGAATTAGGGTTGACGTCATTATTTTCCATTACAATGTATTGACTTTCGTGAAGCACTTAGTGTAGGTTTAGATATCAACGATAATCACGATAAGTAATAATTCAATACCAAATTCAAGAACACAAAAATAAATAGTATATTATGGCAATCACGAATACATGGCGCTACCAAGTCGAGTACCTATCGGAAAACAAAGCACATACTATGCTGAAGGTGTAGCACCATTGAAGTGCAGGTCACACTCATTAGCCTCAAAGTCAATATACTTAAGCACACTATTACTATAACGTGGACGTGTAGTGTCAGAAAAATTGGAGATGGTGCTTCAACAAACTCTTGAGCAAGACGCTCAGCGTAGGAAGGTAGGGTGAATGCTGATAGAGGGCTATTGTAGATATGAGTGTTGCGAGTCAATCGCTCTTTGAGACCTGCGATGCTAAAAGTACAAAGAAAGTCAGTACAATATATTTGTAAGAGTAGAATACAAAATTGAGAAAGAAAATAGACGATGATACCACGCACCAATAAACTTCCGTGGCTTCTTCACTGGCGGTTCGTCAGAGTCATAATCTGCGGGTAGGTCTGATTCTTCACTTTCTTCATCACCGGGAGGACCATTCTTGTGTTCCGCTAGTACACCATCAGAGATTTCTTCGTCAGGTTCCATGGCGATCAGGTGTCGGTTTGAGCGCGCGCAAGCAATTACAGATGCACCTAAAAAATCAGAAGCGCACGTTAGAAATGCAAAATGTATAAACAAAGTCTAAAGTTGCGTTTACGGATACGTTACCTGTACTTGCGCTCGAGTCGAAGACTATACCCCCGTCGTCCGTGAGACAATCTACGCAACATTGAATGAAAGAGGGGACCTTCTCTCGCGAGCCTCGCCATGGCGTACCGTCTGGACGAGTACGCAATGTCTCTTTGTCTGCAAAGTTAGAGAGGTGGTCTTCCTCATCAGGTATGATTGCCCAACCCGCGCATGCGTGTGCCACTTGTCGAGTTTGGAACTTCGAAAAAAAGTCATTTCGAACATAAACTTTGATATGAAAGCAGTGAGTCTGCAAAACACAAGTATAGATATATTAACATAAAAGCATAGAAGGCAATAATCATAAATTGTGAGAATGGAAACTACAAACTGCTCTGTACCTCTTTCAGGTTCGGTACGGTAGAGGTCATTGGGAGTGGATTATATCCCCACCAGTCTCGAACAACACAAAAACTATATGTATGGAATTTGGAATCGAGAGTACGCTCGATTCTACGACATTTGGGATGCATCACAAGAATGGCTCCAACGTCTGTCAAGTGGTAAGCGGCAAAGATAAAAAGGTTCTCAAAGTAGTTTTTATCACGCCGGTTCTAGGAAGGAACTTCCGTTGGAGACACACCCGGTACATGCAAGTTCTCTGGAGCGTCTGCAACAATGAAATCAATCCCTGGATGCTTGGGATCATACTCCATTGCCGACCACGGGTACTTTTGGTCTTTTCCAATCTGATATAGAAGTCAACAATTAGATAGTGGCTAATAGATTCACAAGTATAAAACATAATTAGGGAGATTATAAATGACAAATGTACGAAATACTACCTTCTTGATGTCTTGGACGATATCAAGGATTTGCGAATCCCACTTTCCATTCTTCGACGATTGATGGACCAGATCTTCAATGTTCCCCTTCTCGAGATACATAGGCAAAGTGACTGTAATTTTTGACGAAGAGCTGCTACCAATGTGATTGGGTTTCGGAAGAGGGCGTTTGGCAAATTTTGGCTGACTGAGACGGCGAGGAGACTGCGGAGAGTTGTGGTAAAGGACACAAGAGGGGATCTCGCATTCATAAGTCCACCTCCAAAAACCTGAGTCAGACGTGCACCACGTCGAACAACATTGACTGTCACACCATGTGAAGTTTGAGTAAGATCAGGGTCCTCGAGACCTTCCAGTTGGAGAGGAGCGATTTCTCCGGACTGTTGTTGAGGATCTTCTTCAGGATCCGCAATAGCGTTGCATCGCTTCTTCTTTGCTCGAGCTTTGGGTAGTGCAGCCGGGAACGGTGGTGGAGAGCATGAGACAGGTGCGCTTGGTAGAATCGAGAGGTCGTCGTCGTTGTCATCATCGATCTTTATGGCTGCATTGCCAGCTACAAGTGCACCGAGGTTTTGAACAAGTTCTTTCTCCTCCTTGTGCACAAAGTTAGCGTGACACTCAACGAACCAACCCTCCGTCATCAACTGTGCGTTAGTAAATTGCCTCTTTTGGGATTCGGAGAAGATGCTGGAGGGATCGTTTGTGACTGCAACGTCTTCCAACTCCAAAGGAATGGACCATGAAGCTAATGCTCCCTTTGCAACAAGCTCTTGCTTCAAGTACCTACAAACAGAAGAGCAAATTGAACAACGGAATCAAAATAATATGTAAAACAGTATTTGTTAGTAGATAACAAGCTTACTAGCGGTCGGCATACCGGAATAACAATCGTTTGATGGTGACTTTGCCACCCCCAATCTTAAAAATATCTGTGCCTTTGATGAATTTTGGGCTGGCATTTGAAGCAAGGTAGTTGGCGAATGCCTTCTCCCAGTATAGCAACCTCTACTTCTCGACATATGCGGAAAGCTTGAGAACGACGTCAGACCACTGAATGTTGAGATTCTCTTTCTCGATAAGATTCTCCAATTCACTTTCAAGAGATTTCTCCAACTGCTTATACATAGAACATGTTGAAAAATATATTACTCAAATGGCAATAGTAAGGTAAACACAGAAGTAGGGACAAAATTACCTGTGCCCATAGAGAAGCACGATGAAGAAATGTAATCAATCTTTTATCCTTCATAGGGCGGTCCTCCGGGAAGTGGACTGATCAACGAACATCGTTTAGTGAGTTCCACCATTGCAACCACTTTGCCTTGAAATCGAAGTGAACATTGGTAGTTGCTACCATGTGCAAGCGATCAATTGTCATATCCGGTTTGAGGTTTTTGCTGTCGTGTGCATAAATCTGCACCCAATACGGATTGGAATACTGAATTTAGTATTGGAAAGCAATAATGTATAGGCGCAAAAAGAATATTAAAAAGTCACATACACACCTCTTTTGGAAATACTCTCGTAACTCTCCCAAGATTGTAATTCGCCACTGCGACCATCTTGTCAAAGTTTTTGCCACAAATTGCCTTGATTTCTGCTTTGATGGCATTATCCATGGCACTCCATACTCCCGGCCCGGTTTGCTTATCTTTCGAGACAGTGGCATAGTAAGCAGTCTCGGCATCGTCCGATGCTTTGGCTAACCTCCTCTATACAAAGCAAAACCAGAAATAAGTTGATGCGAAAAATGAAATCATATATTCAAGAGAAAAGCACGTTTAAGGAGAACTTACCGAATATAAAAACTTAACGAATACGTCTAGGGTGATTGGGTACCAAGTTTCTTTTTTCGCCTTGGCGTTCTTGCAGATTTTCGCCTTGGCGTTCTTGTAGTCCCTCGGACTTATGAGGTCTTTGAAATCATGCATTTTCAACTTACCAAATTTCCTCATGCGTTGAAGTTCAGCACATAGGCTATCTTCAACATGGTCATGTTCAGTAGACCTACAGATTAGAATAAGAAATTAGTAACGTTAAAGGGAGATAAATTATAGAACAAATTCAAGTTTAAAAATGAGATTTCCTCTTACCAGTTGATGTCATTCATAACGTCGAGGAGCAAATTGCTCTCTCCGCGAGCATCAAGGATGAAATAGTCGACCGAAGTATGCCACGAAGCATCCAGCTTATGGTACCTTTCGATGTGCCGCATCCACGCCGTAACACGATGGTTACCTTCGTAAACATAAAAGTACTTGCCGATGAGATGATGGAGATCCGGATCCGACCGCAACGTTTTGTCGAACTCGTCATTAGCCTCTCTCCAAAGTGTATCCGTAAACACATCATCTTCGGCATCAACAATTTATTTCTCTCCCTTTCTTATCAAAGGGAGAAACGTACATGACCCGGTCGCCCTCGCAATAGCCTTTGTTGAACTCATTCTCTAATTTTCTGACGTCTTGCTCCGATATTGGTCGAACCTTAGAATAACAAACAAGGCGACACAATGGAATCATCATGCGAGATTTCTTAACTGGTTTGAAACGCAACCTGTTGATGATGGTGATTGAATCACTCTTGTGAATCATTTGCATCTCGTTTGCACTCTAGTCTGGATCTTTGTTTTGGAGATGAGGGGGCATGTGAACAATCCCGACGTTGACACCTCCCGGCAATGCAGGTTCCTCATCATCGGAAAGAGAATCGTGTCCATCATCAGCATCTAATGTTTGAGGGAGTTGGGTAGTTTGTGACGGACTTTCGTGGGAAACTACATCGCTCGAGCCTTCTAGTATTTATTGTTGAGGAACGATCCCGTCATCACCAATGATGTTTTCATTTTGGTCGGTAAGCGGCGGTTGGACATCCTCTTCTTCCTCTAGCGGAGAAGCTGGTGATAATTTCATCTGGCAGGAAAAACATCTAGGTACAACAACGCACGTACATAGTAAGAATATGTCAAAAAGGTAATCAGAGGTAAATAGAATCATAAAATTGTTATATGATAAAGTTAACAAAAAAGTAACATATAATGTGGACAATAATCTATTTAGACTTGGACTTCGCTGCAAGTCGAGGTGAACGTCGAGGAGCAAGTCAGGCCAATGTCTTGGCTTTGAGACGACGTGCTTTTCCTTGTGCGTAATAGTTACGCATGTAACTTGCTCATGCGACCCGATCAACATCATCACTTGAAGTGTGACGGACACGAGAAGCAGGAGGGGGCGTTACTGGAACCGACAACAAAGGTACTGCTAAACGCCAAGACTCAACTACTTTTTAGACATGGGCTCTAATTTCTGAAAAGTCGCTATCCGCGTCAGATTCTTCTTCCTTCACAACGGAAACTTTTTTCAGACAGTTCAGAGGATCCTGCAATCTCACACACCAAAATTTAGGAACTCAAATATCAACTAACAAATTAAATTAGCCAACAACAATAATTGATATTTGCCTTTACATGAAAAACAAACTTACATCAACAAAATCATTCTTTAGTCTACACAATGATTTCAAAAATTTGATAACAACATACTCTACTCTACAACTCAATGAACAACCACAACCACCAGGGACCAGACAAAAATGACCAATGTGATGTCAGCCATCGGACGTGTTCAATGGAAACCTACGACGCGCAAGTATCGAAAGAGAAAACTCAACGATGACCAAAACAAAGATCCCGGTCCTCCGAGGTCAGCCTTGCGTCGACGCAAGACTGAGACTTCTCGGACGAATTCATCATAACCACCAACAAGTTTCATGAGCCTTTACACATGATCTCAAGTGAGACCACCGAACGGGCTCATTGACAACCACGAGCAGCTGATTATGGATCTCAAAGGAGACTACCAAACTCGTTCAATAGTAACTGCGAGCTGCTGGTTTGAGAACGAATAGCAAGCATGATAATCAAAACTTAACCACAGGGAGTGTGACAAGAAAAAAAATTTGAAAGTTGAGGCCCTCCGAGGTCAGCCTTGCGTGGACGCAAGACTGAGACCCCACGAAAGAATCCATCATAACCACCAACAAGTTTGCTCAGCCTTCCCGCATGATCCCAAGGGAGACCACCGAACTGGCTCATTGGCAACCACAAGCAGCTGGTTTGGGCAGGAAGATGACAGCTACGATCAAAACAGAGTATTCCGGAGAGTGTGACAAGAAAAATAAATTTGACTGTCCACGTACTCCGAGGTCAGCCTTGCGTGGACACAAGACTGACATTCCTCCCAGGAATCCATCATTACCACCAAGAAGTTCGCATCAGCCTTCCCGCATGATCTCAAGGAAGACCACCGAACAAGCTGAAAAGCAACCAAGAGAAGCTGGTTTCAGCAGTAACAACACACATGATGATCAAATCTTAACCACAAGGATTGCGTTTACGAAAAAATTGGCAGTTCAGGCCCTCCAAGGTCAGCCTTGCGTGGACCCAAGACTGAAACTCCTCCCAGAAATCCATCATAACTACCAACAAGTTCACATGAGCCTTCTAGCATGATCTCAAAAGAGACCACCGAAATGGCTCATTGACAACCACGAGCAGGTGGTTTCAGCACAAAGAGGACAGCCACGATCAAAACAGAGAATTCCGGAGAATGTGACAAGAAAGAAAAATTGACAGTTCAGGCCCTCCGCGGACAGCCGTGCATAGACGCAAGACTGACACTACTCAGAGGAATCCATCAAAACCACCAACAAGTTTGCATCACGCTTCCCGCATGACCATCGAACTGGCTCATTCGCAACCACGAGCAGCTGGTTTCAGCACAACCAGCAAGCATGATGATCAAATCTTATCCACAGGGAGTGCATTCACGAAAAAAATTGACAGTTCAGGCCCTCCAAGGTTCGCCTTGCGTGGACGCAAGACTCAGACCCCTCGGAAGAATCCATCATAACCACCAACAAGTTTGCTTAGCCTTCCCGCATGATCTCAAGGGAGACCACCGAACTGGCTCAATGGCAACCCCAAGCAGCCGGTTTGGGCAAGAAGATGACAGCCACGATCAAAACAGAGTATTCCGGAGAGTGTGACAAGAAAAATAAATTTGAATGTCCAGGCACTCCGAGGTTAGCCTTGCGTGGACACAAGACTGACATTCCTCCCAGGAATCCATCATTACCACCAAGAAGTTTGCATCAGCCTTCCCGCATAATCTCAAGGGAGTCGACCGAACTGGCTCATTGGCAACGACAAGCAATTCGTTATAGATATCAAAGGAGACCAACGAACTGGCTCAATAGCAACCGCGAGCAACTGGTTTCAGAACAAACTGCAAGCATGATAATCAA
Source organism: Bryum argenteum (assembly GCA_037043015.1). Classification (NCBI taxonomy): domain Eukaryota; kingdom Viridiplantae; phylum Streptophyta; class Bryopsida; order Bryales; family Bryaceae; genus Bryum; species Bryum argenteum. The sequence goes on along the minus strand of CM073321.1, from coordinate 32,416,280 downwards.
AACTTAACAACGGGGAGTCTGACAAGAAAAAAAAATTGAAAGTTGAGGCCCTCCTAGGTCAGCTTTGCGTGGACGCAAGACTGAGACCTCTCGGAGGAATCTATCATAACCACCAACTAGTTTGCTGAGCCTTCCCGCATGATCTCAAGGGAGACTACCAAACTCGCTCATTGACAACCACGAGCAGCAGGTTTCAGCAGGAAGAAGACAGCCACGATCAAAACAGAGTATTCCGGGGAGAGCGACAAGAAAGAAATATTGACAATTCAGGCCCTCCGAGGTAAGCCTTGCGTGAACGCAAGACTGACACTACTCAAAGGAATCCCTCAAAACCACCAACAAGTTTGCATCAGGCTTCCCGCATGATCTCAAGGGAGACCACCAAACGGGCTCATTGGCAACCACGAGCAGCTGGTTTCAGCAGGAAGAAGACAGTCACGATCAAAATAGAGTATTCTGGGGAGTGCAACAAGAAAGAAATATTGACAATTCAGGCCCTCCGAGGTCAGCCTTGCGTGGACGCAAGACTGACACAACTCAAAAGAACCCCTCAAAACCACCAACAAGTTTGCATCTGGCTTCCCGCATGATCTCAAGGAAGACCACGGATTTGGCTCATTTGCAACCACAAGCAGCTAGTTTAAGCACAACCAGCAAGCATGATGATCAAATCTTAACCACGGGGAGTGCTTTCACAAAAAAAATTGACAGTTCAGGCCCTCCGAGGTTAGCCTTGCGTGGACGCAAGTCTAAGACCCCTTGGAGGAATCCATCATAACCACCAACTAGTTTGCTCAGCGTGCCCCCATGATCTCAAGGGAGACCACCGAACTGGCTCATTGACACCCACGAGCAGGTTGTTTCTGATCTCAAGGGAGACGACCAAACTGGCTCATTTACAACTACGAGCAGCTGGTTTCAGCAAGGAGAAGACTACTACCATCAAAACAAAGAATTGCGGGAGCTGTGACAAGAAAAAAATTTGACAACAGACGACCGAACTGGCTCAATGGTTTCGACGACCAGCAGGTTTCAGAACGAACAATGCAAAAAAAGTTTGTTGGCCCAGCACTAGCAACTAGCAACGAAGTGAGATCCTCGATGAACATAAGAGGAGCAAGGGGGAGATTCTGGAGAGCATAACACACCTTGAATTTGCTTGAGTGCCAGTTCTTCAGCTTCGCACGAGATTTCAACGGTTCTCCAAGAGCAGAATAACGACTTCTACAAAATTCATCCCAAACGGCCGATTCTGAATCAGTACTCACATTCTGCAGATTTGTTTGAATGTTCTCCCCCCCGCTTTGCACTCCCTCCTCCTCTTCGATTGCGTTCGTCATTTCTTCTTCCTCTAAAATTGCTACTCCGCCCTGCAATTTGTTATTGTATTCGATGAAGTAGACATATACTTTCTCTCACAGATTCCACTACAAGACAAACATTTGAAATCTCCATTCTATTTTCTACTCGCATCTTCTTCTGTCAGTGCTACATCGAACTCTACTCCAAAAATTTGATGCCAAGCATGAGCAATGTGCTGCGCTTCTCAGGCAGGCGCTAGGGTTTTGGCACTTTGGCAAAGATGTCACGCTAGGGTTTCAGCCGTTCGGCTTTGCAATACAACCAGGTACTTCAAGTCCGCCGAGCGCGCGTCATTGTCGGCGCCCGGCGAGCCCGAGTCATTGCCCCGGCCACTTCGAAGCGCCGGCCTAGTCAGCGTGGAGCGCCGGCCCATGCCGAGCAAGTGCAATGTGCTGTGACCCGGTGTGTAGCGCCGGCCCAGCCATACCGGCCCTGACTTACCGGCCCCCCCCCCTCCCACCAAGCAGCCTTACCGGCCTGCTCAAGAGGAGGACTCTATTTTGTTTTCTTTTTCGTTTTTTTTTACTTTATTTTTTTCTATGCACACCTGAATATTTACATTATATAGGTGGAAAAAAAAATTAAAAATAATATAAAAACACAACCGTAAGGAAAAATCAGTTACGAATATTTTTCTTGCCTACGTGGCAGCCAGACCGTCTAGACTAAGGATGTGAAGGCTAAGATAGGCCCAGTTTCATTCATGACACTTAGGAGAAAGGTCATATCAGTTACCTCCTCCTCTAAAACTCGATCACTGTTGTCCTTCTCTTTCTCCAAAGCAGTGAGATCCTTCAATGGATCTATTTGCTCTTCGTCATCAGGACTATCTCTACCATCCTCCTCATCATCGCCAACGCTTACATTTTCATCCCCATCATCTTTGTAAGTCCTACCTGCATCATCCTAGTTTTCAAAAAAAATGTCAATTACCACAAAGTACACACTTTACAACGTTCAAACTTTGAGATATCAACAAACCTGTCTTTTGGAATCGACCGCAACACCATCATCACCAATGTAATAACTGAGAGACTCGCTCCATATTGAGGTTCGTCTCCCACGCTCTAGCTCATCGACTATGCTCTTCCACTCCGACAGTCCTTGAGATTTCTCCGTCTCTGCGACCTCCACAACCGTATCAAGATTGATAGACCGCATCTTCACACTCCGCCTAAACTCTGGCCCAACCTCTTCATCGTCTCCGTCGATACCCGCAAGACCACGCTCGTCTCGACTTGACCGAGACACTCCCCCCTTACGCTAAGCGCTCCGCTTCAGCGCCTTTGTATTACTAAACCTTGTCCCACCCCTCATTTTCTTTCTCTTAGGCATACTCTCATTTGATCTCTCAGATCTGTGGCTCATAGCATCCATGACCTCTAGTCCTCGTAGAAACAGACACAACTGGAATGGACTCAAATCTTGAATCACCAAAAACACAACAGACAATGAAAGGGTCGATATAGTCGTCCTCCCTCTATTTAAACACTTTACACTACCATGCGACGGACCTAGTACCTTTATTTGATCATTAATTATAGCAACTGCAATGACGGCTCGCAGAGCGCCATACATGACAGTATCTGACAATGAATGCTAATTAGATTTTTAAATAAATATCCAGCTACTCTGACAAAGACGGCCGCCGTAACTTTTCCAAAATTAAAGACTGCACTATTTAATTATCTTGTTTAATCTTGCTCATTCACTGTCATGATCTAATTTCATGAAATAAACCAACTAGGTAATTTAATACACTTCATGTACTACTCAATTATTACTTAATAACGCTACCTTCAAATTCTACCAAATAGGGACTCTTAGTAGCCTCTTCTTTCTATTATAAATACCTCCAAACCTATGGTTCAGGTTTCTCTCACCTTCACACAACACATCTCCTCTCGCTCGCGATCAAGCACAATGGATTCAATTCTGAATGTCATAGAGATTACTTCCAGCATGTCGACCGCTCCTACACGCATTCTACCTAGGCCAGATGGCGTGGCTCTTGTCACGCCCCAATGGCTTGCCCTTCGGTTTGGATACGATGAGACTTCCTTATGGTTAGAGCGCGAGGTACTAGACCCAGGTACTCTTCTTGTCCAGTACTCCGAGTTTGAAGCACATGTGCTTCACAATAACAACAGCACTATTTGGAAGCTTAGACCAGGCAAATATCGCCTCTATGGTATTACGGAGTTTGTTATGAATGCAAGTACTGTTCTCTTAACTCCTCGTACTTCTTCTACTATGTCAAATGCACCTCCGCTCCTAGCTCGTGTCAAAATCGAACCAGGCCGCTGTGTTAGTATAGATTTGTCAGATTCCTCTAGCGACGAAAAAACATCTCCCGTTCAAACCTGTCCCCTACGTCCAAGCTCCCTTCTCCGAGTCCAGTTTCGATCCCCTCTCTAGATTTAAGTCCTTCGCCCTTTCCACTATCAGAGACTAGAAAACCCAAAAAAATTCTACCTTCTCTTCTGAAACTCAGTTCCATGTCAGGTAGCAAAACTATCTTGAAGAAAATCAACTTTGAAACCATCCGTACTCTCTGTACTCCATCTCTTCCTCCGTCTTTCAATGGAGATGTTCTATACATCCTACCTCCCGTCACCCCCTCATTTGTTCATAGGAATGCCAAGTCTATGGAAGGAATGGACAAGCGCTTTGATGGCCATGTCTAGACGAGAACGATGACCACAAACATCAGCAACACCCTTGACTTATCCTTTCGCTATTCAAGTTGTGTGGGTCATTTGCAGTGCCACAATCAAAATTGCGATTTCTTGGAACGACCGGATCGGACTGCAGGAGTAAACGAGGTGGAGTTCGAAGGCATTACCAAAGATCGGTTTGCGGTTGGCGAAGTTCCTCCACCATCCTCCACCATTGTCTGTAAGATTTGCAAACAACCTCCAGTCTGTGTTGCTCAGTGCTCCGCTAGAATCTTCTATATCTTTGGGAATGATGATCAGGAGCGTGCTTGTATTCATCTCGGTACCCACGAACACCCTATCAAGGTCGGAGTGTATAGATGCACAAAAAAGAAGATAGATGAGTTATTAGAGGAGCATGTATACCGAAATCCCCAAGCAACAGTTTCCAAAATCGTCATAGAAACTAGCAAAGATCTGTTAGGAAATATCCTACTCCGTGATGAAGGTGATCCTATAACCTCGCAGCTTTCTCTCCAAGAGTTAGAGCCAGTTTTCGAACAATGTAAAGAGTTGAACTCTCCTGCCATACGGCACCGTGTCTACACCTTCAGATATTTGCGCAGGTATGGAGTTCTAGATGGGATGACCAAGCTTGGCAACTGGGCCTTTGTGCAACGAAACATGTTCCCCGGCCAAGGAGACGACTCCGATAAAGTCTTTATTTTCAAGATGTCCGAGGTCGGCCCTGCTAGCGGTGTTGATCTTGTCAGCTGAATGCAACCTAGCAGCAACCTCTCCCACGCTTGGATGATGTTCGACCCCGTCAAACGAGTCAAAAACTGGACCACGATGGCGTGCCACGTGTACGACTCCCGATACCAACGCATTCTAACTATTGCGTGTTGTGATTTCCAGTCCGAGGATAGAGAAGCTCAACTCGTATTTTGGAAGAACCTAAACCATGTTATGGCTAGGCACGGAGTACCCAAGCCCGAGTTTCAAGGATTTATGGCTGACAGTGCTCAAACTAATTAGAATGTTGTGCGCATCATTTATGAGTCAGGGAACCCTACAGTCCCCATGGAAGGTCGTGAATGAACGTGTTACTTCCATTGGACGCAATCCCTTGAGAAACACACCAAACAATACATCGTTCACGAACTACAAGATCAACACAAGGTTCTTTGTAAGCAATACAAAGACGCCCGCATCATGGAAGAGGCTGAGACTCGCTACTGGGCCATTTGAGCGTGGTGGCCGTCATCGAACGCCACTTCTGAAAGTGGGCTCCAACACCTAGGCCATTGACTAGCCTATTGGCATTTCCGCTACAGACAATGGGTGGATTTATGGAATTAGTGAGTTTCCTTACCTATACTTTTTATTACTTATTTCTGATTTGGTATTCCTATTTTCATTATATAAGTAAATGTTCATGGTTCTTTGTTTAGATTTCAAAAATTACGTTTCTGTAAGAAACAATCGCAGACTCAAGAAAAACAAAATTGTTCAATCATGTATTAAATTGTGATGGGGAAATGCAATGCAGGAAAAAAAATACTCCCCAGAAGAGTTAGCGGAGATGTTGTCGTGTAACCTTGCTGAGACGGTACACAACAAATGGTTACAAGTGTCTGGCAATAAGGGAGGGGACCTTTACGTCGCCGCTGTTGACGATTATGTTCGCGCATTCCTCCAAGTAGTGGCTTATTTTCAATTCAACAATGGTGGCGAAGGTGGTTGTCGCCCATCTACAGAGGAACTTCAACTTCGCGCCGCCCGACGCAAAGCTCTTTGAACTGCCCAACGCAAAGCTCAACGAACAGGAGATCCATTAGATATCAACAAGGCAGTAATGAATTTTCCGGAAGCTCAAGTTTTCTGTACTCGTGACGCCCACTTGGAGGGAGCCGAGGTCTTTGGTACAAAGAAACAGAAGGCAAAGGTTCCAATTGGAGCTGAAGAGGAAACACATCGACTTGACATTGTGAGCTTCTCACGACCTCAAATTGGGAGAAGGGTTACCCGAGCTTGTGCTGTAAGTTTGGATACTATCTACGAGGAAGACGAAGTTCAAGAATGCCCCATGCAACCATCTACTTCTCCAGGACCGCGTATCCAACGCGTCACCGCTATGCAAGAGACTAAGGTGAACGAGAGGTTGTGGGACATTTCTCGACTCAACGACACATATTCCAAGGCTTGTTGGGCAAATATGGCAGTGACTAAGAAGAAATGTACATCACGCATAGTTCAGAACGGGAAGGCTACCCCGGCTCCAACTTACATTGGAATATGAAAGCCTCCTCAGCGCAGCCGCAAAGTAGAAGAACAATTTTTTTTTTTGTGCAGACAATATTGAGAGGTGTGTAAAGGGTTATCGTCGGAGATGGGTTGAGCAATTCTCTCGGACCCAAGATCGACCACCTATCCCTTCAGTATGGCCTGTCAAAATAGGGACAAATCTGACACGTAGCGAAATCGAGGCATTGGAGAATGCAGGATTCCAACTCCCACAAAAGGAGCGCCTTCCCATACACCGGACATTCAATAACATTGTCCCTCCACGGGAGTTGTCACACATCCGGGTGCCGGACGATGCGAATGTTTTTTCCAAATCAAGAAAATCGAAGAATCTCCGTCGAGTCACTTCTGCAACACCGAAGTTGATGAAGGGAGTCGATTCAGCTCGGGCTTTGCAAGCCACCATACTCAAGGTGACCATGATACCGCAGCCTGGTTTTGGTTGTATTGTCGACTTGGAGTCGGATTCGGGGTCAATTTATCAAGTTTCATTAAGTGCATTGCCTAATTGTACTTGCCTAGTGATGAAGGACACAATTGCTAAGTTGGGTAGGAAAGGATGTTCATATAGACCGTGTAAGCACCTTTACTATATCTTTGTTAGGGTCTGTAATTTTGATGCCGATAGCGACCTTTTTATCCACGCACCTACCTTTAGTTTCAATGAGGTGAAAAGGATTCTAGAGTGTGGAGTCTTAGACTATGTCATAGACTAGAGGACACCCTACACATACTCTATATGTTATACTATAATATTGTCTCTTTCCTATCTTATTTACTATTATTTCACAATTTAGTGAAAATCAATATATATAATTATACATGTTCCAAAATCACTGTTCCTATTTAAGAGATTTTATGCTTGTAAGTAGGTATCATGGACATGTAATCTTATTGTTTTAAGGTCAAGAATGTCTCTATGTGCATGTCAAGCATGCATAATTGTAAAATTTTGTCTCTCGAATTCCGCGGGTTTAGGGTCCAAAATCCACAGTAATAAGTCAAGAATATTCAAATATTCTTAGGAATATTCTTTTAAAAAATTAAGTACTTTAAGTTCTATTTTAAAGTATTATATTGGCTTGATAGTAAAAGAGTAACGAAACTCAAATTTAGAAGTACTGCAAGTGCCAATTGAATAGTAATATTGGTAAATATGGCATAACAAAATGGGTTCAAACTATGGTATATTCTCATATATTTCCATAATCTTTCTAAATAAATTTAAATGTAAAAGCTCCACAAATTTACCTAAATTTGAGATTTTATTTGTTCAAAATCTTGTTTTATGTACATGTATGAAGGAACTAAGGCAATATCTCACTAAGGCATTTGGATTTTAAATACGATAATTTATTTATTTATATTTTTAGGCCAATCAATGTTTTAATGAATTGAGAGAAATACACTCATGAACACAAGTAGCTTGCTACTTGGCAAGGGAATCATTACAATAATTTTGCCTATGCCTTTTTAAAATTATAATCAGAAAAATAGCCTAAGGTGCTCACTAAAATAAATGACATAAATTCATACATGATTGTATGGGTTATTTATTTATACCACACAATCACGAAATGATTTGGAACCCAACCCAAGCAATAAAAATTACTTAGAATTAAATAGAAAATCTTCTAAAGTGTAGATGAAAGGGAACAATTGACGAGCTTGCTATGTAGGAGGAGTCGATAACGTGTCTGACGCAGTCAAGGAGTAGAATGTACTTGAATATTGTTGAAAGAGGAAGTTACTATACCAACTACTCAAGGAAACGACGAAGTAAGTGCAGGATGGAAACAATTCTAAATTCAGTTATTTGCTGGTCCGTTTAAATTGCATGCCCTCTGACGCCAGCACACATCTTTCTCTGCAGCTTTCCAAGCAGATCTTCCTCACCAATATTCTACAAACTTGCATTTCACGGAAATGTACATTTTCTACAAATGTACATTTCACGGAAATGTACATTTTCTACAAACATACATTTTACATAAATATACGTTTGCTACAAATGTACATTTCACATAATGTACATTTTCTACTAACGTACATTTCACAAAATTGTTCCTTTTAAATTAAATAATATTACTTTTCATTCATCTATATTGTGATCTAATTTCTAAACTCTTTTTTTGAAGTTCATTTTTTGTGAGATAAGTGTTTTTGCAAGGACTCATGGTATTTTGACACATAACATACACTTTTAGAATTTACCTATGTACCTTCACTTAGTTACCTAGGCACATTGCAAATGGTTTGCGATGTGCTAGTCACGTGGAGCACATTGCAAAGTGATACACTTTGTACACATCAACTTAAATTACACTACCTCTATGTCGTCATTATGGACATCAAAGTGACATCATGTCATTTAAGACACTTCTCTAAATGTTTTTTTGGCCAATTGTTACTAGTGGGAAGAGGTTGGACGACAAGGATTGCAATTCCTGGTCCCCAACTTCTACCCAATTAAGTCAACCCGAATAACAAAGAAGGAGCACTTTGGCTCGTGTACAAGTAATCCTCCTCCTCTCACCCAAGTGCTCTTGTTGAAGCTGGGACGTCCAGGGCTTTGTGGCTAATGCAAGTGATTTTACACTTGAAATACAGCCCATTTACATAGACCTTTATATTTGGTGGCCAAATGATGTTGTAATTTGAGTCTACATTAGACGGGTGTTGATACTCAGCCCGGTTGGGCACTCATTGTATGGAATCCGTTGCATGAACTTGTCATAGGGAAGTTGGAGTATCTCAACAGGAGCTGATGTTCTGCAGAACTCTTTGCCATGGATGATAACAATCATGGCCTGCTCGTCTACTGCAAAGCAATGCAAAACCTTATCAACTCCATGTGGTGTGCACAAAAAAAATATGTACCGAGCAAGAATCATGTGGGCGGTGACACTAAGAGTGGCAGTGAACCTGGTCTACTTTGAATAAGTCTTCCCATACTCTTGCCAATTTTTCATCGGACTGAACTAGGTTTTGATAAACACGAGTTTTGGTCCGTATAAGGATAGGCGAGGTAGGAGTTGATAGTGTGGCTAATTGACAGACTCTGCGTTGTGTCAACTTCCCACATTCCATCATTTGGTGTATTGAAAACTTGCATTCAGAACCGGCCGAGAGTTCTATTGTGAACCGCTTCGTCTCGTGTGGTATCGTTTGGCGCTGATGGAGATGTTGAATATGCATTATGTTTGCTTATACATACTACACAATGTTATTAGTTGTATAATTCTAACCAATTGACTTTGCGAACAAAAAACAAAAGTCTAAATTTTACTTTTTTAACCCCTAATGAAGAGTGAAGCTCGACATGGGTTATTTTGAATTGGGTTAGCCTATGAGTTACTAAATACAGATTGCGTGATTATGAACTTTGTGAGGCTTGTAGATATTCCCATATCTTTCCAACAAGATCGTCCATCCTTCAAATTCCTTTTGCTCTAGAAGGTATTCACTCTCAAAGCCTCAAAACACTATTAGGGCATGCTAAAATATGCCGATAAGTGCAGTATATCCTCATATATTCTCAAAATCTAAACCTCAATCACATAAAAATGGCGTTGTTCCAATAAAATGATGCATTTTGGGATGCTTAAAATGGATTTTTTTTAATATATATATATATTTATTTAATTATTTAAATATTTATTTATTTATTTATTTATTTATATAGAAATTCCTTGATTTGGTGGAGGACATGTATAATATTAAAAACCTCCTATTTTGCAGGCATAAATATATCTGAACTTGAGCTCAAAAATATGCCTGTAAAATGGCTTGTTATAGAACATAGCCAAAATGGCTCATGAGGGCGTTGGCAAAATAGCACAAAGAATACTGCCGTTTTAAGAAAATTGAGGTGAACAACCTAAAATCAATTAAAATGCAAAAACTTTGCAAACTCATGTAAAATGAACATTGACCTTATTTCAACTTTTGTTTTGTGAGCATGAAAAAGAGATACTAAGGCATGATTTTACTGTTTGAAGTCTCCATTTAATAATGCTTCACATGCCTTTTTCATCGTCAAAGATAAACCATTGTATATGAATTTTAGCATACCTCTTCATGAATATCGAGCTTTTCTCTAGGTTTTATAAGTTCTATAAGGGTAGAAATTATCCAGATATGTACCTAACTATCTTAAGATCAAGAATTTGAAGAGACTCTTGTTAGATTTTTCTTTTAAATTGGTTTTTTTGGCTCAAGAAACACTTCAATCCCTATTACAACAAGGAAAAGAAATCTTCTTTCAACTTAGGACGTTATGATCTCATACATGATGAAATATTTAAATCTACGATTTGGTGTACATTGAAAATGTTTAAGTACTAGATCTTAGCTACTAGATCTTACCGTTGCATACTTCAGAACATATCAAAATAATAATGTTGCATCTTGTGAGGCCAGTCTCGTTTGGGAATTAATCAGGTATACCTCCTCAAAACTCGGAAACGACCGTGAAATTGTTGATTGAGCTTTTAGGAGTTGATATTGACTACGCCCGGCTCTGTGATTACCCGCTTTCAGCCTTTGATTTGTTCGACTTCTTCGTAGACTGCAGAATTGGGAAGCCCATGAATGCCAACGGGAATATCTCCCGACCGGTGGCTCGACATGTATCAGTACGCACAACGATGACTTCAACAATGATTTGCCCTCAGTTTTAATTAGTGTTCACCGATGGTTGTCGTACCGCAAGTCCAAGCTGGTGTGAACGGGCCATGAGGTGAACTCGTCGATATTTTAGTTATTGATGAGTACTCTTCGAAGCTTCGGTGAGTGAAGAGTTCTCTTCTAGGCTTCAGTGAATGACGAATATCCTTAAAAATTTCAGTGCGTGAGTCTTCAGTGCGTTTGCACCAGCTATGGCCGTAGCCCTTGCCCCTCGGTACTGTGCAGAAATTTCACTTGAAGTTGTCCAGGGTTCGTGAGATATGTTTAACTCGTTGAAACTACTGTAAGAGTTGTGGTATTGTAAGGTCGTTGACTAAAATGCGTACAGCATGAATCAAAACAATGCTGTGATTTCGAAACCCTGTAACTGTGCCTTAACGAGGAAGATTGTCTGCTCGATCGCCTTGTTCTTAGGCTCATTGTCAATGCTGTCTAGAACTCGATTGCACAGTCTTGACTGCATGGTATGGTGGACGGGATGAGCAGATCTACATAAAGACAACACATCCTTACAGCAATATTTGAAACCGTACCACAATTTGAATTGCTCCATGATCAAAGCTCCTACGAATAAAATCAAGTTCAGGTTGCAAGCTGCAAAGCCAGAGTGGCCTCTTCGTGAGTTGGTTTTGATCAACAATAATTATGAAGCTGTAAAATTATAAAAAGAAACAAATTGCCACAATAATGTATAATTAGTGTTTGAGTTCAGTTCAGTGCTGTGGTTTGTATTTAGTAATTACAAAACTACATTACATTATTAGTGTACCTTAACTATAAACAGTTCTCAATTAGTGTAATGGACACAGATTACACCAAACAATGTACCCCACGAAACAATCAACTCAACTAACATCAAAATCATTTGAAAGCACTCAATTTGCGGACACGTCTCAAATCTTGACTGATACAAAAGAAGAGTTAAAAGAGCATGTCATTTTAGGCTCCAGATGTATTCCTTCGGAAGTAGGTTGCCTCGACATGAACGAGTAATTTTACTACTGATAACTGAGAGTCGATCAGCCCTTCAAGTTCGATGTGCAACGACACTGTTCTGCACTGGCAATCCCAACTTCCCCGGATAGCACGCCCTCATTCAGCAGTCGGGATGATGTACGTAAAGCCAACTTCTCATCTGAACGTAAGCCCTCAGTGCCTAAAGTCGCGTTGACTACAAGGAGACAGTTCGTGCTTCAATCGGCATTCAGAGTGCAACAACTGACATCCTGAGGCCAAGAAAATAATTAAGAAATGACAGCTTCTGTAGATGCGAGCCAAGTCTCCAACTCCAGCTTCAACTTCAAAGCTCATCACTCAGCAACAGGGGCTTGGAATACCAAGTGGTGGCCTCAAGAAGCTCGTCACCCTCCGATGTTGGCACCAGCCTGCTAGATCGGTAAAGCGGTACGACGGCAACACGAGCGCGACAAGCATCTCACTCCTTCCCTGAATCCAACCCTGACCAACTGAAGTTCTCTATCAAGTTCTGAGGACCTCTCAGAAGCAGGCACACGCACACGCATATGCATGCGATTCCCATAATGCTCACCAAAAACGGCCGGTACATGGTGCCCCTCACGCCACACACACTGCGAGGCAGTCGCGCGAAGTCCGCCTCTCTACAGTCCTGTGACTCCACCAACCTGGCACCTCCAACCTCGTCCCTTGACGTGCTCCACAGTGGCAACTCTAACTGTACAAGTGCTTTACCTTTCAGATGATGGTCCCACCCAGGTGCTATATCTACTGCAATGCTGTCGAGTTTCTCAAGTCCTGCTATTTTGGCTCTTACTAGTGTCACAGCTTTCATGTTGCCCCCCAACAGTGCTAAGTCAAGGGGAGTTGCTCCAGAGTCGTCTGGACAACGCACCCAGGTATGCAAGCCAGCCTACACGCATACGAATAGGATCTATGAGTCGATGCGACAGAAATCCATCATGACACTGCCCAAGATACCTCCACTCGACTGGACTCCATGTAGAAAGAACAACCCAGCAGAACCTGCCCGCTTTGACTACTTTAAAACACGAGTGATGTCATTATTTCTCAACCAAGTCCCATATGGCATAGAGCAGTAAAAGCAGACACTGAAACATCAAAAACACGCAATAAAAAACATCATCCCCACTGCTTCACTGGTAGGCACTGACCTGAAAGGAACCACTGATTAATGCATCCACGACGTCCTCTGCGTCTTTCATACTGGCAGCGATGTGAAGTGGAGTAAGACCTCCAGGTCCTCGCATGTCTGCCTTGAATAATGACCCCCATCTTCGCCTGAATTCCAGCCTCCGCTTAAAGCCCTCCAGATCTGAATCATTCATTCCGGCCAAAAATGCAGGCAAATAGTCTAGCAAAAGCTCGACCATGGACCGACTTCTATTCCTTACTGCCCGGTGAAGTAAATTGGCTCCGTCCAGCATCTCGGAAAGCTCCACGAATGTGGCATCCCAGTCGTCGTTCTCAAAAGCGATATCCAACATCTTCCTTACTAAAGCGCACCAGTTGCGTTCCACAGCATAGACTAGTAGATGATGAAATCTTGAGGACACCTGTTCCAGACAAGAAGGAAACAATGTCACTAGAATGCAAAGAAGTAGCAAGGAGCACGACATCAGATCAGAGCGTAAAAGACTTCAGATGATGGACGATACATTCAAAGTACCAACGAGAAAGACCCCACGAGCTGGTGCATGAGAAACATCAACACCATGTGTACGAAACTACCGAACTTCATGTCAAATAGGATTCATCCTTTTAACATGTCGGACCAAAAACTTCATTAGGACAAACCTGACCATCCATTTATCTTGGTGTAACGGGTACCATAGAACTTTTGATGAAATTACCTCATGGTACCTCAACCTTAAAAAGGAAAGTGGACAGATCGCCTGAGATACCTGGCATGCGGGTGAAGAGTAGTTCAGAGACCGGAAGCAACTACGTTGAAAGAACCAGCCCAGCTCATTCAGAAACTGCGCAACATCCTCCTCCTCTGCCACCCTGGCCAATTCCGTGAAATACATGACGACTGACGGGTCGTATCCACGTCGCTCAGCTACTCGCCCAGCTCTCACGGCAGCCATATCAATCTCAGCCTCCAGGGTACGTATTTCTGCACATACTACCTCATCTGCAACAATCACGGGCTTCCAGTTTCCTTGTAGTGTGTCCTGGTCCACCTTCATGACATGAAACATTCTAACAATCGTTCATCATGATTGTCCAAGTATTTGTAACATGCTCGTTTCACTACCGAATCCAGAAACTCAACACATATCCCAAAATATTACCCACAAGACTCGCATTGTATAGTGCTCACACCGCCGATTTCCATGGCAACACAGGCCTTTGGTAGCCTTCACGAAAATTGGAAAGAGGACTCTATAATCAAGTACACGAAAAAGCTAAGTACATCACTTGATATTCGTTTATCTAGCGGAGACATGACGCATACCTCGATGAAACAACGACCATACTTGCCACCTGCCATTGTGGATAGAAATATGCTTTTGTCCAAATTAAACACAGCCTGACTGCTCAATAGCATGCTGCTGGCATCAGCCAGTGGACAATCATCAGTAAAGTCTCTATCCTCCTTGTATTCAGCCGAATCCTCCAATTCACATGTATCTGTACCAGATGTAGGCAGTTCCACAACTGAGGACGCTGGAGAAGTACCATCAACAAAGGTTCGCCTGGAGGGCGCATGTTCCTCATCAATTAGTTCACGCACTACTGGACTCTGGACATCATCGCCACCCCTTTCGAAAGCTCTATCGGTCAAAACCAAGCTATCAGCTGTATCTTCAGTCTCATCAGAATCGCTAACAGAGGCCACCAACTCATAGTTGACATGAGACTGTCCATACACCTCCTCTGAAAAGTACTTCCCTCTAAAGGCACACAGCAGCCTGAAAACAAGAAACCACAAATCACGCTCAAAGATTAGTCGAGTACTAGGTCATACCGTGCAATTCACAGAACTCAGACGCACAATATACAAAACAGATGCTAAAACGATTTCTTGCCTTGTAGAAGCTCTGGTGAGGTTGAATCCCCGCACAGCTAGACGATTGGGTTGGCCAGCTACAACAGCAAGTGGTCGCACAGAAGACAGGTGAGGACTTTCCAAGGGACTGATTGTTCTACACGTAACAATGTCACCTGCAAATGCAAACAGACCGTCAAAACGCTATTCAGAATGTAAACTTCGTTTGCGTACGAACCCAAATATGATACATCTTGACATGCAGTGATCGCTTCACAATTGAACAAATACTCACCATTAACAATGAACACTAACTGCCGTTCAACCTGCACCAAAATGCGCCCGGTACACCAGAATTCACAGCCACTGCTGAGTAGTCGCTTCAAACTTCCTGGCAAGTCGCTAATCAACTGCCGCCATAATCAAGCAATAAATTATCCTCAAAAACAAACAGAAAATCACTTCACCACTAAACTACACTGTGCAATTGGGTAAAACCCAATATCGGGTGTAACTGACTATACATCATCGAGCCAGATTTCCTTGTCAGAACATATACTCGAGCTCCAAAAACACAAGATCAAAGGAATTAGAAGAGCATACAATTGAAGAAGCAGAAATCAGTTCAGATATCTACCACAGTCCACGCATTCTTAGGTATTGATAGGAAGATATTTAGAATGATGCAGCCTGGCCTGATAAACCCCTCCATATCTAAAGGTCGGTGTGATAGCCACTCATCGATCTGAAACAGGTAAATTTGACCAGGTTAAAGGCCGATCAGGAACTATCACTAGAATTATGATTTTGGCTCTTGCTTGAACCTTCTCCGCCTCAGACTTGACTGACTTGACATATCCAAAAGAAACTACACACATCAGCGCAAATTGTCAATAAAAAATTTTAAAAAACGATTCTGAACGTCGTACAAACGCAGAGGTACCTGACTTCGAAGCCCCTCCGGGAACTCTCCAGGATGTTTGTCAAAAAGCTTCAAAGATATTCGACTATTCTGCAAAACTCACAAATACCAGCCACAACATGATCAAACCAATGAACGACCGAACGTGAACTCAGAAACTCAAACATCAGGTGAACTTAGAACACATTCAAAACATTCAAAACGTGCAAATATCCAGGTGCAAACATACCTCCCACTCTCTACTCGGAGTGCCAGGCGATTGGTGACCCGACCCAGAAGCTGAACCGGAAGCTGACCCCGACCCTGTTTCAGAAGCATCACTGTACTGATCTACAGGAGGTTGTTGCAAGTCAATTGAAGGTCGATGTATGGGAATCTGTGCCTGCTCTAGGTCCACACACGACCTCTTCTGCGCGTGCGACACGCCATTCTGCGATACTAGTCGCTGTCTGTCCGCTTGTGAGGAAACGATGACATCGTCCTCCTGATTCCTGTCCAACCTCGGCTTCACCACATCTCTCGTATCCAATACCGCATGCTCCGAGACAACCCTCTGCACAGTTGGCTGTGCCATACCGTGCCCGTTCCCTGCCAGGTGGTTGCCCAGCCCCGCTGACTGGGCAGCCACACTTCGCTGTAAAGACAACGCTACATTCGCTAGCAGTTGCACATGATCCATGCTCCCAGCTGCTCTCGAACAGGACGCCACTGGCATTCCAGGTGCTGTAGATGTCGGGTTGCTCATCTGTGGACCTGCATGACCAACTGGAGTTTCTACATGCGATGACGGATACGAAAGTTCATTCAAGATGTTGTTGAAGCCCGCCCGGTTCAGCATGTTCCCTTGAGCCAGTAGGGCAGCTTGCTTCAGATTGTTCGAGAGGTTGTTCTGCAGCAGCATGGAGATGGCGTCCTGCGGTGGCAGCGACATTGCGGCAGGGCCTGTCAGCTGGGACGCCAGCAGTCTGAGATCGATCTGCGGTAAAGACGCATCGGAATTGCGACTCAGCTGATTCCACGACGGTGCGGCTCTGGTCAATCCCTCCAGTGTACTGTTCTGCAGATTCCCTGCTTGCCGAAGGCATTGCAATAGAATATCTCGATCGCTAGCAGCAGCACTTGCACGCTCCAAAGGATCTGTAGCACTCATTACATCAGTCAACAACCACACTGCCCAACAAGGACTCCACAGAGACAGACGACATTTCGCTTAAATCAGGTGCAAAACCTTTTAATTGAGATAGAACGCCCAGAAGGGCCATGATGTCTGTGCCCTTAGCATTTGTTTGATCCTCCAATCGACCTGCGCCTGCATCGGGTTGAGCTTTCCTCCGTCGCTTGTTGTGCCCTTCCAAACGTCTTCTGCAGCTCCGCTTGTCGTCGTCAAACTTGTCCAACGGATGGAATCGGCTGCACTGCTGACAAAAGCGCTGCATCACTCGCGATATCAGTGCCGTCGACACCTTCGAATGCACCTCGCACACCTTGTGCCGCCTGTGATAGTCCTTCGCTTGACTCAGGTCAGCGGTGCATCCGTCCACTTGGCAAGTAGGGACCTGTGACTGAGGAGAAGGAGATCGCCCGCGCTTTCCAGCCCCATTCTCCTCCGTGAATGGATAAGAACTCCCTCCTAGCTTCAAAGCGAGGCCACCCTCATCCTCCGGTGACTCGTCTCCCCTGCTGTACGGATTCGGCTCGTTCGAAGGAGGAGACGGAGTATGGCGTCCGAAAAACGTCTGACTCCGAAGCTCAGTCTCGTCATCGTCATCATCAATGTGAATCACTCGATTATTGTCTTCAGCAGGCCTCGAGTCTAGCTGTAGCCCTACGTCGGCTACCCTCCTTCGCCGACCGTTCTCGCCGTTCGCATCATTTCTAGAGGAGTCAGAAACGGATCGTTCTGCTGCTCCACTTACTCGTTGAGCACTCAGTGCGGCACCATCCCAACGCCACGAGCGTTCATTCCACTCATTCCTATGTATTGTCCTATCTCCGATCCCGCTAGAGTTCCAATTTGTTCCACTTTCTCTGATCGCCCATGGTATCTCGCAACGATCAACAGCAGAGGCCCCTCTATCACTGGGCGTCACTCCCCCTGCAACACAGCTCAGTAAAGGCCATAGCAATTTAGGAATGCAAACCAGCTCCAGACTCAATTTTCTTCATCAAAGGAATCCCACAAAAGATGATGATAATGGAGAAAGATAAATGTGTAAAAACCAATTCAAGTTCTAAGCGACACGTAAAATCCTCTGCGTGCGGCAACCTAAGCGGCGGATTTCATCAAAGATGGCCGCACACTTCAGATTTACAAGCGCAAACAGAGTTACCTCCAGGAAAGAATTGGTGCTGAATGAAGGGCAGACCTTCCACCCTTAACTGCCCCAATCCACGCTCCATTGAAAACCTCGGCAAAAGGAACCAGCCACCACCAGCACAAAAACCCTCGAAAATTTATCACGCGTTGCTACATGTTCATGACCGGTTTCCCGCAGCCGCGAACCAAGTCCAGATCCTGGAAGGAATTCTCAGCGGTCACAACACCATTTTCCTGGCCCTTGGACCATATAATTCACCACCGCCCTAGGTTTCCTCTCACCACCTGTGCTCGCAATCACGAGATCCAACCACCTCCATGTCCTAAGCGCGCGCCGTACGAGAAGTCCATTTTAAAATGCTACATGCGCTCTAATGTTTAGCCCTCCAGGGACACATCCCACGGAAGTGGCTCCAAACCCTCGGTCGCGCAGCCAGCACCGGATGCTGAGAGTGAGAACGGTCGATGGGAGAATCGATCTCGTGTAGTGTCAACTGTAGCACTTGCGATGACAGGTGCCGCCGATGTGCCAAATGGTACGCGTGGAACGGAATTAGGGGAAGCACCTCTCGATATCCGGCAGAGACCCTAAATGTGGTCGAGAAACTTACGACCGTACTAAGTATCTGACGACCTCAACATTTCCCCACTTTTTATTAAAAAAAGAATGGAGTACAATTGTACAAACCTCGCTAAGCATAAATTAGTTATGCGAGCTGCTAAATTCTTTCAACAATGTCAAAATTTCTGACTATGGTTAAAACTCAAAGTGGGTTTTTGGAATTTTTAATAACCTAAATGAAAGGTCTAACTTTAGTATTTTGGGCTATAATATGGTGTCAAAGTGGAAAAACTTACAAGGTGTATGTCGTAAATTTTACAAAGTCAAATTCTAATATTCAAATCTACAAGAACAAAGATTGGGTTTTCAGCCGGAAAACAACACTTAAATTTTGTAATGAGTCCATAACAAAATAACTACTCAAACTCTTAAGTGAACCATCTTTGAACTTACACAATCTTAGAAGGGCAGCCTCTAAACATTACAAAAACAATATTCAAAGTTCTAGTAATTTTCTGTTTATCTCTTTCATTATTTACCAAAATTAAACATGATGAATTTTTTGAAAATCATAATGTTTACTCTTTTTCTGAACCTATTACAATCAATATGATGCATGTTCATTTGGATTGTTGTTTTTATATCGTATTTTAGATAATACTAATATGGCTCGCGGTGTTGCGACGGATATATATATTGTCAAAATTTTTATACTCAACTAAGTTACTATAAAGATGATAAAAAGAATAAAAGTTCCTATAATCCTATAATTTTTGTAATTTCTAGTCATTTGGGGGCCATAAATACATCATAGTCAATATCTCGGGACCTGACAGCGTGTTTGGTGATCCGATTGTTGTCTGCAGCAGGACAAAGAAACCCACTTCAAATGATACCTTATCCAGCGGACTTCTACATTATGATATTGCAAAATAAAAATCTAAAAGTAGTACATGCTTCAAATAATAGAATTGCATGAAGGTTCAAACAACATAATGAGGGTCAATTTACACTATGGTTGAGAAAGCTAGTGGTTGGTTAAGAATGCTTGGCCAAGACATAACTATATGAGGCAAATGGTGATTGTGCTCGAGAAAAAATGAAGACTATAAAATATTTTTTTAGGAGTCTTGGCTAATTGTAGTCTAAACACCTCAAAGACAGGTTTAACAGAGAAGTCCACCAGTGAAGAGAAGTTCATCAAAATATATACATCCATGATTTCCTACATGTACATTGAATGAAAAGGATTTCAACAGAAATTGTTTTCATAAAAATAAAAATGCATATGTATGGCAATTCAAGTAAACTTCTAATCAAATTTAACATCAAATTGTGGGATAGAATATTTATTACTTTGATACATTTTCACTTCCAATATTAGAATACACAGTCCAATGTATTATAATTGTATTCAATTTTCATACAGAACTATTTGATTTTTTTTCAAGACTCTAGTTACTTCTAAAAGAATTAAGTAACATAATTATTTGGGGAATTTAGATGAGAGGTTCCAATAACATGAAAGGGGGGCATAAATACATTAAGGGTTGAGGCCTTTACAAAGATCAGTTTGACTTTGAGGGGATTAGTTTCTCCTCTAGAGGGGCCCTACAATTATTTTTCAATTCTACCAAAAGAACCACTATACAGCTCAATTGTAAAAAATCTAGATTCTTGATTTACAAAAATGACCACCAAGCATAATTTAAGCTTAATATGATAGCCACTTATTTTTATTTAAGTACACTTGTACAAAAAGGTGTTGTAAAAATCAATAGAATATGATTGTGTTACCAAATTCCGTCATTTTTGCGTTCATTCAATCACCCCTTAAGATGATTCGGTTAATCATCTTCATCGATTGTGAAGTGCACCGCGTATGCAAAGCGGGGGTAAGTATACCGCCACGGTTAAAGACATGCCATGTTATATTTTCATGGCTAATACTTGCATTTTGTGGACTTACATTTTGTGTGACGTGGATATACTAAAAGTTCTACATGGACTTTTATTCTCAATTTTAGACAAAGGAGAAATTAATTTTTACATCATTTACACTAAAAATAACGTTGGTCTACATTCGACTTCTAGAGTCAATTCTAAAGTCCAATCTTTTGGAAGCAAAAGAAGATCAACCGTCATTAGTTATCACCACACGTCGCTTTTCTAGTGGCCACAGTACTCCTCGATCTTCTCTTTGTCCTTCCTTTTATGAAAGCAAGAATGGAATTTCAAGGCAACAAAATGCTGACACTCCATAATAAAACCCTAGTTTCGGTGAGTCGGAGTTGGCACTATTATTGTTCTTGGGCAGCAGATGTGGTTGCAGCTATTGCATGGACAAAATATCATGGAGTGGAGCAAATGACCTAAAGCGCAAAGCGGATTCACTTCTACATTTTTGTTCGGAACTCCTTTTAATCTGCTTCCAGTGCATTTCGAGATTTTTATTTGTACACTTCTACTACCATACCCTATAGATTGGAGGTCTTGTATAAGAATGGGCTTGGTGAGCATCATTATCAAGTTCACTTTACAGCTAATGCTACAACGAAGATGCGGAATGGCCACTAGTGTGGAGAGAATTTTGCAAAAGCAAACTTTTTGAGCTCGAGGAGGTATCATCGTCATACTTGTTACCTTTGCGACGTCGCTCACCCAAACGTTGCCCTTCAAAATCACTTATTTCAATATTTCTACAAGGTTTCCGTACTAGCTTGCTGTCAGCAGAGGTGGCTACCATGCTACCAATGGTCAAGTTGTAGTGGAAAAACGTCATGCCATGCGCAAGGTCTCTCACCTGTAAGATGGTAATTAGACTCATAACTCACTCATGGCGGTTCAAAGAGTGGAGGAATCATCAGCAAACTCAAAATCAATGTGATATAAAAAATTTCCTACTTGTGAGGATTGTGGTGGCAGTTCGAATTTACGCGTCGGACAAGACAGGGCTATGGTGATCATGGTGCCTCATACAAACTATCACAGACTTTTTATTTAGATTGTTACGAGGTTGTTATCTCCCTTGTACCATGGTTGAAGCTAAAGTTGTGTGTATGTGGTTTTGGGCAAATGTCAGAGAAGATAAAATTACATCGTAAAGTCTAAACTTTCATACCAAAGAAAATGATATAGATAAGAGCTAATTGAAAATAAGTGAAAATATCAACGTGCCATGTGATACTTTAATCCACTTGAAATTTGATTCTTCTCTCTACTAACCAAATCAATATAGTTATTTTCAATCATACTTGTTGATTCAATTTTATGACTTTGTTGGTTTAGTATCCCAGCCATGTCAATGTGCAGAAATCAATGTAATTTTGTTGTTTATTTGTTCAATTAAACAGGCATTTCTAGTGACGGCATACTCATAGTGCTATTTATGAGATTTGATTTATATTATTATAATGAAGTTGAATTTCTTTGGAGGTGGAGTTTCTTGTCCGAGGGTTTTAGTCAAGACAAAAAGATTAACCTTCAAGAACTGCCTCTCCAAAAAGCGTTGTTACATAGATTGTCATATCATTTTCTCATCCATGAGAAAAAATTCACCATCGGTGAAAACTTCACCTAGTTTAAACACCTACTACCCTACCTTGTGGTCAATTTTGACAAAAATTAATTCAAACCAAGAATGTTGAATGTTTTGGAAAATTATGTGTTAGGATTTGTTGAAAGTGCAAAAATTATAAAGCCTTATTGCTCAATTTTTGATAAAATTATAGTTGTTTGAAATTGCAAATTTCCAAAGACTAAAGTGGAAAAATATAAAATACAAGATATAGAAAAAATTTTGCTTTAGTTTAAAAATACAACTCGTTCTCAAACAAAAATAAAACGTCCCAATCTTATATCAATACAAATACTATGATAATGGTAAACACTTTATTAAAGTTGCTTCAAGGTGCATGTTGATGAAGCATCACAATGGTCCTACTCTACAACCACCATATGTTGTTTTGTCTTCATTTTGCACTGTAATCCAAAGCATGAAACACATAATTAAAACTCATTGGTTATAGAAGTGATTTTTATTTTGCAAATCAAATCTTCAGATCAAAAAATGCATACCTAAACTATTATGTGAAGCATATTTCTTGTCACTCTTTCAAACCTGGCCCAACCATTAATAATGACCCCACAATACGCCAAAAGGGCAGAATAAACATGCTGGCGAAGTTCAAAATCTCGAATATCTGTATTTCTATTGCCGAAAGATTTGCCAGTTAAAATAATTCATTTTGTCTCTCGTCTATTGAAACTAAACATGACCTACGGTAGTCAAAACTTGCAATTTTGCCCAATCACAATTGAAAATTCTCCTTTAGCTCATGACCCGTAGACTATTTTACTGTAGAATAAACCAATTCTAAGTCTCAAAAACTTTGTTAGGGCATTCTTAAGTAAATCATCTACATGAAAAAAAATTGAGAAATGTTTGATGTAAGAATCATGAAGTCTCATTGTACACATAGTATCCTATGGCTCCAAACAATGCTCAATAAACAATTGAACAATTTTACAAATTTACAAATAATAAGCATTCAACACTCAATTTCCAGAACAATAACTACAGATAGGCTTGGTTACAAGATATTATAGTTGGAAGTGCAGATTTTTTAATTATTATTTAAAAAGAAATTTGGTTCGTTTCCTAATAGTGCATAATAGTAGGAAATTGTAATCTCAAGCTTTCAAAAACATAAGAAAATTTAGAGATTAATTTTTCTTGAAACCAAGTTGTCTGCAAAGTGAAATGATTACTCTGAATCATTTAAATTTGCTACCTCACCATCAGTCAATTCTCTTAAAAACGCTTTTTTTGCGACCATTTCTTGAGTGAGTTTTAGAGACTAGAAGCATTTAAATCAATAGAAGCCTGACAACATGTAGGCGGTTTTCCTTCGTGTCGCACCATACACATTTTTTTATTGGATGATACTAATTTCACTAAAGACCAAGGAAACAAATGAGTGCAAAAGTTTAAAGAACACACAATTTAGCCTCTAAGCAATTATTCTACAAGACCATTTATAACCAAAACCATATTAATCTGTTGTATGAATATGTCTTGGATATGATGCTTGCCTAACTTTTGACGGAGAAATGTTACAAAAATGAGTAACAAAGGCGTGTAAAACTTGCTGAGAAAATACATCAAGTGCAATAAAACTATGGATTAATATGTTTGCAAAACTAGTATTTACACAATGTGTAACAATGATAGTAAGTGTCTACTTATTTACTTTGTGTTATTCAAGACATAGTTATGTCTTGACAAAATGATTTTATGACCTGTACAATAAAGTTTACTTTGAAATGAACTAAAACCTTACGAGCAAATAAGGGCAATGAAGATAAGAACAACAAATTCCACAACCATTCCGTAAATGGTTGTGACGACATTATCAAGTCATTTTTATTAACAAGCTCGAATATAAGGAGATGTAATATGAGTGCATAGTGAATTTAGATTGCACAAATTTCTAGTTATCAACAGATAACTTGCTCTAAAGATTCAAAGTTTATTTTGTTGCACTTATGATCTTATGACGTGTGTTCCTATGTTCTTCTAAAAGGCGCAAATTTTCATAGTAGTTGAAAGGACATGTGCATGTATTCTTTTATGCATAAGACCTATTTTAGCAACTTATTTTTCTTTGTTTATATTGGACACATACGAGTAGGGGGAGTATTTCTAGCTGTTGTATATACTATTTTGTCTTGCATATGTTGTAGACTCATTGTGATCTAGAACAACAATGATGATTGTCTCAACCTCTAATCTAATCATCACACTTGGTTCAAGGTTCTAGAAAATAATGCACCTTTGACATCTAAATGAAGAAATCAATCTACCCAAAATGCTAATGCCAACTTACGTCACCTGCTAACATCAGTATTTACAAATTTGATTCATCATTGATAGTCTGAACCTTGCATTCTAAAAAATGTGAAAACAAAATAATATGTATTCTAACATGAGATAGTGTTTTTTTAGAATTCATATTAAACTTTTTTCCTATCACTATATACATTTACTTAATAGATGATGGTGGATGGTATAAACATTGGATGTATGTTGGCATGTATGATGAATCATCGTATGACCAGGCATGATAAGGAGAGAATAGTATCATATTTTGTAATCAAGAGAGAAATGAGGAGCAGATATATTAGTCTCTTAATGCACTCTTTCGTGTATTGCATGACAACTTTGTGAATATAGGTGAAGGCAAGAGTGGTTGGTATGTTAGCATGCAGTTGCGCACAAATAAAAGCTTAAAAAACAACACAAGATAGAGATCTTACACTAGTAAGGCTTGAGTCGGTTATACAACTTTGAGATATAGATCCATATCTAATTTGAAAAACTTCAAGCTTGAACATCA
This sequence comes from Bryum argenteum, assembly GCA_037043015.1. NCBI lineage: Eukaryota > Viridiplantae > Streptophyta > Bryopsida > Bryales > Bryaceae > Bryum > Bryum argenteum. Next base: position 32,391,075 of record CM073321.1, on the reverse strand, counting down.
GTAATTGTTGCATTTCAATATTGGTAGATCTGGTTGAGTGTATTAAATATACAAACCAACCAGGTCTGAGGAACACGAATACTTATCTCTACATTAAAGATCACATGATTCATGTTATTACTCTTATATATATATTGAAAAGTGCTCTAAAATGGAATTGTACCCCAGATGGAGCTCTAGGCTTCTTCACCTAGAAGTAGATTACAACTTCTCAATCCAAAAAAATCATGTATCCACAACATACATTATAAGGTGTCAAGTTAGAGCACCATTTTACGAACGCTTATGTATCCACTTCTTGAAATACATAACACATTGTAAAAAAGTACAGAAATATATATCCACTAGAACTATTTTTTAATTTACTTTCTTCATATAGAATGAATAGTTGCACTAAGGAATTCACCACATATTTTCCATACTGAAGTTTGAGCCATTATTGGGAACGGTTGAAGAGATAGCTACGCTTGTAATAGATGGCTACTCTTCATATAGAAACAATGAAACTTTTTTATTTCATGTACTCGAAACAAAGATTGAATTGCCAAATTCCAAATTAAAAGAACTATGTAGGCACCTTGGTTGGCAAAGTAGACTTTGTCAACACAATAGAATGTTGAATTTACAACCCACTAAGATTATCTCGAAACAGTTCTTCTTGATTGATCAGTAAACACCAATGGAGGCAATATACTAGTTGTATTCACAACTTTCAGTGTCTACCACAGGACAGTTGAGTCTAAAACGGTATGCAAACCCATGAAAGATCACATATGAGGCCCTTGTTAACCTCTTTAGGTATTCAACTATAGCATAAAAAGTGATGTCTAGGAAAAGCCTACCCTTGCAAACGCTTGTACTACTAATGCATGAGCCAAAAATCTTTTGAAGTCAAGGTAGCTGTAAAAGATACTCGTCAATGATCAAGAGAAAAGTTAGTAATGTACCAAAGTAGGCGACCAAACAAAATCTTGCATCACGTATAAGTATACAAAACTCTAATGTTTGTGTTTCACCTCATGTTTTTAAAGTAACAACAATACATAAAGGAATTTTGAAATGAGGAGTTAACATATCAAAACAAAAAGCTAAAGAGTGCAACAAATGCAATGGATCTTTCACAACTCGAGTACTAAAAATCTAGATCGATACCATAGATCAAAATGTTCAAAATACTCTCCTGCTCTCATTATTTTTATATTCTTAGTTAATTGCAATCCTTGAGGGAAACCCCTCTTTTTATTACATTCTACATGCGAGATAAAAAATCATGTTGATTAACACCATGTACCAAAAGATATTAGGTGTTGAAAGATACAAGCAGATTATTTGGACTTGCCGAGAAAAACTAAAAAGTTGGGAAACCAAGTTGCTTTTTAAAATTTCTTGAGAGTATAATACATGTCTAGAAATTATATCAAAAGTTTAGAGAGATATTCAAATTTTTTTGATGGTGTTTCCAATATCAAAAAGTAAAAAAGATGAGATCCAAAAAAAGACAAAAAAAGAAAAAAAACTATTGAAGGAGATACAATTGAAGCGGCATATTTTTGTTTGAACACTATGTGGGAACATTGTAAGAAAAAGTGCAATGTGAAAGTAATCGGTCGTAGGTAGCAACCAATGGTCAGAATTGTGTCAATAATATCACTATTTCTAAACTTCTATAGCCACACCAACCCCTATTTCTACTCAATACTATATTTTAATTACCAAGACACTACATAGGCCTACGCAACAATTGCCGCCTCCTTCAACACCGAAGTTACTATCATTCGGATGAATGAAGAGCCACACACAAGACAACTTCTAACGCTCTCATCACATTTGTTGTTACATCAAAAAAGTTATTAACATAAGAGCAAGAGGAACGAGATAAGCGACAATGTTATAAGCCGTCGATCCAACAAACAATTGAAGCAAGCATGGTTCAAAAAGATTACTTACCCCTCAAATAGTTGGTCACTAATAATAATAATTGTAGAACCAAATATACATAATAAATTGGTAGAACCAAATATACATAATGAAAATACGGACTCATTTCACAAATTAGAAGTAATTATGACATGCAAATTGCACTTCTAAGTTTTTTTCTCTTACATCTCATAGTTTGTTTTGTTTTAATTTGCAAGTGACATTATTATCTTCGGCACGACTAGTTGGATTGTACAATATGGGTGTTGTTGGAAGCTGATTTTTACGTATGGGTGCAAAGTAACAATTGGATCACAAATTAGTTCGATGGATCCCAAGATATTGAATTTCAAAGTATTGACCATATAAAATATTGGGAATCATTTGTATGAGCGCGGCAAAGCCACGTAAGTGTACTTATATGAATAGTTAAAAGTAAGTAATATTGGAAAGCGCTCTTTGTGCGGACACGACAATATAAATGGTAGAAATTTTGGATGAAAACTTGTATAAATTATTTAACAAACTTATTTTAATATTCTTTAGACGATTTAGATCCATTGGTTTAGTTACTAAGCATGAACTAGGCATTGATGATAAAAGAAGTGGTTCTAAATAGTTCTAGAAAGAGTATAGAATATGAGAAGTTAACGTCAAAAGTAAGCTTATGAATAAATTTTCTTAGATTTTAACATGATCACCTAAAGAAGTGTGTGAGACGTTCCGAAAAGACTCAGTTCCTATCTTTATTAATATAAATGTATTTTGTTTATGAGTATAAACACATTTATATACTTGTAAAACTTAAAGTTAAATTGGCAATATATTTTGCAATATTACTTGTCGATATTGCAAATTATTCACTTTATCGATATTGAGGTTCAAAAACTCTAAAATTTGTATATCTAAGCCATTTGTCAATTGCAGCCATACTATTTTCTAGCTAGAGACTATATTTAGGGCCACACTAATTCTTTAGCCCTGGTTTTTGTTTGTTGCTCATTCTAAGCCATTCTAATTCATTTCACGCACAAATCTCTTATGAAATCTCGACACGTAATTCCACACAATGTTTTTGGTTTTAATTCCTACTAGTGCCTAAGTAAGGGGTTCAATACATGGATCACTCAATAGAACTTTTGAAAACACACAAAATAGAGGTAGAAGTCTCTAGTAAGCTAAATCAACGATGTAAGAACTTAGAAAAATATGTTGCCATATATTTCAATAAACACAAAAATAATTAAGCTCACTTATTTTTTAGAGGAAAAATCATAAGTAATATCTACTTGTTTTATGAATATTAATATTATTTTGGACATCTATTTCATGTTGAGAATGTCAAAATATCAATATAAACTATCTCAAGTGTTCAAACAAGACAATCTATAATGTATAACTTAAAAATATATATAATACTTAATTATGCAAAATTATCTCTAATTTTAAGAGTATTGGAGATACACATAAGCCTACTAAACTAGGTAGGTTGACCTTCTATGAGCTATACAATGTATCTGCTTGCTGGTTGATACAAAACAAGATACTTTAAGAGAAGCATATACCAAGTCAGGTCTCTAAAGTGCAGTCAATGTCGCAATTTGGAGACTAACGCTCCTAGATAAAGATTATTTGAAAGCATGGAAATTAACAAAACTAAGAAGGCAACAAGGTACAATAACATGGTGGAAGTCCAATTGGCTGAAAATACAATCAAGCTACTTCAAACACTTTACATAGTTGTTACAATTCAATCCAATGTGAAAAATAGACAACTATGTGACAAGATAAGAGATAGTGATATACGGAGGTCAAAACACGTTTAGCAAAAACAACCAAATTCCACCATTTTACACATTGTTGTATTTCAATTTCCAAACGTATTATGAACAACAAGGTATTTATGAAACCTACCAATCTCATACCAATTACTCCTTTCAAAAAGCTCACTAATGAGAAACAAAAAGAAAATAGTCACCCAATATACAACTCTTAAACTTTAACTCAAGATAAAGTAAAACTAAATTTGAAATGAAGAATAAAATACTATACCAATCAAAATGCGAAGTAAAATATATATGATATTATACGAATTTGAACACAAAATGTAATTTAAAGTAGGGTGCGTTTGACAACCACCCAAATATCATGATATTTCACCCTAAATCAAGATATTAGCAAAATCACAATATTTGTGAGTGACCATCTTTTTGGCAACCCTTTATTTTTACTAAAATAAATATTATGGAGGTCAAGCCTACAATCTTTTAGCCCTTGCCTCTTATAATTTGCTCTTGTGTGGCCTTCACCCCCTGTAATTAAAACTACTAAAAGTTACTGAAAACTACTAAAAATTATTGAAGGCTTCTTATTGAAATTATTTAAACTGAAGGTTGTATAACTTAATTGCCAAGGATCCTTCATATCCTCACTATCATGATAATTGAAATTCATAATAATAAGTGAAAATGGAGGTCGTGTACATATCATGATGTTTTACTATTGGATTGCCAAACGTCCCTACATATTTTTACTATCATAATATTTGTGAATGACAATGATGAATAAATATAAAAGTCGTCTAAATATCATAATTTTTTATTCATTTGCCAAACGTAGTTGTAATATATAATTTAGAACATGTATTAAAATACAAAGTGAAATATACAAAGTAGAAGACATAATAGAATAGAAAGTCAAATGCAGAGCAGAAGATAAAGAAAACTATGAAGTAGGATTGATCAAAGAAGATGGAGTAGAATACAAATTATTTTAGAATATATATATTAGAACTAGAGTATAAATTAGAAAATGGAGTAAAATACATAGTCTAAACAAGAAGTGTTTTAAGAGATTGAACACAAACTACAATACAAATTATAATCCAAAGTATGATACAAAAAAATTACAAATTTAATTACAAAATGTAACAAAACTAAAAAATGGTATTCTAAATAAAGTGTACAATCTAAATTACAAAGTACGGATATAAGAATCTGAGAAGTAATCTGATAACATCTCATAAACAAATACTTTGATTAATACCAAGAATTGGAAGTAAACAAATAAACACAAATAAATGAAAATGGAAAAGAAAATTGATTTAATACTGCATCTCAACATATTAGGTAAGAAAAATAAAGTGAATTTTGTAAAATAAAACTAAATATTAAATATTATAAAACACCAAAATAAAAATAGAAATAAAGAGTCTACTAAGAATGAAGATATCAATGATAGATCATAAAGTTCTTCGACAAAGAAAAATGAAGATTGATATACGAAAAACATCTGCTTCCTTAAAAGTGCTCATAGGCATGTGCACTTGTTTGTTTGTTGGAAAATACGTTTTCTTTAAAGAAGACCTACAAAGTGGTAACTTTCTTGGATATTGTCTCTGTAACTTATGGCTTTTCACTTGTATAGCTTATTTCATAGTGTGCTATTAAACATGCGATTGCTCTCACATTTTTAATTTAGAGGAATTTACATTTGTTGAAACTGAAAATTTAGAGGCAGAAATTTCGAGATTCGTAACAATCATTGAATGTGTATGATGTGATAAATTATATTATTTCCCTTGACCTGATGTTGTATTCATTACTGTAAGTGAATTTATATATAAATATTTGCCTCTCCTGTACAACTGCTACGAAGCAATTGTGTTGTATTCTGTGAACGGTATCTCAATGCTTGCTTGGCTACATCAAATTACTAACACGCCGGATTGATTCAAAGTAGGCCTATTCTACTTTCAAAGTCTAGGTTTTCTTGATTCAAAGCTCTTATCGGACATAGGCACATGCGTACCCCAAACTCCATTCTTCTTTTGTACTTTTGGTGTTTGAAATTTTTGAAAGTAAAGTCATCACTATTAGAAGACTTCTTTCAAATGACAACATTCAAATACGTAATAGACACAATAGAAATCAATTTATTTAAAGGAAATTGCAACACACGTACATATTTATATAATCAACATAAATTAAAATATTTCTTCATAATGCAAGCTCTATCATTTATGTACAATCTACGCGGTTGAATTTGGTAAATTCAAACTAAATGGATCTCTGTCTGATGGATATACCAAAGCATTCTCCACAAATTCCATTGCTACGTTTACACCAACATCAACTTCACCAAGTTCCCTTGCAGTTAACTCCTAAGTATTATGATACGACGGTAATTCAGTGCAGGTATAAATTAAAGAACATTCATTCGAGGCACTTGGTGATTCTCTGCGTGTATACCACTGATTACCATCAAACCAAAGTTTAAAAGCAGGAAAATAACGGTAACCGTCTTCATTCATATCTTGATCTTCAGAAATCTGGGTGGGAGAAACGTGAAAGGAATTTTGAGAAGAAGATCCTCCAACTCCTCCAACACCTCTAACTCCTCCAACTCCTCCAACTTCTCCAACTCCTCCAAATTCTCTAACTCTTCCAACGCCTCCAACCCCTCTAACACCTCCAACTCCTCCAACTTCTTTAACTCCTGCAATTCCTGCAACTCCTTCCATGTTTGTAATGTTCACTGCCGTATTTGTACCTTGAAGATTAGGTGCATTTCTTGGTTGCCTACGCATCTTCTTTGGTAGATGACTGCAATCTTCATCACTGCTCTCAATACTTTAATCAATTTCATCGGATGAAGAGTTCAATTCCATATCTCTCCACAACGGTTCATCTCCATCTTTCGGTGAAATTCCATCTATTGTTTCTACTTTCCACTTGCGAAGCTAGAGGGTCATGTTCTCGTCGAATTCAAATAAAACAAGATGTGTTATTTTGCCAGCTAAAGCATGAATCATATGAAAAATTCCAATACCAATAATCATCCACAAATCCGATCGAAAATACGATGAGATAATTTCATCTACAACTCCTGAACACGCGAATCGCGGTACTTCGAACACATATCCCAACCATTCAAAGGCTTCATAAATGAAGAATCAAGAACCTGAACATCTTTGGCGAAATTCTCCACAGTTGATGTTGTTAATAATGATGCATTACAAAAACAATTGGACCTAGTGGAGTGTATTTTGCGATCACTTTACCACAATCTTTTATTGTTTGTCCATGCGCTTGAGTTTGTGGAGCAAAAGCATAAATACGTGTAATAATATGCCATCATGGTGAGTTCGACACACCCAATGCAGAAATCACCAACTCTGCATTCTCAACAGCTAGAAGCATGAAGATTGCGTTTCAACGCTCGACATCAGCCATCCAAATCGAAATTCTTTGGATGATAGACTTGTACTCAAGCTCGGTCCAAAAAAGTCCATTTGGACCCTTTCGACAATCAAAAGTCCATAATGCAGGGCGACATAATGTTCCGTTTCCTTCATCAAATAAGAATCCACCCACTTTCACCTTCGTCTTGAGACCTGCACCCCGTTGACCTTCTCCAAAATTGAACTCCATCATCCAAGCTCCATCTTCACCATCAGAAAAAATCTCTTTTCCATTGGCAAATAAACCAAGTTTTCCTTCCAAATTTAATTTCACGTGATTATGAATCTTGAAAGGTATTAGAAACTTGTATTTAGCCATAGTCTCGAATGACGTCAAATCTTTAATGTGCATCCAGTTCTTTTTGAATCCATTCGTAACATCACGCCCCAAAATAGCTATTGCTTTCTTCTCTCCATACTGTGTAATCTCACGATCCAACCAAATTCTTTTCTCTTGTATTTCACATGTTGCTTCAGTGTCAAGCCATCGCACAGCATTCTGAACTCCTGCACAAAGATTTGACTTCTCGGCCCAAGCATACAATGTGTGTAGAATGGGATCAATACTTTTTGGACCAAAATGAACTTTTTGATCTATACTTGCTGCGATTATAGTAGCTCCTTGGCACAGTATAATAAAATCGTTTCAAGTAGTCTCTTGCAATGGTCTTAACCATGAAATGGCCATACGCTTACGTTCATAAGTCTCTGATTTCTTTTGCTTTCCTTTGACTCCTTGTAACTCGTGAACCTTCTTTTTTTCAGAAAAATGTGTGAACCTGTAATCATATACATTACACATTGCCTTCAAACCCATCCAACAGTCATCATTGTCTGTTGCCATAGAAATATAGTCTCTGAATAGAAGATTCATCTTCTGAATAGATAGATTTATATCTGCAATGTCGATAGGACTACTAGTAATGCTAGGTAAACATTGAAGAAATAGACGCCTCTTCTCCACATCTTCATTGTTGTACGGACTAGGTGAACCAAATTCTTTCCAAATCATACGTATCTTCTCAAGGGTTTCTCCTACCGTACTATGGTACTTTCTCATTGTATTTTCCTCGTTCTTCTTGTACGATGTCACTAGATAGTTCCACTCTTCATTCTACACCACAACTAATGCCGGTCGCTTAGTAAACAACCTTCGAAACCCTTCATCCGATAGTATACCAAGTATCCGATCTTTCTTTGCTAGCACTTGACAAGCATGTATGATATGTTGACGATCAACAAGTTTTCATGTCAAAAAAAGTAAAAACTTATCTCTTTTTTCCTGTAGAGTATTGCCTAACATCAAGTCAAGGCATCGCAAAATATCACTCCTACTTTCTTGAATATGTATGGTTCCAAACTCCCTCCAAAATCATTCAAAGAATCATAGGTGGTACATAGTGCATCTGTTGTAGAGTCATTATATTTGCTTCGGGAAACTGAATTTTCCTTAGTCTCTTGTAAACAGAGTTTGCATGTGCAACATTTAGCATGCGTTGATTTGTTAAAATGTTGATTGCTGGTCGTATCTCTGCGACATCCACTCCAAATGAGAAATCTTTTTCAAATACAAATCTCGAATCGATTTCGCTTTGAGTTTGCAATATTAGTTCATCATCCTTGATAGCTTTCTGTGGAGTAATATCAGCAGAAAGTAGCTGATTAGTGTTCCCACGACTTTGCAAAGATGGTTGTATAGTTTCAACAAAATCGAACTCTGTTAATCCTTCATTCTCGCGTCCAACTTGTGCTCCACCTTGAGTTTAAGATAATCGAGAATTTTTTATGTTTTTTCTCTTTTTAGATTTGAAGCCAATCGACGATGGAGTTGATCATAATTGTGCAAGTCTAGAAGCATCTCGTGCGGAAACAAGAGTCCATACATTATAGGATCATTGGCGGCCAATACTCCAGTTTCATTCGATAATGTTCCCGTCCCATGCATTCGCCTTTCGTACTCTTCCATATAAATCCTAAATTTCTCAATTTCCAATTCGCTCATAGAAGAAGAAGAAGAACACCAGACCCGTAAGGGTTGGCGTGAATAAAGTGTCCGTTCGACCTACCCTTGATGATATGCCCACAGGACCTAACAACAGTGGTATAGGACTACTAATACCCTCTCAGGGTGGACACTATATGAAAAAAGGTCCCAGACCTAGTGAGCTGTTATGTTTGTATAAAAGTAAAGGTAATTCGCTCATACTTGTCACGGTGATCACAATCCTTTCACGCAATTCTTGTTGGTGAATATCAATACTCTCCCACCAATTTGAATATTTCGCAAGTTCAATGAATCGCATTCCAAAGTAATCTGCATAACGAACAATTTTTTTGGACTTCAAGATATATGATGAAGGCTCATCTTTATTTGGGCCGCCCAAGAAAACCTCGCATAAGCCTTCACCATTCGTTGGAGCAAGCTCAACAATCTTAATTACTTTGCCAACAAAATTTGTCAACCGACACCAGACGCCGTTGTTTAGCCATGCATATTCCAAGATATGCAAAATTGGTATTTTTTTGGCTCGAGACAACCACCATTCCTGATCCTTGAAACCACATCGGAAATATTTGGTGATTTTTGGCTCTCCATCTTCTACCAAGGACAACAGCAAAAAAATGTATCAGCTTCAAATTTTATTGATACAAGTTTATACGAAGGAAAACAAAGTCTTGAAAAAAGGCGGTAGGCATATGCCCACCCACTCTATCCACCGAAAACCAATTTAATTGCAAAGAGGAGGTAGTCATGTGCCTACCCTTCAAGCTTTTCACTCACAAGAACAAAGTCCAAATGAGATCATGGTAGGCATGTGTCCACCCTCTTCATGCACTAACATTTAATTCAATTCAAAGAAGAGTTAGGCATGTGCCCACCCTCCTAATTCACCAAAAATCAATTTTATTACAAAGAGGAGGTAGGCATGGGCCCAACCTTCACTCTTTGCACTGACGAAAACAAAGTCTAAATGAAAATACAGTAGGCATGTGCCCACCCTCTTCATGCACTAACATTTAATTCAATACGAAGAAGAAGTAGGCATGTGCCCACCCTCCTTATTCACCAAAAATAAATTTTATTACAAAGAGGAGGTAGGCATGGGCCTACCCTTCATTTTTTGCACTCACGAAAACAAAGTCTAAATGAAAACATAAATTCAAGTTGCGATCCAGGAGGACCACTAAGTAGAAATCCTCCTTTTTGTGTGCACAGCCTACAACCACTTCGCATTCCAATAATATGATAAACCATCAAAAAGATCTTCACATCAAGACTCAAGAGCAACACATCACATGCTCCTCAGTCAGTCTGAGCACAAGTCATGATCTCACAAAGCAGACTCACCTCGAGAATAACTGTTGATCAATGGTGCAGATAAAGACGATAACGTGACCGGAAGTACATGCACGGGAGTTTACACGAGAGCGAAGCAGAATGAAGCCAAGCCCAAAACTGATGCATGCGGCAACCTACACTACCTCAAAAAACATTCAAGAACTCAAACTGTGAATTGACTTCAGGCTTTGAATGTTTTTGTGCGTAAAATTAAGCTGCAATCCAATAGGACTGGTCAGTAAGTTGAACGAGTTCTTCTTCGTATGTGCACAAAAAAGAACCACTTCTTATTCCAAGGATATGATAGACCACTAGTAGATTCTAACGTTAAGAGCAACACATCACATTTGTCCGAATCTCACGCTTTTGAACAAAGTTGACTCACCTCCTAAATAACCATCAAAGGAGCAGACGTGAACTATGACGTGATCACAAATATATGTCACTCCGGAAAGATATGAAGATAGAGCCAAAGCTGGTGGGTGCACCAAGCTCTATTGCCTCGGAAAACATTCCAGCACTCTAACCGCCAATCGACTTCAAGTTATGGATGTTCTTGTCAAGCCCTGCGTGATACAAATCTGCAATCAAGAGGACCAGAAAGTTGAAAGCTTCGCTTATCTTACTTGCACACAAGACAACCATTTCATATTCCAAGAATCTGATATGTTTATCTCAAGTACGGATGTTACTATCATATCATTTTCTTGAGAAATACCTCATGCGTAAATGAGAGAGTATCAATTGTCAATATTCTGAGGATCACCGCTTGGTACGATTTGTGCACCTCTTCCTACGCCCAATTAGCAAAGGCCTCACTAATAACGTTCCATTTGGCTCACCTTTGTAAACTGGCTTTGTTTGATCATTCCAGAAAAGGGAACGTAACAGGATAAGAAACTCGAGCGATACTTCAAAATAACATGATTGCATGAGTAACAAAATCGCATCAGAAACTATTCAGCTACGTTCTCATGTTTTGCAATCTATTCATGTTCTCATGCTTTTGCAAACTACTCATGGTTGCAGGTCAAGAGCTAATGACAATCTGCACCTAGTCAAGATTCTGAGTCATTAGTTGAGAAAGGTCACTTCTCGCACGACGAGGAGTGAGTCGGCAACGAGAGTGAAGAGAAGGTGTTGGCCTTCGTGAAGATGGTGCTCAGCGACAAAATCCAGCCAATCAGCCCTCAAGTAGTATCGGGTGCATTTTTAACCCAAAAACAAAATTTGCCTTAACCAAATGCATGCCATAAATTCCGGTGAACCTCTCGCAAAGTGAACCAAATTCCGGTGTCGGATACAACTCAAGCTCAGCATCTCCACATCAAGCTTATGCCGGTCCCGCTTTGGATATTTTGTGAGTTTTATGAAGGGTAGACACATGCCAACCCCTATGGAATTTTGTTACTTCTATTAGGGATTTCGGATTGCGTTGTAGCGTTGTACCGAGTCTTTAAGTTCTTGAACATTATTTATTCTCTCATTGTTGAATTATTGTGGTATGCACATGCCTATCGTTATAGAATTTAATCACTTGTATTTGGGATATGTCAAGCAGGTTGTACCCATTTTGGAACTTCTACCTATAAAAACTAACCATGTGTAAATTATTGAAGCCCGACGGATACATGCCTACCCGCCTCCAATAATTGGATATTTTGTAAGTTCCATGAAGGGTAGGCACATGCTAACCCCTATGGAATTTGGTTACTTGTATTAGAGATTTCGGATTGCGTTGTAGCGTTGTACCGAGTCTTTAAGTTCCTGAACATTATTTACATTATTTTCTTTAACATTCTCAAATTATTAATATATTGTGGTATGCACTTGCCTACCTTGTTCAGTAATTTTATATTTGTAAGTTAGTTGTAAATTTGTATAAGGAGTAGTCATATGCCAACCTTGATAAAATTTAGTCACTTGGATCTCGATTTTTTTGCTAGAGTCGTACCGTATCTGTTACCCTTATGAACTCTTTTTACATGACTTTTATTTTTATATATCCATATGTTTTATCTAAGGTAGGCAGGTGCCTACCCTGCTTCCAATAATTGTATATTTGTATGTTCCATTATACGTACTAGGCGCATGCTTACGCTTATAAAAACATTCACTTATATTTGTAAGCTTTCATTGAAGTACTGACAATTTGTAAGTCTTTAACATCATTTATTTACAATTGGTGAATGGAGAGTGGATTCAAAATTCACACCTCCTTCAACAATTGTATATTTGTAAGCTACGTGAAGGGTAGGCACATGCCTACCCTTATAAAAATTGCTGACTTGGATTTGGATTTTCGGCCACTTCTTTGTTACTTCTTTAACAAGAATCATTTTATTTGTACGTTCACATGTTTTATCAGAGGTAGGCACATGCCTAACCCCTTACTTGTTTGACATTCAATTTTTTTTATGCAGATATGAATGGGGCTTTACGTTGTAGTCTATCTTCGGGTGGAGGCCCTAGTTCAAGTGCAGAAGGATCGGCATCAGTTAGAACATGGTCTGAATTTGAGAATTCAAAACTTGTTTCTCTATTTAACATTGATGGCACAGAGGTTGCTCATGGTGTGGTCCAAGAAGTGAGAGTTGGAAGTATTGTTGGAGGTCGTACAATACGAATTATAGATGAAGTAGTTTGCCTAATTCCACTTCGGATTCTAAAGATGGTGAAGAGTTTCCAAGTGATATAGATCAAGATCCTACTCAACTTGGATCTTTGAAATTAAATTGCCAAGATATGAATTTAGGAACTGAGGAAGAACCCCAAGTAATAAAAGTATATGAAGAATTAACTTCACAGGAATTTACAACATGGCTCAAATTCTTCAAAGCAAATAAGAAGAGCTTTGCGTGGACATACAAAGACCTTAGAGGTATTCCACCTGAAATTTGTGAACATCGAATTGTCTTAGAAGAAAATACATAACCTATTCGACAAAGACAATATCGCATGAATCCAAAATATTCACTCATTGTCAAAGAGGAAATAGATAAATTGTTAGAATGCGGATTCATTTATCGAGTTCCATATAGTGAATGCGAATAAATTTATCCGATTCCATATAGAGAATGGGTTTCACCGATTGTTGTAGTACCAAAGAAAGATGGCAAACTTCGAATTTGCCAAGATTTTCGGAAATTGAATGCTGTAACAAAGAAGGACCATTTTCCTTTGCTATTTACGGACACACTATTAGATAGTGTAGCCGGACATGAAACGTATTCCTTTCTTCATGGATTCTCTAAAAATAACCAAGTTCAAATTGCCAAGGAGTATAGAGCGCTTCCGACCTTTACAGCAGACTGGGGTACGTTTGCATATAATGAAATGCCATTTGGCTTATGCGATGCGCCAGCTACATTTTAAAGAGCAATGACTACGGCCTTCCAAAAGTATTTGAGAAAATTCATGGAAATTTTTCTTGATGACTTTTGCGTATTTAGCTCAAAAAAAGATCATGCGGACCGACTATCCAAGTGTTTTCAACAATGTAACAAATATGGTATATCCATAAATGCGGCAAAGTCACAATTTATTGTTCTTTTTGAAAAATTGCTTGGCCATATTGTATCAAAGGATGGCATGGCAACCGATCCGGATAAGGTAGCAATAATTGCAAATTTGCCACCACCAAACACTGTCTCGGAAGTCAAAGGTTTTCTAGGCCATGTTGGCTACTATAGACGGTATATTTACAAGTATGCTGACATTGCACTCCCTTTGACGCATCTCTTGAGGAAAAGTAAAACTACTCTGGTATGGACACCTACTTGTGTTGAAGTTTTTAACACTTTGAAGCAAAAATTGATAAGTGCACCAATCTTGGTCTCCCCGAAATTGGGATAAAGACTTTGAGGTGTATGTAGATGCTTCCAACTAGGCTATAGGAAGTATACCAAGTCAAAAGGACAAGAATGGAAGAGACCACTCAATATATTTTGCAAGTCGGCAATTAAACTTTGCTCAGCGAAATTATTTGGTTACGGAATGAGAAGCTTTAGGCATGATCTTTTCTGTACAAAAATATCGGCATTGTTTAATAGGCTACAAATTCACTTTTCATGTGGATCATGACGCGCTCAAGTACATGATAAATAAACCACAACTTAGTGGAAGGATTGCAAGATGGGTACTTTTATTACAAGAATTTAATTTTATTATACAAGTAACACCCGGAAAATGCCACTTAAATGCGGACCATTTATCACGTATGTCCAATAAAGTAAACTCGGAACCAATAAATGACGACTTACCGGATGCACAACTCTTTGAAGTAGGCGTGATACCTTTTGAATATGCCGAGATTATTCATTATTTGCAAAATGGAACTATTCCAATAGAGTACACTTCTAAACAAAGAGATAGATTAATTTACAAAGCGGCTCCTTATACTATGATAGGTGAAGTGTTGTACAAGAAAGAAAAAGATGGAATTTTAAGGCGATGTATTAATCCAAACGAAGTTCCATCAATCTTGGAAGCATGCCATCACTCAATTTGTGGAGGCTATTTTGCAAGATTTGTAACAACCACAAAAGCCTCAAATGCTGGCTATTGGTGGCCAACTCTATTCAAAGATTCAGCAGAATATGTGAAAAGATGTGATCCATGCTAACGCGTTGGAAAACCAACAACTAGCTTGGCTATGCCTTTACATCCAATTTTGGCAAAGATATCATTTGAAAAATGGGGAATTGATTTTGTAGGACCAATCAAACCTCCAAGTAGACAGGGAAGATGTCGATACATATTAATTGCTACGGAATATATGACTAAGTAGGCGGAAGCAATGCCAACAAAAACGGATGATGCGGAAACCGTTGCTAAATTTCTCTATGAAAACATAATCATTCATTTTGGATGCCCCAAAGAACTTGTAAGTGATAGAGGCACCCATTTTGTGAATATGATCATTGAGGATTTATTGAATAAATATTTCATCAAACATAGGAAGTTAACACCATATCACCCAAGGGCCAATGGACAAACTGAGAGGACCAATGTTATTTTATGTAAAATAATTACCAAAACCGTTCAAGGATCCAATACAGACTGTGATGAAAGGGTTTTAGATGCCCTATGGGCTTATCGCACGGCATACAAAGTAACAACAAAACATACACCATTTCAATTGGCTTATGGCCAAGAGCCCATTTTGTCGATTGAGTTTGAAATTCAATTATTACGTATAGCAATAGACAATAGATTGAACGTCGAATCCCTTAAACAAAGGTGTTTTAAGTTAGAACAATTGGACGAAAAAAGAGCCCAAGCTTATTTACATATGGCATCAATGCAAAATAGGCGTAAAAGCTATTACGATAGCAAACTTAAACCCAAAGAACTCAAAGTTGGAGATTTGGTATTATCATATAATAGTTGTTTTCAAAAATTTCTAGGGAAATTCATAATGCGGTGGTTTGGCCCATACAAAATTTATAAAATTTATGAAAATGGGTCTATGGATTTGCAAGATTTACAAGGAAACATCCACCCAACGCGATATAACGGGAATCAACTCAAGTTATATCAAACTTGAGGACAAGTTTCATGCTAAAGAAGGGGGGAGGCATGCAAATTTTAAAATAAAATAAAATTAAAACTTTAAAATAAAAAAAAAGTAAACAATTACATAAGATAAGATAACAAAATATAATTTAAAAAAAATGATTCCTTGTATCCAAACCTTTATCTACTTGAACTAAAGTAGGAGAAAGATATTCCGGTTATCAAGACTATCGACATTCAAATGGAATATGAATATGAAGAAATTCCACCAAAGCAAATCTTGTGAAATATAAAAAACTGAGAAACAATCAAAGACAATGGGATTGAATAATAATAAATAAAAAATAAAAATAGATGGAGGAGGTTTAATTTTAAAGATTAAAAATTGCAATGAAGTACAGTGGAAAATAGTACACTAGAACAGGACTGAAACAAGCAAGTAGGCTGTCTTGGAAAAGGCTATATAGTCTTATTATAGTGATAAAAGACGGCATGGTCATCATGAGCCGCCATGCGATGGATAAACTTACTATAGTCGAAAGTGACAAGATTAGTGAATGGACTAGTGATTAGGCAGGAATGACGGCATTTTGAAAAGGTGGTTACAAAAAGCAGTTACAACCAAGCTATGTCACTCCGACTCTCCTCTTGATCTCTCTCTTCTTTCTGCATTCTTCCACGCTGAGGAGACTATAGTCGTGCAAACGTATGCGCAGAGAAGGCATCGAGGGAGACCATAGTCAATTTCGGCAGAAGACAGAGCCGCTAAGTCTATAGTTGGTGCTTAGAAGAAGGGCAACAAAGGCGTGAAAAGGAGGCGAGTGAGCAAACATGGAGAACAATAAGACTATAGTCGTGAGTGAGAATCGGAGGTCACTACGGAGAGGACTATATTCTGACGGTGGAGCAGAACGAGACACCGAAGTGCCAGGAGGAGACTCGACAGGGAGAGTCAACCGCAAGCCTGTAAGTATGGTTGACGACCGTTCTTTTCCCTTCTCTTGCACGAACGAATTGTAAAAAGAACCTGCGTAGAGATGCTTGCTAGTTAAAGACTATAGTCTCAGATGAAAAAGAACAAATGAGCAGACCTCAATCAGACTATAGTCTTGGGATACATAGTCGATGGCCTGCAAGTAAGAGGCACATAGACTATAGACTTACTGCCAATTTTAACATCAGACTATAGTCCGAGCCAGGGGCTCAAAACGCACAACAAGGTGCGAGGCGGCTGAAGGAAGGGTATTAAAGGGAAGACGCTGCATCAGACGCACTAGCCACACTGTGAGTGAAACGATTGCTCTTCTGTAGCCAAAACATGGAAAATCAAGTGACAATAGTAGATGCAGATGACTATAGACAATTGAGCAGGAATGCAAGGAACAAACGTTGAAACATAATAATATGACTATTGTCCGGAGCAACATGAGCAAGTTAAATGTGGAAAGATTGAAACAAACCTTGTGATGAATTGGCACCCTGTAAGACTCTAGACAGATGCAATGGTTGAACCAAAGATGTTAAATGACTGTAGTCTCGGTGAATGACCTTGGTTAATCAGAGACAATAGCCCAGCAAGAGTTGCTTACCATCATTGACTATAGTCTATCATTGAAGCTGACAACGGACTATAAACAGGTCGAGATGGGGCGTGCAAGGAAGGAAGATGAACTAGTAGCGAAAGCGGGAGCGGCCCGCACTTCTCAACCTCCAACCAACCAGAGGTGAGCAGAACCGATACTGGTGATAGCCAAACCAAAATCACGGCCTGCTGCACCTACAACAGACAAAGGCGAGAAAACAGTGATGAAGAAGGAGATTAAATAGACCATACTATGGCGAGGAAATGTTGAGAAGCTCAAGCAAGCAGGAATATGATCGTTCATCAAGGAACACAACTCTAGACCATGGCCAAACGAGAGCTATATGCTGCCTTTCATTGCCTCGATTGTGAATCTAGCAACGTTGGTGGGCCGGATCGGAAATCGGCATATCCACATCACAGCGCAAACCATCTGCAAGGCTTCGCACATTCCTGGACCAACGAATGGATTGCCATTGAATGCAGCCAAGCACATCACTGAAAGCAAAGCCAAAAGAATTTTCACAAGAGATTTTACCTCTTATGAAGCAACTGGTTGGCATATCGATGAAGCTCTGGAGCCATGGAAGGAATGGCTTAACTTCATAAACCTGAAATTTGCTTTTGAAGATACACCCCTCTCCCTTAGCTCAGATTTGAGAAGGATGGCATTGGCAGCCTGGAACGGCATTCAACTGAATTGGGCCTGTGTGATAGAAGAAGAAGTGATAAAAAAAATCCAGAAGAAACAGGGAGAACTGCTTGAGAATCACAAATTTCAGGTGTACCTCACTCTATTGTGTACAATGGCGTTGCAAGAAGGCGCCTCAACTTTGCCGGTCAACGTAGCAAACAGCTGTTGTGAGAGGCCAACTTCAAAATGCATGAGGGCAGCTTCAGGGCAACAGTCTGCAATCAATCCACAACCGAGACAGCAGCCAAAGAAGAAAAAACCGCAGCAAGAGGAGGCCGGGCTAACAGTGAAATAGCGAGAGCAGCTGGAGGATTGCCTTGCATGCGAATTGTCCAAGGTGAGTGACATGGTAGAGCGGGTCAGGGACCTGTTAAATCACACCAACCAGCAGGCCGAGACTATAGCCCAATTATAAAGGACTATAGACCGGGGTTCGGCGATGTCACAAGCGTCCACAATCGCTCACACGCGCCAACAGGAGATGTTGCTCAATGCCCGCACCCAAACTGCGTAGTTATACGAGGAGCAACAACAGGTAATTAGTATTTTGCAAGCGCAGGTGAAACAGTGGGAACGAGAGCTGGCAAGGGAGAAAAGTAACAATCAGGCGATTATAGACCAGTTAAGGAAGGAGGTGGGAGATGCGCAACAAGAAAAGAAGACCACAGTTGAGGCCATTGGCCGGCTCCAGGTCAATCAACGGCGCATGAAGCAAGACATTGCCACCACACAGGAGCATAACCGCGCGCAGCATCATACTATAGCCTAGCTCAAGAAGAGCTTATCGGAGCGGCGCTACAATCTTGTGGTTAGTCAAACTATAGACGGAGTTTGTGGGGAACTCGAGCAGTGGTGAGAACATTTCTTTGGAAAATTTTACTAAAAATATAAAATTCTAAATTTATACATAATATTCTAGAGAATATTCGAATATTCCTGACTTATTACCGTGGATTTGGAACCTGAACCCGTGGAAATGAGGGAAAAAATTCTGAAATTTGGCAAACTTCAATAACATTCAAAAGACATGGAGACACTTATGGTGTGACATTACTTAAACAATTTTGTGGACATAGATACTAATATATTTTTTTTTAAGCTATATTGCAAAATATAGTCACACAACGTGTTAACTACACAGTCTAGGGTTTAGGGCGAATATGGAATATAGTGTGGAAAACTATCACATCTAAACTATGGCGAGCTCAAGGATGCCTCTCTCCATGATCATTTTCACCTCGTTGAAACTTAGGGTAGGCGCATGGATGAAGAGGTCTACATCTGGTTCAAACTTGCATACCAACACAAAGACATAGTATAGGTGCTTGCAAGGTCTATACGGTTCTCCTCTCCGCCCTAGTTTTGCAATTGTGCTTTTAAACACCGGACAAGTGCAATCTGGTAATGCACCTATTGATAGTTGATAAATCGCTTGCGAATCTGACTCCATGGAAATAATGCATCCAATTCCTCGCGATGGGACCATAGTGACCTTTAGTATCTTCGCCTGCATCGCACGGGCGGAATCAATATTCCATGTGTGCTTCGAAGTTACGTTGCAGATGCGACGGAGGTTCCTAGACTTCCTTGATTTTGGGAAGACATCTGCATTCTCCGGCACTGGAATATGTGACAGGTCCCGTGGCGCAGATGCAGTGTTGAAAGTGCGGTTGAGTGGAAGTCTCTCCTTCTGAGAGAGCCGGAAACCAACATTCTCTAACGCCTCCATCTCCGACCGTGTCAGATTTGTCCCTATCTTTACGGGCCAAGTTGTTGGGATTGGGGGTTGATCTTCAGTTCGAGAGAACGGCTCCACCCACTTCCGACGAGTGCCCTTCACACACCTCTCAATATCGTCGGGGCAGAAATAAAACTTCTCCACTTTCTTGCGGTGACCATTTTTAGGAGGCATCCATATTCCGGTATAAGTTGGTGCAGGTGTGGACTTCCCGTTTTGCACTATACGAGACTCGCATTTCTTCTTGGTCACTGCATGCTGTGCCCAACAGGACTTGGCTGAGGACTCCTTCAATCGAGCAATATGCCATAAGTTTTTGTTCACTTCTGTCTCTTGTACAGCTGTCACCCGATTAATAGAGGCACCAGCGGATGTGGAAGATTCGATTGGGCGTGCTTCATCTTCGTCGTCCTCGTGAATAGTTGTCAGACTCTCACCACAACCTCGGGTAACCCTTCTGCCGATTCGGGGACGCGAGAAATTCACAGTGTCAGGCCTATGGGTTTCCTCTTCCGCTCCGATTGGAACATCACGCTTACGTTTCTTCGAACCAAAAATCTCGGCACCCTCCAAGTGAGCATCGCGAGTACAAAATATTTCAGCCTCCGGGAACTCTATTACTGCCTTATTGAGAGCTGATGGATCGCCGGTTCTATGAGCCTTACGTTGTGCACTGCGAAGTCGGAGTTCCTCCCTAGACGGACCATGTCCACCCGCTCCACCTTTGGTGTATTGATAGTAACCTACAACTTGAAGGAAAGCACGAACATAATCATCAACAGCTGCCATATAGAGATCACCACCCTTATTTCCCGAAGCTTGCAACCATTTGTTATGAATGGATTCTGCAAGGTTGCAGGATGGCATCTCTGCTAGCTCTTCTGTAGATAATTTTTGTTCCTGCCAGGAACATAAGTATTGATGTCAAGCTCAAAGTGCAGGAAGACGTAATTTCGTTGACGAAACTGCCTCCTAAAAATAGATTTTTTTTATTTTATTTTTTTTTTGGGGAAAGAGAGAATAATTTACGTTTATCCCGACTTAATTGTAAAATCGAAATGACTATAACTTGAAAATTACCGTAGTAAGTATTTACTTACCAGTTCCATGAATCCACCCCACTGTCTATAGCGGTGATGCCAATACAAAAGCCATAGGCCTAGGTGGTAGAGGCCATTCTCGGAGGTGGCGTTTGAGGATGACCACCACGCTCTGATTGCCAAATACCGGGTCTCAGCTTCATCGGATGAACGAGCATCCTTGTATTGCTTACAAAGGACCCTATGTTGATCTTGCAATTCGTGGACGATGTACTTCTTGGTATGAGTTTCTAATGATTGCGTCCAATGAAAGTAACAAGTACGTTCTTGGTCTTCCATCGGAATTGAAGGATCTCCAGAGCCGTAAACAATGGGCACTGCGTTCCAGTTGGCTTGAGGACTGTCAGCCATAAATCTTTGAAACTTAGGCTTGGATACTCCGTGCCTAGCCATGACGTGGTTGAGATTCCTCCAGAAGACGAGTTGAGCTTGAGTATCTTCAGATTGAAAATCTGAACATGCAATGGTTAGAATGCGCTGGTAATTAGGGTCGTACACATGGCACGCCATGGTAGTCCATGGCTTGACGCGTTTGACATGGTCAAACATCATCCATGCATTGGAGAGGTCGCCTATAGGCTGCATCCGGCGGACAAGGTCGACACCACTACCGGGTCCAACTTCTGACATCTTAAAATTGAAGACTTTATCAGAATCGTCTCCTTCGCCCGGGAACATATTGCGTTGCACATACGCCCAGTTGTTGAGTCCTCTAAGCTTTGTGATGCCATCAAGGATGTCAAATCTGCGCATGTACTTGAAAGAGTAGATACGATTCCGCAAGCTTGGAGAGTTCAAGAGTTTACATCGATCAAAGATTGGCTCAAGTTCTTCAAGAGTTAGGTGTCCAAATTTGGGGTCATCTTCGTCGCGTAGAAGAATGTTACCTACTACGTCCTTGCTATTCTCCAAGACAATTTTCGAAATTGTTGCTTGGGGGTTGCGGTCAACATGCTGTTCGATTAACTCATCTATCATATGACGTGCGCATCTATAGTCTCCAACTTTGACAGGGTGCTTGTGTGTACCGATATGCACACAAGCACGCTCTTGATTTTCATCTCCAAAGACGTAGAAGATTTTGGCATGACACAAAGCAACGCAGACTGGAGGTTCTCTGCAAATCTTACAGACTAGGGTGGACGATGAGGGAGGCGGTTCACTTACTGAGAAAGGTTCTTTGGTGATACCTTCAAACTCCACCTCATTGACTCCCGTTGCACGATCCGGGCGTTCCAAGAAAGGACACTTGTCATTGTGGCATTGGAGATGACCTACGCAATTTGAATACCGAAATGACAAGCCCAGGGTGTTGCTGATGTTAGTTGTCATCGTCCTAGTCCAGACATGTCCGTCATAACGTTTGTCCATCCCTTCCATTGATCTTGCATTCTTGAGTACAGCAGAAGGAAGTGTCGGGGGGAGGACATATAGGGCATCTCCATTGAAAGATGGATGTAGAAAGGATACTGTGTGAGTAGGGATGGAATTGAAATCTAATTTCTTGAGAATATTCTTGCTACCGGGCATGCTACCAAGTTTGCGTAGACATGGGAGAATGTTTTTGGGTTTTCCTGTTTGAGAAGATGGTGAGGGAGCGGCTAAGGAAGAGGGCGTTGATAGAAAAGAGTTCTGAGAAATGGAGGAGATGGATGGAAGCTTAGCAAAAGAACGACGGGGTGGTACGGATGGATTTCGTTCGTCATCAGATGAATCTGATATATCGATACTAACACGTCTGCCTCGTTCGATCTTGACACGAGCAAAGAGGGGGACCAACGTTAGAGATCGTGGAGGAGCTACGAGGTGTCAGAAGTTGAGTGGACGCGTTCATAACTGACTTTGTCAAACCGTATAGGTGATACTTTCCTGACTTCAGCTTCCACATGGTAGCGTTATTATCTAAGACGACCGGTTCCACAACCGTGGAGTACAGGACATGATGAGTATGCGGATCAAGAACGTCGGTTTCTAACCACAATGTAGAGACGTCATAGCCAAAGCGGATTGCAAGCCAAGAAGAGGTGACTTCAGCCACACCATCAGGGCCAGGAGGAAGACATATAGGAACAACAGAGGCGACTCACTTAATCTCAATCAAATTCGCAGAAGGAGGCTCAGTGGTGGAAGCCATGACTTCAGCCACACCTTCAGGGCGAGGAGGAAGACAGACAGGGACATCAGAGGCAAGTGACTTATTCTCGAGCAAATCTGGGCAAGGTTGCTGAGAGGAGGAAGCCATGATAGAAGCTAGTACAAGAGAATGGACATACAAGTGGTACAAAAGAGATAATGAGTTCCTGCGGCGATGTTTATGTCCTGAAATAATGTACTATTGTAAATAGTAAATGTAAAAAAGAGTTGCAAGTTCATCTAGTGGAAGATATTCGAACAGTTCGACTGTAGGGCTAAAATTGGACTCACGAAGTCCTCGATGTATACGTATGTAAAACGTATCATGTAACCACGTTGTTTAAATATTGAACACATGCCTTAATTAAGCACAAGTATAAAGATGGGTAAACTAATTGAGGAATTAAGGTTTGAATTTGTGACGGCGGCCGCCTCTGTCAGAGAATAAGAGGGCCAGAAAGGCTACTTGAAAATAGATTAGTATGTAGTGTCAGACACGGAATCAAAGGAAAAGATTTTTTACTGTATTGGAGTGGTGAAGTGGCTATGAGTGTTATTGGGAAACGCGTTTGGAGTAGTTAGGGTTGGATGAACGGCGCATTCAAAGAGTATAAAGTCAACGGGTTAGAAGAGATCATCCTCTTTGTTTCTGCAATCATTAGTATCTTGAGTCTGAGAAGTATGATGTAGTTGTACTCTCAGAGTCACGCTTTCCGGAATATCGTCTCTTAAGAGGCAGGAGTTGGTAATTGTTCGCAATGGAGGGTGACAGTAGTCATGTAGAGAGAGGGAAGGATGGGGGACGCGGAAAGAAGAAGAGAAGAGGTGGCATAAAGTTTTCTGGATCGAAAGCTTTGCGACGGAGTGCGATGCGGAAGAGAGATGCGCCGGATGTGTCTGATGACGATCCAATGCAAGATACAGATGAAACGATTGATGAGTTCCTCCCAGGGAGGTCTAGAAAGAATGTGAAGATGCGAATGTTGAACTTGGACGCCATTAATGACAATACAGGCTGTGAAGACGAAGGAGAAAGGATTGATTGGAACGAAGGAGTGGAGGAGCTAGAGTCTAGTAAGCAATCGCTGAGCAGTCAAGAATTTGAACGTGAGAGCGCGGATAAAGAGTTCGAAAAAGTAGTAAGTTTAAATGGGAGTGTGGGTTTGCATTATGTGTTATACTTGATGTGATATATTGTCTTAAATGTTTTGATGGGTTTGTTCAGTGGGATGATATGGAGACATTCGTTGATGACATCTTTGGTGTTCATCCTCAGCAATTTGAAGCAGAAGCACATGGAGCAACCCAAGATTGTCAAGTGGAAGAACGGAATGCAATGAATGGCGATCAAGAAAAAGACGAAGTGGAATTAGACCCGAACCGATCTATGGTACAAATCCCAAACCTTGGACAGGAGGTTGATCCAGGATGTCGACCTGAGTTTATGATATATGAACACCCTAATGGCTTCATTCAATGCTAGTTGATAGATAATAATGAGTTTCCATGGGCTGACAGTGAGGACGTGAACGAAGTAGATGCTGGTATTTAATGTGTCACTAGTATGTAGACACAATGAAGCCTTTTTTTATACTTGTATTTAAACAAACATCGGATGTAGCGTTAGAAATGTCAAAATTTATGTGAGGTAGTCGCCTATAAGTTAAGATTATTGTCACAAAATTCTTATTAAACAATGACTAGCATGTTCTTCTGTACTTGATTTTAACTGACAAAAATTCCTTTCTCTCTCGAATGCTCTTATCCTTTGAATACGGAATGATTTGTACTCATGTTCTTTGGACACACTCCAGAAAACCAAGCCTTGCAAAAAACAATGATAGTACGGATGTCCTTGTAGGTGTTGATCCATACCAATCAATTGGGAATTCTTGTTTTCTGACGGCAATGAAAGTGATTGAGGTAGTCAATAAGTTCTTTGTGCATGGAAATTGAAACCTAGAATTCTCCAAATATTTGACAGGGATTAAGGAGCTTGGTCGT
This sequence comes from Bryum argenteum, assembly GCA_037043015.1. Classification (NCBI taxonomy): domain Eukaryota; kingdom Viridiplantae; phylum Streptophyta; class Bryopsida; order Bryales; family Bryaceae; genus Bryum; species Bryum argenteum. The sequence goes on along the minus strand of CM073321.1, from coordinate 32,365,808 downwards.
TAAAAGACTAATATTTAAGCAAGTGCGTAATGGTCTTCACAGTCATAGGAATCGTTTAGACTTGCGGTTTTTGATGCTCATGAAATTCCACATATCTGAAAGGTCTTACAGCTCTTGCACACCGCAGAATGATACTCCATCCAGATGCTTAAGTCATAATAAATATTTCCCGAAAATATTATAAATAAAATAAGAGGTACCTTATCTATAATTTACCGGACTTCACGTTAATCAGTCATGACACATTGGATCATCAATATCCTTAATTTACGGGGTAGTCAATAGAGAAATCACCATCTTCATTGAATTGGGGTATGTAATGCTAGCAGTGAACTAGAATAGTTTGTCCTTCTCTGCGAGAATATTTATTCGGGTTCTGAATTTTTATAACAACGTCATTGAATTTACATCGTAATTGCTTAGTGTTTCCAGAATGCTCACTAATCATTATATTATATTAGACCATGCATGATTCTTTACTACAGAAATGTAATGGAATTTAGCAAAAAGTAATAGATGTAAGGAATTCGATTTTCACTGGTGGCTACTAGGTGATGTGCCGCCCCAGTTAGAACTCCTTAAATGTCAATGTCTTTCGTATCCTACGCATCCGTAGTCATCCCTATCAGAGGCTTACCATCAGCCACATCCTCCGGATGCTAAAAATGAACTGCCACAGAAAGGTTCCTCGGGATGAGCGCGGGCACATGCAAAAAGGGGATCATCGGGCTGGCAGAAAGGGGATCATCGGGATCATCGGGACGGCGACAAAGATCCCATCTATCAGCACCAGGCAGAGACTGGTTGGCGCATGTCAGCGCTCCACCTGCCGCTTGATAAGGGGAATCGGCAAGGGCGCCGATTAGACTTGCCACCATGTGATTCGGAATGGAGAGTGAGTGTAGCTCGGATCTGGTTCGAGGCCGCCTTGCCCTTTTCTGATGACCGCCGATGACCTGTGAAGGGAGCTGATTCCCAGAGAGGATGGAGAATCTTGGTGTGAGGATTACGGCGATTCTTGTAGCGATTGTTGTACGAGAGGTGGAAGATGCTGTTGTTGTGAGGACGGGGTCCGATTAGGCGCCGTTAGGAGGGCGATTGACTGTGAGAATACTTCGTTGCAGATAACTGAGAGAAGCTTTTGTATCTGTTAGTTGCAGATAGTTTCAGCTATGGCAAGTTTTGGAGGGGAGGTTTCGAGTCCTGCAGGGGAGGTTACAAGTCCTGGAGGGGAGGTCACGCCGCTGCGGAGGTCAAGCGTCGATGTAAGCATTTTTCCTCCCCCCCACCACCTTCCTGATCTCTGGGTGGAGAAAGATGCAGTGCAAATCAAAAAGGAAACGGGAGCTGACGAAAGAGGTGATGAACCCAAGCATCGACTTCCGCATTCCTCAACAGGTACGCTTTTGTTCTTGCAATGTATATTAGATCTCATCTAGATTCCACGATAGGATCCTTATTTGGTATGCCTGAATTTGAGAGTCGAATCTTCAGTCTTGGACGAAACTGTCAGCATGTGAGGTTCGGGTAGTTCATTCAAATGTCTCGATCTCGTCAGTCCGGTTAGAACGTGGACCAGGGCTTGTAAATCTCAACATCTGGTGCTGCGCCCTTGTGGGAATGTGTTGATGGGCGAGGCTCTCGTTCGAGCTGAAGGGAGTTTCCTTTCGTTACTTATTTCTGGATTGTGTTGCATGAGATTGTGCATATCGAGTGTAAGTGCTGTCACTGCCAGTATCGCCCGAAATGCTAGAATCCCGTGCTGGCCTAGGATCATGAGTGTAATCTTCCCTCACTTTCGTCAACGAAACTCTAATCACTCAAAGACTGACATCTGAATGGATCCTCCGGGTGCTCATCAGTTCGTGCCGCCGTGTGCTCATCAGATGGAGTCTGTGCACATAGCCGTGTAAGTGCCGATTATGCCTGGTTCGTCGACGAATCATGATTTCGTGGCATTCGGAAAGCTCGAAATCCGTAGTGGCTCTTTATTAGAGTGCCTTGTAAAATGTAAGGGACGCCAGAAGAAAACGCACCAAAACTGATAGTTCAAAGAAAACAATGAAGTTAACCACTAAGCACTCATGCAAAGAAAGATGCGGATCATGCATTGGTGTTTGAAAAGATGCAAATCCATTACCGGCCAACAAGGACAGATAAATTTCTCAGTTCGGTGGTAGCACCCGTATCCACTGGATCACCTGTAACCAAACAACAAGACTATGAACGAGGAAGTTCGCGTTTCTTTACTGCTTCAAATGCTCGAGGTTATTATAAGAGTAGTAGCAGAGAGATTAGAACCATACCAGGTGAAGCAGATTGTGTTGCGAAACAATGATGTTCCCCACTCACATAGGCATTTTCGTGAACCTGAACCATGAGGACGCATTAGGATCAAGTCCATGCTAGAGTTCTTACGTTAATCAAGTGTCAAAGTTGTTCAGAGTGCTTACCACGCTCTCAGAATTATGTCGACAACGACCTGAACAGTAGTCGAACAAACTGGTGCACAGCCCTGTTCAGAAATCGAATAGATGGTTGATCAGTATCTTCCCGACGTGATCAGGCTAATCAAGGTGGGACTTGGATATTGTCAAACAACTCACCCGCAGTTGCCTGTCGAGCAAGCTTCGTCTTTAGTGCCATCTCGAGTGCTGTCTTTACATTAAAACCAGGATCAATTTAGGCTTTCGTGTTCGATTATAAGCGACCTTTTCTAATTGAGTTGATGGTCGAGGATGTCGTGCGTGCTTGAGGTAGTTCATGAGTCCCTCATTTCGTGAGGTCCGAGATTCGCTTTTGGTTGCCTCCTTCATTCTGGATAGTGCTGCATGAGTATATGACTATCGAATGTAAGTGCCGTCACAGCCAGTATCGTCGACGAATCCAGCGCTTCTTTGCCCCAAATATGCTCAAATCTCGTACTGGCCTAGGATCCTGACTGTCGTCTTCCCCCACTTTCATCAACAAAACTCTAATCACTCAAAGAATGACATCTGGATGGGTCCTCCGGGTGCTCATCATTCCGTGCCGCCGTGTGCTCATCACATGGAGTCTGTGCGGATGAGCTTGATGTCGGCCTAGATAGGTCCACTGTCTTCATTGCCGACTTAGCCAGACCTGCTTCTTTCTGGATAGAGCTGCATGAGTATATGCATAGCGAATGTAAGTGCCGTCACAGCTAGTGTCCTCGACGAATCCAGCGCTTCTTAACCCCAAAAATGCTCGAATCCCGTACTGGCCTAGGATCCTGAGTGCCGTCTTCCCCCACTTTCGTCAATAAAAGTATGATACTCTACTAACTCAAACAAGGAAATTTGAATGGGTCCTCCCGGTGCTCATCAGCTCGTGCCGCCGGGTGCTCATCAGCTGGAGTCTGTGCAATTTGATTTATCAGTGTAAGTCCGTTAGTGCCAGGTTCGTCAACGAATTTATCGATGTTTGGCCTTCGGAAAGCCCGAAACGCGTAACGGCCCTGGATTAAAGTGTCTTGCTTTCTATTGGACCACGAATTGTCGAGGGAGCTGTGTGCTGTGGATGAGGTTGATCACGGCCCAGCCAGCTCGACTGAGTAGTAGATTCTTTACCGCAGTATTGGCCAGGAGTTCATTCCGGAATGTGGTGCTGGAATATACATTTTTAGTCATCTGTGTAAGGGACTACAGTGCCAGCCTCGTCAACGAATCATCAACTCTTGGCCTCCGAAATGCTCGATACCGTAGTTGATCTCGTTGTTGAGAGCCATGTTTCATTTTCTTTGTGTGTCATTTCGATGGAGCTCTTGCTGCGGATGAGCTTGATCTCGTCAACGAAATTGCGTAGGAGAATGCTGGTTTGTGCTGCTGGACCTCGTTTTGCATGGATTCATCTGTTTGAGTGCCGTCAGTGCGAGCTTCGTCGACGAAGCCATCGTTTTGGCCTCTGAAATGCTCAAATCTCAAATTCCCTCTGGATCATGAGTGACTAGTTCCCTACTTTCGTCAACGAAACGGTAAATTTCTTGTCACCGAAAGAATAAGAGTAGAGTTTTAGTAGGCCCTCCGGGTGCTCATCAGCCCGTGCCGCCGACTTTCTGGATTGTGCTCCTGGATTCTGTGCCTTTTGAATCATTTGAATGTGCTGTCGGTGCCAGCTTCGTCGACGAACGAATCGATTCTTGGCCATCGAAATGCTCGCAACTCAAAGTGGCTCTAAATTTTCAGTGCCTTGCTTTAGAATTTTTGGTCTGTCATATCGAGGGAGCTGGTGCTGCGGATGAGCTTGATCTTGGCACCGCCAGATCGACCGAGTAGCGGTGCGATACGGAATGTTCGGTGGCATCTAGCAGTGTTCCAGTTTGTGCTTTCTAATTTTTTGACTTTTCCTACTTTATCTACTTTTTCTATTTTTCGTCAGTGCCTGGTTTGTCACTGCCTGATTCGTCGACGAATCCATCGTCTTTTGGCCTCCGAATGGATCGAATTCTGTACTGGCCCGGGATCACGTGTGTCTTCTTCCCCACTTTCGTCAACGAATGTGCAAATTTCTAATCACCGGAAGAATGTATTTAGGACTTGTACTGGGTCCTCCGGGTGCTAATCACACCGTGCTGCATTCATTGTGGATTGTGCTGCTGGAGTCTGTGAACTTAGATCATGTATGTAAGTGCCGGTAGTGCCAACTTCGTCGACGAATCATCATCATCTGTGTCCTGAGATGAGCTTGATCTCGGCCCAGATCGACTGTCTAAAGCAGAATCGTTACTGCTGTCTTAGCCAGGACTCGAACTTCTTAACAGCAGGTGCTGCGACCTTGTTGGATTGTGTACATGGCGAGGCTCTGGTTCGGGCTACAGGGAGTGCATGAGTCTCTCATTTCGTCAAAACCGATATTTGGATTTCGTTGGCTGCTTCTGTCTGGAATGTGCTACTTGAGTATGTGCATGTTGAAGAATCTGGGAAAGTGCCGTCACTGCCAGGTTCGTCGACGAATCTACTGTTTCTTGGCCCCCGAAATACTGGAATATTGTACTGTCTTGGAATCCACTTTTTTTAAGGTCTTGTGCTCATGGTGTTTTCGCTCTTGGAAGTCACTTTTTTTAGGGCAGTCTATGCTGCTTTTGGCAACGAATCTGGCAGGTATGAAGCTCGGACATGCAAGAGTATTGGGACTGACCCTAGGACTCGCCTTTCATATCGATTTCTTTTTGAATTGAAGACATTAGATACCTTGTTCCAGAACTAACTAACAAGTAGACAATAGATATATTCATTGACGAATCTACTCTAATTGTGGAAGATATGGAATTTTCTAGATCTCAGGTACGGTAATTGAAATATGAAGCCAATTACATCATGGATTTTGCTTCGCTAAGTTGACTGTTTTGTAGACAAAATTGCTATTTACTAGCCTTGACTTGGACCTTGACTTGGACTACAGTTGTTGTCATTTTCAATGCTATGCTCTGTTTGCTCACAGTATGACGATGAGTGGTCCGTATTGTCTTTAAGTAGGGTTTTACACTAGGTCTAGAGTTGGTATATCTGTTTGCAAATTAACCACTAAAGCGATGACATCAGTATTTTTTTTTGGTGTTTTTCGTGGCAGAGGTAAACTTTCTTTAAGCTCTTGATTTTTGAGATTGAATTGTTAACTCGTATGTGAATTTGTTGATTGCTGTTATGGGGATCTCAAAGATTAGGTGGGATATTGATATCAATCACGGTATGTAGGAAACCATGAGTTGGATTGCTCTAGACCTATACGTTTCATCATTAAAATTTTAACACCAATATTTCTTCTCCTCTCTTATTGAGAATATTTTGCTTACACCCACAATTTTTGTTGTGTTTTATGATGTAGGAATCAATTGATTTCGAGCCGCTGGACTTGGAGTCGGAGGACTTGGAGTCTGATAGCGATAGCAGTTTCTCTAGCATGCAACCTTTAGTCTTAGACATAGCGGATAATCGCACATTGGTTCGGGCACTTCCAGCTGCTACCTTAAATACTAACACTGATTGTATTCAACCACCATTGACGGCGCTAGAGACCATTGTTGATGAAGAACAACCTACTTATATGCAGGATTTGAAGGCACGAAATAAGCAATTGCGCTTGGAAGCTCTAGCTCGTGCCAAACTTTGCCCGCGACGTTCTAATAGGATTGCTGCGAAGTCTAACTAGTTTTATATTGTTCATCTTCATGTCAATCTTCTGACTTGATACAAAGCGAAGGGCTCATGACACAGTTCATGTGCTTTTTATTTACACTTTTTGCACTACCCTATTTCTATATGATTTGTCATTGTTGTTTACTAAATCTCATCGGTTCTCTTAAGCAGACCCCACCTCAAGAAATCATTCCGGATACACAGCCTTCGCGCGATATTGATGATGACGACGAAGGGGATACAATTTTGGTTGGAGAGGCTCCAACTATGTGGAGTGCCGATGAGTTACGAGCACAACACAAGGGAAACTCCATCAGCACCATCTCTAGGTTGAGAATAAAACCTGTTGAGAAATCTCGACTTCGTATTCCCATTTGTCGCCTTTCTTGTTACCCCAAGGTCCGTCCCATTATTGAAACAGATGTTTGCAAGTTGGCAAACGAGTTTGTCAAAGGCTACCGAGAAGGCGATCGCGTTCTATATGTTTCTCCCTTCAGCAAGAATGGGAAGCAGCGCTTGGTGAAGGACGATGACGCGGTTTGGAATAACCCTCATTAGAAAGCGGCAAATGATCGGTTCGAAATGACATTGCAAGCCGATCCGGACCTTTGCCAATTCAGTGGTAAATACTTCTACGTCTATGAGGGGAATCATCGCGTCACTGCATGGATGCGTTACATTGAGCAAATGCGCAGAGATGATCCGGATTGGTACTTCTTTGTCGGCTGCATTGTCCTTGACGGACGTGCAGAATACAAAGTACTAATCGACGCGATGAATAATATCAACTGGTGAGTTTAATTTCGTATAATATTCTTGGAATGTACTCTTTTTCTCACACTCTCTATATATTTATTAACTCACTTTATGAACAGGTCCACAGAGCATGATCATGTTGAAGATAGCCTTCCATCGAGGTTGCAACGCATGCGCAAATTTGGCAAGATGCCACTTGAAGAATGGAAACCCCTGATCTCTGCTGAGGACTGGAAGTACTGTTACACTGCAAAGGATAAGTTGAGGCCAACTTGGTACTTTGTGACTAAAGACGTTTTCATCAAGTTCCTCTACGCGGTGCGTTTTTATTCATATCTTCTGTATTGATTAATTCTCAACATGGCTTTTTACGTTCCCTAACATGCGTTCTTCGATCGTCCAGAGGCAATGCGCTAAGGTTGCCGACGAAGCCCAAGCCCAGTACTACGAGGACACTCCCGTAAACGAGAGGACAGCGCAAGGAGTGTGGACGGCAATGGATGAGACTCTCAAGGCTGAGATTAAACGAATCCGACAAAAGGATTTTGACAAGATGCTTGCCGTTGCTAATCCAGAGTTAGGAAAAGCATTTGAGCAAGAGGTATATATATTTTCGACGGATATCGGTGTTTTCTCCCAATCCCTTGTCCATAACCCCTATTTAAATTCTTAATGTCTTTGTTGTTTTTCGATGTAGATCAATCTTCATTATAGCCGTCTGAAGGATCCCGAGATGTCTCTGGAGCGCCTCCAGAAAGTCCCCACCACCAACGTTTCGAAGGAAGTGAAAACCATGTGGCTTCGTTGGTGGAACAACACTCCGGCCTTCCGACGCTCCGGCCTTCCATGCCTCCAACACCTTACACTTTGGTCGCAGGTACTTAATATCAATCACATGCGTTACAACATTATGTTCATACAAATTTATACTTTATGTTACTAACTTGAAAATGTTGACCACAGTTAGCGACGTATGTTAAGGAGGAGGTGGACAAGTTCTTCAAACAAGAGAATCCCCACATCCCGAACCTTGACGCCATTTTGAAGCCCGTAGAGTACGTCGAAAAATGACGTCTTCTTTTATGGGATAAGGCGTTTGATACTTACGTAGGGCCTAAAGCCAGCCCTAAATTCATTAAAGGCTCCCACATCGATAAGATTGGCGGTAATGCTCAAACTAAGAAGCGATTGATGTTCAGGTTCGACCACACCGTTGCATATTGTCTACTTTCTTAGCATCAAACACTTCCAAATGTTTCTAAATGATTGTATTCCTTGTAGATATCTCAAACAAGAGCTCGTTGCTAAGGGTGGTCTCGACACACTGGGCATTCCATCTGAATTCCAAGTCCCGTACTTGAAGAAAAAACCGATGTCGATTTTTTTCAATGATCAGAGGCAGCGGTTCAAGATGGCTTTACTGTTGACTGGTAGTTAGTTTCTAGAGTCTCAAACCCACCATGTTGACAAGGAAGAGAAGCATCTTGTGCAGATAGCGGAATCGGTCGACGCCGCTCCTGTGGCACTACTGGTTGATGATAATGATGACGACTTCTGCATGCTTCCGGGTGCTCCACCACCCCCCCTCCGGCTGCACCGAAAGGTAGAGGTAATGCAAGTGGCAGCCGCAAATGTTGCAAAAAAGAGCCTTCCCCTGAGCCAGAGGAGGAGGAACAAGAAGAGGAGGTGGAGGAGCACGAAGAGAATGATGAAGACGACGAAGGAGAGCATGGAGATGTTCCCATTCCCGATGAGCTTGCAGGTGGTGCAGATTGAAATGTATGTAAGTTACCTTTTCCTAGTGTACTTTGTTATTTATCTAACATGTGCGCTTCTGTATACATCAAAGTTCAAAGAGAAGTTGTTATGACACAAGCTTCCCAAGGGACGGTTGTCAACAACGGTGGGCATGGTGTAAGAGGTCCAGCTGCCTCAGAGAGGCAGACAGTTCTGCCACAAACGCATGCTCGAGGGTGGACACAAGCATCTGAGGGTGGGGTTTTGAATGTGGGATCTACTCCTCCATCGTCGTGAGCCCCTCGTGAATCCCCTCTGTCACATGGACCGACGCAATCTAATGGACCCATGCGTCCTATAGTTATTCCCAAAAATGTGGGTAGTACTTCATCTTCTCCTACAACTGTGACGCTCCCTATGTTCCTTGAGAAAGGAGACACGGCGGCCTTGGTTGATCAGTCTACAAAGGGTGCAGGTTGGGTAGACGCTATCCAGGCTATGGTTCAACACATCAAGTAAGTAAATTCCTCCCTAAAAATGGATTGCTTTCTTACTGTATTTAATTATCATGTTTATTGGTTTCTAATTACTTTGTGTCTAATCTACAGGTTGGAAAGGGTAGGGACTATCCTTGCGAGAAGATGGAGTACAAGCCCAAACACCCCGGGATTGACCTTATCTTTGCAGACGTTCCCGAGAACTTGCCTGTGCTTGGTGTCTCGCCGGACGCAGTTCCCGTCTGGAACAAACGTGCATCGTATTATTTTGAGTCAGCGTTTGTCTTCGCCTCATACCATTTGACTAACCTTGGGACTATCCTCATTATGCACCCCAAGGACGTCAAAATTGACCGCATCCTACACGATCGTGCCAGTACTTACAATTTCCGGCTTGTGCGAGAGTGGTGGGCATATAACCCCCTTCCTTTGGTCAGACCTGGCGCCACTGCAAGAGAGGTATTTTGCGAATATTGCACTTGATTTAATCTCTCCTTTCAACACTACGTTTTCTTAATTTGAATTGCTTATTGCAGACCCATAACTTTACCATCAAGGTTTATGCTCGTAAGGACTTCGTGAAGATGTTCAATATACGACAGGTGGCGCAAGCATACGCAGGATTCGCGATCATACCTGACGAGGATGACATGGTCAGTAACTTTGCTGACGCGAGTTCCCTTACGTACCGCACTAACGGGAAGCCGTGGCGCGGCGCACGGGAGAAGGATCCGTCGTTTTTGCAATGCTTCGTGGATTGCCTCACTGACGATGGAGGAATCGTGTTTGACTTCAGCGCTAGTACAGGTAACAATTTGACTACCCATTTATAAGAAGTTTGCAAATTCATATTTTCAATACTCATGTGGATTTCCAAATGTGCACGTGCTTCAATCATCGCATGTGCACGCTCCAATCGTCACCTCATAGCTTTTGAGGCAGATGAGAAGATTTTTGATGGGCTTTTGGCGACCTTCAAACACCCTAAACCGTTGGAAGAAGAGAGTGGGGAATCAGCCTCTGGTGACGATTACGACTCCGATGAACCGTATCTGAAGAAACCTCGCACTTATATTGGTGTGTACTCTATTCAATTCATTGACTTTTTGTGATTTCAAAGTCCGTACTACAATCAGAGCATTGACTGGTTATGATTATTTAGCTATGCAGGCATCTCAAGACACTTGACCCAAAATGCTCATCTCATCAATAGCCCACCTCCTACACTTGTTCTACCCTCTTATGCGGAGCATGTTGCTCGGGCTTTCGTCGCGGCTCCAACTCCTCCTGTACCGAATGCTTCACGCCGACGCTTTAGAGCTGGTGTGCTTAGGTACATTGATTTAGAGGAAGATCAGTGTGACCACCATTTTAATGGTGCTTCACCTTCATCGTAGTGTGTTTATTTTTTTTTACTATTTCAGAGATGACTATGTAGGGCCAACTCTCATGAGTTGCCTTACCCTACAAGTCATTACTTTCATATGTTTTACATTATTTTCAATATATGTGTCTTTGCCTTAAACCGTATGAAATAATTTCAAAGTCCAATTTTGTACTCAATCTATATGTTGGATTCATTTGTCATACCCCACTATTTCAAATGACATTTAAAATTCTAAAATGTATACAAGGTCTTATAGGTCAATGCTTCCCTAAATTTGTCAATGTCTATAGGAGCTTCTATCTTGTCCCTATTAGCTCAGGATAGCTGCCTTGTGCGCTACGCGATGCTCAAACGAGCCCGATGGGGATCGAACCCAGACCTTCGCTATGCCATCGTTATGTCTAAACCATCCACTACATTAGAGTAAACGATGAGACAGTTTCTATTACTGATATTTGGATTATATATTCCTTTGCCATTTATATTTTTTTCATTATCAGGACAGTTTCGAACATGCGCAATATTCCTTGCCGGGCTCGTGTGAGCAGCGCGTTACATAAGAGGCAACTATTCAAGGATGTAGTATAGATCTCTAGGGTTCTTTGCTTTCGCTGAATTTTTGTTGTATTTTCATGATGACGTCAGCCCTAATTTATCCCTAAACCGTAAATCCAAAAACAAGTTTTATGATTTTATGAGGAAGCAATATATAACTGGTATTGAAAGATCTTCTTGAACCTCTATATGGTTCACATATATATACCCCGGTTAGGGTAGTAATTTTAGATACTTTTCCTTTAGACTTTTACTTAACTCGAACTAACCGGAGAGTTAGATCTGCTAGAAGGTTCTAGAAGGTTCCGAGGTCGCTTATCACAACACTCCTCCTCGACTGAGGAACACTTCACAACACTCCTCCTCGAACGATGATCTCCCTCGTTAAAAACACTTCACGATGTTTTGAAGTGAAAAGAGTAAAGTCATCGTTCGCTATCTAATTGAGACTAACTTAGTGAATGATATCAAATCATATGTTCAATATAACCTTTAAATAGTCATGCCTCCAATTCACACGTTCACCAATATGATGACATCAGCCCTACTTTCAATATATTCACATAAAATCATCATGACAATACAAATGAAATATTTTTGCAAGGTGGGACCCACATTTAAAGAAGACCCAACACCACGGAATTAGGGACCCTAAACCCTAAAAATAGACATTTTAAAATAGTATAGAACAAAATTAAGTGGTAATAGGGTACTTTACTTTGAAAAAAAATTGTTAAAAAATAGTCAAAATTGTCCCGTCACCACTCTACGCTCACCGCTCACCGCTCTACGCTCTACGCTCTACGCTCACGCCTCTACGTTCCCCGATTTCTGGATGCACCACCGAAACTACCAGGATCTAGTTTGTTACAAAGCGGCGGTATTTTGCAAAATACTTGCGAAGTGGTGCTTGGATTTTGGAATATGGATAGATGTGGATATTCACAACACTGCAAAGGATCATACGGTGGAGCATCCGGAGTTCTAGCTCACACTCAAGCTACTGTACCAATGCACTCTAGTGAATCGGATGTTAGAGGCCATGTGCCCAACTCACTTTATCATTGGTGCCGATTTGACCATGATAAATGAGTTTGGGAATCTGAGAATGAAGCCTATCCAGCGTTTTTTGCAGGTTCAACGACGAACCAAGCTACAGCTTGCAGCCACAGACACCGCGAGTAGTGGAGCGATAGAGCAAATGGATCGGATGGGGTCTTCTTCTCGTGATAGACATCATTAGAGTTGAATTTTGTTTTGTTTTTTTTTTATTACAATGAACAAGCCTGCGAATGCAGCATGCATGGACTATAGTCTTGGAGCATACTGGACTCTAGCAGGTGGTAACCGTAAGCTATTCATAGCACCATAAGATAATTAAGTATAAATTTGGAAATGTATTAAGGAACCAAGTTGTATGATCCGGAATGGCTATGCATCTGATAGATCTGGCTAGACTATAGTCAATAACAAGGATGTAAGCAAAAGATGAAATTTATACATCGTAAGACTATAGCCTGTTTGAATGAACAAACCAGCCACCCATCCGTATGAGACTATAGCCCTTATGAATGGATGTATCACCTGAGGGGCCCACCCTCGGCTCTTTACGAGAAAATTATGAGTAAAGACTATAGTCTGACTGTGTGTCGCCACCCAACTACGAAGAGAAAAGACTATAGTCTCTAAAGAACATCCATTATTAAAGGTGATCAAAGAACAAGGACGGATTATAGTCTTCCTTTGGCATGGGTTATTTACCAATTGACTATAGAAAAAAGGAAGACAATTCACAGGATTATCATAATTACCTATACGTTGGAGGACAGATGAGGACTATAGTCACTGGATTCAATAAAAGACTTGCATGAGGAGGTTATGGCCAATGTTTTTCTCAACTTACTTCATTTCTGTATTGTTTCTTCTATTTTGTTTGCGGGGACGCAAACACATAGAGGAAGAAGCTATGTAGTACGTAAATTTGGAACTTTGAGTGTACTTTTAACTTTTCATGTGTTATAAATCCAATTTACTTTTTATTTTCCTTTCTACGTGTGAATTGGAGTCTAAATAATATTAGAAGGGGAATTAAGTGAAAAGTTGGTAAATGAACCGTCATGAGTGAAATGAAAAGTTGTAAATACAAAATTGAGAGATACAATTAGGAGAAACAACCTCATTTGTGTTTTAAATACATGCAAGAGAATGTGTATCCCACACTCATGAAAGTGTAATTAAGTTTGAATTTGAATTTGAAGTAGAAGAGAGAACTGGAACAATTGTTGTTATAACAAGAAGTGTAAAATTGCTAAGTATTGTCTAATATAAAATCAGAATTATATACATTGCATGTGTTAATGAAGAATTGTGAATGTTAATTATAGAGATTGTGAACATGGTTCGAAGTGCTGGATGCTACAAAGTAACTTTTATGCATTACCATTGAACTTGAGAGTATTGTGATGAGTTTTGATTTCCGAGAGGAATCGCACATTGAAAAAAGAATGTAATTGGAACCTTAATTTCATATCATTATTGACTTACCTTCTATTTTGTGACCGTAATCGCATAACTCTGACCGATTTAGACTCTCCAGACAAAAAAATCCCCTATTTACTGCCCTCGGGTTTTTTATTAAACTCTTGGAAAAAGGCTGTACATAGGTAAAGACTTATTTTAAACAAAAATCTTCTCTTGGAGAGCTCACTTCTTCAAAAATGCTTCCTCCTTTACCTTAGCACCTTCCTCTGCTTTTAGTTTGGCCAAACCTCTCATGATATCGTTCCGACGTGAAGGAAAGGAGGTATAACCCACACCTGCCGCATTATAACATGCACTATTGTATCCTACTCTCTCGTATTTTGGTTTTTTTCTTCCACTGCTATCTGAGGCCTTGCCCACCTTGCCCTCCGAAAGGGACCATGTCCCTAGAGGAGGAAGCGGGGACATTGTGGCATTGAGCTTCTTTCTATACATAACTGGAATACTTGTTGGTTGTCGCGGTTCAGTGTGAGCAATTTCGACAACTACAGGGTCCCTAGAAAGACTTCCCTTCCATACATATGGAGATCTAGTGATGACGGCTATAGTACAGTTGGCTCAAAAACAACAACCTCATGCGTCTCTTTCACCTATTGAGGTTCGGGCGTCTCTTTGATGAGGAGGTTAAGTTTACGGTTGGTCCCCTCGCCAGCTGGCCCATTCGGCGAAAAACAATCCTCTCGACTCAACGATACGCGCCTCAACGGAGACAGCAAATACACGGGACTTCTGACTGGACTCCAACTAAGGGGACTATTCACCACGCCAACCTCGATGTCCGCTTTGGAATAGTCTATGGCCGTAGATATGGCGTCAGCCGTAGATCGCAACAAGTATGGTTTGTAATATGGAAGTGAGTCGCAATTGGCTTCTTCAGAATCTGATCTAGAGCGAAGACTTCTACTCAACCCATAAGGACTCCTCGGTTCGAGGATGCTAGTATATCCATCCTGTTATATACAATGCTTAGTATAAACTTTGTCGCACACCAACAAGCATATTCAAAACCAGCAAAATCCAACATAGAATACAAACACTGGAAATTAATTACAAATAAACATTTAGTCCAAGCTTGGATTAAATCAATTACAAATAATTATGGTACACAAATTGCGTCCTAGATAAAATGTTTGTTACCTATGCTAAACCCAATGCCCGCAGCGGGGACCTAGATCTAACCCTTCCTCCCTCAACAACCATATCCAACCCAGAAAGATTGAACCGCGTCCCCATATTCTTCAAAGACTCCTTCATCCAATCGATGCGGTAATCTTAAGCCAAGTTACCCGCACTCAATGGATTGACACCAATTCGTTGGTTATCAACGTATCTCCGTAGGTCACCCGGTTGGCACCTAGAGTCTAACCTTTGAAGCCACGGTAAAAGTTTCCTCAGAAGGAAGTCGTCCTCTCCAACATGAGGATTCCAAGTGCAAAGGAACACATCGTTGCCATTCTCATTGCAGATGCTCTTAATTGGAGAGTCGTCAATGAGAAGGGTATTATCAGGGGAAAAGAATGCGCCCCTAGTAGGGTTGGTGAACAAGGTCTCTGAGAGGACCTTCATATGCATCAATTTCTGACCAACGTGGAAGAAGCACCTAGGAGAGAGCTCAATTTTGTACATTGTTCCCGGCTAAGGATCGCGACAAGACCTTTCGTATCGCGAAGGAGGTGGCCCACAATGGCTTCCGCATTCTGCTTTTGCATTGAGGTCCACACTAAGACATTATCTGCCATTGAGAAAACCTGGCGTAGGAATTCTCCAAGATTTGGTCGGGCGAAAAGCACCTTAGGACCAACTACAGTTGGAATTTGGTGGCAGAGAATATTGTCTTTCAACTTGTACGACCTTTGTCCAACACGCGTCATCTTCAACGCTGTATGACAAAGTATACCGTTTAAGTCGAAGACAATATTCAGCACCTTCCTTCGCAGCGGACGCGGCGGTATCGGAACGATCACCCTCCTACCCCCGACACAATCTACCTGATCAATACACAACACACAAAGATATGATGATATCTGATTAAATGATGAGATATGGGAGGCCGGGAGTGGATAGGAGGGATGAGCTTCCAAGGTAAGCAGATGATGCAAGCATATATTGTTTCGGAGCTCGGCATCATAAACATTAATAAGCAATGACAATTAGACACATGCGCAAGTCTCTGAAAAAATTGTCACTCTTCATATTAATATTTGAAGTAATGTACATCTCTAAAGTCAGTATAAACTCGGACAACTCATAAACACTATTGTACAATAGAGTACACAAAACGTCGTCACAGACGGGGTGGTTGTCCTCGCGTAAGTCATCATGAACCGGTGTTGACACCCTATCAAGACGAATGAATTTATACTAGAGAACATTACTAGAAGCGGTTTCTAGAGTGCCGGATGGAAGACTCTATGCAAGATAAATCACCCAAAATAATAAAGGTCAGTTGCCTGTACCTGATTGGGATCGTCAACGGCGGGAGGTTGATTGGAAGGAGGAGGCGAGATTCCTTGACTGGTGACAGCAATGTCCTCAGCTTTCAACTCGTAGTCGACCAAATCTACAACCGTTGTGGATGGCGATTGCAACTCCTCCGAAAATCCTACCATATCGCCACCATCAGTAGCCGCCAAGGTTGTCATATCGGGCGGGCACGCCGCCCGCCTGTCCGTCCGCCTTGTCCGTCCGATAGAGCTCTCGCTCGCCCGATACGGTCAAACCTCTGTTGACTTTTAGTTTAGGTAAAAAACAGAGGACGTGGCAAGGGTTTAGGTAAAAACTAAGCCACTTGGCCGCCACTTACGCGCCACGTAGGACTGACAATAGGGCGGGTGAAAGGGGTTAGGGGCGGGTGAGGGTGGGCCGGGGCGGGGAGAAGGGGGGCCAAGGCGGGAAAAGAGGCGGCGGGCGAGGAGGGGGCCACGCGGGGTAGGGCGGGTATCGGGAGAGGGTAGGGCGGGTACCGAGAGGGGGTAGGAGGGGTACCGGGAGGGCGTAGGGCGGATACCGGGGGGGGGGTAGGGCGGGTACCGGAGGGGTAGGGCGGATACCGAAGGGGTTAGGGCGGGTACCGAGGGGTAAGGCGGAGGAGGTAAGGGGGAGTGAGGGGAGTGAAGGTGAGTGGGTGAGGGGGGTGAGGGGAGGTGAGGGGAGGTGAGGGGGGTGAGGGCGAGGGTGAGGGGGGGGTGATGGGGGAGGAGAAGAAAAGAAAGGGAGGAGTGAGGAGAGAAGGCGAGGGAAGAGGAGAGAAGAGGAGGAAGGGAAGAGGAGTGGAAGGATGGTCTATCAAATCATTGGAAATCCAAACATTTCCCCACTATATCCGGGATACTCCAAATCCCGGCTTTAATGAGGGAATGTTTGGATTTGCTTATCCCATTAATGATGCTTGTTTGCAAAACATAAGATTGGTCAGAGAGATGACAAAAACCTTTGCAAAAATTTTTGAAAAACTACGTGGGAAGGGGTGGATTATGGGGGGGAGGGGCAGGTACCACGGAGGGTAGGGCGGGTACCGCAGGGGGTAGGGCGAGTACCACGGGGGGTAGGGCGGGTACCAAGGGGGTAGGGCGGGTCCGGGGGTAGGGCGGGTTACGAGGTGGGAGGGGCGGGTACCACGAGGGGTAGGGCGGGTATCGCGGGGGTAGGGCGGGTACCGCGGGGTAGGGCGGGTACCGAGAGGGGGATAGGGGCGGGTACCGAGAGGGGGATAGGGCGGGCACCGGGGGGTAGGGCGGATCGGGGGGGGGGGGGCGGGTCTGGAGGAGGGGTAGGGCGGATACCGAAGGGGTTAGGGCGGGTCTGGGGGTAAGGCGGAGGAGGTAAGGGGAGTGAGGGGAGTGAGGGTGAGTGGGTGAGGGGTGAGGGAGGTGAGGGGGGTGAGGGCGAGGGTGAGGGGGGGGTGAAGGTGGGGGGTTGAGGGGGGGGAGGATGAGAGGGCGGGTGATGGGGGAAGAGAAGAAAAGAAAGGGAGGAGTGAGGAGAGAAGGCGAGGGAAGAGGAGAGAAGAGGAGGAAGGGAAGAGGAGTGGAAGGATGGTCTATCAAATCATTGGAAATCCAAACATTTCCCCACTATATCCGGGATACTCCAAATCCCGGCTTTAATGAGGGAATGTTTGGATTTGCTTATCCCATTAATGATGCTTGTTTGCAAAACATAAGATTGGTCAGAGAGATGACAAAAACCTTTGCAAAAAATTTTGAAAAACTACGTGGGGAGGGGTGGATTACGGGGGGGAGGGGCAGGTACCACGGAGGGTAGGGCGGGTACCGCAGGGGGTAGGGCGAGTACCACGGGGGGTAGGGCGGGTACCGGGGGTGTAGGGCGGGTACCAGGGGGTAGGGCGGGTACCGCGGGGGTAGGCCGATCTGCGCGGGGGTAGGGTGGATACGGGAGGGGGTAGGGGCCGATCTGCAGCGGGGGTAGGGTGGATACCGGAGGGGGGTAGGGCGGGTACCGGGGGGTAGGGCAGGTACCAGGGGGTAGGGCGGGTACCAGGGGGTAGGGCGGGTACCAGGGGGTAGGGCGGGTACCAGGGGGTAGGGCAGGTATCGGGGGCGGGGGAAGGGCGGGTACCGAGAGGGGTAGGGCGGTATTATGTTTATTTCATTCTTCTTCCCAATGCTATATTACAAATAAATTTATCATCCTAATGGTTTAATCATATATTTGATTTTACGCTTACAATTTATATTAAGACTTCAGAATATACTGGTGGGTGGTATTATGTTTATTTCATTCCTCTTCCCAATGCTTTATTACAAATAAATTTATCATCCTAATGTTTAATCATATATTTAATTTTACGCTCACAATTTATATTAAATCTAAAGAATATACTGGTGGGTGGTATCATGTTTATTTAATTTATCTTCCCACTACTATATTATAAATAAATTTATCATCTTAATGGTTTAATCATATATTTGATTTTACGATCAAAATTTATATTAAGACTAAAAAATATATTGCTGGATGGTATTATGTTTATTTCAATCTTCTTTCCAATGCTATATTGCAAATAAATTCTTCATCATAATGGTTTAATCATATATTTGATTTTAAAATCAAAATTTATATTAAGACTAAAGAACACACTGGTCGGTGGTATTATGTTTATTTCATTATTCTTCAAATAACATTTTTTTTATAAAAAATTTTAAAAAATTTTAAAAAACGAAGCAACCTCCGATACCTCCCCTTACTCCCTCCCCTATTCCAACCCCCCCCTTACCCCCAGGGTCGTCTTATTAGACACAGACGGACGTCAGACAGGCACGACATGTCAGACAGACATTGAGCCTCAGAATGTCTAATAGAATCTACATAATCTTTTTTTTACCCTGGATTTACCCTATCCACGTTGCATCCTACGTGGCTGCCACGTGGCCTCGCTTTGTCCAAGAATACGGTTCGCGATCGCGCCACGTAGGGATCGGGACCGCGATCGCGTCATCTAGACCGCGGTCGCCTTGGCGGACCGGGCCGTTTTTCTTCTCGACCGGCGGTCGCCTTAGCGACCGACGATCGCCCAAGGTCGACCGACGATCGCCCATGAGCGACCGACGATCGCCCATGAGCGACCGACGATCGCCCAGGGCGACCGGCGGTCTTCTTTGACCGGGCGGTCTCATTGGACCGTGGTCGCCTATTTTGGCCCCTCGACCGGTGGTCGCCTAGGTCGGCCTTGCATTGGAGGCTTCCCGAGTAGAATAAGTCAATTTTTTATCCAACATTATCCAAAATTCTTCCGTTCACGTTTTTAAACGTAGATGAAGCATTAAGAATTCAAGATGAAACAAATTACAACAATCCACAAACCCCTGAAGAAAAGGCTAACATCAACCATGAGGTTTGAAACTCACGTAACAAAAAATGTGGTGACATACATATGTGACTAGTGTAAAAAGGGAACATAATTATAAGAGTTGCAAAAATCTATTAGATTTGGAACAATATGTCAAAAAGTAGATTGTATATATTGCAAGTATGAAATGTGAATTACATGGCTAAATGAGCACTCAATGACGTGAGATGGTCATCCAAAGGAGTCTATGAATTGCAAGAAGATATACTGATATTATAAACTAATAACTGTCCTCTCTAAATACAAGCTCCGGTGGAAGCATATGATATGGTTCGCCATCAAGCGGTTCACCACCTCCGCACAGGTCATTCTCTCTTTTAATTCATGCCTGGTCACTGAAAACACTTTCGTTAGGAATGAATCTCGCACCGTCGAATTCGGTAATAATTCTTTGTCGAATTCGTTATGCACACCAATCAGCTGGATGAGCTTGCCAACCGCATACGAATCTGATGCTACTGTGGTTGGATGTCGAAGTTCCTGGACGTTCAAATTTGTATCAGAACCTTCAGGTCCATAAGTATAGAACAACTCGGGCGCCACCCACCATCGACGTGTCATATCTTCTTGTTTTTTTGGCGTCGTCTGGTATCCGTAACGTGAAGGCTGTTGTTCTACTATACGAGATGCCATCCCCCAGTCACACACTCCAATACAAATCTTGGTTCCTCCGAAAGTTGGGAAATGCAATAGTATGTTCGAGGGGGATAGGTCGTTGTAAAGAACTCCTGTCTTATGCACGAGATTCATGATGTACACTAAACCCCAAGCTAACTTCATCCTGTGCTGACGGAAAAGGCTACTTCTGAAAGCCTTTTCTTGAGTGAGACTCGGAACTTCCTTCACTTTCGACCAGTGAAGATGTTTGTCCCCGACCTTCTCATCCAACTTCAACATCTCGTGTAGTGATCCCCCATTCCACCAATATGAGTAAGCTTCGAATGTCCTTGTATGCAACGCCCAAAACTTGATAATTCCTGGATGATTCAAAGGACATACAAGAGCTTCTGCAGCAGTCTCTATCCTCCTCTTCTGAAGATTCATATTCTTGGAAAGCTTTGCTGCAAACTCGACATTTTCTGGAACGTGGTCTACTCCAAGTATCTTTACCTTCCGCACCAGTCCATGGCCTCCCTCCATATTGCGGCCTGATAGAGCTTCTATCGTAGCGTCTTGAGGAATCCACACCACCCCCGACCCTGTGTCTCGTTCAAATGTGGCGCGCAAAGCGGTTTTTTCCATGACTTCCCTCGGGTTTTATTCTTGCTAAGCTTTTGGATTGTGTGTTGCCACCAATCCATCTTGCGTTTAAACTGGTCCTCCTCTTGTGTTAGACGCCTCTGTCCAAATCGCTTCTTCCACAACTCCTTTACATTGAAGATGCATTGTTCAACTGTATTATCCATCCACAACTCGTACTGTGAATGATAATCCACATCTTGGTATTTATTCGTTTTCTCCATGGCCTTCAAAATTACTGCCGCCAATTTCTTCTTCAGTCTTTCTTTGCCCGTGCTAACATTCCTGAGGTAGTTGTGCTCTAGGAATTGAGCCTCCGTTTCCTCATACCAATCCATGCATGCTTTTTCCGCAAACTTAGTATAATCTGATGTTGGGAATCCGGGTCTTTCTTCTTTTGGGTGTCTCCTCTTCCTCTTATGGCCTCCACTTCCACTAGGTTGTTGCATACCAAGGTCTGGTGCAAATGTTTCGGGGGCATCCAGATCCCATGCTCGTTGTCCCTTCCCGTGCTTTTTGGATTTACTCAACACTGAAGTTCTTGAAAAAACCGGCAAAAAATCTCCCCCCTGCTATCAATGTGCACCAAACCCCAAAAACTCCTCAGACCACCCGGCAGTGCGCATCATTAAGACGAGCAAGGACATAGGGCGGAGGAGAATTCGGTAGCGGTTTGGGGAAAAGTAATATCAAACCCGCGCGTTGGGGTTTATATATCCTTGGAGACCGGCGGTCGCCCTACAGTCGCCCACCGGCGGTCGCCCTACAGTCGCCCACCGGCGGTCGCCCCAGGTCCCGCTGTCGCGACAGCTGCACCGGCGGTCGCCCTACGTCCCGCAGTCCTGACAGCTGGACCGGCGGTCACCCTGCGTCTCGCTGTCGCGAACAGCTGCACCGGCGGTCGCCCTACGTCTCGCTGTCGCGACAGCTGCACCGGCGGTCGCCCTACGTCCCGCAGTCGTGACAGCTGGACCAGCGGTCGCTCTGCGTCTCGCTGTCGCGAACAGCTGCACCGGCGGTCGCCCTACCTCTCGCTGTCGCGAACAGCTGCATCGGCGGTCGCCCTGCCTCCCGCTGTCGCGATTAGCTGCACCGGCGGTCGCGCTCTCACTGGACCGGCGGTCGCCACGCAACGTCATATCTCTATCTGGACCGCCGGTCGCCTTGAATTTCTGGTCGCCCCGGCGTATATATTCCCCCATCGTATCTAAACTTGTTATTTGGGTTTACTGGCCTAGCGCGTTGTCTTACATCCATTAAATTGGCTGCATGCTCGTGCGGGGTAGGTAATAACTATTTGCCATTTTTGGCTATTTCATCCATGGCTACTCTCGGGCAACTTTGGAAGGAAGAGAATGACAAGAAGAGGAAGAGGAAGGGCGCTCCACAACGGAAAAGATTACACGTGCTTCAAAATCCAAATAAGCTTGCCTTCAGAGGTTGGGAAGATGAACCAGATATGTGGACGATGGCCACTTGCGAATCGTTCATTGAATGGTGTCACATTGACAAGAA
The DNA here is from genome assembly GCA_037043015.1 of Bryum argenteum. Lineage (NCBI taxonomy): Eukaryota > Viridiplantae > Streptophyta > Bryopsida > Bryales > Bryaceae > Bryum > Bryum argenteum. Next base: position 32,343,560 of record CM073321.1, on the reverse strand, counting down.
ATTCCCTCTGTCTCGTCACCATTTTCATCGGCGCACCAACAAGGCAAATCTTAAGTTTTGCGATTGCCCAAACTTCAAGCAACGATGCATTGAGGTTTACCAAGTCCTGTATGGCACGCCATGTGTGGAGCGCAACGAGGTTCCATTGTTTCTTGCTCGTGGAGTATACGCCGAGGTTGTTCTTGGTAAACGAGTGGATTGGACAACCGTCAAAGAGGGGAAGCATGTAACACGACCTTCAACTAGTGACATTCCGACAGGCATTCTAAGATTCCCTAACGCTCCTAATGGTGGCATGGCGGTGACGAGGTCTATTACCAAGGCTATGGAAGAGGCTGCCTATCATAGTGCTACATCGGAAGAGGACGATGACTCGGATGGTTCGCGGCCTCGTAAGGCGGTGCGTCAAGTACAACAACCTCTTCCTCCCGCCAGCGTTGTGATTGATGCGGATCAGCGTCATAATTTACCTGGCCGCGTTCCTGAAATAGGTGGCTCTCGCCCTGCAATAGCAAGTAATTCACTCGTAGTAGAGCCCCATGGTACTTGCATCTTACCATTGGAAGAACTTGACACATCTTCTGATCTCAAAGCTCTTCTGAAGAGTAAAGACGACGTCATAGCAAGATTGGAAGCGGATCTCGAAAAAACACGAGCAATGTATGAGGAGAAGGTGAAAGAAGGGGACCAGCTTTCCGTGGAATATGCACGCATGCGCAAGAAGATGCAAGAACTATCTCACGCACGTAACATTCGTGGAGATGTAGAGAAATCTGACATGGCGGATGTTGATAGAGTTGTCTTGAACCTTAGAGAGGACTTGGCATTTGGAGAAATGTCACCGCAACGCCCTACATTGCGCCGTCCTGTGAAAGCTCAGCCATGTGTTGTTAATATGTCGGGCCTCGAACGAGAAGAAGATGTACGATGTGATTCTCAAGATTCTTTATCTTTACCGCTGTTCCCCCCTATTCGTAATCCCCCTTTCATGTCGTCTGATGGATACAACTCCTTATTAAAGGAAAAGCAACAACTGCAAGCCCGTTTGGAGCAGTTGTCTGCCACTTACTACCATTGGAAGGTGGCATGTATACTTTCGGTGGATAGAGGGAGACAAGTTGCAGCGGAGCTGGAGAAGATCGATAAGAATTTTACTAGTGGAGCTGGTCGGCGAACGTTCGGTATGACCTCGTGGCCGAGTGTGGATACATTGTTTGATAATCTTCCTATGATGGACATCAAGAGCAAGATGACACTTGTACAGAGGTTGTAGATTGGAGCAAGGCCGGGTGGAATTTCAAACACCACATGTCGGCACATGTTGATGTAGAATCCTGGACATAATTGTGGCCCAACCCTCCGCAGTTTGTATTGGATCACTCTACGTGTCCCATATGCCCAAATCCATTTGGACCTGAGGGTGGATGGGCTTTAGGCTCTTGTGTCCATTTGTATCATCCGCAGTGTCTTTTAGTTCATTGTTTGACTTAAAGTCGTTGTGCTATATGCAAAGCGCCTTTTCACGAGCGGTTCTACGAGATGTTCAATCTAAGAACTTATATGCCGCCTTCTTAAGAACACATCACCTCATTGCGGTTCCAAATCAACGTCGATTGCGTTTATGTTGATGTCATCTTTTGCGTTACTTTTACGATGAGCCCACTCTGCCCATGCGTCCTCAAATCGAGCATTCTCCTCAGCTACACGTAGTTGCTTTGCGAGTTTTACATTATGGTCTTCACTCCATTTCACCAGCCTCTTTAATTTGTCAACTTCCTCTGGAGTCTTGCCATACTTACCCGCTAATGCCAAATCCCGAATGCGTAGCATCTCTTTATCTACCTCTAGAGCAATAGATTCTTCAATATCCGTCAACCGATCCCTCGTCCCAGCTAGGACCCCTTCTAGGTAACTATGTTTAGTTGTCCAGAACTCTACGTAGTCTTCTATGGAAAGGATGTTTGAATGTTTCTTCTCCAAAAACTTCTCACGAGCCTCTTTTCGTAGCACAAGCATGGTCTCCATGTCAGCTATGCAGTCTAGAGCTTTTTCGAAAACCTCCCGACATTCTTCTTGTACATCGTATGGTGTAGAAAGGGCTCTTTCTTTGAGGGCTTCCAATTCCTTTCTATTCTGCAGTACTAAATCCAATTCGATGCATTTTCCTATACTTAAATTGTGCAAAATGATCAAAGTATCCATGGCTTTGGATAATCTTCCACCCTCTTTTCGGAGTGGATTTACTTGAAAGGATATTCCTTCAGTCCAATGCATTGGAGGACCAGTTGGTTCACAGAGCTCGTATTCGTGTGTGTGTTCATCCTCCGAGGATTCAGAAGAAGACCCTGCTGTGTAAAATTCCGCGTCGGCCTTAGGACTCATAGGTACAGTTCCAATTCCATCTCCTTCAATAGTCTTTGATGTCTCTCCAACCTCTATTGGTTCGGTCTTCTCTTGTATAGGCAAACGTGGATGCGTCCACCAATGCACGTTCTTCCCGAGAATCATTTCCGCATATGCAATTTGTGCCAAAAAGTAGGGAACCTCATTTTTAAAAATATGGTTGTTACCGTATATCATATGCTAAGCATAGATGCATCTCGTTTTGAAATCGTAATGATGGCACTCTCGGAGGTTAGCTTCATTCTTGTGCCGATGAATATTGTGCCAATGTAGAGGAAAGAGCTTGTTGATGTGGCACCACTCCACATATTTCTCACATATGGCAAAAGACCACGGCCCCCTCTCTTCCTCCCATCCTCTAAACGCTACTATCTTTGGATTCTTCAAGATGTCTCTGCGCTTCTTCGCGATCCGACCTCGGTCATGGCGCACCATGGATGTGCCCGCTACAACGGGTAGTGCCTCCATAAGAAAAATTCGTAGAAAAACGCAAAGTCCCTCTACGAGCAAGCAAGCAGCAACTCTGAAGTCGATACTAGTCAATGCGCGAAAAGGAGGGACTCGCAAAGTGTGAAAATGGACCGCCCGTCGCGTTCTTAAGCACAGTGATAAGGCGACCGGCGGTCTACAAAATGTGCACCGCCGGTCGCCCGCTGGTCCAACTATCGCCCTATCTGTACCGCCGATCGCCCCAGCGACCGACGTTCGCCCATGAGCGACCGACGTTCGCCCATAAGGTATATCGGCGGTCGCCTTGTGACCGACGTTCGCTCATTGGCTGGACCGCCGATCGCCCCAGCGACCGACGTTCGCCCATGAGCTGGACCGGCGGTCGCCCTAGCGACCGACGTTTGCCCAAAGCTGGACCGCCGATCGCCCTAGCGACCGACGTTCGCCTATAAGCTGAATCGGCGGTCGCCCTATTTCACCTCTTTATGTTGAATGCGAGTGCATCAGGTTTCATAGCAGCTCCTACGAGGATGAGAATCGTGAGATGAGGATGAATATTGGATGGGGGAAGAATAAAAGAGCCCTTTAGTTTATAATGTATTAATTTAAAAATTAGGAAGGTATGCATAGGGTAGGAATTTCGGATTGTGGGTCCCATAATTCCCATTTTATGATCATTCAATTCCTAAGAAATGGACAAGAGATGTGTAAATGGATAATAACGAATGGGAGGAAGGATGGGGTGAGAGTTCCTCGTCCTCTTTGTAGGCATGAATGGTATATATTATTTTGTATGGTGTATATTTTAAGAAGTCATATCGTGCCTAATCAGTTATAATAATTGATAAAATGTGAAATCATTTATAGAGCATCAGCCTCATCAATGCATGAAAACACTTTAATGAATCTAACGATTCAATACCTACAATCTAAGCATGTAATCCTAGGTAGTCAATTCCTAGCATCTAAATAAGATACCATTTATGTACAAAACTGCACCTCATATTTTAACATCACATTCAAGAACAATTTCTAGTTTCTTTTTATATCAGTGGAGCCTTTAATATATTATAAGATCTCCGTATATAATATCCGACTGATAGATTATCCTTGCAATGAGTTTATGGGCTCATAACATTATGAAATTGGTTAAATTGAGTGGGGGGAGGAATTTGAAAATTTTGGCAAGTCAAATAATAAGGCCTTGAAATACAATTAAGTGAATGGAATTAGTGCATATACCCTAGAAAGCACTGAGAGAAATAGTTGCTTACCAAATTAAAAGGTGATATATCATGACATATTATATGTTTGGAGAAAAAATGAGTGTCCAGTATATGAAGGTAAATATTTGAAGTCAAGAAGACTAATGATTTGCGGACATTCTTATCAACCCATTCCTGAGCGTACTTTTGGAACCAATATTTGATGAGTATTTTATGTTGAGAATTCTGAGAATTTTGAAAATTATAATTTTGTAAATTGTGATTAAACATGTATCGATCTAAATCCATATTACACCACAAGAGTATCCAATGAACATAAAATCATTTTTCATGTATCATGGTCACCGCTCTTGGCAAAATGCCCATGACCATGAGAATCATTTTCAATTGGGAATGAGATATAGGAAGAAGTGAGTGGGAATGAGAGGGAATGAGGGGGATGAGGGGGATGAGGGGGATTGAAGGGGGAATAGGGGAGATGCTTGAATCGGTTAATTCAAAATTTGAATATTGCATAAAGAGGATCCAAGAAAAAGAGCGGGAGCTCTCGCGAAGTCGCCCCTTCAGAGTGCCGCTCGCCCCGAAGCGCTCCGCAGAGGCTGGATCGAAACTCTTAAAGCCGCATCGCGGTCGCCGGAGAGGTCTGCTGCGGTGGGCCGTGGTCGCCCGAGCGAGTCTTGCAGAGAAACACTGGACGGGCGGTCGCCCTAACGATGTCGCCGGGACACCGCCGGTCGCCCTGCCACAGGAGGTTAAATACAATCGTTATTGGCCGTAGTCGTCAATTTTCAGTCCACGTACCGTGGTGTTGCGCATTGTCTGGTGTCGACTCAAAGTTGCCACTTGCTTGCTCGATTGGAGGCCAACGTGGACTGCACTATTGGTGTTTTGTATCTAACATCACATCATAGCGGCATTTCCGTAAGAATGACTACAATTGCGGAACGTAAAATAGTACTTGGGGAGCGACGCAAGAAGAGAGGAAAAACACAGAAGAGGAATCACCGTATTCTCCAAGATGCCACTCAACGCGCTTTTCCGGGCTGGGAGACCGAAGAGGGTGTGTGGAGTCAGACAATAGTGAAGAATTACATCGCCTGGTGCCACATTAGCAAGTTGTTTCCACACTTTCGACATGAGACGCACTTGAAATTAAATGCTGCAAATCTGCACTATTGTAAGCATGACGAATTTGTGCAACGATGTATTGAAGTGTGGAGGTTCCTTTATAAAGGCAAGAATGTCACCAAGAACGAGGTTTCGTATCATATTGCTCTAATGGTGTATGCAGAGGTAATATTGGAGAAAGTGGTGGATTGGAGCTCAATGAAAAAATCGCCTCAATTCTTCCTTCCAACCAAGCAAGACATTCCAAGAGCCCCATTGACAGAAAACCCACGAGAAGGAAGGACGGCGCGCAAGGCATCGGAAAGATGGGGATGCTGATGATGTGTATGTTTGGGTAAATCCTAACTTTGATGAAGAAGAGGTTAAGGAGAGGGAGCATCATACTCCTCTTGTAGAAGGTTCTATTGGTGGCGTTGAACACTTTCATGTGGGTGAAACAAGCGTGCAAGATTTGGATGTGATTGATGCACCTGTGAAGCACATCGAGGACCTACGAACAGAAGGAGAAGCGGATGTCATTGAATACATGGAGGTTGAAGCAATGTTTGGTGCTTGTACTTTGGGAACACCCGAAGTTATAGTTCGGCCCGCTATGAGCGCCTCTCCTCAAACAAATGTTAGCGTAGAGGATGGGACTGTAGAATATCAAATGGAAACGATTGAACAGCCAGAAAGAGAAGGAAATGAAGAAGTAGAGCTGGAGAAGGAAGTTCAAGTAGTCTTCAAAGCGAAACGCCCGAATGAAAACGATGATTCGTTGATGAAGTTGTTGAACAAGGCTTATGAGGATTATGAATATTTGTTTTATGCTTTGTCATACGAACGGGCAAAGTGTGTTGAACTCCAACATGACATAGAGGTAATCAAGGATGCAAAAATGAAGATCCAAGAGGAGGCGACGAATGTTCTCCCAGCTCTGGTTGCATCGGATCAGGTCGATTATGAGGAAGAGCTCATAAAGAAGATGAAACATTTCGAGGATGTGCATAGGAGATACAAGCGCGTCGACGAATGGTTTGTGGTCAATGATTGGGGTCGCGAGAAGGATTTTATGGTTGAAGGAGCCAAGGACCAAGGTCATTTTGAGAAGGAGCTAAAGGAACTCATTTCGGCATGCGATGCCTTGAGAGCTGAGATCGAAAGGGTGAACCTAACATCAATAAGATTGAAGGGGAACAAGGAAAAGTTAGTCCTCAATAGAATAGATGGAACCGTGGATATTGCAGAAGAGGGTCAAAGTTCACAGCGCAATGAAACAACTGAGGAGTTGGTCAAAAAGCTACTTGTGATCGCAGAAGAGGAGAGGTTCTTAAATGCAAGGATCGAAGATCTATGTATTGCAAATAAGACAAAGGAGAAATGTCGAAGCTGGTACCATCTTAAAAAAATCTAAAGTACAATGGAAGAAGATTAGAGTAAGCGGAATCAAATTTTAGAAAGACGTTGGTGTGTTGGTTATATCCATTTACTTTATTTTATTTGTGAACTGAATGTTGGGAGATAAGTGCTAGGCTGGATGTTATACAATGTATCTTTTTGATTATATGATATGTTTTTACTAGTAAGATACCCGTTGAACAATGTTATGTTTATTATTTGTATACATGCGCACGGTGTTATTTTAATCATCTTGTTTATTCTTTTTATTTTTTTATTTTTTATTTGAAATGCATGATTTGGAAATATCTAAAAAAAGGTTCTTAATTGGTATGTAGGTTGGTAATTATTTAAGTTGGTAGGTTTGTATGTTGGTAGGTTGGTGGATACTTTGGACAGTGGTCTTTTAGAAAATTATGTCGTCTATACCCTTCCATATGTATATATAATGATATTGAATTTTGGAAAGCTTTGATTAGTATTAATCCACGATGAAGTAATGATAAATAATTTGTAAAAATTTGGAATCGTAACTAAGTTGTTGAAGTTACGTATAAATATATGGTGGGATTTAGTTGCAAGTATTTAGAGTCAATGAATATTTTTACAAACCCCCCAAAACCTCGAAAGGCAATGATTCGTACATGATTTCAAATATGCAGAAAAAGATTTGTAGCAAAAGGGGGGGAACCAGATATTCGCGCCCATCACGTAGACCGCCGGTCGCCCTGTCAGCGGCGTTCGCTCATGAGCTGGATCGGCGGTCGCCCTAGCGACCGACGTTCGCCCATCGCCTAGATCGACGGTCGCCCCAGCAGGAGGGTGCGCGGAGGCTCGCGGACACTTTCTCCTTGGTGCTTGCCCATCACGTAGACCGCCGGTCGCCCTGTCAGCGTCGTTCGCCCATCAGCTGGATCGGCGGTCGCCCTAGCGACCGACGTTCGCCCAAGCGACCGACGTTCGCCCATCGCCTAGATCGGCGGTCGCCCCAGCAGGAGGGTGCGCGGAGGCTCGCGGACACTTTCTCCTTGGTGCTTGCCCATCACGTAGACCGTCGGTCGCTCTATCAGCGTCGTTCGCCCATCAGCTGGATCGGCGGTCGCCCTAGCGACCGACGTTCGTCCATCCGCTGTATTGGCGGTCGCGCGATTTGGAGGTTTTGATTGAAGTTAACACCAAGTATCCTATAGACCTATACCATGCCAAGGTTGAATCAAATTAACACCAAGTATTTCCTTCCATGTAAATCCAAGTTCCATGTGGCTTCTTTCATGATTTAATATATTTAATACGGTTAGAGAAAATAATAAAACCACCTCCTCCCCCCTTTAGTATAACTTCCTCTATTACTTAGCATCCTACAAAGTCAAAGTAAATCATAACATGTAGATACGTTTCTTTTACGGGAAATTTTGTTCTTCCATAATTTTTATAAGGTCTTTTTTAGTCAACACAAGTTTTAAAATCGTTATCTCTTTCCACAAATCTATTTTCCGTATATCATTCAATATTCTACTCATTCAAATGACTTACAAGTAAATGATGACCTATAGATGACATATCCCCACGATTTTCTAAATAACACCATCATTTCCATAGGATCATCATTAGGTAGTCTAAGGGTTTAAATTGTCCTCTTACCCCCTTTATCTATTTTTTCTTATTTTTTGAAGTTTTGGTGTTTCTAAGTGCTTGCAACCAAAATCCACCCTATAGATCCTTTACTCCAACGATTTTTTTTTATAGCTCCATCATGTTCATAAGGTAGTTATTACATAGTCCAATTCTTTTTTAAATATTTTTTCTCTCCATTTAACTATTTTTTATCTATTATTTAAAGCTCTACTTAGTTCGAAAATTCTATATTAATTTGGGAAAAATAGTACAGGTTGTCCTATAATATTTTTGATGGTTCCATTATTTTTATATGATCCATATTACCTACACTAAATAGGTAGATTACTGTTAGATACACTAATATACATAAATAGGCTATAAGTTTTTACTATTAGTCAATATTTGTACCCTCTACAAAGGTGAAGATGGGGATCCTTACATAGTATTGGAATCAATACTCTTGGTAAAATTTTATCCCAAAAGTAAAAACTTGTAGCATTTTCAAATTTTATAAAAATTTAACACTAATGTACTTATTTAGTGTAGTCCAAATGTTCAAATTACATTCCCCACTTTGTTTTTGTATGCATGTGCGCACACCGCCTACTTTCACATGACTATTAAATTTTTGGAAATTCGGGAAAATTACTTTCATTCCTCCTGTGCCCCTAAGATTTATATTATATTTCTTACACAATATGAATCACCTAGGAAAGTTATCAACACCCCTTCTACTCCCTTTTTACTTATATATTTACATATTCCCCCGTGCTTCAGACCCCGCAATTCAAATATCCCCATATAAACTCAACCACTTAGTTCGCATTCTCCCATGGTTTTATGAATTCTTCCATTACATTTATGAGGCCCTTATTACCTAATTCAAGTGTTCGTATCACCTCCTGTATGCTTTCATTCTCTTTTCCCTTATCATTCGAAGTTGTGGTGGGTGCACCTAAATTATGACATATGGATGCGATTTCCCTATGGTTTTTTTTATGATTCGATCATTTTCATAGGGTCATTATTAGGAAGTCCAAGTATTAAAATCACATTATTGCCCCATATAAATATATATGTATTTTTTTATTTTTTTATTTTTGTTTCTAGTTTTGATGGTTCCAAATACTTGCCACCAAAAGTCATTATATAAATTCGTTACTACTTTGATAATTCTGACAAACACGTTGGGAGGAAGGTTAGTCCTTGCCCATGAGCTGGACCGGCGGTCGCCCAGTGACCTACGTTCGCCCACCTGTTGGATCGGCGGTCGCCCCAGCGACCGACGTTTGCCCGTCCGCTGCATCGGCGGTCGCGCGATCCAGAGGTCGCGCCCCCACGCATACGTCGCGCCCTCCCATTTGGAGGTCGCGCCCTCTGACCGATGGTCGCCCACCAGGTGGATCGGCGGTCGCCCCAGCGACCGACGTTCGCCCATCGGGTGGATCGGCGGTCGCCCTGGCGACCGACGCTCGCCCTTCAGCTGGATCGGCGGTCGCCCTAGAACCAGGGTTACATATACGCGCGCGGACACCGCCAATCGCCATTTTTCACCTCCACGTGTCGGGCCTTGCGCATTGTCTGGTGTCGACCTCTGGTTGTCGCCTGCTTGTTCGAGCGCTAGAGCGTGCGGTGATTGGCACACACGTGCCACACGTGTGCATTTTACACATACATGCTGTCCGATTTTCGAGTTTTCTAAATTCTGTGTTAGTCCACGGAATAGATATAACTTTGTTTTGAGTTAGTTTAAAAATTTTCTTCCTTGGTTAGCATTTGGGTGACCATGACGCCTAGCCAGGAGCGGAAGATAGCGAGAGACAAGGACCGCAAGAGGAAAGGAAAGAAGCAAAGGAGATTTCACAAGATTCTCATAGATCCCACGCAACATGCTTTTCCGGGGTGGGCGCAAGTAGAGGAACCGTGGACCCTTAAGACTTGCAAGTGGTACATTGCTTGGTGCCACATCGGCCATTTGTTTCCACACTATCATCACGAGTTTCATCGCCGCCTGAATTGCGCAAATTTGCACTATTGCCATCACGATGAATTTGTGCAACGATGCATTGAAGTGTGGAAGTTCCTCTACGCCGGTGTGCATGTGGTGAGCAACGAGGTTGCGTACAACATAGCACAAATGGTGTACGCGGAGGTAATTTTGCAGAGGGACGTGGATTGGAGGACGTTTAAAAAATCCCCTCAAACAATTAAGCCAACAGAACCCATATTCCGCAAGCTCCTTATCCAGCAGCCAACCCACGAGAAGGGCTTACAACACCTAGGGGTTACAAAAGAGGAATCCCTGATGAGGACATAGTTTGGTCAGATTCGGAAGAAGAAGGGACCGAAAGGCGAGAAGTGGATGAAGGGGAGCCGAACCAAACGATGGAGGAAGGTCGAGCACATTTTGATGAAGGGGGGCCAAGCCAAGTTTGTACAGAAGGGGGGCCAAGCCAACTTTACAATGAAGGGGGCCCAAGCGAAGAATGAGTGGTAGTTAGTTAATCACGTTTTTTTAGCAATTGTAGAAAAGTAGTGTACTCAATACCAAACACTAAGTGCAATTGCCATTTTGTATGCAAAAACGTTGAATGTGAATATGAAGTTTTTGATTTTCTTCAATTTAAATATTCTTGGTGAATGAAATCTCACTATTGCATGTGGTATAAGCATAAAGGAAAAACCTTCAATGTCCGAGGTACCATCATTGATACATGGCAATTTTTATCATTCTTAATTATTTAGGAAATGTGGATTGAGCAATATTCATCCCTTTATTTTTTGGATTTGGAGCAAGAGAAGTTAAAACTCTAGTTTCTAATATGAGTCTTTATTGTTCTCTCTCTTGCCTTCGCATGTTCCCTTTATTTTTATTAATTTGTTTTCTTTTCAAAAGAAAAGCATTATTGCGAATCAAACATTTTTGAGCAACATGGTCCCCGGGATTCTAGTTAATAATAGCTGTACTGCGTGGACCATGGATATTGACTTGGAGAGTAAAGTGCTCTTCGTCGGAACAATCTGTCATGGCTATGGCGACCGGCGGTCCAACTGGGTCAGGGCTAGGGCGACCGGCGGTCCAGCTAGCGCGATGAAGTCAAGGCCAGGGCGACCGCCGGTTCACATGGCGCGACAGCGTTGTTGTTAGGGCGACCGCCGATCTGGCTGTGGAGTATATAAGGAGTCGTTCACGGGCTCGAAGCCACTTTCCTTTGCGCTTGGCCCGTTGTCTTGGGTCTCCCCATGAGAAGCCCCCTGCTCGGTCTATATGTGCAAAGAGTAACTTGAGCCCTTGTAGTGCGCGTTGTCGTCACCAGTTTCATTACACCGGCGGAGGTGCGATTCCGGAACATGGAGCATTCTTCCCAATCCAACGGGGTAGCAGATAATAGAAGAGACACTCGCAAATGGGACGAGTGGCTACGAGTATCCACGGAACGGAACGACAAGCCAAATACTCGCGTGTGCTTATTCTGTGGAAAAAGCACAGTCTTTGTAAGGCAACGAGCATTAGCTCATTTCGGATATCCTCACCATTCCCCATTACCCCGGCGTACGAGGTTGCCCCGTGGAGTTCTCGAGCTATTCCGTGACTGCGGAGGGATAGTTCCAAAGAACAACATTTCTTATGCGGATGTTGTTCCTGACTCACGAGTGGATGCCGGCATACCATATGCGGCAAGGGAAACTACAGAGAACATAGATACCCCTCGCATCAACTCTGTACAAGTGCCATCCCCTAACCTAAGGTCTAATCAGGTGCCATCCTCTAACAAGGGGAGTCATGGCAGCAATGGACAAAGGATCTCTACACTCTCTAGTGGACGATGACATGGGCAAAGGAGTATGGAGGATAGTTTTGATCTTGCCACCAGGCAAAATTTGGATGCAAAGTGGGCTTCATTTTTCTATGAGGCAAACATTGCATTCAATGTCGTACGACATCCAGCATTCATAAGTGCCGTTCAAGAGACAGCAAAGGCCGGTATTGGTGGATATCAACCACCCTCGTATCATGCTATTAGGACTACGATGCTCGATGCGAAGAAGGCAGCTGTGCTAAGGTCAGTAGAGGATCGAATAAAACTTTCTATCGAGAAGTACGGAAGAACAATATGCTCAGATGGGTGGTCCGATGTCACAAGCAAACCACTCATTAACATGATGCTCGTTTGCCCAGTGGGAGAGGTGTTTTTGGGATCAGTGGATACTACAGGGAAGAAAAAGGACATTGCTTATGTGGCAAATGAAATGGCGAAGTACATAGAGGAGGTTGGACCACAAAACATCGTGCAGATATGCACCGACAATGCAAGCTCCATGTTAGGTGCTGTGAAGAAGTTGCAGATAGACTATCCTCACTTGTATGGACAAGGTTGTGCGGCACATATTCTAGACCTCCTTCTCGAAGATTGGAGGAAAGAGGCGTGGGTTAAGCATTTGGTGGAGCAAGCCAAGAGAGTGTGCACATTTATTAAGGGGTCCCACGTCCCCCTTGCTCTATTCAGGAAGTACTCGCCGAAGCTGCAGCTCAAGGTACCACCTCAGACTCGATTTGCAACAAACTACTTAATGATAGAGCGGTTGTTAAAGCTACAACAACCTCTGAACAACATGGTGATCGATGAGGAGTGGCATGTGTTTGTCCAAACATTTTTGAACAGGCACAACAGTCACCAGTTACAGACAAAGGCAAGGAATGTGCGGAATAGCATTAGGAGCGATGAGTTCTGGGAGAATTGTACGAAGTTTGTGAAAGTAGTTGAACCAGTACTCCTAGCTCTTCGGGAGTGTGACGGGGAAGTACCAGCCATGCCCAGGGCGTATGTGATCATGTCGGACCTTAAGGAACACGTGTTCTCTTTGCGTGAACCTCCATTCGAACTATCCCCCGACATTGCTACAAAATACGAGGATGCATTTCAAAAACGATGGGAGATGACGCTCACAGACCTCCACTATGCAGCAGCTTTGTTGAACCCTTATTTGACAGATATTGGAGCAATTCAAAACAATGGAGAAGCAAAAAGAGCTTTAAATCGGGTCATAAGGAAGCTTAGCGCCCCAATGGGAGTGGTCTATGAGGAAGTGGTGCGGGACTTCATACAATATGAGGAGAGGACGGGTCCATTTAACACCAATTCAGAGGCCCCTGATCCAACTCACTGTGACTTGTTACCACATCAATGGTGGCATCAAGTCGGGGGGAATGCCTTGCCCAAAATTGCGAAGAGGATTTTGGCATTGACATGTTCAGCTTCATCATGTGAGAGGAATTGGAGCATGTACTCTTTCGTGCACAACAAAGTGAGGAATCGGTTGTCAACTTCCAAAGCAGAGGACCTTGTGTACATCTATGCGAACGCCAAACTCGAGCGCCAGAAACGTACCAAATCGCCGAGAACGTGGTACGAAAATTACTTAGAAGAAGAGGACTCTGACGAAGAAGACTATGTACCGGACAATGAATGGGATGATGGCGTATTCATGGATAACCCGGAGGCGGATGACGACAATTATGTCAATGACGGTAGCGAACACGACGACCTAGAGAATTGGAACGACAACGAAGGAAACATGACTATTCATGTCAAGGACCCGTTTGAGTTCGACGACGACCAGGATGTTCCAGAACTACCTCGCCAGTTTGCGGTATTTGCCAGCGACACAGAAGGAGAAGGAGTGGCAAATTTACAACTCCAAGAGAGTACCTGCCTAGCGAAACAAGACTTGGTAAACCGGATGGATAAAGAGAACATTGGTCCACTTAAAGGCAGCCCACACTCTAACAACGACGATAAACTTGAGAGTGTGAAGGGCACGGTTACCACGACAGGAGTTCAAATGGACCAAATTAAAGTGGAACCTGACGATGTATCCAATTCAGGTTGCATGGAAGTGGGGTCACCTAGAGTTTCAACCATTCGATCAAGGAATTCAACTCTTAACGGAGATGACTCCGATGTACCTCTACAACAATTGTTCCCAAGGGTTACCCAACCCAAAGGGGCCCATACAACTCGTATGGTATTGCCGAAGATGGAGGTCAAGATAGAACCAACAAGTCCAACATGCAACCGGGCATTGGCAGTGGCACGAGACGTCGGGCCATCTACACAACCTCGCAATCGTATTACACGAGGCCAGAAGCGTTTGAGGAAGGCACACGACCGAAGCGATGTCGGAAAGGAGCACGCGTACATGAAGAAGTCCATTTGGGATTGCTTTATCCAATAATCCGAATACACGTACAATGCGCCATCTACCATCAACGCAAACGGGATCACTAATGCTTCACGGCCCTTGAAGCGCCTCGTTCTGATGAACAAGAAAACAACTACGGACACGGAATTGCGCAATTTGGCGAGTGAGGTTGAGTGTGAAGTACGCAATGAGACAGAGGATGAAGACGAGGATGGCGACCAAAGCACTGATGACTCTCTAGGTGAAACCGATCTAAACGCAGATGAAGTATCAAGCGACGATACGTATACATTGAAGGATACCTAAAGATGGGTTATTAGAATTTTGTTATTTTGGATTGGAAGCACGAAGTTCATTGTTAGTACTCGGTACAATACTACAATGTACTGCAAGTAGGGCAACTATTAGCTTACAATACTTTGGTATCCTAGTATGTTTCGGGAGTATAATACATATAGTTTGGTATATGTAATAGTTACATCATATATATGAATAGTATGATTATAGACATGAGCAAATTTGTACTATGAAATGCACCATTGACCTTGTTTCCGATAAAAAGGTATTCATAAAAATGCTTTGAAGCTCATTTTGTACCAATATGGATATATTTTTCTTGTTTCATATACAACCATAGTGCTGGTCACCACACACATCGCCACATGGGCGCTACCCCCAGGGCGACCGCCGATAGCCATAAGCGACCGACAATCGCCCTAAGCGATCGTCGGTCGCCAAGATTGACCGGGCGGTCCCCTACTAGCGGTTGCTGGCGGCGACCGCGATCTCCATCTTGGACCGCCGCCGTCTTTTCATGGCGGCCAGGGCGTCGGTCGCAGTAGGCGACCGACGTTCGCCCCGGTGCGACCGTCAGTCGCCTAGCGAGGTCACCCACCCGCGGCCGCCCACTGTGACGTGTATTTTGATTTTCCACGTCATTATCAACCCTACGCCACGTAGGAAAATAGCTTTTTACCTCAAGGTAAATCTCAGCAAGTTTTTTACTATGTAATTTTTGGTACGGTCGACATTTTCGTCGACTCGACGTCTAACAGACATGTCCAATATGACAAATCAGACAGACATTCCCAAAATTGTGTCTAATAAGACAACCCTGCTTACCCCCTCCCCTACCTCCCTTTACCCCTCCCTCTACCTCCCCTTACTCGTCTACCCCCCTTTCCCCTACCCCTCCCCTAGCCCCTCCTTCCCTCTTCCCCCCTAGCCCCTCCTCACCCTCAGCCTCCTTCACCCCCTCCTCACCCTCAGCCTCCTTCACCTCCTCATTTTCTTCTCACTCCCCCTTACCCCCTCGACCCTGCCCTCCCGATACCTGCCCTGCCCCATGGTACACGCCCTACCCCCATCGTACTCGCCCCTACCCCCCCAATACCCGCCACTACTTGTTCGATACCCGCCTTTACCCCCGGTACCCGCCCTACCCCCTCGGTTCCCTACTACATCCCGTTTTACCCGCCTCTATCTCTGCGATACCCGCCCCTGCCCCTCGGTACCCCCCCCATCCCCTCGTAATCTGCCCCTCCTCTCCGTAACCCGCCCCTCCTCCACCGGCCGCGCCCCCCCCTCCTCCGTTCTAGCCTACCTCTCCCCCCGGCCCTCCCCCTCCTCCGCCCTGCCCCCCCCCCCGCTCTCCCGCCCTGCTCACTTCTCTTCGCACGCCCGACCCTCTCTCTCGCCCCCTACCCCCTCTCTCCCCCCTTCCACCCCTCACCCGCCCGCACCTTAGTCACTTGCCCCCTCACCCGCCCCACCACCAATGTAACCCGCCCCCTTCACCAATGTAACCCGCCACCCCCCCCCCCCCTCACCCGCCCTTAACCAGACCCCTCCCTCCTCCGTAACCCGCCTCTCCCCTCGTAACCCGCCCCTCCCCCACCGTAACCCGCTCCTCTCTTCTCACCTCACCACGTAGTTTTTCGAAAAAGTTTGCAAAGGTTTTTCTCATCTCTCTCACCAATCCTATGTTTTGCAAAGAAGCATCATCAATAGAACAAGCAAATCCAAACATTCCCTCATTAAAGCCGGGATTTGGAGTATCCCGGATATAGTGGGGGAATGTTTGAATTTGCAATGATTGGATTGACCACCCTTCCACTCTTCTTCCCCTTCTCTCCCCTCTCCTCTCTTTCTTTTCTTCTCCACCCCTCTCCACCCCCCCTCACCTTCACCCCCCTCCTCACCCTCACCTTCACCCGCCCCCTCACCCTACATTTTACCTTCATCCCCCCTCACCCTCACCTCCATTCCCCCTCACCCTCACCCTCCCCTCACCCTCACCTTCACCCTCCCCTCACCTTCACCCCCCCCTTTTCCTCACCCCCCCTCACCCTCACCCCCCCTCACCTCCCTTGCTCTCTCCTCACTCCCCCTTACCCCCTCCACCATGCCCCCTTCGGTACCCGCCCTACCTACCCGGTTCCCTACTACCTCCCGTCTTACCCGCCTCTATCTCCGCGATACCCGCCCCTGCCCCTCGGTACCCGCCCCTACCCCCCCGTAATTTGTCCCTCCTCTTCGTAACCCGCCCCTCCTCCACCCCCCACCTCCCTCCCCGCCCCTGCCCCTCGGTACCCGCCCCTACCCCCCCGTAATTTGTCCCTCCTCTTCGTAACCCGCCCCTCCTCCACCCCCCGCCTCCCCTCCCCGCCCTCGCCCCCCTCTCCCGCCCCGCCCACTTCCCTTCGCCCGCCCCGATCCCCTCTACCCCGCCCTGCCCCCCCTCTCTCCCGCCTTTTGCGCACTTCCTCTCTTCGCCCGACCCCCTCTCCCCTCCCCCCCGCCTCCCCTCTCCCGCCCGCACCTTAGTCACTTGCCTCCCTCACCCGCCTCGCCACCAATGTAACCCGCCCCCTCAAAAGTTCACCGGCCTCCTCTAAAGTTCACCCGCCCCCTCAAAAGTTCACCCGCCCTAAGAAAAGTTCACCCGCCCTGGCACAATTTCACCCGCCCCAACGCCCCGATGGACTTACATGTCACATCCTACGTGGCTTTTTACTGCGAAGTTTGTTATCCATAAAAAAATTACACACCCCCTACAATCTAGGTGGGCGGGCACACCCGTCCGTCCAGGACAACTCGTACGTCCGTTTTTTCCGCCCGATTACCTCAACACACCCGATATGACAGCCTTGGCGTCAGTTCATGTTTCTAATGACGCATGTCCCACAACAGAGAATATACATTGACGTAGTGCGTATTTGAGGGCATGACTCATCACCTTCTGTAGTGCTGAAGTGTGGCAGCGTTTGAGACTACAAAGCTGTGGATCCAGTCACAAAGAGTGCGAGACATCACTCGTCTTATTCCCTTGCCCTCTACCATTTCATCATGCATTGCCTGGTCTTTGTTTGCATCCCACACTCTTCGCGTTGTAGCGTTGTAACGTTCCATATACTCTGAGCAAAATCCCAATGTTTCTTCCATAGAATATGCCTCTCCCATGCAGCCCTCTGGCCTAGCGTACGTTCGCACCTAATCCTTGAGGGTCTTCATGTACCGCTCCATTGGGTACATCCAGCGGCTTTGAACTGGGCCGCATATAAAGAGCTCTTCCATGAGGTGCACAAGAAGGTGCGTCATGAACACCATTGATCCAAGAGGGAACTCGCGCTCAATCATACAAAGCGTCTTCGACATACTCTTGTTGCTTTGACGCGTTAACTATGCGATTGCACAAGCGTCTAAATACCCTGCTGACCCTCATGATACAAGATCGGACATCTGTATTCATATCAACATTACGCAGAGCCAAGGGTAGTATCTGCAGATGCAACCCCACGTAAGAGTATTGATCACGAATATGATGAACGTATTTGGTGAGGTACCATATTGGTAAAACGAATTGACAATTATACCTAGGTCTGAAGTATCGTTACAATGCGTTTCATATTGTGTAACTTAACATGCAGAAACGTGCTTTGACGTTAAGTTTAATTACGTTACTCTTCGTTTCAATATCATTACTCTGCGTTTCATTACGTTTAACTTAACATGATGAAACGTGCATTGACGTGAAATAATGTGTCCAATGATAGAAGGGAACATTTGCTTGTGAAGTCTATAGCCACACACATACCATGATTCTGAAAGCAAAGTTTCGTAAAGAATTTGTGAATTTGAGATACCTGTTGCATGAGGACGTGAAAGTCATGGGATTTAAGAAATCTCAGTCTTCCTTCAGAAACTGTTTTGTAAATTGCTCCTGCATAATTCTGTAGCACCTTTGTTGATCCTATTACTCCAAGCATGTCTGTCTTTGCTCGCGGAGGGAGGACATAAGGTGCGTGCGGCATGAAAAGCTGGCCGTCTGCACCCTGTGCTTGTCTCAACCAGAGGTTTGATTTGACTCCCATGTCCTTGAAGTCCGGTCGTCCTCGTGGGTAATGAGTCTCCCCAAACAAAGTCTTTATTATATATTTGCATAGGTTCTTTTTGCAGTGCATGACGTCTAGTGTATGTCTTATGAGCAAGTCTTGCAACACATTCAAGCCCTTGATCCAGACTCCCCATACATGTGTATATATCCAAAGTAGGAACACTAGCAACGTCACTTGAATATGACTTAGCGTTCAGCAGGATATCGCTCTCATCTACTGGGATGCTGGTTGACACATCTTTACGTTACATTGCGGTAAGAATGACAATACTAAACACAATTTTATGTTACCCTCTATTTAAAATGACAAATGTTAACACAATATAACAGATACGCTACATTTATAATAATAGAAACTGACATTATTGTTGGTTTACTTTTACGCTTGGTAACACAATTTCGTGTGACCATGCGTTTACTTTGACGTAGGCAAGACGTTTCCTTTCGGTAGCAGCTCCTCTGAGAGATAGTGAAGTAGCTCATTCACAAAAGCATTGCTCACCCCATGTGTTGTGCTCAATGTCATGATGACAACCACTGCTGAAATTAGGATCACTGAACTGCCTGGGTACACCGGATGTGAAGCCTCTGAGTATAGTAACTCCAAAGCTTTGATGCTAGTATCTTCAAGCTCTGTCTCAACGATGTCCTCATTGGCCATATTGCTGGAATCAAGCGTTATCTCTTGTAACTCTTTTGCGGTGCCCAGAGCATCCTGAAATTGTTTGTGGACGTCGTGGTTACCAAACGCATCTGAGTGGGGATCATCAGGTAGAACATTGACAAACTCCTCGTCGTAGATGCGTTCGTTGTCGTCTGTCCATTCCTCTTCGCTGTAGTACCATGCCCCATCCTCTAGGTATCCCCCTGGAGGATCTCCCCCAATCATGGAGCGGTATAGAAATTTGTCGCGTCCGTAAGAAGCTTGATGCCGAGTTATTGCCCGCACATGCAAACGTCGGCCTCCATGACAATACGTGCATGGGCATAACCACCATGTCATGGGAACATCCTTACTTGCAGCAACTTGAAGTTTGTGACGGTGAATGATTTCCGCCGTCGATCTCCATTTGCGTTTTCCATGGGCTGTCACCATCTGTGCGCGCAAAGAAGTTTAATTGAGGTAAGGATTTAGCGTGCTCGTTGTTTACTGCTGCTCAAACGAGTATGTAGATTATATTAAACTGCATTTAAAATGACAGTAGAAAACATTTCAGAAGGCGTCACATCAGGGTACTTCACGTTCCAAGAGACGCACAATAACGTGCAGCAGAGATCTTATTTTATGTTACATCGTGTTTCAGATGACGCGAAATGACGTCTCAAAAGACGCTGCACTATATTACATCGTGTTTCTAGCGAAGTAAAGTTATGTCTTGGAAGACGTCTCAGTATGTAAAATTGCCGACTCAAAAGATGTTACAATATGTTACTTTGCGTTTTAAGTGACGCAAAAGTAAAGTCTTACAAGCCCTGACATACTATGAGTACATCCTTTGCCAAAAATTGGTTCATTAAAACAATGACATCATGACTTTGACTTTCACATGGAACATGGTTAGAGGTTCACAATATACTATTGAAAGTATGTATTTCACACAATTCCGCTAAATTTATAGCCTTAGACCCCAGAAGGCTGCTTCAAATCTGAGCTCAACCATTTCTTAACAACTGAAAGTATTCCGCTAGCGGACGCAGTACAAATTCATCGTGAGCCCATTGGGATTGGCTCAAACATAGAGCATGCTCCAATCGCAAAGCCTACACTGTAGCAAACAATCTAGTAATTGAGTTAGCAAGTTCCGGAATTTTGCCATGCATGCTACATTCCGAAAACTTGACAACATCTGCAATGTAGAGCAGTACACGCTCACGGAGCTTTAAGTGACGCAAGTTCTCGTCATAGAAGACATTTCATTATGTTACATTGTGTTTTAGGTGACGCAAAATGACGCCTTGGAAAACGTCATAGTATGTTACTTTGCGTTTCTAGTGACGCAAAATAATGTCTTAGAAAACGCAACATTATGTAACATCGCGTTTCTGATGACTCAAAGTGACGTACGAAATTTCACTTACTCAGATTAAATAATTCTAGAGCCTATACACTTTAGTGTAAGTAAAATTCTAGTGTGCAACCTCTATGATTCTACAAAGGATCGCGAGAGGGTTCTGATAATTCGGGACCTAACATCAGTTCAGATTGTCGTTGCATTTCTCGTGATAGTTGCAGCATTTCCGATGACTATCGTAGCATATCTAAAAGAAATTTCTCCATCTCCACCTTCTTCCTATGTGAATCCCTCACGCCAGTATGGGCCTCTCCGATGTCATTCCTAGGAAAGGTTTTTCTTATTATGCGGTCAAGGTACTGCAAAGAACTCTTCCTTTTCAATACGCCTTTTCTTTCCTTCCGACACATGTCAGGAACAGGCTCTCCAGTCACATCTTGCCCGGAGTTGCTTCCTACCGTACTGGAATTCATAGCAAGGTAAGGAAGACTCTGTAAGAAAGAGGACATTTGGCAACATCAAATGCAACATTTGACAACATCAATTCGTACTCTCCATGCACTTAAGAAATTGTGTATGTTGTGAGAAAAAATTAAAAAACGTGGAAGTCATCCTTTTCCCAAAGACGTTTCCATGAATACGTTAAAATAATTTACACATTTGTTAAACAGTGTCGAACAACATAAAAGTTGTCGTTTTACAGGACGCAATTCAGGAACACGTCAACCGTATGTCACAGATGACGTCATGAAGCGTTAAAAGTGTATTGTGTTAAAAGTGACGTAGTGTTAAAAGTAACGCAAGTAAATAGTTATTACAAATAAATTAAAACGCTGAATTTGGACCAGTTTCTAAACGGAAATAGGGGTTACGTACCTTAACACCGCCGGGAGCTTTAATTAGCCCACGCCCATGGGGTCACCTACTCAGTTGCACTTATGAACGTTGGATTGCGTCCTCATCATGGAGATCGCGTGAAGATATGGAGACGGCTGCTGTCACCTACGAGCAAGTGCGTGATGCAATTGTTGCAGCAAATGAGAGGGAGGTAGCAGCACGTTTGAAGGAGGCTGGCTTCGATCCAAACTTTGCTAGCGCACTCATCCCTTCGCGTACGTCGTTCTCGGTAAAGTCCACCACTGCTGCGCAACTTTTCAAACTCGTAGGGGGGGGCGGGAGGGCGGGGGAAGGAGGGGTAGAGGAGTAAGGGGGGTTAGAGGGAGGGGTAAGGGGGGATAGCAAAGTGGGTAAGGGGGGGGTAGAGGAGTGGGTAAGGGGGGGGTAGAGGAGTGGGTAAGGGGGGGGTAGAGGAGTGGGTAAGGGGGGGTAGAGGAGTGGGTAAGGGGGGGTAGAGAAGTAGGAAAGGGGGGGAGGGGGGATAGGGGAGGAGGTAAGGGGGTAAGGGGGTAAGGGGGTAAGGGAGGTTGCTCTGTTTTTAAAAAATAAAAAATAAACTTTTTAAATTTAAAAAAAAATGTTATTTCAAGAAGAATGAAATAAATATAATACCACCCAGCAGTATATTCTTTAGTCTTAATATATATTTTGAGTGTAAAATCAAATATATGATTAAAATATTAGGATGATAAATTTATTTCTAATATAGTATTGGGAAGAAGAATGAAATAAACATAATACCACCGACCAGTATATTCTTTACTCCTAATATAAATTCTGAGCGTAAAATCAAATATATGAGTAAACCATTACGATGATAAATTTATTTGTAATATAGCATTGGGAAGAAGAATTAAATAAACATAATACATCGTGGGATTGGAGAGAAATAGCACACATTTTAAGAAGATCATTCATTTGGGATGTCGTAGCTCGAATTTGAAATAGAGGGGGGATCCGATTTGTGGTGAGGCAAATTTGAATAAGAGGGGGAAGTATGGAAACTTGAATTCTCTCTTTCTTTGGATTCCCCTTGGCCCCTCCTTCCCAACACCGGATATGTTTAAGGCAATGAGGTCCTAACATTTCTCATTAATGTCGTGATTTGGACTTTCCCGGATATAGTGGGAGAATGTTTGACTTTTCTATAATTGGATAGACTATGCCTTCCCTTCCCTCCTATTCTCTCCCCACTCCTCTCTTTCTTTTCTTCTCCTCCCCTTCCACCCTCCCCTCACCCCCCCTCACCCCCCCCACCATCACCCCCCTCCCCCCCTCACCCCCTCCTCCCCCTCACCCCCCTCTTCCCCCTCTTCCCCCTCACCCCCCTCTTCCCCCTCTTCCCCCTCACCCCCCTCACCTCACCTCCCCTCACCCCCCTCACCCTCACTCCCCTCATGGCCCTCGCACATGGCCCAGTTTTGCTCAACCTGGGCCTGGCCCAGGCCTCCTACTTTTGGGAGGGACCCTGGTGTGCCTCGCGGCAGGAACCGGCAGCTTGCTGCACGGCAGCCACCCCCTCCCCACCTTCAGCCCAGCCCCCCCTCCCCATAATTACCCCAACCCCCCATAATTAACCCCCCCCCTCCTTTTGCTCCCCCTCCCTACCCTTTTAATTATCCATGCCCTCTACCCTCCAAGGCCCCCGTACCCCAACTCCCCCCCTTTCTTTACCCCTATTTAATGTAAGTGCTATTTGGATTTTATTTTTTTAAGCCCCCTTTACCCCAGCCCCTAGTTTGAGTGATCTTTATAATTTTTTTACTAGGTATTTCATGTCATATAAAAATTTATGGTAAAAATCTTAAGACCACGAGGGTGAGGGAATTATTTTCCCGGAATTACTTAAGATTAATTAGATTCAAGAAAGTAAGGGGTGTATGCAAATGGATTAGAAATTAAGATGGTGGAGGTGGTTTTAAGGTTTACGGCAGCCAATCAGAACCCTATAAGTTTTTTGAAAGCATAAAAAAAATTATTGAGAGATCAGAGCTGTTTTTCAAGTCAAAACTTAGTTATAGATGAAGAAATGCTAAGAATATTATATGTTACTCATGGAGCAAGAAAAGAACAAGAAAAATCTAGTTGAAGTCTAAAAATTAAACAATTTCTTCTTCATCGAGGGTATGGTCAAGAGTCCATAAATGGTATTTCCATAAATTGGTGGAATCAATTACCTTTTATTGAAAAAAATAGTTTTAAAAATTTTAAGCGTATTGAAAAAATTGGTGTTTAAATAAAACACCCACAAGTATTTACTCTTGCATATTTATATCAAAGTTGGGTAATTGAAAACCCACTAGAAAATATAACTCGTTTTGAATTATTAAATAATCAACAAAGATGGTTAAAAGTTAATAATTTATCATACGATTCTTTTATTTATTCTACTGTTTTAGAAATTTATTAATACTTTTTAAAAAATAAATTGAATCAAAGTTTATTGAATGAAATGACAAAATCATTACTTTAGAGTGGTTCAAGTCACTACAACTTTGAATAATAGTGAAAATTTAGATAAGAAGGGAGGAAAAATATTTCTTATAAATCTTGGAATAGCTAATAAATATCTAATAGAAATGATGGAATCATAAGAAAAATCGTTAGGTAAGGGGATGGGAAAAATACAAAGGGATGGGGAAAATACAAAGGGATGGGGAAAATACAAAAGGATGGGGACAATAATAAAGAAAAGAAGAGAGAAGAGGTGGGATTAAAGGGGTGAGGGTAAGTGTAGTTAAAGGGTAGTTAAGGGGCCACTTTTGGGTTTTATGGTTTTGGACAGGTTGGTTTTGGGCAGGTGCCGCACGACTCAACTCAGACTTGGCTAAGGCTGGTAGCTCATTTCCTCGTCAGCCTCGGAGAGGGCTCAAAGCAGGCTGAGGCTGGCGGAAGAGCCCTCGCTCAGCCCTCCTTCAGCCCCATGTGCGCGGGCCATCACTCTCCACTCACTCCCCCTTACCCCCTGCACTCTACCCCCCCGATATCTGCCCTACCCCTCCGGTACCAGCCCTACCACCCGTGGTACCCCCCCTACCCCCTGTGGTACCCGCCCCTACCTACCCAATACCCGCCCCTACCCCCGGTACCCGCCCCTCCCCCCCGTAACCCGCCCCTCCCTTCTCACCCACCCCACGTAGTTTTTCAAAAAAGCTTGCGAAGGTTTTTCTCATGTCTCCCACCAATCTTATGCTTTGCAAAAAAGCATCATTAATAGAATAAAGAAATCCAAACATTCCCTCATTAAAACCGGGATTTGGAGTATCCCGGATATAGAAGGGGAACGTTTGGATTTGCAATGATTGGATTGACCATCCTTCCACTCCTCTTCCCCTTCTCTCCTCTTCCCTCCCCTTCTCTCCCCACTCCTCTCTTTCTTTTCTTCTCCTCCTCCCCCCCCCCTCACCCCCCCCTCACCCTCACCCCCCCTCACCCTCACCCCCCCTCCCCTCACCCCCCCTCCGCATCCTCTCCTTCCTCTCACCTCATGCCCCCTCACCCTCACCGCCACCCTCACCCTCGCCCCCGCCCCTCACCTCCCTGCACTCTCACCCCGCCCTCATCCTCACCTCCTCCTTACCTTCACCCCCCCCCATCCTCACACCCTCACCGCCCCCCTCACCCTCACCCCGCCCTCATCCTCACCCCCTCCTTACCTTCACCCTCCCATCCTCACCTTCTTCTCACCCTCACCCCTCCCTCACCCCCCCTCATCTTCACCCTCGCGGTACCTGGCCTACCCTTGCGGTACCCGGCCTACCCCCGCGGTACCCGCCCTATGTTAACCAAATATTCGTTGAATATATATTTTGGCTATCTATATCCAGTAGATATAGATCTTGAGACAGATACCCGGCCAGGTCGACACTAGTCAGGGGTTAATACCCGACTGGTCGACCAACATATGTACACGTCGACTCGACCTAGTATCGAGTCGACCCTAGTATTAGGTCAGACCCCAGTATCAGACGGGGCTCAACTCGTGACTATAAGTAGTCTCTTCTCCTCGGAGAAGGTGTTGCTGTTTTATGAATGCCAATTGTTATCCATTGCCAGTAATCCAAGCCCTAGTCGATTGTTGATACTTGTGACTCACACTCTTGCTGTAGAGTCGACTTCGCCTTGTTTTGTGCTTCTTTAAGTGTTTGTTTTACTTCTCTTGACCAGTAGCTCAAGTGCGTCCTTATGTTTGTTAATGACGATCAACCTAGATAGTCGATTGATTATTGAGATTTTGCTACCTTGTAAGGATCTCTTATCAAGTCGACTCCTGAGTCGACTCCTATACTATGCAGCTCAAGTTTGGAGTCATAGACTCATTTAGATAAAGTTATATAGTACTACTGTCATTGTTACATTGTAGTTACTAAACTAGAAACCATCTAGTCTCCTCTTAAAATTATGAGTTGATTGAATCATTCAGATTTACACAATATCAGGATACTTACTGGATTCATACATCAAATCTTCTGGATCTAGTTCTCCCACTATCTTCCTCTAAATAACTCGTTAAGTGGGTCAACTTTGGAAAAACCCTCTTAACACCCTACCTCCACGGTACCCGCCCTACCCCCCCCTCGTACCCGCCCATACTCCCCGGTACCCGCTTCTACCCCCTCGAAACCCGCCCCTTCTCCCCATAACCCGCCCCTCCTCCCCATAACCCGCCCCCCCTTTCCCGCTTTGGCCCCCATCCCCCGCCCTGCCTCCCCTCCTCCGCCCCCTTTCCCGCCCTACCCCCCTGCACCCGCCCCCCCTTCGGTAACCTCCCCCCCTTTACCCGCTCCGGACCCCTCTCACCCGCCCCCCCACATCCGCCCCTAACCCCTTTCACCCACCCTGTCCTCAGTCCTACGTGGCGCGTACATGGCAGCCAAATGGCTTGGTTTTTACCCAAACCCTTGCCATGTTCTCGTTTGTTTACCTAAACTAAAAGTCAACAGAGGTTTGACCATGTCGAGCGAGCCAGAGCTCAATCGGACGGACGGGCGGCGTGTCCGCCCTGTATGACAACTTTGCTTCTTGTTAGTTTGGAAGAGTGCGGAATGGTCACTCTCTA
This sequence comes from Bryum argenteum, assembly GCA_037043015.1. NCBI lineage: Eukaryota > Viridiplantae > Streptophyta > Bryopsida > Bryales > Bryaceae > Bryum > Bryum argenteum. Next base: position 32,316,791 of record CM073321.1, on the reverse strand, counting down.
CCGGTTGATTAAGGTGATCGGAGTTTCGCAGGTATGCGTCACTGATACTCTCTCTTTCTCTCCTGGAGTTCTTCTCTTACAGTTACCGCTACCATCCGGTTTACCTCCCGAATAGTAGGTCACACCAGCAGCTGTTCGATTCCCTCCCTCTCCCTAATTCAATGATACTTGCGATCCGGTGTGCAGTGAACGGTATCCCACCACTCGATCCGCGAAATTTCAACTAACAACACCTAGAGGTTAACTAGTGTCCAGGTTTGCACACCACCGCCAATGAGGACTCTCCTCAACCAAATATCCCATCCAGGAGGTTGGAAATCAGGGCGGCTTCACTCACCAGTCTAATACCTCTGCCCCAACCGGTTGGTACGGCAATTTCCTTAACCAGCAGACACAACAGGGACGCTCGGACTCTCCCACTCGGACCTTTTACTGACTACGCCACCCCTCTAGCAATCCCACTCCGGGTACTAGAATAGAAGCCACCGAATCAACAAGCGACTCCCTGCAACTACAACCGGATCGAGACCGTACTTATACGCAAACAACTCAGAATGACACACAAAGCAAAGACACAAGTTTTCGGATGCAAGCTAACCCTTTACTCACAGATGCAAAAATACAAAATAGACGTGGAGCACTCCGCACAGGCCCCGCTTAGTACTTGGGATCTCCGGATTTTCCGGAAAACCCTATCAGATCCGAAATTTCCGGAATCCGAGATTTCCGGGTGAGTGGGCTACGCTAGCATCTCCTATTTTTGCCTATGCCTAAGTCTAACTAATTCTAATCGTATTTCTACCGATTGATCCTTGGACGTTTCGAGGGTGATAACGGCGGTGTCGTACTCTTGAAGATTCCTGTGGGGGGGTGGTGCAATCAGGACTACTGAGTCCTCCGGCTTTTCCACCTATTCCGGAGCACCTTGAGCTTCGAAGGTGGAGGACCTGTGAGGAATTCCCGTTCCGTTGTCTCAGGGGTAGGCTCCTCTCGCTTTGCTTGATCCTCTCTGACCTCCATTTTGTCACTCCTGGCCACCGGATGGGAGTCTAACTCTTCCACTCGACCTGTGGTATGCTCTGTCCTGGTATCTCATATAGGTCCTCATTCCGTTGCTGGAGTGGGTCCCCTCTCACTTCTACGCCCAACTCTGCTGCATCTTCCTCCATAGGAACTCCGGGTGCCTCCACTTTCTCACTTGCTTCGTCCATCGAAGGTGGTGTTACCTCTTGCTCCTCAGGTCCCACTTCCATCATTCCCTCCGTTTCTCGGGCCACCGGTTCCTCCGAAGCGGGTGTCGACACCTCTCCTTCTCCCATAGGCACCGGTTCTTCAGATGGTGCTATGTGTGCCTCCCTCTCCGGATTAGCAACCTCCCTTGGGTCCTCCCGAGGTAAGGCTCCTAGAAGCTTACCAGTCAGTACCCTGAATTTCTTCAGGCATTGGTTAATTCCTACCGAATGCCTTCGGAGGAGCTCGGCCGATTGAGGTGACTCGCTGATGCCGATACGGGCATCGTAGAAGGTTGCCTTGGTATGGACCTCCGCTTTTGGTTGTAGCATCTGCAGGAGTGATTGCAAGACGGTCCGGTCGATGCCTTGTAACCTCCGGATCACCTCCGCTTGCTCCTGCACGGTTCTCCTCAGTGCCTCCACCTCTGGATGCACCTCCGTCGTCGAGGACTCCGGTCCACACTAGACTCCTATGGTAGTCTTCGCCTTCGGTTGGGCCCTCCGCTCCAACTCTACCTTCTCGGCTTGCAATCGGGCCACTTCAGCATTCAATTCTTCCGCGAGCTCCGGATAGCGCTCCACATTGGGTGTTCGAAATATACGTTCAAGCCGCTCTAGCGAGGTGAACAACTGCCGGTTGTCCTGCTTCACCTCATCCATTGCGAGCCGGATGGGGTTGAGGATACCCTCGCTAGGAATCCTGTAGTACGACTGAGGAAGTGTGGGGGTGGGGGCCCCCGTCCTGGGTGTCATCGCATTCTGGTGAGACGACTCCGGAGCCATCTCTGCCACTGGTGTCGCAGGAGTTGGAGCATCCACCTGCTCCGGTGAAAGGGGTCGAGGAGGGGTAGCCTCCTCCGCAACGTCGCTCTCTTCGGATTTGAGCAGCCTTCTCTTCACTTCTGGCCATAGCTGGCTTGCCGGTTTGGGTTCCTCCACCAGAACCGGCTCCGGTTCCTGCATCGGAGTCGGGCCCGGGCTCGGTTCTCGCTTTACTTCTACGCTCCGAGCTCCACCTCTGGGCTCGTCAACCTCTTCCTCTTCCTGGCCTTGAGCTTGATGTTGGGCAACCTCCCCCCTGGAGGTCCCTCCTCGGGTGGTGCTCAACTCCGGCAGAAACACCCGGCCTAGTACCTAAGCCGGACGCTGCCTGTGCCGTCGGAGGAGCCCAGATGGGAGAACGCATCCTTCCATACTGGGTGGTGTTCTTCCTTCTCACCCCTCCCGACGGCCTTTGACGTCGGGAAGGGGTCTCTTCCTCGTCCTCCTCAACCTCCTCATCCTCCTGGTTGTCCTCATCCTCGGACTGATCTCCACCAGCCTCCGCAATGGCTCGGCCCTTCTCATCTGGGCCCTCCTTCTCCGGATGAGGGGGGTGTGCTCTCCTTCCTCTTCCTCCTCCTCTACCGGATTGACCCGCTCGTCCTATTCTTCGGCTTCTTTCTCTTCTTCATCAGCGTTCGGCATGAACACGGATGGCACAGCCCTGTGTACCTGGATAGCAGGCACCGGGTTCACCTACTCTCTCAGGGCAGTCATCCGGGGTGCATTGTTGGGCCCCGCTTGGCTCAGCCCCGTTTACTTCTTCTGTCCACCAGCCGGCTCCGGGGATCCCTCTAAGTCGATTGACCGTACTCCTTCTTCATCCCCTTCCGACTCCGAGGAGATATCCTTCTGGGGGTCTCTGGACAGCATGGGCTGCTTGTCGCTCCAGTAGAATACCACCCGATCGGTGAGGATGCCAAATCGGACGTAAAAGTGAAATGGGAAGGGAGCCAGGGGCACCCCTTCCGGTTGCCAACCTTGGCAATCTCCCGCTGCACCACATTGCTGATGATGTGATGCCATCCAACTACTGGCTTACCATCATAGCTCCACAGGATGGACTTCATGAGCTTGATGGTACAGGTTGTTGGCTTATCCGGGTTGAGGATGGGTACCAAAAACCGGAGTAGCCGCCTCTCTTGATCGCTTTTGCACTCCTTGATGGTGAGGCGATTCTTTGTGTCAGCTGCCCTCCGGAACCGACTGCGTGGCCCTTCATCGCCCTTGGTTTTGATGTACTCCACCGGGGAGTCTCGAAACCGGTAGGTCGCGCTCCAATGGCGCGGCTTCGAGTTCTCCGGCTTCCCCCGTAGGCGATGCCTCACGAACTGCTCCGGAAATTGCTTGCTGACCGTCTCCTTGATAATCATTTAGTCGGACAGGTCCCACGGAACGTCAAAAAAGCAGACGCACCCCATCCGGAGGAGGTCCTGCTTTAACTCCGCTTTGTGGCGCGGCGTCTGTGAGAAGTCCGGCTTCACCGTTTTCAGAGGAATTGGCTTCCCTACTCGCCACAATTGTGCGTCTTTCTTCCTCGGCATTGCGTCCATGCTACTCCTGTCCCTGCGCTCGAAATTGCTCGCCACACCCTGAGCTACCAGACTCCTTCCGATGGAAACCCTATCTCCCGAAACCCTAACTGTACTCCCTAATCGTCTCTGCTCTCTGGTGTACTGAGCGCGCGGCGATATCTGAGAGCTAAGAACGCGCGAATCAAAACTGGAATGGCCAAGAATAGTGGCGGCAGCGCTAAAAAGCCTTAATCCAGAAACCTCCTCTCGAGACATCATTACTCTAGCCTCGAGAGGTACACCGGCCATTCTTCCGGGCACGAGTGAGCCACCGGTGATACTCGTGGGCGCGCGCGAGAATTCCGGCCGTTTCTCCGGGTCGACTGGTCGCCTCGGTGACCATCCCGGTAGAACCAAGGTTGTCATATTGGGCGTGCTCAGGTAATCGGGCGGACAAAACTGACGTAGAAATTGTCCCGGACGGACGGGCGTGCCCCCCACCTTGATTGTAAAGGGTGTGTAATTTTACATGGGTAACAAACTTTGCAGTAAAAAGCCACGTATGATGTGACGTGTAAGTCCATCGTGGCGTCGAGGCGGGTGAAATTGTGCCAGGGTGGGTAAACTTTTGTTAGGGCGGGTGAACTTTAGTGGGGGCGAGTGAACTTTTGAGGATGCGGGTGACATTGGTGGAGGGGGCAGGTGAGGGAAAGGAGGGGCGGGTTATGGGAGGGAAGGGCGGGTACGGGGGGGTGGGGCGGGTATGGGGTGGGGGGTGGGGCGGGTACGGGGAGGTGGGGCGGGTAAAGGGGAGGTGGGGCGGGTACAGGGGGGTTGGGCGGGTACCGGGGGGTAGGGAGGGTACCGAGGGGGTAGGGCGGGTACCGCGGGAGGTACGGCGAGTACCAGGGGGTAGGACGAGTACCGGGGGGAGTAGGGAGAGGGCGGTAGGAAAAGGAGAGTGTACGGGAGTAAGAGGGGGTAGGGAAGGGGGAAAGGGGGGGGTAGGGGAGAGAATAAGGACTGTTCCTGCGTTTTTTTAAGTTTTTTTTAATTTTTAGTAATCTAAAAATAAATAAATAAATTGAAGAAGAATGAAATAAACAAAATACCAGCCTTCAGTAAACCATTAGGATGATAAATTTATTTGTAATATAGTATTGGGAAGAAGAATGAAATAAACATAATAGAAGGTGGGATTGGAGAGAAATAGCACACATTTTAAGAAGATCATTTTTTTGGAGATGTGGTAGCTAGACTTTGAAATAGAGGGGGGAATTGGTTTGTAGTGGGGCAGATTTGAATAAGAGAGGGAAGTACGGAAACTTCAATTCTCTCTTTTCTTGGATCCCCCCTTGGCTCCTTCTTCCACCTACGAGGTATTCTTGAGGTAATGAAGTCCAAACATTCCTCACTAAAGCCGGGATTTGGACTTTCCCGGATATAGTGGGGGGAATGTTTGACTTTTCTACGATTGAATTGACTATGCCTTCCCTTCTCTCCTCTTCTATCGCCACTCCTCTCTCACCCCCCTCACCCCCTTACCCTCAGTCCCCTCACTCTCCCTTACCTCCTCCGCCCTAGCCCCCCGGTACCCGCCCTACCCCTCCGGTATCCGCCCTACCCCCTCCGGTATCCGCTCTACCCCCTCCGGTATCCGCCCTACCCCCTCCCGTATTTGCCCTACCCCCACCGGTACCCGCCCTCCTCCACCTCACCCTCACCCCCCCCCTCTCATCCTCACCCCCCCCTCACCCCCTCTCTCACCCTCACCCACCCTCTCACCCTCACCCCCCTTCTCACCCTCACCCCACCCTCATCCTCACCCCCCTCACCCTCACTCCCCTCACCCCCCCTTACCTCCTCCACCCTACCCCCCCGGTATTTGCCCTACCCCCCGGGTATTTGCACTACCTCCCTCCCTACCCGCCCTACCCCCCGGTACCCACCCTAACCCCCCGGTACCCGCCCTACCCCCCCTGTACCCGCCTTACACCCCCCAGTACCCGCCCTACCCTCCTGGTACCCGCCCTACCCCCCTTCCCCCGTGACCCACCCTACCCCCCGCCGGTACCCGCCCTACCCCCTATGGTACCCGCCCCTCCCCCCTAATCCGCCCCTCCCTCTTTCACCCACGCCACGTAGTTTTTCAAAAAAAATTGCAAAGGTTTTTGTCATCTCTCTCACCAATCTTATGTTTTGCAAACAGGCATCATTAATGGAATAAGAAAATCCAAACATTCCCTCATTAAAGCCGGGATTTGGAGTATCCCAGCTATGGTGGAGGAATGTTTGGATTTCCAATGATTGGATTCACCATCATTTCACTCCTCTTCCACTTCCTCCCCTTCCCTCCTCTTCCTTGCCTTCTCTCCCCACTCCTCCCTTTCATTTCTTCTCCTCCCCTCTCACCCGCCCTCTTATCCTCACTCCCCCATCCTCACCCCCACCTCACCCTCACCTCCTCTCACCCTCACCCTCACCCCCCCTCTCACCCTCACCCCCCCTCTCACCCTCACCCCCCCCCCTCTCACCCTCACCCCACCTCTCACCCTCACCCCCCCTCTCACCCTCACCCCCCCCTCACTCCACCCTCATCCTCACCCCGCTCAAGCCCCTCACCCCCTCACCCCACCCTCATTCTCACCTCGCACAAGTCCCTCACCCCCTCACCCCACCCTCATTCTCACCCCGCTCAAGTCCCTCACCCTCACTCTCCTCAATCCCCCTTACTTCCTCCGCCGTACCCCTCCGGTACCTGCCGTACCCTCCCGGTTCCCGATCTACCCCCCCGGTGTCTGCCCTACCCCCCCCCCGGTGTCTGCCCTACCCCCCCCTTCCCCGGTACCTGCCCTACCCCCCTCGGTACCCGCCCTACCCCCCTCAGTTCCCGCCCTACCCCCCTCGACACCCGCTTACACCCTGCATGGATGGATGGTTAATACCTTGGTCATGGCAAAGAGAATGATCAAGTTTATCTAGAGGCGACAAATTCCCTTGGCTGTGTTTCAAAAACACGAGATGAAGTTTAGCCTACTGATGCCTCGAAAAACAAGATTTGCGAGCCAATTCATAATGATAGATTGCTTGTTGGAGGTCAAGACATCATTGGAGCAAGTTGTTGTCGACCCTATGTTCACGACCTATGCCTCAAAGAAGACGGCATCAGCTACAGATAAGCTTATATTCTCCCGTGAGATCAAAAAGGTGGTGTTGAGCGATAACTTTTGGGAGCAATGCAAAAGATTATGGGATATGGTGGCCCCCGTAGTCTACGCTCTGAGAGAATTTGACGGCAAGGCTCCTAGTACGGGCAAGGCTTGGCATATCATGCGTGATCTTGAGAGACATGTCTATACTTTGCATGCACAGCCAATCTCATTATACCAATTGAGGTGGCCACCGCAAAAGAGGAATTTTACCATCGGAAACAGCTCATGACAACTAATTTACATGGCGTGGCTGCACTTTTAAATCCTTATTTACTACATGACCAACAGTGAGCTGACGATCCCGATCTTACAATAGCTTGCAAGCGTGTTTTACAAAAACTATATCCCGCGAAGGATTATGCAGAACTGTGTCCTCATCGGCTTGGGAACGCAACTCGAGTAGCTACTTTTATATTCACGACAAGAAACGGAATCGGTTACTATTGGGGAGAGCTGATGACTTGGTCTACATATATTCCAACTCGAATTGCTTGCGAATGATAAGTTGAGTGACGATGGGCGGTGGTATAAAGAGAACTTGGATTTAGAGGAAGACCAAGTACATGAAAACGATGAGGAAGCTGTCGAGCACGATTCCAAGTCTGATGCCAATGATATTTTTGAATTTGGTGATGAAGACAATGATATGACTTTCTTCCCCGCTTCAAATGATGAAGATGCTCCAAATGTTCAGGATGCTAATGGTGATTTTATTGCTCATGGTGTTTCGGCGGATGAACTAGATGATGAGCAGCCGTTAGCACGGTTAATGACACAAGGCGGCATGGACAAATGAATAACGTCCTACCTGTTCTCGCTAGTGGTTTACGGTTGGAAAAGAAGGCGATAGACGTGAAAACCACCGCGTGCAATACTAATGCCTGCACTATGAGCTCTAATTCGGTCGCTGAGAATATCGCATCCGGTAGTAAGGATCAAGTATCTTTACAATGTGCTACTCCCCGCGCTTTATTTCAACCCTCTACTGCAACGGTTACGACAACCTTGGAGAAATCCTCTATGGGTTTAGTATCCCTTTCAAGAGCCAAATATGGCAGCATCTCTAGTGACTCTGATGTACCTTTGGGCAGGTATTTAAAGAATGCCAATGTTCCTCGTACTGCCACGGGGTTACAGCACATGTTTGGCAATTCCAAGTCGCATAAACGTAAATCTGTCACGGTTCCAATTGTTCCGCCTAGAAAACCAAAGATCCCTGTTAATCTCTCCGAATTTGATACTTGGCATAAGTATGGGAATATACAATGTCCAGAGAATAAACCCAAGATCAAAGAAGAGGTTCCAAGCGATTAGGAATATGATCCTAAGGGGTCTAGTGGAGATGAAGTGAAGGGAGATAGCGATTATGAGCAATCCTCTAGTCCTGATGAGTAGTTGAATTTGGCATCTTTATGTAGTATAGGTTCATAGAACTTATACTTATTATAGAAACTGTAGCTATAGTTTATTGTAGTACTTTATTGTTATACTCCAAATGCATTTGGAGATTCTATTGTCAACATGACTACATTTACTGTGTTGAAAAAAATTACATATATCTTTACATACTTGTTGCACGATGGTCTTCATTCTCAAGCATAGAGAAGAAATGCACATCAAATCAAAAATATTGCAAAGCTTTACATCAAAAGTAATGTCCCATGGATCAATGGTGGCATTTTCATCAATGGTCTAAACTCAAAGTTTAATGAGCATGACACGATCATCATCAACGATAGCCGTGAGAAGCACGTTGTGAATGAAGCAGAGAATGTCGTACTGCCAGTCTCGTGGACAGAGCATGATGTATCTGACAGATTCTTGGTGGAGAAGCTCCTCCCATGGATTCAACGTCTACATCAAAGCCGCGGTGAGGGCTTGTTGTCTTTCCGTAGGGAAGACAACATTGGGCGTAGAATGCTCTCTGAAGAGCTCGATACTTCAGAATACGATGAGCTTATTAACGCCGTAGAGGCTTCTAGGAAGCTAGTGCTTGATTAGGCTAGTTAACCAAGATTGGTCTCACCAGACAAGATTCAACTTTGTCATGTATATTGTGTAGATTATAATAAATGATTTCAGTATTAATGTCTCCTCCCGGACTGATGTCATTTCAAAGCGGGCTTGTGTCCAACCCTTTATTTTATCGTAGTATTTGATGGTGCTAGTTCTCTCAGCATTGGTTTAACTCGAGTCGAGTTGATTTGGCTATATCATATTGCATATCATCCTTGTTGATGATTCCTCTAAAATGAATTCGTATCCAGGTATCCAATTCCGTCTCGGTTTCGGACAATGATTTTGATTTCCGTTGCGCTGCTTCTGCTGATTCGATTTTGGACTACGGACAATACTCAATTTCGCAGAGTGGAATGGGCCACATGATCTACTCAGTAGCTACTACACAATCAACTATGGACTTCTCGACAATGGCAATCAATGATGGTGTTTGTGGATAGTTCCCCTTATGGCGGTAAACGACCACACTCTTCATGTTCTCCTTCCCCGCTGAAGAACCGTACCATGATAGACGAATGAAGTCGAGGTGGCGCTCCGCAAAGAAAGCTTTATGATGATTCTGAGTTAGTTGAGGATGCACTTCCGGTACAGGTATGACATACTTGAAGCAGTTCATTTATGATTTTTTCTTAGTTTTTAACTTCAATCGTAGTTTGATTTACTTACATTTCTCTAAGTCTTTTCATGCACTTAGGCGACAACTGCAGCAGTCGTGCCCATACCGGTCATTTTTCAGTCCCCGGCTCTTCGTGTATCACCTCATAAGGCATCGTCGCTGAAAATATCTTGTGGTGCGTCGACACATTCTCTCTCTACGCCTTGTCCATTGAAGTCTTTGGAGCCGGCAGCAGAACTTGGAGAGTGCGGGACTGAACTAATGGGGCCACCTAATCCGTCTGTTGCCCACGCTGTTGATACCTCGCGTTTGCGCTTCCGTACTATGCGCCCGCCATTACACGAGGGTTATCGCCAAACTCAGTGACACGATGGATTTCAGTCCAGACGTAGTTGTCCTCCAGTTCGCGATGCACTGGAGCAACGGATTTTAAAGCTTCAAAGACGTGAAAATTCAAGTTCGCGTTCGTCACCATACACAGGCTACAGTCGTGGACCAGAAGTGTGGAAGGCACTAGCTGAAATTCGAAGCCGTTCGCACTTGTGATACGGCAACAATCTTGATATGATTTAGAGGGCATTGATTGGCGTAGTTCTTCATGGGTAGCCCACGTTCAACACGATACTGTATTGTTCTATTGGTATAGAAATATCGTATTTACCATCGTACATTCGGATCATTCTTATGTAACTAGAGCTCACATATATATCTGGATGAGCATATTTCCTTTGACGTGGTCAATTCGTGTATACAATGTCTATAAATAAACATACATTCATGTATATTCCCTTCTGGCATACAATTATTCATCCATCTATATCTACTTTATACCATTTTTCACAGACTATTTGTATTTTTATCATTACTTCTGGGACTCAACAATACTCTCATTATTGAAGGATACTCTCAATATAATGAATATGGTGTTTTGTGTATGCTTTGCCTCATAGTCGCCAGCAGGCTGTTTCCTAAATATCCGAATTTGTTGCAATTCAATGTAAATCTCGTGGAGGAGATCGCTCAAACTTTGGTTTTATTTTTGCAGTTTCAGAATGATCTGATTATCTTTCGCTCGGTCCTTCACTAGAAGATGATATCGATCTATGATTGCCTCATAATTTATGGCAGACTGTAGAACGCTAAGCATGATACTTGCAAAAGCGTGACTCATCTTTACAAAATCAGGAGCCATACTAACAAGTATTTTAGATTGCATTTTCAAGTGGACCCCTATAGCACATATTTCTGAAGCCGAGGTTTCTCCCCAATCATTCCCTGGCAAACCTTGTTCTTTATCTACCTTAATGCACCAATCTGCTATTCTGCGTGCGGTGTTCATCCACTCCTCCAATTTCTTATTGCTTGGTATTGTACGCAGATAGTCCACAAAATTTTCCACCGTACCCGAATTGGGATCCATGTCATTCATGGCATTTGTTGGTGATTTGGTTTCCTGTGGTTCACTTGGCCCTGCCACCTCTGATGTTGGTACAGGGGTTATATGAATTTCTCCAACTACTTTTGCATCTTCGAGCCTATTCGTTATGGTTGGTTCTACGAGTGGAGCATCCGCGGCAACCATGTTCCTTCCATCCTTCTTCTGTGTTGTGGTTGTTGGAGGAGAATCCTTCACTGCCGTCTCATGAGTTTTCCTCCTCAAGTGCTGCAATAAAGCCTTTGTAGAGTTTGATTCTGGATCAAACATATTTGGGATATCCTTCTGATTTCTCCCCACTCGAAGAGGAAATGCACTACTCGCTGTGAATGTGCTCCAGTTCACCTCTTGCTTCACTATTAGCTCACCATACACCATGCACAAAAGCGTATAGAAAAAGTAACCTTTGCTCTTAAGACGATCACCAAACAATGCCACCCAAACTTCAGCACGATGAAGAAAGTGATCATCCTTGCATGTTTGCGGGTTGCAAGCAAAATTATTGGTATTAACTTTGTGACTTTCTCGAGACCAAAGTTTCCCAATGTGATACATCTTCACATATTTTTTGCAGGCAGCCAATCTCTAGTGTTCCTCCTTTTCTAACTTCCAACCGCTCTCAGCTTTGATGGCCTCATTATCCAAGATCTCGTATTACAACTCATGTCTCGCTCCTTTTGGTTTCACTCTCTTTGAAGGTGACTCGTGTAAAACCAACTCTGTCTCCACCAAATTTGCGTTTGTGTTTTCTCTCGTAGGTGACCTCAAGGTCTCTTCAGAATCAACCTCCATCTTCGTGTTACCAGTCTCCGTTGCCATGAAGAATAGGGAGTATTAAAAATACCCCGAAGATATCCCAAGTACGCAAAAATTCGATGCAGCAGCCGCAAGTATCGCACAGACTTCTTCCCACCACCACAAATGCAGCCCATGAGAAGCTAATGCCCACGGTTGCTGCTCAGTTGAGGTGGATGGATACGAGAAGAAGTGAGGGGAAATGAGGCCCAAGGGCCCTTTATCCCCTATATTTACCAACCCTAGAGACCGGCCGCACGAACCGGTCGCTCGGCCAATCACGGCCACGACCAATGCTGGCCGGCCGGTCTGGCAGAAGGATCCTGGCCGGTTGATCCGGGCGACCGATTGAGGGCGGCCGATCCTAGCCGCTCGATCTCGCCGACCGATGACGGCCGACCGATCTGGGTAGCCGCTCCGGGTTTTTTTTTTAAAATTTTTTTAAAAATTTTCTTTTAAAATTTATTACTGAAATCTTACAAAATTTCATAGGATACTTTTTGATTCCTCAATGATTTCTGTTATTAGATTACAGTGATTATTACACAATAAAAAAAGGAATCCCATACCGTAGTAGGAAGGCAGGGTCGGCACTTTTGTGCCGAATAATTAATTAAAGTTCAAAAAGTAGGGGTCGGCAAACTCAATAACAATTATTAAAAAATCGGCTATTTGTAGCCATCATTAATTTTTTCCGGCGGCTAACTAACTGTTTTGTTTGATTTTTGTTCATACTATTCATTGAATGCTCGATTTTCATCCATTTTCGCTGAAAATGGTTCAATTTGAAACATGCGTCGAACGTGCATTTTCCTTCTATGAGTGTTTGTTTCAATGAGCTCTTTCTTTTTTTGAGAGTTTTGAATCATCACTGTGATTTAGAGTCTTCTTGGTAGTTTTTATGTTGTGGCAATGGCTCCTACTCAAAAACGGATAGATTTTGGGTTTTTTGCCCTAGGTAGCAAGGAGGAAATGGAGAGGAGATCGGAGCTGGAGTTTGCCGTTTTGAGTTCCAAGTTGGAGAAAGAACGATCTGTATCCAAGCATGTTGTTCCTAAACGACCAATGGGGAGGCCAAAGAAGGAGGGCACGGCTCCATTTCTGAAGCCAAAAGTTGAGCAAATGAAGCCGCTCGTTTCAAAACCAAGGGGTAGCTATAAAAATTGGTTTACTCCTTCTCTTTGGCCTCCTATTTTCAAAGCAATGCAACAAGCTAGGAATATTACAAATGCTTTGATGTACTTAAGGGCAGCCTATAGACAACCGGGATCTTTGCATAGCCCTTATGACTATCTTGCAAGGGGAACAATGTATGAGTGGTTCCATCCTAATGGAGAGCTCAAAGATAACTACAAGAGGTGTGTGGAACTTGGCATGTATTTCGTTAAGGCTTCACAACACTGTCCTATACTCACCGATTATCCCATCCTTAGAGATGAGATATGCAATGTGCTAAGAAAGCAACGTGCAGGAGGTCAGCCACTATCCGCTGTCATTATGCAACCGTTGATAAAAGCCATTATTCAAAAGCGAGAACCCCAATTGCTTGAAGATGAAAAGTTCAAAGTTTCTACCAAGTGGACAAAGGCTTTTGTCAAGTCTGAACTAAATTGGAGTTATCGTGCTGCAACAACGGCTGCTGGAAAACTACCGACCGACTTTGAATTGCAAGGTTTGACAATGGCGCAAAGGTGTGCTTATTTGATTATGGTTCACAATATTCCTTCTTCTCTTGTTGTGAATAGTGATCAAACCGGTATTAATTTAGTACCTACAGGGGGCGCACAAACATGGGATGCTAAGGGTATCAAGCACGTAAATGTTCATGGACTAGAGGACAAAAGGCAAGTGACTGTAGTTGTATCCTCTGTAGCTACAGGTGAAGTTTTACCTTATCAAGTTTTTTTCCGAGGACTTACTTCTCGATCTTTGTCACCATTGAACGATGGTCGCCGAGAATGCACTGATTGTGGATGGGATTTGACATATAGTCAGAATCATTGGTCTACTTTGGAGACATGCAAGAATTTTGTCAAGACAATTCTATCAAGTTATCTCCGGTTGCAAATTACTCTCCTAAGTTTGCCTAAGACACAAGAAATAATTTGGTTAATCGATTGTTGGAGCGTACACATCTCTAAAGATTTTAGAGAGAGGATGAAGGAGTTCTATCCACAAATCCATGTGTTATACGCTCCGGCCAACTGTACGAGCATCTATCAACCAGCAGATGTGATTCTACAACGTCCCTTCAAGCATGCTTTTCGCCAAGAATTCAACAAGTATACGATGAGTATGATTACAAGTCAGATTGATGCAAACTGCAAGATCAAAGTTGATTTCAAGATGTCTACTCTAAAGCCTTTTCTTTGCTCTTGGTTATTCTCTTCATGGTTATCTATATGCAACAAGCAGAATATGGTTAAGGTAGGATGGAGCAAGTGTCGCCTACTTCGTTCATTCGATGCAGAGTTTCAAAAAGATGCCATGATACAACACATAAAGTCCCCTTTGTTCAAAGTGGATACAAACATTCAACTGAAAACAAACAAAAATGTAGAAGGTGAGGACATGGATGTTGAGGACAGTTTGGACGTGGTGATGGAAGACACACTTTCAAGAGTTGGGAATCTCTTTACTTCTCATGGTACAACTTCCATGGCTTCACTCCGTGGAATGGCTAGAAAGAAATAAGCCTGCAAACAACAACATTCTTGGTAAGTATCAACTCCACATTTCTTTTGCTCTAATATAGTCAATGCTATAATTTTTATTATACCATTGAGATTCAAAAGTAATATTCAAAAAACCTACCAATCCTAGTGGTTTTGATACATCTTTGTAGATTCTCATCCCAAGGACCTGCAACAGGGAGTGAAATCATCAATGGGGAGAACAGATTGCATGATGACATTTCAACTTGACATGGTAGAAAACATCTTTATCATCTTCAATTCCGCTACGGAGTAATATATTTGTCTACATTTTGCTAGAATGTTTTTGATCATCTTTTTTTTTTCCCCTCATTTTCTTTCTTTTTTCATTACAAGATACATTATCTTTCACTCATATTGTGTAAGTCATTTCGCAGAAGTTATAAAGGTTCATTTTCTTTCATTTTGTTTATGGTGGCATCAATACATGGAAAGTTATGAATCCTTGAGAAGTTAAAAGTCACATATGATTGTTTAATTCTTCCATGTTACAAGTCCCTTGAGAAGCAAGAAGTCAAACTTCACACATTTGGTGTATTTTTGTTTAACTAAGAGGATTAAATGCAACGTTTCAAACATAGCAAAAGCTAGCAATCGTCCCACCTGCAAATAACTCTTCACGCGAGCTAAGGAGAGATCATTGAACAGTAACTTTTTATGTGAGCTCCATTTCCATTATTTACTGACTCTAGATGTTGCTTCAAAAAAACTGCAAAAAATGAGAGAAGTGTATGATAAGTAATTTCTCACACCAAGCAACAGATCACAAAAAAGCTACTAAGAAATACGCAATCATGAGAAACTGACTGCAACACGAACAGTTTGATCTAAATGGCAATTACCGTAACAACCAAAAGCACATTGTAAGAAAGACAAAGCACAAGATCAAAGAATCAGCTGACCTTCTCGATGTTGTCCATCATGATCCCCTTCACTTTGCAAACTTGAGATTTAATCTTGGAGATCTTGTTCATTTCATAGGATAGATCCACACAGTACTGCATGCGATCCTTAAGCTTAGGCCTGTACAGGCATCATAACTAAGTTGCAAAAGAAGAAGTAACCTACATAAAATGAACATGCAAAGGCCATTGCAGAGCAATCTGCAAGACCAAGAAAGAAAGGAAGAGAAATAGACAGAAGGATATGAACTCTACACGACGGACGACGTTTTATCGAAATTCTTTGTCTAAGCTATGTGCAATGGCTGAGTCAGCCCTTCCTCCTACATAGCGCTTCTTAAAGTCCTCCTTGATCCGCTCAAGGAAAGCAAAGGGGATTTCTCTTCCGAACTCCTCGTCAACCACAACCAGGTATACTGCAATTCATAAGACAAGATCTAACTTCACAATACAAATTACATGTTTCTAAGTGAGAAGAAGATAACAGCGGCTTTCTGTCATGATTGCTACCTCTAGATATTTTAGTCCTAAGCGATCAGAGCTACTACAGCGGCAAAACTGGATACATCGCAGACATATCAGATGCGGAACTTACTGTAGCCCTCTTCAACAAGATAGTTGAAGGTATGTCGATCACAGGTGTATGTGAATTTGTTGTTGTTAGCAGGAAGCTTCTGTAGGCATTGCACGGCAATCTGGCTGAAGTTCCCAGAGAAGGCCGTATATTCGGCGATCACCGTTGGGCCCCTGGCAACGAAGCTGTAAATCAACGACTGATTCGCCATCTTATAGGCTCTGCCCTTAACTTTACACTGCAGAGTTGCACTTCTGTCCTAGACCTCCAGAAGCCACCGCAATCACTAGCACAACGATTCCTGCAAAATAACATAACAAGAAACATGAGCAACAACCCTAGTCCACGTCTACCTAGTCTCCTTGCACATCAAGAACTTCGATCCTCTCAGGTGTACGACAACGGTTGCCTCTAGAGTATCTAAACGTGATTCTTGTTCAGAAGAGAAGCTAACAGATCTAGTAACAAGTCATGATACTTGAAGTATCCCCATACCATTTCTGAAGTCAAAATAACACACATTCGTTCGAAAAGCAACCTTAACCTCCTAAAACTAAAGGCTCGTCAGCCTTCGATCTAAGAAAGAAAATGCCAGAAACCAAAGACTATTGCAATCTAATCGCCTAACAAAGCCAGATCTAACCAATCCGCCTCTAACAAACACCGAGGGATAACAGATGGTTCAGAGATTGCAAAATTTCCCTCTCTGTTTGTGCTCGAAGCAGCTTCTTCCGGCTGGCAAGCGAACCGTTGTCCATGACCGGAATACAGAGCAAACCATAAGAGTGAGTACACGACTGCAACGCCATAATGTGGACGACTAAAAGATAGCGACTAAAATCGAACAGCACCTAAAGCTATAAAAGGTGTACTAAGGCTAGTTATCGCAACTCACCGGAAGACGAACAGTCCGCTTCTCCTTCCCGGAGGCTACGAGTGCATGCCAGACCGCAGCAATTCAGCACTTCCCAAATCCTAGGCATACACCAACGTCACGCCCAGTGCAACTGCAAGCAACGTGAAATCGATCAAGCATGGAAGCATGGGAGTCAAGTGGAGAGAGCCTGAGAAGCGGCAGATCTTATACCAAAGAGATAAAGACTCGGCTGCGGTTGCTCGTCAGCTGATTTTGAGGAGAAGATGAGTTGTGCATTAGTTTTGTCAACGCATAATAAGGGCTTCTTCTACAGCTGTAATTTTGAAGATTCCGACTTGTAGACTTTTTTTTCTTCTTTTTCGGCTTTTCATTGAATTAATTTTTGTTGACTTCGACAAATTACTCCATTAATTTATTTTATTTTTCAACAATTTTTTTGGAAATTTTTTTTGCCGACCCTGCCTTCCTACTACGGTATATTCTTTATTCATGGATACATCTTCACTTTAAATTTTGAGAGCAAAATGATTTCGAGTCTACTCTATAAAGTATAAATCTTCACAAATTCAAATATGTTTCGTACATAAGGCATACATTTGGGTCCAAACAGATTCCTTCTTCTCTATTTCCCTTTTGTAAATTAATTGGCAATTCTCATCATTCCAAGGCAATGCTCTCTAGCATTAAGTTTCATTGAACATAATTTTTGGTACAACGGTAATATTGAGATAAATTTGAAGGGCTTTGTAGTTGGAGATTTCATACTTGCATTAGCTTTGCTATATGAAATTTCACTTCAATCCGAAAATGATGATTTTTTGTAAATTCTCTTATGTACTAATACATTAAGATCTCGCAATCTATGAGGCTTTATGAATCAAACTTTGAGCCACATGACCTACAACAGTAAGTCTAGTACTATATTGCATGGTTGAGAATGTCAATTGAGTATACTCATTTTAATATAGGACCCTTATTTTGGAAACGCCTCATTTGGTTAAAAATAGGCTCTGAGTATGGGGAGTCTACAATCTTAGATCCTATGTTGAATTTTGAAAATTGTACCAATATATTCCTTGCAATAAACTCCTTATTTATTCCATGTCAATAACATATTCAATCAAAAATAAATAAAAAATAGATTATTTTGCAAATAATAACAATGCGATGGAGAAAAGTGCAATTGTTATCCATTTAAAATATAATTGAGAACCACACCATACATACACAAATCCATTATTCTCCTTCCCACACAATTGTGTTTGCAAAGTTTCGGAACACCAAAGCTAGAATTAAAAAGAAATCTATCCCAAATCCCCAAGACCCTTAGCCCTAAACCCTAAACCCTATATCAAGATTTAGGGCCACCTCAAAGTACACAATAGGGGCCAAGCCATTAATGGGGGCCATTAATGGGGGCCAATACATGGCAAAATCTTGTTTTACAAAAGTTGGGAGATACAAGAAATGTATGTCAATTCATGGCCTATTAGCGTTTGCTTGATTCGAATTAAGAAAGAATTTTTATTAAAAATAAAATTAATGTGAACAAATCAAAAACATGGACTCTAGCTAATAATAAGAATTGGCCCCATGGCCTTCGCTTTCCTTCTAGATATGGGCACCAATTCCCAACGACTTCACAAATGGGGAAATTGGCCTCACTATATTGATTGTTAAATGTCTTGTCCAATTCAAGCCAATTGGGCATAACAACTCAAAAGGTGAGTGAATTGGCACAGAGATTTGTTGGCCTTCACTCCCCTTGTAAAGAGTCCCTTATTATAGATTTATTTAAATCCCCAAGTATCTTTGTCATAAAACATTCTCGTTTCTGACAAAGAGATCTTCTCGACATTCCCTTGTCAGAATATTTCCTGCCCTAATTTAGACGCCACGTGGACCATATAGGCTAAATATAGTACTTTTGAAAATGCAAATATGCAATGCAGGGAAGTAATCAAAGTTGTGGAAACAGGGAGTTTTGAGGAGAGGCAAGAAGAGGAGGCGGAAGGAGGTATGTTGGGCGACCGAACGACCGGTCGCCTGAGGGACCTGGTCGGTCGCCAGGGCGGTCGCCGGGTCGGTCCTCTGGCCGGTCGCAGGTCGCCTGGCCGGTCGGCGGTCACCAGGTCAGTCGGCAGACAGGTCCCCGGTCGCTGGGATCGGTCGGCCGACATCAGCGGACGATCGGGTGGCCGACATTAGACAATCGATCGTGCGCCTCAATCGCTCGGATCGGCCCGCATCAGCAGCCTCGATGGACCGATCAACCGCGCCATCGGGCGGCCGACATTGGCGGATCGATCGTGCGGCCCCGATCCGTCGTACAGATCGATTGAGGCCGCTCGATTCGTGATGTGACCGCTGCCGTCCGGGATCGGACGACCCTTGCCAGCTGGCCAATGGCGTCCGATCCCCCGGACGGCATAAATAAGAGGGGAGGGGCTCATTCTCCTTCACTCTGGTGAACGGGCTGTACGTTGGGGCTTTTTTGAAAGCTTCATTGACTGCGTTCCTCAGGGTCCTCGTGGGTCACCCACGCCCACGCTGTGCCACCTTATCGCTGCTGAGAATGGCGCCAAAGTTTTCACGTTCAAGGGGCGAGCCCAAGTCTCCACGACTAAAGGGCGACCCTCCAAAAATGGATTGCGAAGCATGGAGTGATCCAAACTGCGTTGCAAAGCCGGGTTGGCAAGATGAGAGGGCAGACATTTGGAATTGCACCATGTGCAAGAAGTACGTGAAGATGTATCACATAATGAAGTTATGGCCGCGTCACGAAGCACACAAATATGGTCATCAACGTGAAGGCTTAGTGAAAAGTGCAAGAGCGACCATTTTGCGCACCGATATTATGAAGTCACAATTGCGGTTGGAATCAAGTACACAAGGCCAGAGCTGATGCTGTATTCTACCATGGCCATGATTTGGGCTGAAATAGTTCTTCACAAGGATATTGACTGAACCACTGTCATAGGACATAGGTTTGAATGTGCATTTATTGGATCGCACCAACCGATTCATTTCAACGAATTGGATGGGACCAAGCGATTGTTATACTACTTATTCAAAACGTTCAGCTGACATGGAACCATGACGATCGTGAGGCACCAGTATCCTTTGGCACAGGAAGTGAGGGGTATTACCATGGTAACCACCAATTCGGCGGTCATGTGAGTTGTATGCCACCCCATCAGCAAAACACGTACGGAGTCGAATGCGAATACGGTAGAGGTGGATTAAGTTCGAACTACCCATCTCCAATGTATGCAGGAGGAGCACATGGTTTAGAAGGTGAGCAAGGTAGCGGATCCAATGTTCAAGGCAACTCAAGCTCAACTCATCCTATAAACCCATACAAGTACATTCAGAAGTCCCGAGTACCGTAGGCCATTACACCCGAAGTAAAACATACGAGTATGGAAGTCAATATGATAGAAGATCAGACAATGTTGGCTACACAAATTATGGATATGGTCAGAATGCATATGGAAGTAACGACATGCCTTCAGCACCTTTACTATCTCTTGAGGACGAAGAGGCGAGGTACCAACAAGATCTGCAACAAGCCACACTTCTAAGTCAGCAGGAATACATTGAACAGCTTGAAGCCGAAAGAAACTTTAGGCAAACTTACTTGTTTGGAGAATCTTCTCGAGAACCACCTTCTTACGGCGCTGCGCCAAGTCGTGAACATGATGATGAAGACTCGGATTAAGAATGACAAATCATCATACATAGTGTCATTATAGTGAAGGTTATGTAATTTTTTGCAACGGATAATGTCTACACCATTATCGCCTTGCTAGGGGCCAATTTTAAGGATACTGAAATCCATATTTTGTTTATGAATGGATCATCCAATATCAGACTATATCGTTATATATTAATATACTATGCAATTTGCTATCTCAAGGATTTTATCGCGATGTCTTTGTATTTTATACTATAAGTTCACTTGGTGGTAATAATTTCTTTTGTATGGCTTTAAGCTTTTTTTTCACTATTCACACTCTCACCTAACATATGATATGTTATTCAATTCATACAAAAAAAGGCATATGTAAGAAAAGTCATATTATGCTTGACTTGACTTCGGACAAACCATTAATATCGCAACTACGCAAGGTTGATGTAATGAAGAAGTTTCACAATTCATTATATATTCTCAAATATTGTTCATGAAGATTTGGAGATGTTTCTATTGAAGGTATGAAGTAATAAAATCAAATAACAAACAATGGAGAAGAAGTCATTCATTGGAATCATTGCAAGGTATATATAAACAAGAATGTACTTGAAGCTGCTACATATAGAAGGCATGTAATACATTTGACTACAAAAAATTTGCCTACATCTACATGAGAACTTCAATGAAGAATCTTAAAAGCTAATAAAGCTGCAAGAACTAAAACAGATGCGCAGAATTAATTTACTAATCATACTTGGTGCGATAATGATCATTTGGCACCGGCCAATGGAATGATACCATGAAGTGGTTGTCAACATGGGTCAGCGTATACTTTGCATCACCGACCATCTCCAAGTATTGGTCAAAAGCATTTGCCAAGTCTTGATTGGACCACCGGTCAGGCCCCGTTGTTCTTTGGCAATTCTCGTAGGCCGTCGACATGCTCTTCTTGAGGATTCGTTGTGCTATTCGTGCCGTAGCAAACTCCTCCAAAGCGCAATCAAAAAGGGGAATAACGTCAATGTCATCACTCCGTTTGTACAAGTACACCACCCGAGGATCCACCCAATATCCTGCTTGTAGAGTATCAATTCTCTCTTGGGGTTTTGTGAACGTGTACAAGGACCTCATTTTATCATCCATGCTCCTGGTTAGCCCCCAATCGCATACTCCAATATACACTCGTGATTCATCTTGAGGGAAGTGAAGAAGTCACAACATTTGGAAGTCCCGATTACCGTAGGCCATCACACCCGAGGGATACATACGAGTATGGAGGCCAATATGATAGAAGATTAGACATTGTTGGCTATACGTATTATGGATATGATCAGAATGCATTCGGGATTCACGACATACCTTCAGCAGCTTTCCCATCTCGTGAGGAAGAAGAGGCGAGGTTTCAACGAGATCTACAATAAGCCACAGTACTAAGTCAACAGGAATCTATTGAACAACTTGAAGGTGAAAGATACTTTAGGCAAACAAACTTGTTTGGAGAATCTTCTAGAGATCCACGTATATACGGCGCTGCACCAAGTTGTAAACATGTTGATGTAGACTCAGATGAAGAATGACTGTATCATCATACATAGTAACATTATAATAAAGGTTATGTAGTTTTTTGCAACAGATGATGCCTACATCATTATTGCCTTGCTAAGGGCCAATTTCGAAGATCTTGAAATCCATATTTTGTTTATGAATGGATTATCCGAATGTATGACCATATATATGATATCATATATTAATATATTTCAAGGGATTTTATCGAAATGTCTTGTATTTTTACTATGGGTGCACTTGGCGATGATAATTTCTTTTGTTTGGCTGTAAGCCTCTTTTCACGTCCTCACCTAACATGTGCTAAGTTCATCAATTTACACAAAAATTGCCATAGGTAAGAAAAGTCATATGTATGCTTGATTTGACTTTGGACAAACCATTAATAACGCAACTACGCAAGGTTGATATAATGAAGAAGTTTCATAGTTCATTATATATTCTCAGATCTTGGTCGTGCAGGTTTGAAGATATTTTTATTGAAGGTATTATGTTGGCTACATCTTTGGAATTGGGTACATGTTGCGATGGTGAGATGTAAATTATAGACTTTTATAGCTTGAACACTAATGAGAAATGAACAACATACTTGTGAGAATTGTTAGAAATGATTTTATTCAATACTATAGAAAGCCATGCATGTGTTTTGAATTTGTTTTACGGAAAATACGGAAGAGAAGTTACTAAGAAGTGCAAAACTAGATACTTCTAACTAATGAAACATATGTTAATTTGTAAACCAAAATAACAGACAATGGAGAAGAAGTCATTCATTGCAAGGTATATAAAAACAAGAATGTACTTGAAGTACCTACATATAGAAGACAGGTAATACGTTTGAGTCCAAAAAATTGCCTACATCTACATTAGGACTTCGATAAAGAATCTAAACAAATAATAAAGCCGCAAGAACTACAACAGATGTGCAGTACTGATTTACTATGCGTACTTGGTGCGAAATTGGTCATTCGGCACTGGCCAATGGAATGATTCCATGAAGCGGTTGACAACGTGGGCCAACGTATACTTTGCATCCGCCACCATCTCCAAGTATTGGTCAAAAACATTTGCCAAGTCTTGATTTGACCACCGGTCAGGACCTGTTGGATGTTGCAAATTCTCGTAGGCCATCGACATGGTCTTCTTGAGGATTTGTTGTGCTATCCGTGCCGTAGCAGACTCCTCCGAACCTCTATGATAGAAGGTAATAACATCAATGTCATCACTCTCTCTGTACAAGTACGCAACCCGAGAATCCACCCAATATTGTGCTCGTAAAGTTTCAATTCTATCTTCGGGTTTCGCAAACGTGTACAAGGACCTTATTTTATCATCCATGCTTGTGGTTAACCCCAATCGCATACACCAAGATACACCCGTGATTCATTTTGAGGGAAGTGAAGAAGTATGTTGTCTGGTGACACATCGTTGTGGAGGTAGTTCATCTTGTGGACCTCACTCATGATATGCACTAGAGCCCAAACAAGCTCAGTTCGTTTTTTGCGAAACCGAACCAACTGTCAAGCTCGAATAAGCTCATCATCGGAATGAGGTGTGAGTTCGATCTCTCCATTAACATCATCTCCATATCTTGCATCAAGGGCCAACATCGATCGAATTGTCCCGCCATTCCACCAATACATATAGCCTTGGAACTTATTTGAATGAATGGCTATAAAACGAATAACACCGAAATGTTGTATCCTCACGGCGAACGCCTCATTTTGATGCTCCACCTTGGCCAAGTCTGGTCATCTCACTGCATGTTGGAAGTCTTTGCAGCAAATTCCCAGTACTCTTCAATGGCCGCAACCCCTCTTATGTGAACTTTGGAAAGTGTGCCATAACCACCACTTAGACTCTTTTTCTCAAGTTCGATGATACGGGCCGTGTCAAGAATTACTATCAAATTATTCATGCGACCCTGCTCGACTAACTTTTCTTCCTCCGTGTTCCACCATTTTATGAAGCCGCACCGGTTTTGATTATTGAAATACAGCCTCATCGCCTGTTGAAAAGCCTCTGCTTCAATACCACATCATCCCCTCGATCCGTTTTCTGGTACTTCTTCAATATGTCCATAGCGTTCCATAGAGCATCGATTAATCAATCGTCCAACCTCTCTGTAAATCCACGCTTATCAGTCTCCAGTCTCCACACCGAATCTTGGAGCGCTTCCATTATGAGGTCCGTCATGTCCTCTTTGAATATGGCAGGGGCTTTCTGTTTGTATCTCACGTATTTGCCGAACAAACGTGAAAGACTGTTGGCCTCATAAAATCTTACAACTACATTCTCCCAAATAAAGTTCTTGCACTTATTCGATGAGTGCTCCCTATGCTCATGATGTAAAAATGCCGAAGGCCTTCGGCCTCGATTCCCTTCACTACCCCCATCCCCATGCTTTGGCATCTTCTTGAAAACAAACTGCAAAATGTCCCCCCTTTCAAGCAGAAAGACTTCTTCCCTCCCCTGGGTAAGGAGCCAGTGGATGAAAATTAAAAAAATTTCCAACCTACAGCCACTCCGCACCCTGAAAAAGAAGGAAAGAAATGAGGAGGGTGGAGGACCGGTTGGCCTTATGTAGGCCGCGGTTGCATGGCCAACTGGCCGACCTAGATCCGACTGTCGCTAGCCAAGCAGCCCAACCGAACGGACGGCCGCGACCGATCGGTCGGCCGATGCCGACCGGGACCGATCCGACGGCCACGACCGATCGGACGATCGACGCCGACCGCGACCGATTGGTCCGCCGACGCATACCGCGACCAATCGGGCCGCCGACGCGGACCGCGCCCAATCTGACGGCCAACCCAGACCGCGTCCAATCGGACGGCCTGCGGTCGATCGGCCGACCGATCTGTCAGCTCCGATCGATCCGACGCCGTCGACCGGTCGGTCGGCCGTGGCCGATCGGACGGTCGTGGGCCGCCCAATCCAATCAATGGTAACCACCTAAACTTACAACAATACTTTCAACGGCTATGATGCGGCCTCCAATACGATCCAACAGTTAATAAATTTACTACTCTCATAGTAATTCCGATTTACCCCCCGGACGGACGTGCGTTCAAAAAAACTCAAAAGACGTCAATATCAGGGATGTCAATATAGACGTCTTTTGAGTTTTTTGGTCGGACTGACGTCCGTCCGGGGGAATAAATTGGAATTACTACGACAATAGTAAAATTTTTAACCAGTAGATCTTTTTGGAGCTCGCATCTAAGCCGTTCAAATCTGATCTTCTTTAGAGCGACCGAGAAACTTCGCTACGACCGGCCTTCGGTCGAGGCGACCAAAGGTCGTGGTGACCATGAGATTTGATTCGGAGATCCACAACCGTCAGATCGATAACGGCCAACCGACCGGTCGACCGATCGGACGGCCCGACCGGAATTTAAGGAAAAAAAAAAAAAAAAAATTTAAAAAAAAAAAATAATCTAAATTTGGAATCCGGTCGCTCCGTCCAATCAGTCGGGCCGTCCGATTTTTAGATTTTTTTAAAAAAATAAAATAATAATATATATATATATATATATATATATATATATATATATATATATATATATATATATATATATATATATATTTATTTTTTTTTTTTTTATTTTTTTTCCCCGATCGGCGTCAGCGTCCGAAGCCGCCTTGGTGGGCAGCTAAGGATGGCGGCTACTCCTCTTAACCCTAACCCTATTCAAATTTATTCCAACAACCATTTTGAATTTCTTAACAACTCCCTTCCTTACTAAAGTTTTTCAGGATCCAGATTACACTATTTGGGGTTCTCGCCCAAATAAGATTCTCCTTGCTTTGAGCATTACGATCTCACTAATGGAAAAGAATCGACGGTTTAAATTTTACAAGTGACTTAAAACTTAAGTGAACTTTAAGATCCTACGGTTGGATCTTCCTAACATTGTTTTACATGAGGCTTTATAAGCAAGGAGAATTTAGGCAATTTTGCATCAAGGATATCTAGGGATTAAGATCTCTTTATTTTATCTATAAAGTATAACCATACTTAAGTTACTTTTGCGAATCGATTGATGATTCATTTAATCTTATTATCATGGTCCGGAAGATGTTACTTACTTTGCACTACTTGTGGCATGGTGATGTTTAACAACTAAAAAAAAATATATCATGATGTTCATGTGTTTTCTAGTTTAAATTACGTATTTTTCTTAAATGCCCAAATTGCAAACTTTAGGAACAAGCCTAATGCCTTAATTCACTGTGAAGGGCATTTGGTATTTTGGGGGTGTAAGTTCTTAGTGTCATTTGCCAAAAACACATAGCATCATAAGGGTCAAATAAGATTAAATAAAAAATCTTTACTTGAGGATAAGAAGACTCTTCCACAAAGATTACTTTTATTCAATACAAATTTTATTGCCATATAAATCAAATGGGGTTAATATCAACTAATCGCATCTTGAAATAATATATCATTGTATATTTGATCATGTAGTATTATAAAGTGCTAAAATAAGATATTGAAGATACATCACTTTCTACAAAAACGAAAAATAATATACGCCATAAACGTGGAAATGACTCATCTTTATTTCCGAGTTATGAACATTTACCAAGAATAAATAAATGAAAAATCTATATCTACAAATTGCCACTACGTAACTTGTTAAATGATGAGGAACATCTTATAGAAATATAATCTTTTATACTCGCACATACACTTGAAAGACAAATATTAGCACATAATACTTTGCAGTATTGTTCTTCTAAATTTGGGTTGCATGAATTTGTATTGTAAGTTTATGTTATATGTCTTTTTCCTTCACATATTTATTTATTTATATGATGCTAATAGCCTTTCAATATAGTACATGATTAGATATTCACTCTAACGCTCAACCACTAAAGGCCCAATCAACCATTTTGTGCTCGATTCCGAATTTTGACAAGATGTAACTGATTTAAAAAGAATTCTTGTTGGACTTATTTTTTACCTCTGAGATGTAAGATGGGTTGAAAACCTCATTTACATTACAAAACCTAATTTGGAATCATGTATTTTTCACATCAACCCTTTTAATCACAAACATGACAAGGTTTGCATAATATTGAATAACTTATTATAAAAGAAAAGTAGTAGTATTCTTCAGAGATAAGTATCGGCCTTTATCATATAAGATAAAATTTAAGGAAACCATACAAATAAATAAGTACTAAGAATAGAAATGAGAATTTTATCTTGCTATTGAAAGTTTTGGTGTCTTTAATCTATTACAAGAGAATTATTAACTATTATGAGGATTTCAACTACAACAATTTAATCTTAGAATTAAGTTTTTTATATTGTCTTTGGGAAGAAAGTTTACAAGAGTTAGAAAACTCACATTTCTTAACACTCTTATTTTTCCTTCAAACACCCCCCCCCTAGCCTTTAGGGGTTAAATAAACAACCACCCATTTGGATTCAAATAAAATTTGCTTAGATACTTAGATCCGTAAATGGTTAGTAACTATAATATTTTTCATTATCATAAGTCAATGTGAATATATTGCAAATTCTATCAAAGCATGACATTGTACCCCTAAAGAATTCCAAGTGATTCATGGATAGTTAAGATTCATATGAACAATGAGGGGTTATTTATAATAAGTTCTATTTTTCATGTGTGTCCAAGCCCATAAGTTCTTTTGAGTAAAACATTCCCTTCTATGAAAAGAAGATCTTCCCAACATTCCCCTAACAAAATCGGCATGTGGTACCTAAAAATAGACAATTCTTAAATGCAAGCAAGAGGAGGAAGAAGGAGGGAGAAGTGGAGAGATGAGGGAGTGTTGGTGAGTGAAAGAGGAAGAGAGGAGCGCAAGACACCGACCGGTCGCTCGGTCGATCGGTCGACATCGGTCGGTCGCTCGGTCGGTCCCTCCGTCGATCGATCGCTCAGGCCATAAGCCAATTTTATTTTATTTTTTATTTTTTATTTTTTTTCCTTAAATTCCGGTCGGGTCGTCCGACCGGTCGACCGCCGACCGATCGGTCTGCCGCGATAAATCCAATGGTAGGAGGTTGCGGCAATTGATCGGACGGCTATTGAGCTACCGGTCGGCATGCCTGTCGCCCGGGTCGGGCCGGTCGGCCGGGCTGACGGCCATTCTAGGGGCCGGTCGCCCCATTTACCTTAAATAAAAAGACCGAAATCTCTAAGTCACGGACGCTCCCTTAACTCTCTGCGGACGTCCACCGGACGTCCGGACGTCCGGACGCCGTGATATCCCTGCTCCATATTGGCATCCCTGCTCATAAGGCATCGTCGTTGAACATATCTTGTGGTAAGACAACACATTCTCTCTCTACGCCTTATCCATTGAAGTCTTTGGAGCCGGCAACAGTACTTGGAGACTGCATGACAAAATTAATGGGGCCACCTAAACCGTCTGCCTACGTTGTTGATACCTCGCGTTTGCCCTTCCGTACTATGCGCGCGCCATTACACGAGGGTCACCGCCAGACTCAATCACACGGTGGATTTTAGCCGAGAGTTACTTGTCCTCCTGTTTGTCATGCATGGGAGCAACGGATTTTGAAGCTTCAAAGGCGGGATAAATCAAGTTCTCATTCGTCACCTTACACAGGCTACAGTCGTGGACCAAAAGTGTGGAAGGCACTAGCTCAAATTCTAAGCCGTTTACACTTGTGATACGGCAACAGTCTTGATATAATTTATAGGACATTGATCGGCGTAGTTCTTCATGGATAGCCTACTTTCAACACGATACTGTATTGTTCTATTGGTATAGAAATATCGTATTTACCATCGTTCATTCAGATCATTCATATGTAACTAGAGCTCACATTTATATCTGGATGAGCATGTTTTCTTTGACGGGGTCAATTGGTGTATACAATGTCTACAAATAAACATAAATTCATGTATATTTTTTCATTCTGATTATTCATCCATCTATATCTACTTAATACCATTTTTAACGGCCTATTTGGCTTTTTATCATTACTTTTGTGACTCAACAATACTCTTATTATTGAGGGATACTCTCAAAATAATGAATATGGTGTTCTACTAGTATTATCGCATCCTCAAGGTATTCTAAATTTTTCATGATGGCTAGTATTCGAAAGTGGTGAATTGAGCCAAATGCATTTTGAAAATCTATATAGAGGAAATATATGTCATGTGTTCTCAATTGTGCAGCTGCTACTCGTAATTGTAGTTGTCTTTATGTACATTTTTTGGCACGAAACCCTTTCTTGGGTGTCATGTAGAATTTGGTGTTTTTTTCCATATGCTAAGAGTGTCGCTGTTAGAGTACTCGTAAAAAATTTGTATATAGTGTTGGCTGGAGCTATAGGCCTGTGATTTGATAATTGAGATGGGTCCTTTTTTTTGTATATTATTATTGTGAGGCTTATTTTTGAAGATGTAGGAATTTGTTTTTGTTTGTAAAAATGTTTGAAGAATAAGAATAAAATTCGGTGAAAGTTTGTAGGCATGTTCTTCAATATAGAGTTAGGTATTCTATCTGGACCTGGAGTTTTGTTTTTTTGCAAGGCTTTTAAGCATAAATCAAAAGTTTCTTGGTCAAAATATGTATGTAGTGGAGTTTGCGGGTGTCCTCTTTTATCTATTATAGAGCCTTTTAGGTCATGTCATGCGTATTGTCTAACTCTGCATGTGCATTCTGGAGGGTAGTCTGGTAGGTAATAACATGTTAAAACAGTGGGTTTGTTAATAGTTGACTGTTGTATGTAAATTTCATTAGCAATGTCTTGTGGGCTTGTTAGTATGTTGTTATTGCAATGTGTGATGGAGTCTAATGGTCGTGCTTCTTGGTTTTTAAATACTTTATTGTTTATCTTTTTAGAACTTATTTCATATTAGTGTCTGTATTTGCATATAGCCTTTTTTATGCATTCTTTTGTATGCATCATTTAACTAAATGTGGACTTTGGGCTTATTTATGGACTTTAAAACATGGGGAGATCCCTCCATCCATGACCTTAAAATCTACATATTTAAGGAGTATCTTCATAGAACATAGATTTTAGAAATCATTTTGCAACTATTGTTCTTAATTGTAGACTGTGGACTGTCCATATTTAGTTAAATATGTCATTTGTGTATTTTGATGTGATTTTTTTTTGTTTTTTTGTTTGCACTCTTGGCTAATGTTGCTAAATCATGAATTCATGGTTCAATAAGTAGGTCGTTATATGGTGGTGATGGGATCTTGACATGGGCGTGATTATTTGATTCATTGATAATTGGGTGTGATCTCCATTGTTGTGTGTTTTTTGTGATATATATTGCTTTTCTAATTAAATGGTATGTTGCTACATGTTTTTTCCATGTTTTTTGGAATTTTCGTGGTAAGTAACCACCTTGTTTTGAGATTCTTTCATTGAGTGTGGGTATGGGTGGTGTGCTACACGTATTTTCTACAACTTCTGATATTATTTGGGTCATTTCATCTATATAAGAGCACGCTAGATTTCATTGATGAGGATTTAGGTGTTGGTGTGATAGTATGGCTTTAAGTCATTAAGTTGTAAAGCATTGTTTTCATGAAAGTTTGTATTAAATTTATCTAAATTATCTTGCGGTATAGGGTTAAGTATTCTAACCGGTTTGTAGGTAGGTGGTATTGGGTGGCGTACAATGAGTTTGTTTTGGGGGATGTGTAGTGAAATGGGTGCGTGGTCGGAGTTAAGATTGGCTTTTGTAATTGTAGTACATGTATCTCGGGGGGTGCACTAGGTGGTAGAAGTAGAAAAGTACGTGCGAAATAATGTAGGGTGTCAAATAAATCTTGGAGCTAAAAATTACAATTAGTTTAGATCTACAATAGCATATCAAAATATGCATTGGATGCCTTTATAACTAATATAGAGTGATATATAATTCTATCAAAGTAGAAAAAAGTAGAAATAGAATAGTGTATGGATTATTCAGAATTTATGCTAGAACATCGAATAATGGCGCAGTGCCAAAAATGGAGCTCTAGTAATCTTCAGTCAGAGGTACATAATATCTTAATTTTCAGCACAAGAAATCTACAGGGATGTCACCAATACAACCAATTTTTGTGCATGGGGAAAATTTGAAGAAAGATAGAGCAGATGGAATCATCATTTTTGGATTCTTCTACAATGAGTTATGAATTTTTGAAGTTAGAAATATAGGTGTTCCTATAATGTTGTCGTAAAGTGATACCCTATAATCTTTGTATTGAGTACATGATATTATTGCATGGGGAAGCTATTATGTGCGTCTGACTGAAGATTACTAAAGCTCCATTTTTGGCACTGCGCCATTATTAAACACTACCATAATCACTTGCTTTCCATCTGAAAAATAAAATTTCAAAGTAATATAGCATATGATATATAGATAGAAATCAAAAATTACAATTAATCTATGGCCCTTACTTTAATGACCCAAAGTATCAAATTATGTAATCATAGGGTGCCAAAAATTAGAGAAAAGGAAAATAATAGCCCCCATTTAAATACTCCATGATTGCACCTATATCCTTATTTTTTTCAAGGAGTGCACCCCCGAGACATGTATACAGATTGTGATTTTGTGTTTTGATATATAAACCGTCTATCAAACTTGTATGTGTGTAGTTGTAACCACCTTGTCTAGAATAGTTTGTATTTGTTGGGATATATGTTAGAGATAAGCTATGAATATATGTTTTTGAAGTAAAATCTTCCTATTGTGGTGGTGTGATATTATGTTCATTTTGTTGTCCTATTAAAGCTATGTCTCTATCAAAGTCTCTACACAGAATAAGAGTGTGGTTAAGATGTGTGTTGATTTTTGTTGCAATGGTTTGTTGTATTGTTGGGATTAGTTCAATATCTTCAGGGTGTAATGGCATATATAGGTGTATTAATAGCCATGGTTGTAGTGGGTGGTTTTTTATGTATATAATTTGTAAATAAGGTGATATTTTTAGCATAGATGGTATTTTGGTGATATTCCGTGGGTATGCATATTTGTGGTTAATTAGTGTTAGTAGTCTTCCTCAAGAAGGTGTATAAGGAATTTGTTGTTGAATGCATCTGGTCAGTGCGTGAGTATTATTAAATATTAGTTTGTAATTTAGAAATAAATCTTGTATGTACTTTATAGACTTGGTGGCGGTTAGTCTAGTCTCTTGAATGGTGATAATGCTCGGGGTTTGTGAAGCAGGCTCTTCTAAACTAGGTAGTGCAGTATTTAGTTTTGCTGCATTCCATGTGATAATACTATTTTTTTGAATATTGTTGTGTATATTGGGTTGAGATGGTGGTAGGATATGAGTTGATGGACAAGGGCGCGTATATTGATTTAAAGAATCATAGATTCTTAATGTTTCCTCAAGAAAATTATTTGGTAGAAAAGGAAATTTAAGTTTTAAGTTATGTATTGATGGTGTGTTTTGTGTCTGGTGTATAAAATCATATAATTCTTTGTGTATACTAGAAGAGGGGTTTATTAATTTTTGGTTATTTGTGGTAAATTGTCGATAGGGGTGTTTCATGTGGATATGCCTTTCGGGTGGGTTTGGTAGTGTAGACATCTTGTCTAGTAATCTGGCAGTCCAATTTGGTTCGGGGGCATTTATTAGTAGATGTTCACATGAATTTATAGTAGGATTATGGTTGTTATTAGCGCAAATAGTATGTGAGCTAAAAGATAATTGCTTATTTGGTTTAGATATGTGTTTAAATGTAGAAAGTCTCTAATAGTGATTTGATGGTTTTGGTCATCTTGTTTTAGAATAGGAGAGAAACTTGTTGCAAGGTTCTGGTATTAGGGTTGGAGTTTGATTGTACATGTAATGAAGTATGTTTTGTATCTTCGTTAATGAGCCGGTGGGTGAGTTTTTAGCACGTTTGGCATAGGACCAGGGTTGGTTTCAATATCCCCACATTTTAATAGATGGTGTGTATCATTATATTTATAATAGTATGTGTTGAGAGTCGTCATGGGCACATATATTGAGAGTGTTAAAAATAGATATTTTAAAAAACTTTGTTTTGGTCAGAAAATATTTTACTTTAAAAAATGTAAAAAATATAACTCCTAATAATAGGTTTTCTAAAAATAGGTTGGTATTTGATTCCAAAAAAATTGATTCTTTTGTAACTATCTTTAGTATTTCTATTTTTGGTATGTTTATTTTCGGTTTATATTCCAAAAATGTTTTATATCCATGTTTATGCATAGTTAAATGAGTGTCAAGCATATCTTGCATAGCGTCCCGATTTGATTCTACATCTTTGCTTGTTAATAGGAGAGTTTTGTTATCATATTAAAGGTTGGAAAATTTTGGACTTTTACGTTTAATTTTACACTTAAGGTACTTTGTTATAGTAATGTTGAGGGTTGATTGTGTGGAGTAATATTTTATATATTTTGTTTTGTAGGTAAAGGAATATTCATTATTACTATAATTTGTACTTACTTTCTTTGTTTTTTCTTTCCCTCCTTTTACTTTTACTTTTTGTCTTCTATTTTCTTTTTTTAGGTCGATATTGTCTATTTTTATTCTGTCAGTATTCCCTAGTTTTACTTTGTCGGTATCAAGGTTGTCATACCAGGCGTGTTTGGGTGATCGCGCGGGCAAAACGGGCACACGAGTTGTCCCGAACGGCCCGGGGTGTCTACCCACCTTGATTGTAGGTGGTGTGTAATTTTTCGTGGGTAACAAACTTTGCAGTAAAAAGCCACGTAGGTTGTGACGTATAAGTCCACCGTGGCGTCGGAGCGGGTAAAATTGTGCCAAGGCAGGTGTAATTTTGTCGGGGTCGGTGAGTAGGGGAGGGTGGAGGGGGGCGAGTGAGAGCGGAAGGGGGGCGGGTGACTCGGGTAGGGGGGGGGCGGGTGAAGGAGAAGGCGGGCAGGTGAGGGGGAGGGGGGGCGGGTGAGGAGGAGGGGGGGCAGGTGAGAGGGAGGGGGGGGCAGGTGACTCGGGTAGGGGGGGGCGGGTAAGGGAGAGGGCGGGCGGGTGAGGGGGAGGGGAGGCGGGTGAGTGGGAGGGGGGGCAGGTGAGAGGGAGGGGGGGGGGTTGAGTGATTCGAGCGGGGGGCAGGTGAAGAAGAAGAGGGGCGGAGAAGGAGGGCGGGTAAGGGGGAGGGGAGTTGGGTGACTTGGGCAAGGGGCGGGTGAGGGGGGAACGGGTGACTTAGGCGGGGGGTGGATGAGGGGGAGGCGGGGGGCGAGTGACTCGGGCGGTGAGGCGAGTGATGGAGAAGGGGACGGCGGATGACTCTCTTACTTTTTTTTTTAAAATTTTTTTTTCGCTTTGTTTTCTTGTGAGTAGGGAAGGGAGACGGGGAAAGGGGGAGGTGACTCGGGCGAGGGGGCGATTGAGGGGGAGGGGGGGTGAGGGAGAAGGGGGGCGGGTGACTTGGGCGAGGGGGCGGGTGAGGGAGAGGAGGGGGTGACTCGTGTGGGGGGTATTGAACTTCAATAGATGGAGAGAGAGAATACAACACACTCAAAGCTTACAAGTAGTAGAGCCAAGAATGCTTAAATGAGATACACACTCATTCTAAACACTTACTAATATATCCAAGTGAAGGCACTAGGTGCTACAACAAAGATAAGGTTTGAGTGATCAAGATGACTCTACAAAGGATAGACCACTAGAGGACCTTCTCTCTCTACATACGATAAGGCTCTAGTGGTCCATCCTTCTCTACACACGATGAACAAGCCTTCTCCATATACGATAAGACTCTATTGGTCCAATCCTCTCTACATACTCTAATCAACTCTAGTTACCCTTAGTAACTACAAGCAATCTAATATTCAACACCCCCACTTTGCGAGTAGTTACCACCTCGCAATCCCATCGCCTTTGTAAGCTTCTTGTGCCTCACCTTAGCAAGCGCCTTGGTTAACACATCCGCCACCATGTTTTTTGTTGGGCAATACCACAAGCTCACCTCTCCATCCTCCAACTTCTCTCAAATGAAGTGATGGTGCATAACTATATGCTTCGTACGAGAGTGGCCCGGGAGATCACTATCGTTTTTTAGAAATATACGTGAGTTAAAATATAGGGTCTATTTAATTCAAAGGAGAGAATTTTTATATAATGTGTAGAACTACTATAGGGTCCATAAAATGCTACATACTCTATTATATATAAATTAGGCTATATAAACACAATGTGTAGTATGACATTTTATTTATAAGTTAGCCTTCACAAATAAGAGCCTTGATTTTTTTTTATAGTAGGACTAGTATGTCCCCGTGTCCTTTGGACACACGGAGAAAAACATAAAAGATAGTAATTATCAATGTGACTAAAGTTTGGAGTTTTTAGTTTGGAGTTGTTGCAAGCATGAATGGAGTGAAGGCAAAATACAACAAAGCGTTATATGCACTAAATAGCATTTTAAGTCCCAAGAACCTTATTCTGTGTCGATTTAACGAATATGACCTTTTGTGCTATGTTTAAGTTTTGGTATGTTGCAACAATCAAAATAAGAGAGCAAATTTTTGTACAAGGCTAGAAAAAAATGCACTTATATAGTTTATATGTAACATAGCCTCAAGTAATTCAACACATGTATTAATTTATAAAACACCATAGAATACCGAGAATACGCACTGAGTAGCTTTTTATATAAATATACGGTCATCTAAAACATAAAAACAAATGTAAATAGCCCCATATCAAATACCCTCTTAACTGAGGTGTATACCTTAAATTACAAGAAGTGATCTCTCCGGAGAGAATGGTGCTTGGGGTGCTTTGCAAGCGCAATGCACCTTTAGTTGTCACACATGATCCTTGTGGCCTCCGCTTGCACAAACCAAACATCCTCAAATAGTTGCCGTAGCCACAACGCCTCCTTCAAGCAATGGCTAGTTGTCATGTACTCCGCCACCGTAGTAGATACCGCTATCGTGGGTTGTCTCGTGCAATTTCACGAGATTGCACCATCTCCTGCAAAGAACACATACCATGTCGTCGACCGACGCTCATTCACACCACCCGCCCAATCCGCATCACAGTATCCCTTCAAATCAAGGTTGTTACCACCAAGGCACAATTTGTAGTCAATAATGCCTTTCAAATACCTCAAGATGCGTTTTACCGCCATCCAATGTTGAGGACGAGCCTTTGCCATGAATTGGCTCACCATGCTCACCGGGAATGCAAGGTCAGCCCTTGTGGCCACCATTGCATACGTCAACGACCCCACCGCAGCCTTGTATGGAATAGCCTTCATCTCCTCTTCAACCTCCTTAAACTCCTCGTTTGAAAGCTTCAACAACGACCCCTTTACATCAAGCGGCGTGCCAATAGGCTTGCACTCCTCCATGCTAAACCGCTTGAGCACCTCCTCAATGTATTTGCCTTGGCTCATGGTGATGATGCGTGCGTTGCGATTCCTCTCAAACGCAACACCAAGGCAAAACTCCAAAGGCCCAAGATCACTCATCTCAAACTCCTTCTCAAGCTTGGCCTTCAACCACCCCAAAACCGCATCATCACTAGCCAAGATAATCAAATCATCCACATAGATGATTACAATCAACAACAACTCTCTTGTTTGCTTCACATACAAGGAGTGATCCGCATGGCTTCTAAAGAAGCCTTTTTTGGTGAAAAACATGTCAATCCTTTGGTACCACGCCCTTGGTGATTGCTTGAGCACATACAACGACTTCTTGAGCTTGCAAACAAGGTGTTGAGTGTCCTCCTCCACAAAACCAAGGGGCTGGTCCATGTAGATGTCCTCCTCCAACTCACCATTCAAAAACGCCGTCTTGACATCCATTTGGTGAATCTCCAAGTCCATGGCTGCCCCAATCGCCAACATGCAACGAATGGTGGTAAACTTTGCCACGGGTGCAAATGTCTCATGGAAATCCACACCTTCCACTTGAGAGAAGCCCCTTGCCACCAACCGTGCCTTGTAGCGCACCACGTTGCCTTGTGCATCTCTTTTGGTCCTAAACACCTACTTGCAACCAACACTCTTGCGGCCTTTTGGCAATGGAGTGAGCTCCCATGTGCCATTGGCCATTAGAGATGCATAATCCTCTGGCATGGCCAACTCCCACTTGCTTGCATCCACACTTTGCGAAGCATCACCCAAACTCAAAGGATCATCAAAAGAAGCCACATTTGCACGTTCTACGTCGTTAGTGGGTGAAAGAACGTGATTCAACCACCACTCACCCGGCGGCCTCCTCTCCCTTCTTGGATACCTTGAGCCTTGTGATACGTTGCCCTTCATCAATCTCCTCGTGTGGACCTAGCTTTTCTTCCACTACCTCCTCCTCTTCTTTCTCTTGTGGATTTTGCACACACATTTAAACTCCTCTCCAACTTGTGCCTCTTGTACGACGGGCGTTGAAACTGGAGGTGCATCCTACAAAATCACCATAGGTGGCTCCAAACTCCCACTTGGATGCATCTCCACATTTGCATCTCCACAAGTAGCATCCTCCGCAAATACTACATCACAACACTTGAGGATCTTCTTGGTCTCCAAGCACATCAACCTATAAGCCTTGGTTCCTCCACAATAACCAAGAAACACGGACTTTGTACTCTTTGCATCAAGTTTAGTCCTCTTTTCATCCGGCACCTTTGCATAAGCAACACACCAAAACACACGCATGTGTGTCACAAAAGGCTTCTTACCACTCCATGCCTCTTCGGGTGTCTTACCAACAAGTGCACTAGTTGGGCACCTATTGCGTGTGTACACCGCTGTAACCACCGCTTCCGCCCAAAGGTTCTTGTTGAGGTTTTGGTGGTGTAGCATGCTCCTTGCCATCTCCACAATGGTGCGATTTGCTCTCTCCGCCACTCCATTTTGTTGTAGTGTATGGTGTTGATAGTTGCCTCTCAATGCCATGTGCTTGCAAGAAGTAAACTCCTCTCCATTGTCGTACCGAAATGCCTTGATCTTGTGCTC
Source organism: Bryum argenteum (assembly GCA_037043015.1). Classification (NCBI taxonomy): domain Eukaryota; kingdom Viridiplantae; phylum Streptophyta; class Bryopsida; order Bryales; family Bryaceae; genus Bryum; species Bryum argenteum. Next base: position 32,278,891 of record CM073321.1, on the reverse strand, counting down.
CGATTGCTTCTCCACAAGGGCCGTGAACTCCACAAACTTGGCAAACACCTCTCCCTTGGACTTCAACACATACACCCACACATTTCTAGAGAAGTCATCAATAAAAGTAACAAAGTACAAGCAACCGTGCATAGAAATGGTCTTAAATGGACCACACACATCCGAGTGGACTAACTCCAAAGACTTGCTTGCACGTTGACCTCCCTCACTTGGAAATGGAGTCCTTGAGAGCTTGCCTTCAAAGCACCCCTCACAAACCGCCGAATTCGATGCTCCATCCTTGATTTGCATGCCCTTCACCATGCTTTGAATCGCCTTGATACTCTTCAGATTCAAATGCCCAAGGCGTCTATGCTATAGCTCCAAAGGGGCTAATTGTCGCATTTCGTGTGCCACATCGGTCATTTATGCATGGAAAAGGGCATTTCATACAAGCTCCCTACTCTTTGGCAATCTAGCAATCACCTTTCTATTCACATCTCTTACAATGCATGCATCATCATCAAACTCCACTTTAAACCCGTTTAGAGCAAGTTTTACCACGGAAATCAAGGTCTTCTTGAACTTGGGGATGTGGAGCACCTCCTTCATGTTGATCTTGTGCTTCACTCCCATCACCATCACCTCCTCAACAATAGTGCCAACTCCAACCGCATGCACAATGCTATCATCTCCCAAGTGCACATTTCGTGGTGGTAATATTATCTCATTTGTTTGGAATGATGCCCTATGGGGTGACATGTGCTTGGTTGCTCCCGAATCCATGATCCACTTAGCCATGGTCTTGTCATCTCCATCATTGATTGCAAAGGCATGCTCCACTTCCATCTCCTCTTTGCTTGCAACAACGGCGCTTAGAAACGCATAATCCGCCTCGTTATCGTTGTTGCTTGCAACATTGGCACTCTCTTTCTCTTTCTTGTTGTTTGGAAAGCAATACCTAGCAATGTGGCCCGGTTTGCCACAATTGTAGCACATTCTTGGGCCATTTTGCATCCTCCCTTTGTTTTGGGCCGCCACCAACGTTGTCTCACCACTTTGAGCACTCTTCTCCTTCCTCTTGGATACTTCTTGCATCAACCATAATACCACAAACTCCATTTTAAGGTCAACAAGTTTTAAGGTCTCTAATGCGGTGATCAAACTCTCAAATGAAGGTGGCAAGCTATCAAGCAATGTCATGACAATGTCATGACAATGTCATCCTCCCTCATGGGCACATCCAAGCATGCGAGTTGATCCGCAAGTGTCCTGATGTTGTTGATGTGCTCCAACAAGTCCGCCCCTTCCTCCATCTTGATTGTGAAGAACTTGCGCCTCAAATAGAGTATGTAGGACAAGCTTCTTGTCTCGTGGATGTTACAAAGCACGCTCCATGCTTCCGCCGGACTCTTGCAACTCTTGATGTGCGCAAGTTGCGCATCCACCAAGTTGCAAGGTTGCCATACGGGGCGGGCACGCCACCCGCCCGTCCGCCCGCCTTGTCCGTCCGATTCAGTTGTGGCTCGCCCGATAGCTTCAAACGGCTGTGTGAACCCGCGTAACGGTTCACTCTAGCGGGAATACATTCCCCGCAAGGTTAAGCGCGTAATTATCAGGCTTCCATGGTTTAAATTAGACTTTTTAGCTCATTTCGTGGATTCACGGAGTACCCGTGGTCTCAAAGGGGGTTTGGCACAGGCGGCCGTTCTTGCTCTAATTTATACCAAATTGGTATTTTTGATGAACGCCAATATATTAAAGGGCGAGTTTTTAGTACGGTTTAGCGATTTTGTATTTCTAAGTAGGGGTCGGCTTGCCCCATTTTGCCCTTACCATCTACAAAAACCCTAGTATGAAGTTGGTGCCCGTATCTTGACTAGTTGTTTAGATGGAAGTCCGCCCACCTGGACTATGGATGGAAGTCCGCCCACCTGGACGGATGAAATCCGCCCAATTGGACGGATGAAGCTTTTGCTTCAACCTCCCTGGATCAGCCAGGGAAGAGGAGAGTCAGGAGAGAAGCCGTTAGGCTAGTTTTTTGGGGTGTGCCTGTTTGTTTGTGAGTTCTGTGTAGAGATTCAAGCTTTTTGAGTGTGTTGTTGTTTTTGTGGCATTGGATCTAGGATTGGAGGCTAGAAGAGTGGCGATTTTGAGATCTAGAGGCATGTTGGAGTCGACGAGCGACACCAGAGCGCGAGCTCGGCCACCAGGGAGCGATCTGGAGAGGAGTTAGGAGGCGCTTCAGAGGAAGACAGGACTGGAGGCAGCAGCGACGGAGTGGCGTACGACGACGAAGGGCGGTGCCAGGATCGGAGGTGCGAGCGGCACCAGAGTGGAGCGCGACAGCGACTTGGAGCCACCGCGGCGAAAGAGGGCGCGCGGCGAGGCAGGTCGTCACCTCGGCCAGGGGCGGACTCGGCAGGTAGGGCGACGGCGCCGGCGAGCAAGCGAGGGCCGGCCTCCTCGCGGCGACGACTCCCGCTCCACACACCCACCGACGGCCAGGTCCGGCACAGCAGGGGCCGTTCTTCCCCCATCGATCCCACCAGCAGCACCTCGGCGAGGAGGCGCCGCTGTACCAGCGGCGAGGGCCGGCGATTCCCTCTGGCGAGGTGACCAACACCGCCACCCTCACGAGGCCAGGGCGCAGCACGTTGCGCCGCCTCTCCAGCGTGACGACCAGCAGCAGTAGCTTGAGCAGGGGAGCTTTTGCTCCTCTTCTTTTTCTCCTTTTTTGCTCTTTTCTCTCTTCCCATCTCATTTCAAAGTTGAAGGTTAGACAATAGCTTAACTCTTGAATTAAGTGATTGGAATCACCACAAAAAACCAACTTCTTATTTTTGAATGTGTGATTGTTACTTTTGTTGCTTTTTATTGTAGTGTGTGGTTGTGTTGGATGGTTCATGGTATTTACTTTCTTGCTCGTCTTGCTTGCCTATGCTAGTTGTGGTGATTGTGTGTTAATTTTTACTGGTTGTAAGGGTAGCGCGGAAGCGCTGCCCGGTTTTAGAATTAGATTTGAGACAATTAGGTTAAAAAATTTGGGGAATTGGAATTGCGTGCGGAAGCGCTGCCCAACATTCCCCAATTAAACCTAAATTGTGTTAGAAGTGGTGAATTGCATGCTTAGTTGATTGTTAGCACTCATATGTTGATTGGGGTGCTTAGGATTGAGGTAGAAGGTGTTTAGATGTGATTTGCAACCTCTTTCAACCCTAATTTGTGTGCTGGACCTCTTGGTCCATATGTGTTTTGGAGGCCTTAAGTGTTCATTTTGGTCGTTTTGTGCCCACAATTGAGCCCTAGGCCCTTGGTGGTCAAATAAGGGCTATTTGAACCTCCTAGGTATGCTTTGGGAGACTCAATTCACTACTGGAGTTACTTATTTGGAATTAAATTGAGACTTGATTGAATGGTTGTGCTTCCTTGTTGAATTCAAATTAGAAATTGCATGCATGTATGAAGTTTAGTGTCCATTGCTTGGAAGGTTGTTTTGCTTGCACCCACCCCCACGGCCAAACTTGTGGCTTAAAAACCGGGTCACCGGGATTTAGGCTCACAGGTTGTTGACTTTTAGTTTAGGTAAAAAAACGGCGACGTGGCAAGGGTTTAGGTGAAAACTAAGCCACTTGGCCGCCGCGTACGGGCCGCGTAGAACGCCACACACACTTTTTACTGCAAAGTTTGTTACCCACGAAAATTACACACCCCCTACAATCAAGGTGGGCGGGCACGCCCGTCCGTCCGGGACAACTCGTACGTCCGTTTTGCCCGCCCGATTACCTCAACACGCCCGATATGACAACCTTGCCAAGTTGAGCTCAATCATCGACATCGCCTTGCGCACCCTCCTTTAGTAGTCATTTTTGTCCTTCTCACTTGCTTCAGATGGTGGAGCCTCCTCCGTGCCTTCAACAATCTCCCACAAGTCCATGGAAGAAAGTGGCAAATTCATCTTGAACTTCCACAAGTTGCAGTTGGTGCCATTGAACCTTTCAAGCACTCTAACACTCTCACCTTCCAAAGAAGCCATGGCTAAGTTCCAATATTGCCCTTACAAAGCACTCAAATCTAGCTCCTAAGCACTCAAATCAACCCTCTAGGAGTGTGTAAACACACTTATGCACCAAACAAAGCACAATATGCCCCTCCAACACTCAAACAAGCAAGATACACTTGCTCCTACTCAAATCGGATCTCCTTCAAACTATTTGACCTCCAAATAGAACATCTAGATCTCTTCTACACACACAATGTGTCGTTGCACTTCAAAAGCACACTCTATACTAGATCAACTCTCAAACTATGTCAACAAAGCTTGTATATTCCCAAATCACTCAAATGATTGTAGACAATCTAAGCTTAGGAGTCTCAAAACACTTACTGTTGCACCTCAAATGCTAAAATCAGCCCTATGTGTGCACATATGCACCCCAAATGCTAAATTCGGCCTTCTCAACTCCAAGTGCATTCAAGTAAACATTACAACAAACACTCTTAAACTCAAAACACTCTAAACAATCAATTTGAGAGCCCTTAATGCAAAGAAGCACCTACAATGTGCAAGGAGGACTCAAACAACAAGCATACAATCTTACAATCGTTTGAGTCACCTCCAACACCTCCAAATTGCTTCTATTGCCTCCAATGCTCCAAACCTCCTTCAAAATGGTTGCAAACATCTCCAAATGACTCCAAGTGCACCTCCAAGTCTCCAAGAGACTCCAAGTAGTGCAAATGAGTCCTACATGTGCATGCAACACCTCCTTGACCTCTCCAAGCCTCCAAGAGTACTCAAACTCAACCTCACTACATGATTAGTAGGCCCATAACCTATTGAGATTCAATAGAGGGAGAGAGAGAATACAACACACTCAAAGCTTACAAGTAGTAGAGCCAAAAATGCTTAAATGAGATACACACTCATTCTAAACACTTACTTATATATCCAAGTGAAGGCACTAGGTGCTACAACAAAGATAAGGTCTGAGTGATCAAGATGACTCTACAAAGGAGAGACCACTAGAGGACCTTCTCTCTCTACATACAATAAGGCTCTAGTGGTCCATCCTTCTCTACACACAATAAGGCTCTTGTGGACAATCCTTCTCCATATACAATAAGACTCTATTGGTCCAACCCTCTCCACATACTCTAATCAACTCTAGTTACCCTTAGTAACTACGAGCAATCTAATCTTCAACGGGGGTGACTCGTGCAGGGGGGGGGGGTGAGGGAGAGGCGGGTGACTCTCTTAACATTTTTTTTATTTTTTTTTATTTTTTTCTCTTATAAGTAAGGCGGGTGCAAAATGGAGTAGGGTAGGTGAGAGAGGAAGGGGAGTAAGTGAGGGGGCAGGGGGGCGGGTGAGGAGGAGGGGAGGCGAGTGACTTGGGCGGGGAGGCGGATGAGCCGGTGAGGAAGAGAGGGAGGGCGGGTGGGGGGAGGGGGTGGTGGATACCAATCTTTTTAATTTATTTTTTCTTTGTATTTTTATAAGTAGGAGGAATGCAAAATGGAGTAGTGCGGGTGAGGGGGGAGTGGAGGCGAGAGAGAGAGGAAGGGGGTGGGTGGGGAGGAGGGAGGGCGGGTGACTCGGGCGGGGGGTGGGCACCAATTTATTTATTTTATTTTTCTTTGTATTTTTATGAGTAAGGGAAATTCAAAATGGAGTAGGGCGGGTGAGGGGGGAGTGGAGGTGAGAGAGAGAGGAAGGAAGTGGGTGAGGAGGGCGGGCGAGGGGGAGGGGAGGGCGGGTGCCTCGGGCGGGGGGGAGAGAGGCGGTGTGCCTCGGGGGGGAGGTGGGTACCAATTTTTTTTTGTATTTTTATGAGTAGGGGGAATTCAAAATGGAGTAGGGCAGGTGAGGGGGGAGTGGAGGCGAGAGAGAGAGGAAGGAGGTGGGTAAGGCGGTGGGTGAGGGGGGGAGGGCGGTGACTCGGGCGAGGGGCGGCGGATGAGGGGGAGGGGGGCGGGTGACTCGGGCGGGGTGACTCGAGCGGGGTGCGGGCGGGGGAGGGGAGGAGGGGCGGGTGACTCGGGCGGGGTGACTCGAGCGGGGGAGTGCGGAGGAGAGGGGGAGGAGGGGGCGGGTGACTCGGGCGGGGTGACTCGAGCGGGGGTGTGCGGGGAGGGGGGGGAGGGGGGCGGGTGACTCGGGGCGGGCGGTTGTGGCGGGTGATGGAGAGGGAGGGCAGGTGACTCTATTACCTTTTTTTCGCTTTGTTTTTTTATGAGTAGGGGGAGGTGCAAAATGGGGTAGGGCGGGTGAGGGGAGAGAGGGGGCGAGTGACAGGTGAGGGGGGGGGTGACTCGTGTAGGGGGGGCGGGTGACTTGCATAGGGGGGGGGTGACTCGGGCGGGGGGAGGAGGGGGCGGGTAACTCGCGTAGGGGGGGCGGGTGACTCGCATAGGGGGGGGTGACTCGGGCGGGGGGAGGAGGGGGGGGCAGGTGACTCGGGTGCGGGAGGCAGGTACCAATTTTTTTAATTTTTTTTTTAAATTTTTAATTTTCTTTGTTTTAAACCAATCTATATAAAGGTAGGTTCTATTTTTGCAAGAGGGGTATCTTAGCGGTGGGGGGGTGCAAAGGGGCTTGTGTCTTGGCGATAGGTAGGGGAGGAGAGGAGGGGAGAATCTCTCCTTTCTCTTCTTTTTTTTTCTTCATAAACTTGGGTTTTACATTAAAATAGCAAAGGCTCTCGGATTAGCAAGTGCAAATCTAAACATTCTCCCACGATGTTCGGGAAATCAAAACCACAGAATTCATGGAAGAATTTTTGGATATGCTCACTCTAAAAAAACCCTTGCCTTGTTCAAAGAAGGAGAAGGGTGGAAGAGATGAGGAAAGCATTGGCAAACCTCTTGTCAAGGCTCTTGGGACAATAAGGGCGGGTGCCATAGTAGAGGGCGGATTTCCAAGGGCACGGCGGTTGCCATTCGGGCGGTGCACGTGAATTTTTTTTTTAAATCTAATTTTTTTTTAATTGTTTTTCAACTTTCAAATTCCGCACTTTTTCAAATTTAAGTTACCACATTCCAATTCCCCCTCTTATTCAAAATTTGAGTAACAACATCTCAATTCCCTTTTTATTCAAAATTTAAGCTACCACACCCTAATTCTCCCTCTTATTCAAAATTTGAGCTACCACATCCTAATTCCCCCTCTTATTCAAAATTTGGGCTTCCACATTCCAATTCCTTTTCTTATTCAAAACTTGAGCTACCACACGGCAAATCCACCCCTCCCCCCTCTTATTCAAATTTGCAGTACAATAATTTAGAAATGTAGCTTAATAATGATTTAAAGACTTCCATCCCTTCCATGCTTGTAAAACACTTCACACTTCCATTGTAACGTAGCCCAATATTTATACTCATTTCATGGATTATATTATGTTTTTTGGATAACTTTGAAATCATAAGGAGAATATAAATGTATCTCACGTTGAGAAATTTGCGGAAGAACTAAAAATAATAAGAACCATTTTGAATAAAATTAACAATGAATTTAAAGAGTACAAACGTAGCCTTGCAAATGGTATTATATTTATATTTGAGTATTTGTTGTCAACATTTATATCGTTCCATGTTTTAAATATGCATTTATTTAATACAATTGAATTAGTTTTGTATTTAAATCAAATAAAGTATTTGTGAAAACCAAAATAACTAAAATAATTATAATTTAATATTTGTTGTTGCAATTTCTATCATTCTATGTTCTGCATATACATGTATTTAAGACAAATTAGATACTTGTGTATTTAAAAGAACTCAAATATTTGGATGAAAGACCAAAGAATGTTTTTGTTTTATACATATATAATAACGTTGATATTTCTATTACAAACAAGCTTTTTCAAATATTTATTGTTTATGGTATTCAGGTGTATAATGGTTTGTTATACGCTCGCCATCAACTTGGTAGTATGAAATATAAATTTTGACAGCAAATACTAAAAAAAATATATATTATCATTTGCATGGCTACATGTTAAAATTTGAAATTATTGTTGACTTAATACAAAATGGTTCTTATTATTTTTAGTTCTTCTGTAAATTTCTTAACTTGAGATACATTTATATTCTCCTTACGATTTCAAAGTTATCCAAAAAAATTATATAATCCGCAAAATGAGTATAAATATTGGGCTACATTACAATGAAAGGGTGAAGTGTTTTACAAGCAGGAGAGGGATGGAAGTCTTTTTAAATCATTATTGAGCTACATTTCTAAATTTTTGTATTCCAAATTTGAATAAGAGGAGGGGGGGTGGGTTTGCCGTGTGGTAGCTCAAATTTTGAATAAGAAAAGAAATTGGAATGTGGAAGCCCAAATTTTGAATAAGAGGGGGAATTAGGATGTGGTAGCTCAAATTTTGAATAAGAGGGGGAATGAGGATGTAGTAGCTCAAATTTTGAATAAAAGTGGAATTAGGATGTGGTAACTCAAATTTTGAATAAGAGGAGGAATTAGAATGTGGTAGCTTTAATTTTGTATAAGAGGAAAATTAGGATGTGGTAGCTCAAATTTTGTAAAGAGGGAGAATTGCGATGTGGTAACCCAAATTTGAAAAAGTGCGGGATTTGAAAGTTGAAAGGGTTTTAAGAGAAAGGAGGGAAGAAAACAAAAAAATTAAAAGATTAAAAAATCAAAAAATTGGTAAGAGAGTTACCCACCCTCCCTCCCCCTCAGGCCCTCACCCGCCGTTATCCTCCTAAGGGCCTTAGCAAGAGGTTTGCCAAAGCTTTCCTCATATCTCTCACCATTCTCCTCTCTTGAACAAGGCAAGGGTATTTTTGGAGTGAGCATATTCAAACATTCTTTTATGAATTCCGGGATTTTGATTTCCCGAATATCGTGGGAGAATGTTTCGATTTTCTTTAGTAATCTGAGAGCCTTTGCTATTATAATGAAAAATTCAAGTTTATGAGTTAGGAAAAAAAGAAGAGAAGGGAGAGATTGTGCACTTCCCTTCCCTCTCACTTAACCCATCTCCCCCCCTCCTCCTTCACTTAACCCTCCCCCCCCCTCACTTATCCCAGGGTTGTCAAATCGGTCGACATTCGGGGTAAACCTAGTCCGCGGACGTAGTCCGGACTATGTCGACCGGGTCTATAGTCCGGACCATGGTCCGGGGGGGTAAATGGGAGTTACCCCGGTCCCTGGTAACTTCAGGGGCCGTTGGATCATCCACTGGCAAAGATCTCACCGTCAAAATTTGATCCCTTGGCCGGCCGACCAACCTCCGGTCGCTCCGTCAGATCGGACGGCGGCCGACCGCATCAAATCCTGGCCGTCGGATCAAATGTAAACGCTTGCGGGCCGTTGGATCGGTCCGCCGTCCGCATGCCCGACGGCCATCGGATCGGCGCGCCGACCGAGCCGTCGGTCGGCGGCGGTCGGGCCGTCCGACGGCTGGATCGGGTCGGCCAAGCGGCGGTCGGTCGGCGGCGGGCGGCTTCGGTCGGCGGCGGGTGGTCGGTCGGCCAGCGGGCGGTCGGTCGGCCAGGCGGGCGGGTCGGCGCCAGCGGGCGGTCGGTCGGCCAGTAAGCGGTCGGGTCGCCGTAGTGGGCGATCGGGCCGGCGGTCGGCCGCGTCGGCCATCCTTGCGGGCCGTCGGATCGGTCGGCCATCCGGGCGGGCCGTCCGATCGGTCGGCCAGGCGACGGATCGGCCGTCGGATCCAGGGCCGGCCGTCCGCCGCTATAAAAGGCCGACCGGCCTCCTTTTCCTCCACTTCTTTTCTCCATTTCTCATGAAGAGAGGATGCGGAGTGTCTCTGGCTGGGAATTCTTGTAATTCCTGTCCACTGGCTCCTTGTCTTTTGGAGGAAGGAAGTTACTCGTTATACGGGGGGAGTTTTTGTTGTTTTTTTTTGAAAAGTTTTTTTAAAAACTTACTACACTTTCTTTACATATTTCCTTTTTTGGGATCAAGATGCCGAAGGAGAAGAAGAGGAAGGGTGGTGCGAACTTGTTTGAGAAGTTCGAGGCTCATGAGGTCCCGGGTGACGCTTGTAAGGTATTCTTGATAGAATTTACCGTCAAATTCTATGAGGCCAATGATCTTTGAGCATTGGAAAGCAAATATGTGAGATATCAGGAGGAGGGCATCGAGAAGTTCAAGCTTGAAATGAGAGATCTCATGATAGAAGTGCTTCAGCATCCGAAGTGGGTAGCAGAGACAGAGAAACGAGGGTTCATGTGGTTTTTGGATAATAGGGTGAAGGATGCACTCACGGAATCCCAAGGTTGTAATAGCCAAATATGGAAGGATGTTTCGGGAGGGTGATGAGGATTTCGTTGACGTGGTGAATAGGGCTGATTGTTTTTCTGCCCAAATGAGGGCATTTTCAAAGAATTCACATCGTCGAGGCTTTGGAACATGGTGGCAATCCCTTGAGGGACGACAAACTCAAACCATGCGATTGACTCATTTGGTTACCATTCCGATATCTGACCCAAATCATACGAGTTGACAAAGACGAGGTTGAAGGGGACGGTATGGTACTATTATCAAAGTTCGCTTTGAAGGTTTTGCAGGCATTGAACCAATTTGGGAATTTGCTGCAAAAACTTCCATTCACTTGTTGACACGACCGGAGTTGGCAAAATTGGAGCATATGAATGAGTCTATGGCGATAAGGATTAGACACCCTGGTGTGATCCGCTTTGTGGCCATTCATCCAGTGAAGAATCAAGGCTATGCGTTTTGGTGGAATGGCGGGACTATTCGAGAGATGCTGAACCGCGATATGGATTATGGTGACGATGTCTTTGTACATTTGAACTTTGGGAATTGCCCTGATGACGAGGTTATTCGGGCTCATCAACTGATTCGATTCCGTAAAAAACGGACAGAGCTTGCTTGGGCGTTGTTGCATATCATGAACGAGGTCCACAAGAGCCACCACCTCCATAACGATATATCTCCAGATAATATCCTTCTCCACTTCCCTGCTGATGAATCACGAGTGTATATCGGAGTATGCGATTGGGGCTTTTCCACAACGGTTCAGGAACCAATGCAATCCCTTTATACATTCACAAAACGTGAGGACATGGTGGAGACCCTGCGAAAACGTTATTGGGTAGATCCACGAGTGGCGTTCTTGTACAAAGCGGGTGAGGATTTACGAGTTATTCCAAAATACTCGATTGCTTTGGAGGAGTTTGCCACGGCCCGTATAGCACAAAGAATTAATGGGATGACCATGTCTACGGCGACGACGAGCTTGCAACGTGGAAACCGAAATACTTCGGTATTTTCCAATGAAGACCTTGCACAAGCTTTCCATCTTTACATGGATAGAGTATGCAACGAGAGCCGTGACGGCGCTGGAGGGTTGTCCCATATCATCTCACGCTTTAGCGAAATGTTTCATTGGCCCACGCCTCATGAGCATTTTCGGACGAATTACGAATAGGAAAACGTAGAATTTGTTTTACTCATATCGGTTTTATTATAGTTTATGAATTAGTATGCATGTTCTATTTTCACTCCAACAATACTCTTTGTTTCAAATGCATTGCATGCCTTTCAAATTTTGGCCCACCAAGTACACTTATGTTTATTATAATATTTTGCCCCTTTGCACCATTTGGATGAGGCCTTTAGGGTAAAGCCCAAAAAAACCTATTGATTCAATTTTTAAGTGTTGGTTGGGTAATTCAAAATTAGCGATTTATCTTCTATTTTTCTTCTCATATGTTTATAAGCCAATCACTACTGAAATTCCAAAAATATTTAAGTCATAGTATTTACCAATTTTACAGTGGCAGCCTCCAGAAATTACCAACACAAGCTCAAAATGTATTAGTAAATTATGAATTATATATTTCAAAATTTGTCAAAATTTTAGATTATGGAAAACTGTTAGAAATAAGTTACCTCAAAAATCACAAACTCCTACACTCACATAACCCACTTTAAGTTCTATATAATACGAAATATACATAACGACGTGCATGTTTTACTATAGTATTGTTTTCGGACCTGCTTTTAGAAAATAACTTGTAAGAATGTCAATCAAGAGGAATGAGGCTCCCAAATTTTGCATGAATTTACTACACTTGATTACATACATGGGAAAAAATATGACCAAAATTTTGTTGGTAACAATCTCCAACTCCACCTTTGCACCGTGGAGACACTGCCTCCGGAGCAAATCCCAAATAAAGTTTTAAACAAAATTTGGATGTTAGGATCTCGCAAATGATAAACATCCTAAGGTCACTTTTTAAAATAGTAACTTAAAATAGGCTTCGGTTCACGATCTTACGGTTGAATGTATTAAATAGATAAAAATAATTCGTACATACTCCGAGAGTACATACACGTAGGAAATCGTAGTTATGAGCAGGAGGTTTCAACTTTCAAGCTTCCAAAAACACTAAAATTCTTACTGGTTAATAAATGGAATCATAACATATTTACTCAAATAAATGTGTAATATCGGTCATGGTTCTACATTCCTTATATGATTCATATGATGTCCGTTTACCAACAAAACATGGTTAAGAAGGTCTTAAAAAATGACCTCTACCATATGGAGAATAGAGTTCTCATCCAAATACTACATGTACGTACAGTACATTACAACATGCCTATATGTAAATGTATAAGTACTTTGCATCCTAGTCCTTATCATCTTGTGTTCCACTTGGCCCTGCTTGGTCTGAGAACTGCCCTCGCGAATAAGCATCATACAAGCGCTGCTCGTCGTAAATACGATCATTTTCAAGCTTGCGGATGTACTCCGCTTGACTTTGAATTGTTGCCTCTCGTAGTTGTCTTTCAAACTCTGCATCTTCTTCTTCACGAGTTCGGAATGGTGGCGGGGGAGTGTTGTTACTCCCATATGCATATTGGCCATACCCAGGATATGGATACTGAGTGATATGCTCTTCACGATCCTTGTTCCGGTAATTCCAACTAGGCTTGTATTCATCTCTTGCTTGACTTGGAGTACGGTACTCGGGATTGGTAATAGCTCTACCGTACTCGCCGTGATGATCATGCGTATCTCTTGGATACGTTGGTCTAAAGCTATCTGGAACCTCAGGTCTTCTACCGTATTGGTTGTGAGCATCGTATGATCCACTAGGATACGTTGTGGGGTACCTTTCTCGAATGTTAGGTCCTCTCCCATACTGGCCTCGAGACTCGTATGTGTCCCTTGGATGTGTTGGGATATGGTTCTCTGGACTACTGGTACCTCTACCATATTGGCCGGGAACATCGTTAGATTCCCGAGGATATGTTGGCGTATAGCTCTCCGGAGCACTCATTCTACCGTATCGGCCTCCTGACTTGTATGTATCCCGAGGATATGTTGGCATATATCTTCCTCCAGCATTCGGACTTGTATCGTGTTGGCCTCTGGATTGGTACGTATCCCTTGGATGCTCTGTCCTATATGTCTCAGGAGTAGTGGTTCCTGGACCGTATATATTGCTACCGGGATAATACCCACCACTTCCTATGCCAAAAGATATTGGTGCCATACCCCTGTTATTGCTGCGATTATAATTATCTGCTGTGTGACCCTCATATCCCCTCGGAGGTGTATGTTGTTGATGTTCAGTTTGACCCTCGTATCCCCTCGGAGGTGTATCTTGTTGATGTTGTGTTTGACCCTCGTATCCCCTTGGAGGTGTATCTTGAGAAATCCGTGTTTGACCTCCATATCTCCTTGGAGGTGTACTTTCTTCATCTTGAACTTCCGACATCTCCGTATATGTCCGATTCGACCAAAGGGGCATACGATCACTGGGTCCAAGCCAACTAGTTGGTATGAAATCATTGCTCCGATCCAATTCGGCAACATTCAAACTCATTACGGTGCTCCAATTCACGTTCTTATGTAGAACGATTTACGCCCAAACCATAGCCATGTTGGAATATAACATGATTTCCGGCCTAGTATTCCGTACTCCAACGGCAATGGTCACTTCATGATATCGGCGTGAAATGTTGACTTGTGAATCTGGCGGCTAGACCTTCGGCGTCGTGGCCCCGATATAATCGCTTGATTTCTTGGCCATAACTTCATGAGGTGTTTCATCTTCACAAATCGCTTGCACATGGTGCAATTCCAAATTCTCGCCGGTTCATCTTCCCATCCATCTTGGCGACACAATTTGGATCATCGATTGCTTCTTGATCCATCTCCGGGGCCTTGCCCTTGGGTGCACTAGTACGTCGTTCCCTCGGCATATTGTTCAGCCACAAAAAAAAAAGCGCAAAAAAGGCGTCGATTATCAAGAGGGACTCGAGGAGCGCAATCGACATGGAAAACACAGCGACCAGGTTGCACACACGAGTGAAGAGAAATGAGCCCCGGCTATTTATTTATGCCGATCGGGGCGGTCGGCATTCGTCCGTTCGCCCCGCCGTCCGATCTCGGTTTAGCGTGATCGATTCCGCCATCGGTCGGCTGGATCGGTCGGCCAATCCGATGCCCGCAATGGCGACCGATCCAGCCGCCCGATCGGGCCGACAGATCCGTCGCGGCCGTCGGATCTAGCCGGTCCATCGCCGACGGATCGGATCGACGGCGGGCCGTCCCGACGACGTCGTCGAGGGCGATCGCCGGCCGTCCGATCGCGGTCGGCCGCCCCTCCCCTGGTCGGCAGTCTTGTTTGTTTGTTTTATTTATTTTTTATTTTTTTTTTATTTTTTTTTTTTTTGAGACAAATGGTGGATTTCCATTGCAAAAGAAAAGAAAATGAACGATCGATGAGACAGGTCTTGTTTTTTGATTTTTTCAAACATGGGGCATGCTTTCCCATGGCCCACGAAGAAAGGAATTTTTTTTTAATAGTTTAGGTCTTGGATTATTTTGCAATGATGTTCTATCTTGGGTAAATTAAAATAATACATGGTTTTTCAATGAGTTTCTCATTCATCCATCATTTGGATTTCAATTTTGTTAGTTCGGTTGTATTTGAATTTGGAACTTGTTTTTCTACCGGAAACCTTACTTCCATCAAAGATGCGACGAAGATATGCCATTCACTTTTGAGCAAAGGACCTACTTTTCAATCCACGCCAATACCTATAATAATTGCATTCTCACTTCAAGGTGAATATGATGAAATTTTATGATCTTTGTTGAGTAATAATATGTTATGATCTCGCAATCTATGGGGCTTCATGAGTCCAAATTTCCTCCACATGACCTAAACCAAGTCCTCTACAATGTTGTATGGTTGAGATCTAGATTGCTAACCTTCATTTTCATCTCTCGCACTTTGCAAAACGTGTGTTTCTAGGTTCTAGAGTCTACACCCCCCTTGGGCATTTGAGGTTAAGGGTTACAAACTTACAATGAACATGTATTAGCAGAAAAATATATTTTATCATGAACTATAATAGAAGGCTATTGGCATTCATGAAAATATGTGTAGGTATAAAACATATAACATATAAATTCCATTATACATACATGCATCCCAAATTTAGAACCAGGGATGATAGAATCTAGTGTATCCTAATTTGTGTCTTCCATGTGAATAGTAGGTTTAAAATATTATATTTCTATAAGACTCTTATGGATATAAATTAACTTATATAGAGGTAATGTTTAAGCATAGAGAATGCATATAAATAATATAAAATGCGTTTGATCATTACTCCTAACTCCTACATTATAATGAATCTTTCTCACATTCATGCTTTGTATTCTTTTGGCTTCCTGTATGAATTATATGTACTTATTGGATTTCATTCTAGCATTTCGTATTCTTACAATAGTATTGAGGTCAAACGTTCATTATATGTATACTGAGAATATTAAACTCTACAACCTACATACTATATTTTAAAAAAAAATTAATTCTAAAAGCAAAATTTCATCATTTACTTTCATCATATACTCTTTAATTTTATTATCATATATGTTTCTTTCAAATTCGTTGAGTCTAACCCACTTGAATTTTATGTAAATGGACGTGGTTTTCTTTATATCGTATATAATAATTACTCATATTTTCTAATATCATTCTTATTCACATTATAATTAGAATACTTCAAAATGACTTATAGGAACAAAATAAGTTTTTTTTTTTTTTGCAATAGGATCTAAGATTATATACTCCCCAAACGTAGTGCCTATTTCTAACCAAATGACGCATTTCCAAAATAAGGGTCCTATATTAAAATGAAGATGCACAATTTATATTCTCAACCATGTAATATTGTAATAGAGTTATAGAGCATGTGTGACCATTTAGTTTCATAACTTTGGTATTACCGTGTTAGGCCTTAGATTGACCACATTTAGACATAAGAATACTCTTAACTTAAAAAACATTGTGCTTAAACAACTCATTCTATTATTGGCTATTTTTGTTTGACACCCTTGAACTAAGCTAGGAGTATATTTATATTGTAGTACATATCATTGTACTTAATTTGCACATATTCTTTTTACATAATTATTAGTAGCATTTTTATTATTGTATTTATTTGAATAATTATTTATCTACCTCTTACAAAGGTAATAGAAACACAATTCTATTGTTTTCTATTTCGCGATCACAAATAAAGAGAAGTAAAAAGGGAGACAAATAAATTTTTGAAAATATCCCACTCTATAAGTTTTTAACATATGGCATCAACTTGTAAAGATTGGTGTTGGAAATCTTTGGAAACTCAATTGTGTGTGGAATGAAAATAATGGATTCGTGTATGTATGGTGTAGTATTGAATTGTATTTTTAATCGATTACAATGCCACTTTTCTCCATCGCATTGTTATTATTTGCAAAATAATCTAGTTTTTATTTATTTTTGTTTGAAGATGTTATTGACATGGAATAAATCACGAGTTTATTGCAAGGAATATATTGGTAGTATTTTCAACATTCAACATAGGATCTAAGATTATAGACTCCCCAAACTTAATGCCCATTTTTTACCAAATGTCGCATTCCCAAAATAAGGGTCCTATATTAAAATGAGAACCCTAAACCCTAAACCCTAAACCACCGAACCCTATCCGTGAATAAAGAATATATAGCATTTCACAAATCAACATAGGATTCCTTTTTTCATTGTGTAATAATCACTGAGAATCTAATAACAGAAATCTGAGAGGGATTAAAATATAAAAAGGATCCTATGAAATTTTGAAAAATTTCAGTAACACATTGGAAACTAAGAAGAAAAAAAAAAAAAAAAACCCAGCGGCCGGCTCGATGGCGATGTACGATCGGTCAACGGGCGCTCGTGCCTGCCGACCGATCGGAGGGACGCATGACCGCCTACCGACCGACCAGCGACCGGGGGGCCGAAGCGACCGGGACGGTCCGAGACCGACCGGCGCTCATGGTCGCCTGGCGACCGACCGGTCGACTATCCGTCGGTCGGCCCGCGTACCTCCCTCCCCCTCCTCTTCTTGCCTCTCCCCAGAAGGCCAAGACTCCCCGTTTCCTCAACTTCTCTCACGTCCCTGCATTGCATATTTGCATTTCTATATTTAGCGTCTCGCGTCCACGTGGCGTCTAAATCAGGGTAGGGAATGTTCTGACAAGGGAATGTCGGGAAGATCTCTTTGTCAGAAACAAGAATGTTTTATGACAAAGATACTCTAGGCTCTAAATAATTCTATAATAAGGGACTCTTTACAAGAGGAGTCAAGGCCAACATATCTCCCATGCCAATTCCCCCATTTGTGAAGGTGTTGGGAGTTGGTGCCCATTTCTAGAAGGAAAACGAAGGTTATGGGGCCAATTCTTATTATTAGCTAGAGTCCATGTTTTAGATTTGTTCTCATTGATTTTATTTCTTAAAAATATTCTTTCTTAATTTGAATCAAGAAAACGCTTTTAGGCCATGAATTGACATTCATTTCTTGAATGTCCCAACTTTTGTCAAAAATTGATCCATTCTCACAACGAGATGTTCTCATGTATTGGCCCCATTAATGGCTTGGCCCCTATTGTGCACTTTGAGGTGGCCCTAAATCCTCTCATATCACGTTCGGGACTTTTTAGCTATTCCTTGATGAGAGTATACTTATGTCTAACATTGGAGAGATCTAAGTATATATTAAATGTAGGTGAGCATGTGTGAGTATTTTGTTTTCATAACTTTGGTATTACCGTATTAGTCAATATTTAAACTTCCTATTTAGCCCTTTAGTTGTCCACATTTTATGCTCTATATTATTTGATGTGCATTTAGAAATAACTCCATCGTTGTGTATTTATTTGAGTAATTATTTATTTACCTCTTGTAAAGGTAATAGAAATACAGTTCTATTGTTTTCTATTTTGTGATCATAAATTAAGAGAAGTAAAAAGCGTTACAAATAAATGTATAAAAATATCGCACCCTATAAGTTTTTAACATGTGGCAATAATGGCATCAACTTATAAAGTTATAATCATATTTGATCTTGTGCACGTATAGTACTTCTATTTTATGTTAAAAGAAGTTGATTATTCTTATATTAGAAACTTCAATTGATTGATTAGGGAATAGAATGTTATGAATAGCCATCGCTTTTTCATTTAGAGTATATTGTGGATAAAATCACTTGTGGATAGGATTTAAGGTTTATGGTCTAGGATTTATTAATTTTTCCTGGCTAATATTTTTATTTTTCCATATCCAATACATTATTTTACAAACCTTTGTAGGCTAATTCCTTTATTATATATTGGACATGTTATAGTCTCATCCCGGATGCTGGTTCTGAACTTGGGTCCCCTCTGACATGAGAAGTATTAAATAAATAATATATATACACTATACGGTAAAGATAGAGCGGTTTTTGCTAAAAACATATTTAGAGGTAAAGTCACTCTACATAAATAGCGGTTTTTGCTAAAAACATATTTAGAGGTAAAGTCACTCTACATAAATAGCGGTTTTCGCTAAAAACATAGTTAGAGGTAAAGTCACTCTACATTAATAGCGATTTAAGGCTAAAAATTTATTTAGAGGTAAACTAGTTCTATATAAATAGTGGTTCTCTTTAAATACATATTTAGAGGTAAAGCAAATCAATTCTACTTTGTGTGCTAGAACTGTAAATCAAAAAGTAAATACATAAATATACATACTATACATGTATATAGTAAATATTATATTTATTAAATATTCAACCATGATACAATACAATTATAATATATATTATATATAATATATACCTTCATATACATATTTACTTTGAAAATAGAAAGTACATACATAAATATGCATATTCCAATTTATTAATACATAGTATATACATAAATATACACATCCTACTTTAAATATAAATAGTTTAAATACATGAAGAGTTAGATTTCTCTAATTGATCTATTGATAAGATTTGTTTATAGAAATAGGAAAGTAAAAGACTATAGAAAGACTTTTAGATGGATATATAAACTCGTCGGTAAGAAGGTAGAGACTATTTTTTGTTGTGAGTTCTTTGGTTATATTTATATACAATTGTTATATTCGATATGAAAATTGGAGTTCTTATCTATCTATCTTGTTGAAAAACAATAATTACCAGTTTATAATTATCCTATTAGTATAAGGAATTCGTTCCAAGGGAGACGGTTAAGTAGGAACTTTTAAGCAACTAGGTCTAATTTTAAAAAAAAACCTAAAACAAACCTAAAAAAAACAACTTTAAATTGGTAGAGAAAGTTTACACAATTTGGGAAGAAAGTTTTATCGACATATCTTTTTTCTTGAGATCTATCTCACGTTTATTTACATGCGCTTCTAACGTTGGTAATTGTCTTTTCTAATTCAAGATCACTCAAAACATAGAATTTGGTATTTCTAATTCAAAATCATTTTCAGATTGAAGTGAAATATTTCATCATTTTCAGATTGAAGTGAAATTCATAACAAGTTGGTTTTGAGGGGTTTTGGCACTTTTTACGGCTACTTTATATTAGAGGCCATTTGAAGTTGGGCCCATTTGGAGTTGAGCCCACTTGGACTTAAAGTGGGCCTTAACTTTAGCTGTACTTTACAAAGTGGGTCATAGAGTGGATCTTGCAATATAAAGTCCTAATGCCCACTTCGAGGGCCCAAATTTAAAATTTTAGAGATAGATAGATTCTCATTGGTTGATGCCTAGGGTGTGTAAACGGGCCCAAGAAATTTTTGGGTTAGGGTTTAGAGCGGGGGCCGGCGGCCGGTCCGCCAGGCCTGGCGTGCGAAGGTTCGGCGGTCAGGGTCGGTCGGCCAGGCCCGGGCGGTCCGGGCGATCAGTCGGCCGGTCCCGAATGGCCCGACGGCCGGTCCGGGGGATCGGTCGGCAGGTCCGGGGGTCGGTCGGCAGGTCCGGGGCTTCCGACGGCCATGCCCGGTCGGCGGTTCGGTCGGCCGGTCCGGCATGAGGGCACTATAAAGGGCCGTCCGGATACGAGGGTTCGGCTCCAGATGGTGAGACGAAGTTG
The DNA here is from genome assembly GCA_037043015.1 of Bryum argenteum. Classification (NCBI taxonomy): domain Eukaryota; kingdom Viridiplantae; phylum Streptophyta; class Bryopsida; order Bryales; family Bryaceae; genus Bryum; species Bryum argenteum. Next base: position 32,258,489 of record CM073321.1, on the reverse strand, counting down.
AAGTGGGAAGACACCAAAAAAATCTCAATATTGGAAGCTGGGACCGATATGAAAATCGGGACTGAAGTTCTTGCTGCTATGGCTCCACAGTTTTTAGAAATGTCTAAAACTTTTGCCCTAATGATGCCTCGAATGCTAGAAGCAGCTATAGACTACGAGAAGATATCAGAGAAATGGCTCCCGTATATGAAATCAAGGATAAAGGATTTGGAGGATCTTTCTAGTCTTGAGGCGAAGTATTCCGTAGCAATTGCCGTGATTGAAAAGGTGGTTTATGATTTCAAACTTAATGGATATGAGCGCAGAAAATCCCCGTACTACTGCAAACTCATGGAGGAAGCAATGAACATTTTGAATCCTCTCGAAGAAGGTGATGTGGAAGATCTTCCCCTAAATCCAAAAGCTATTTCTCCAATTTCAAAAATTGAAGAAAGGATCGAAAGGGAAGGTGATCTTATCCCATCTAATTATGATGGGAATAATAAGAGTGATGGCCCGGAGATGAAAGGTACTCCATCATGCGAGCCAGGGCCTACTGAGGCAGCAGAGGACATTCATGAGAAGGAAGCACGGTTCAATACGCAGGATAAAGGAAAACAAATCATCAATTTGGAAGATGATACGGAATCGGAGGACAATGGAAGGAGAGGCGTGCGTATAGAGGATGATACACATTCGAAGGGAAAAGCTTGCCTACATAATCAATGTCCTAAAGAAACATTGGAAATGCAATTGGAGGCAATGATGAAGCAGAGAGATGAGGCACGAGCTGAACTAGAATCCATACGAATGGCATTGAGAAATGTGGATTATACACCACGCGAAGAGAACATATTGCCTTGGTTGGCTTGGGTTCACCGACGTCAAGATAGGGAGGCCATGGTTTCAAAGGCACAACATGATCTGAAGAAGATCGCCGCCAAATCATATGGTTCGAGTGAACATGTGAATACATCATTGGAGGAATTTAAAAAATACGAAAGATTACGAGAACACGAACCTACTAAGGTCACTATTTGGGGTGATGTGGAGGAGATGATGGAGCGAACAAATTTCAATCGGATGGGAAAAGATGATGATACTGATTGAAGTTTGGAAGTGGCAGAAGGATGGGTGCCATACAACTCATTCTCATCGCATTTTGTGGAATCAAATCAAAATGTAGTTTACACATGCGACCCCCCCCCCCGACAATACTGAAGGAAAAATGTGGCATGTGCCGATATCATTTCGGTCCAGAAGGAGCGTACACACTGGGCCAATGTGGCCATAACTTTCATGTTACTTGCATAGCAAGTTTGCCGGGAAAATCATCATGTCCTATATGTCGTTCTCCAATTAGCACGAGATTCTACGAAGTGATGGGGATGCACGATGTCATGCCACTGGGCACGAGTTCAACCGATGGAATCTCCCTTTGGATCAACTTCCAAAGAAACTTCACAACTTTCGTGAGTGGGGGAAAGCACTTGAATGGGATAGTTCAACATCAAAACACCAGCTCCTCAAGCAGTATGTAGGCGAGACAGATCCATTGCTTTGGATGACACGTGACTACGAGGTGGAGATTAGGGCGCGAGATATTGAAGACAATGAGCAACGAGAGATGTTTTGCCGCAACTTTGGAGGACATTGAGATCGAACACAATCGTTTTTCCGATCCCCTCCAAAGAGAGTAGAGAAGGGAGAAGATGGTTTGTGGCATGAGGTAACAAGTGACATTGAGTTTGGAGAGGAGTACAAGAAGTACGATGATAGCCCGATTGGAAGGGTTTTAGTCCTAGCGAAATTGGAAGAGGCCGCACACTTACGGATTTCAACGAAGGAGGAATCTTTCAAAGACGCAGACTGTACTTTCTGGGAGGCGGTAGAGAAATTTGAGTGGCGCATTAAGAACATCATTACTCATTGGACGACAATGATCAAAGACCCCAAGCCGGAGTTATTGGTGTCTATCACAGCAGAGGACTCCTTTGTGAAGGATGTGGTGGGACGAATCGAGGAGGCCATGAAAATCTTCCGTTCCAAAAATGCTAACCCACCCAAGAAACGAAAAAGGGATGATGGCAATGAGAGCGACGAGAGTTGGATGTTGGGCAACAACAGAGAAATTGCTGCAGTGGATCAAGAATACGACGAGGGCGGTAGAATTGCTAGACCAAGCTAAAGACCCCGGACTCGTAGTATAGCACATACGATTGATACAGAAGAGCATTCAGTTGCAATGTGATAGAAATCCAATAGAAGCGTAGACGGTTTAGAACGGTTATAGTTCCCGGAATAGAGTCGCATACCATTTTGGATTTGTAATGCATGGTTTTTGTAATGAAGTTTTTTATTTCTTATGATGTAATAGTCTTTTGTTGACTATTCACCGACATTTTCAGACAAAATAAAGTACAAACACATCAACTGTTTGGTAATAAAGTTTCACGAGCTATACTACCCGAAACATACACGAAGTATGCTAGACCTCTACTACGTGTCTGAGCATGTAATTAATTTCTATTCATCCACATCGGTGGGAATTGCATAATCGCTGTCTCCTTTGACTTCAGCTCCGCTAGATCCCGTAGGGTCATCTTCGAAATCACTACTAACTTCTTGTTTGATTCTTCGTTTGTGACTTCCCGGATGAATGATCTTGAATTTTCCCGCATTCTCAATGGCATCAAGAGGATTCTTCGGTTTATCATGAAGAAACGGAAGCATTGGTTTACGTTTCGTCATAACTCTTGGAGGCTGCTTCTTCCGTAGCCCTGAACCTCCTGGAAGGTTCATGTATCCCAATTGAAGAAGCGGTACATCAGAGTCACTAGAGATTTTGCCGATATTGGTACGTACTGTTCGGGGTCGCACTTGATTTGAAAGTGACACCAAACGTTTGGAAGATTTCTCCATCACTGTAGGGACCTCTACATCACATTTTTGAAATAGAGATCGAGAGGCAACAGCAGGCAACGCAGGTTCGTCCGTAGTGGCGGACGTCATATTTCTCGTTATTGGATCAAACGTTACTATACGGCCATGAGTATCATCCCCCACGATTTTCACATTCAGAACAACATTCTCGTCCGTATTTGGAGTTAGTCCGGTACGAGGGGTATTATCACAAGTGACTTTGTCGGTATCCTTTTGAAACCGTGGTAAATGAGCTAGGGGCAACAATTCATCTGGATCATCCGCCTCAGCATCATCGTCAACAAAGTCATACGTGGTGTTCGGGACGTTCAAAGCATCTTGCAAGCTCATAGCGGGGATGCTATTGAGGTCATCTTCTAGGTCCTCTAAAACGTGATCCGAAAAGCCTTCACCAATTGAGTTATGGGGGGTTTCTTCATCCTTGGAGTCACGTACGTTACGATCCTCTACATCCAAGTTCTCCGAGTACCACCTCTTCTCATCTGTTAACTTTGCGTTTGCAAGTAACTTTGAGTTGGTGTATACAAAGACCAAGTCATCAGCCCTTTCCGGTAGCAACCGATTCCGCTTCCTATCGTGAACGAAAGAGTAACTGCTCCAATTGCGTTCGCACGCCGACGATGACACTGTTTGAGCTAGGATTCGCTTTGCAATCGGAGCAAGGAGTTTTCCAACAAACCCTTCAATTTCCCACCAAACAAAGGGAGAACATTTCGACTCAGTAGGATCCAACATCTCATGAAATGGTGCACTCCTCATTCGAAATGCCATATATTCATTCGCCACATCATGATAAGTGCCCGGAGCACATAGAGTTTTTAGAACACGCCTGCACCCATGCCAGACCTCGATATCATCTCGCTAACTCTTTGTCATGTAGTAAATAAGGATTCAAAAGTGCACCAAGACAGAAAGCAGATCTGTTGTCATCATCATCTTTTTCCTTGCGTAAAAGTTCTCCTTCGCAATGTCCGCTAAATCCGTCGGGAGAGAAAATGGTTCGTAGATAGCGTCGAAGACATGCTTCTCGAGCTGACGAACGATATGCAAAGCCTTGCCCGTACAAGGCTCCTTGCCGTCGAATTCCCGAAGAGCATACACTATTGGGGCCACCATATCTCGGAAGTTTGTACAACGCTTCCAGAAACCGTCATCCAAAACCACTTTTCTTACGTTGCGGGACTCCAGTAATTTATCTCTAGCTGATAGAGACTTCTTCGAGGCATATGACAACCACTGGGGATCTACAAAAGTTTGCTCCAAAGAATCCCCAACCTGCAATAAGCGATCTATCATTATAAAATTGCACGCAAATCTTGTTTTCCCAGGCATCAATAGGCTAAACCTTGTCTCGTGTTTACGAAACACGGCTAAAGGCATTTGACGATTTTTAATGAACTTGACCAAGCCCTTGGCCTTTTCCAAAGTTTCTTTCACCCATGACGCCTTTCCCCAATCTTCCAACAACAAATCCATCGCATGCGTGGCTGCATCCCTGGATGAATATATATATAATCCTCAACGACTAATCGAGAGGCATTAATCATTACAGAAGCGTTGTCCGTGCAGACTTGGACAACGTTCTCGGGGCCAACTTGTTTGATGAACTTGACCATGATAGAGGCCATATACATTGCTGTCTTTTCTTTGCCAGTAGTATCGACGGCGCCAAGAAAAAGCTCTCCAGCAGGAGTCACTAGCATTGCATTCACAAGAGGGCGACTACTCACAAATGACCATCCATCCATGGCTAAAGTTCCCCCGAACTTCCGAAGGCTCTCCTTGAGTCTACTATCTAGTTTTCCTTCTAGATCACTTTTTATTTGTCCCAACAACTTTGTCCGAATGTCATGGTAAGAAGGAGGGACATATGGTTTTCGGAAAGACACAGTTTTCATTGCAGCTTCCTTGAAGTTCGGATTCCGTGCTACAACAAACGGTACGTTTGCTTCATAGAAAAACTTTGCCCAAAGTATGTCTAGTTCCCGCCTATCCGCTTCAGCAAAACCATCTTCAATCACAGATTGTTTCATCGCCCTATTGATATGCCCACCAACCTCACTTGTCCTTGAAGTTAGGAACGGCGGAGATTGATCCAACTAAAGGTGTTGATGGAATCGAAGGGGTAGCTTGAGAGGATCCCACGCAAGAGTCTCCACCAGTGGACCTTGGCGTGCCAACATTCGGAACTTCTGATGACGATGGGATTGAATGTGCACCGCTCATTTCTCCATTATGTGGAGGGAACCGCCCGTCACATCTTCGAAATAAATCCATCACTCGGGTGTTCAATTTTGGACAAAGCGTTATCAGATAAGGCGGACCCCACGCTTGCCTTCATAGCCAAGGTGATCGATCTGTTTGTTCTAGCCTCTTGCTCATAACCTTATGACAGAGATTGCATTGGGCCGTTGGGGTCGTGGTAGGTTGGCCTTGTACTTCATGAACATCAGTGAACCAAGGTGAGGATGATTTGTTGGCCATTTTGATAGGTAGGACACCTCAAAATGATCAAACGTGGTAGTAGATATGTAGAAAAAAATGTCAAGAGTTCGTAAACGAACTCTGCACTTCCGAACTCAATACGTACCAAGCAACGGACACATAACATAAAGTTATGCAGCTCGGAGACGTTGGGTCGCATTCACAATTCGGAAGTGAAATGAGGCCTTGTGTCTCTTCTCTTATATACCTTCAACCCTGAATTTGACCGTTGAAATTTGAATTTTTACCGTTGAAATACAAGTGGTCGGGCTTTCGTAGCCGGCCGACCTCGCCGGTCGCCATACGGTCGGTCGGCCGACCGACTCGCCGGTCGCCCAGCGGTCGGCGGCCGACCTCGCCGGTCCATCAACCGGTCGGGCGGCCGACCTCGTCCGTCCGCACACCGGTCGGTTTAGGGAAACGCCGGTCCGGTGACCGGTCGGCCGGTCGAAGCGTCTTGACGGGGTGCGGTCGGCGGTCAAACGGTCGGACGGGGGTGCGATCATTGGTCAAAGATCGGACGGGGTGCGGTCGGCCACGGTCGGACGGTAATTTACCCTGTAAATTATAAAAACCCGTTATGTCACCAACAGTCTAGGGGGCGAGGACGACGGACCATGGTCGACCGGTCGCCCGTGGTCCGGTCGTCCCGACAACCCCGACTTATCCCCTCCCCTCTCACTTACTCCTCCCTCCCCTTCACTAATCCCCCCTCCCCTCACCCGCCCTATCTCATTTTTGCATTCGCCCTACTCAATGGAAAACAAAGAAAGAAAAAGCAAGAAATAAATTAAAAAATTGGTACCCGCCCCCACCCTAGTCACCTGCCCTACCCCATTTTGTACTCGCCCTACTCATAAGAAGTAGAAGAAAAGAAAAGAAAATAAATTTTTTTTTGGTAAGAGAGTCACCCGCCCCCTCTCTCCTCATCCGCTCCCTCGCCCGAGTTACCCGCCCCCCCTACCTCTCACCCGCCCTTACCTTCCCAAGAGCCTTGCCAAGAGGTTTGCCAGAGCTTTCCTCATACCTCTCGCCATTCTCCTTCTTTGAACAAGGCAAGGGTATTTTTGGAGTGAGCATATCCAAACATTCATCGATGAATTCCGGGATTTTGACTTCCTAAATATCGTGGGAGAATGTTTGGATTTGCCTTACTAATCCAAGAGCCTTTGTTATTTTAATGAAAAATCAAGGTTAATGAAGAAGAAAAAAAGAAGAGAAGGGAGAGATTCTGCACTCCCCTCCCCCCCCTCCCCCCTCACTTACCCCCCTCCACCCTCACTTACCCCACCCTCCCCGCTCACTTACCCTCCCTCCTCCCTTCCTCCCTCACTTACCCCCCCTCCCTTATCCCCCTCCCCCTCACCCGCCCTATTCCATTTTGCATTTGCCCTACTCATAAGAAAACAAAAACTAATTAAAAAATGGTACCCGCCCCCGGCCCGAGTCATCCGCCCCCCCTCCCCCTTCCCCCGCCCTCCTCATAAGAAAACGAAGGGAGAAAAAAAATAAATGTAAGAGAGTCAACCCCCCCTCCCCCCCCCTCATCCGCCCTACCCCATTTAACACCCGCCCTACTCATATAAAAGAAAAATAAAATAAAATAAACAAAATTGGTAAGAGAGTCACCCGCCCCCTCCTCTCCTTCACCCGCCCCCCCCACCCGAGTCACTCGCCCCCTCCTCCCCCGTCACTCGCCCCTCTCCCCCCTCACTCGCCCTACCCCATTTTGCACCTGCCCTACTCATAAGAAAACAAAGGAAAGAAAATTTGGTAAGAGAGTCATTCGCCTGCCCACCCGAGTCACTCGCCCCCCCTTCCCCTCATCTGCCCCCCTCTCCCTTACCCACCCACCCCCTCTTCCTCACCCGCCTTCCCTCATCTCGCCCCCTCTCTCTTACCCACCCCCTCTTCCTCACCCACTCCTCTTCCTCACCCGCCCCCCCTCTTCCTCACCCGCCCCCCCCCTCTTCCTCACCCGCCTCCCCTCTCTCTCACCCGCCCCCCCTCCTCCGTCATGTCATCGCCCCACGTGGCGTGTCGTAACGTGCTTTCCCGATTTGTGCCCGGATAACCCTTTTTCACGGTAAAAGAGGTTTCCTAAACAAGAACCCGAGTATTCGTTCCACGAGAGATCCGTGAAGTGCAAACGCAGTCAGATTTCACTGATTAGCTAACCCGGATTTGTGCTATCCGGGTTCTATCCTATCCCCTCTCGTGCCTATATCCTCGTCCTCCTGGAAGAGCGCCGGACGGGGAGAGAGAGAGGGTGTTTAGTCTTTGTGGTTTAATTTAGCCTCGTATTCACCTCGAGGGATTTTCCCGGACTTAGATAAGTGGGGGATTAGGCCACTTCTCCCGTTGATTAACGTGACCGGAAAGGTCACCGAGACTCTCTCTCTCCTTACCTGTTAGGAACTTCCCTTATACCTCCCTCTACGCCCGGACTCTAAATCCACACGCATGTCACAAAGGTTGGTATCCGGTTCTCCTATGGTCCGGTTATCACAACTTACTACCCGGGTTAGTAGATCCCGGGTTTCGGATCGGGGATGGTGCGATCGCCCGGAGTTCACCGCTATCACCTGAGACAAACCCGCCTACCCGGACTTCAGCGATCTAGGGGACTCAACCGATGGTGTTCTCGGGAGTCGGTTGAGCGGCCGGAATCCCTTCCGGCCGCCGTAATCCCTGGCTTACACGGACAGACCGGACCGAACCCTAAGTGGCAAGTGCCGTTCGCTAGCCGCACTCCTCCCCGTCGCCTTCTCTACCTCCCGTACTACTCTCCGTTCAAGGACGGAACCGCTCTCTCTCTGCCCGGATAGCAGGGGGTCCTCGGACTCGCAAACACCCCACCCAAGAGACAAGACAAGAGAGAAAGGAGAAGGACACACAATCACACACACACACGCACACACACGAGGGAGATGAGAAAGAGGCGTGCTTGCACACTGGATTAGGGTATTGCGAGAATCACAAAAAGACCCCGAGGAGTATCCTCCCCTCGGCTAAGTAGCGGATCCTCCCTGGCATCCCAGAGAGGACAAAACCCTGTGCCAGGGAATCTTTCTAAATCTAGCCTCTGACACTCTAGCGCCGTCATTCTCCTACTGCCATAAAGGCACCGAAATCCAACCCTATCTTCGGCCGGTGCATCCGCCTCAATCGACTCGGCCTTGGTTCTTCCCTGTCCCGCCCATCCTACTTGACCTCGGAAGCCTCGGAAGCTCTCGGCGATCTCGGTAGTCGCGACCTTCTCGTGCTCCCAACCCGGGTTGGGAAGTGACCTCCTCCTCCTCGTTCCCCGTCTTCTGGAGCGCTGGAGCAGTATCCTCACTCCCAAGGATCTCAGTGTCTCCAGAAGGCATCGGGGCTGAGGTGTCCGGGAGGGCCTCCCCGATCTCCGGGACCTCGATCAAGTCCTCGTGGATGAGGGGATGATCTCCGCGGGCGGTGCCTTCTCGGGGAGGGCCCGAGATCGAGATGGCTCCAATGGGACGACCGGATCCGGCGGGGGGTGCTGCAGCATCTCTATGCCCGATCCGGGTTGCGGGTGCCGGCTTCCCTTTCGGTCTGGTTGGATCGTGGCCTCCGCAGCAGGTTAGGACTCTCTGCTTGTCGGGGTCCACGGTCCGGTCCGGGAAATGGGAGAGGGATTTCTTACCACAGTATCCTCTCTCTGTTGCTCGGGAGACCTCCTCCCCGCCCGGGAATCGCCTCGACTACCCGGGTTGCCTGCCTCGACTACCCGGGAAGCCTCGCCTCGACTACTGGGAGCCTCTACCTCGACTACCGGGAGCCTCTACCTCGGTGCTCTCCGTAAGTCGCTTCGCCGAGGATGTGAAGTCCCTGTCTCCTCGGGGTCTTCTCCGGGCTCGGGCTCGTGGGCGGAACCGGTTCCTCCATTACCGCGGGTGCGGTGGGCTCCTCCTCCTCGGCCCCGACATCCTCGATCACCGGGGGGTCGCCGGATGGGATTATCCTCGGGAGGAGTGGCGGTGCGCTTGCCCCGGCCGAACCTTCTCCGGCCGCGGACGGGCGGAGTAATGGGCTCCTCCATAGGCGCGGGTCGGCAGACCTCTTCCTCTCGCTCGGACGGCCTCCACAGACTCGGATGCCCCGGGTAGGAGGGTTTTCAAGCGCCTCCCGGTGGGGGTGCTTCTCGGGAAAAGCCTTAGCCATTTCCCCAATGAGGGTCCTCATCTCTGGAGGGCTCCCTCCATCCTCTCTCGCGGCCTTCTTCATATACGCCGCCGCCGTGGTTGTCCCCGCCCGACCCGTTCGTGGCTACCGACCGGCCCGCCTTCCCGGTTGAGGTATACCCGGTTGGCGACCCTTTCCCGGGGGAGTCAACCGCGAAGAGCCGCTACACGCGTTATCCGGGTCCGCGGCGGGCCGATTTGGATACGACTAGGCGAGGATCCTGGCTCGAGAACAGGAGATACAAAGCAAAAGAAAATTCAAAAGGTAGTGCTACCCTACCCCGTCCACTAAGCCTAAGGATGCTCTGGGTGGGCGGGTTCTGGCCGAGCTAACCTTACCCGGTCATTACCCGGGTAGGCCAGGATATGGGCGTTTATTTCTCCTAATTAGCTATAACTAACCGCTATCCGGACTTACGTGGGGCAAAAACGAAAAAATGAGGTTTGACATGGCGCGTACGTGGCGGCCAAGTAGCTTCGTTTTCACCTAAACCCTTGCCACATTCTCATTTTTTTACCTCAACTAAAAGTCAACAGTCGTTTGACCATATCGGGCGAGCGAGAGCTCTATCGGGCGGGCAAGGCCGATGGGTGGGCGGGAGGCGTGCTTGTCTGCTTTGACAACCTTGGTCGGTATTTTCTAAAATTACTATGTCGGTACTTTCTATTTTTAGTAATTCTATCTTTGGTAATACTTTCTCACAATATTGAATGCATTTGATATCATATGCATCAAAATAATTGTTCTTTGCTTATTATTATTATTCGTAGTTCTCGAATATAGCTTTATTATTTTTACATTTCTTAATTTAATTTTTGTTGACATTGTTGTTTTATTTTTCGTATTCTTTTGCTTCTTATTATTACTTTTATGGTGATGATTTCTTGCTTCCTTATTTATTTTATCAACGATGTTGTATATCTCCTTCATTCTTTTTTGGTCATTTTCTTTGTCTTTTTTCAACATCTTTTGTGTGAAATCTTTGGTAATCTGTGTTACCTTTTTATTGCATATCTTTTTGATTGTTTTCCTATATAATATCTTCCTCCTATATATTCTGTGTGCTATTTTCCTCTTCAGCCAAAATCTGCATCTGCTGAAACCCTTCTCTATCCTATGACTCTTAATTCTGTCTATACTTTGTAGTTGATTGCTATCATTGTCCCTATTCGCAATTCTTCTTCTCTCTGCTAGTCTTCATTCCCTGCCGTAACTCAAAACATCCCCTCAACATCGGTACAAGTTCTTTTTCTATATCAGTTCTCCAGTTGTGGTTTTGGAATGGCACAAAAAATGTCAACTGCTTGGATAGTAGCCCTGAGTTGTTTCTTCAGTTCTTCCATTTGCATTTGCATTGAACTATGTAGCTCTTCTGTCAACTTTTGAGCATGTATATTTGCCTCCTTCACGATCTCCTCCTTGAATACTCCTAGTTCCTTGTGCTTCTCCTGCTTCAGCTTCTCGTTCCCCTTGCTAACTGCTTTCTCCTCCAAATCAGCACTTTCTCTGTGTGTGGTGTTGACTCGCTTCTCCTTTGGTGCGTTCTGTGCTGCCTCCATTGAACTCACAATGGCAATAGCAATGTCTCAAAAACCAAATCTCTCCTGATCTTCTTTACTAGGTGATAGGCTGCCTTCCAAACTGCGTGGGTGTGGTGTAAAACTTACATGTTTCCTCATAATCTCCTACGTCTTCTCTACCCATTGCCGATAGACAATGGGATTCAGGCACTGGACGTTTGCTGCTCTTCTGTGCAGGTTTCCAACCTGCCCTAGGAAGATGAAGGTCATTATGTTCTTCTCCGCTTTGCTACTTCAATTGACATCTTCGTCTCTACGACTTTCTTCATTTTGTGGAGCCCGTACAAACACAGCATCGTGGCATTCTTTTTCTTCAACTCCTCCTTCGTAAGTCCTTCTCCTCTGGCGCCACGTTCCGCTTTTGCAGTTTGCGGTGTAATCACGTGAAGTAATTTGTTTTTGTATGGTACCTGGTATTGGATAAGTTTGTCGGCCTCGGTTGGGCTTGTAGCAACTGACGAGCCTTAGGTCTCCCCTTCACTTTTCTATACGCTCGATATCTCGTAATCATGTCCTCTTCTGAAACTCTCCCTTAGCACGTCCCTTTGAAGTTCTGAAGCGGTAACTCCTTCCAACTTTCTGCTTTCAATCTTAGCTGACAGCAATGTCTTCTGTGCGATTGAATCTCAGCTTCTGCATACCTTCCCAACGGTTGCCAGATCGTGGTCCAGCTCCAATATGAATGCTCTATTACCTCTTAGGAGGGCGATTCCGACTATCTTTGGGTGCTTCAAGTGGAGTTTGATAGTCCCTGTCCAAAACCTCTGTTTCATCCTCTTCACCTTCTCCTTGCACGGAATGTAGATAGGTTCTGTCATATTGTCCCCGACTTCAATTTCCATCTTTTTCAACCTTTCTTGCATCTCCTAAGTATTTTTCCATGTGTGAAGTCCGTTATGGTCTTTCAAAAAAGACAGCCACTTGATAGTCTAGTGACAGCCCGCTAGACATATGCACTTCTCTCTTGATAGGGAGTTGTGTAATATTGTAGTGTTGCCTACCTTTGCCGTCGAATCTCTCCATCGGGTACAACTTCTGTAGCACATGCGGAAACGCCATTCTTACTGTATTGTGGAATTCTGCTTCGGCCTTTGAGAAACCATGTTTCACTTTCTCTATTATGCTTTTGCTTCTCATTCCTTTTGCTTCGCAGATTCCTTTGTTCAGCGCCAGTTGCTCCATTGCCACGTATCCCAACCAGAATGTTTTCAGCGTTTCCTCGATATCAGCTACGTTGCCGCCGACGACTGCAAAATTTCTGAAATCAGGTTTGCGATTAAAATGCATCTAGGTTCTAGATCTGGCTGCAGCAATTTGAGCACTCAAAATCCTAAGCTCCTGGTAGTTTCAAGCCCTTCAATGTTGGATCTAAGGTAGAAGGACTTATAACCGACCACTTAAGGTTTTTAGCATATTTTTTTGAGGCTAATAATTTGAAGAGGATTTTTCCCCTGTACAAACATAAGGTTATTGTTGAATGCAAAAAAAAATTGGAATTTTATTCCCAATATTGAAATAGTTACAAATTTTTTAAGTGAAAAGTTGAAAACCACCCATAACTAATATGTAGAGTCTCTAGTAACCGATCACAGCAAGAGTGGTTTCTAATCATCATTCTAGTCACAACTGTGCACATACAGTGTGACAAAAAACACAAACAAGGAACTAAAAACCGCTCAAAACTGATCAGTAAGTTGCCATGGCTAGTAAGTGAAACCGATATCATTCAAAATGGATCCCGGTTAGCTCCGATGTAGATGCCGCGACCATAAGGGTGTAAACCTGGGATCTGGGCTTGGCGAAGTGGCCCATCTAAGGGCTGGGGTGAAGGCGAACTCGTCGCTTGTCCCTCCTCCAACATCAATCTTCTCCGAAGATCGCAGCCGCCTTGATGTTGGTCGTGCCTCTCCCCTCCCAGTTGCTTTCGCCACCCTCTGTTACAGAGTTGCAAGTTTCTCTAATGCTTTTCGTGACTTCTCTGCTATTTTTTGTGCATGTGCCTCCGCGATTTCAGCAGCTCTCTCCGCTTTTGCTCGTTGGGCTTCCTCCCGATCTGCAATCTTCTTTGCACGCGCTTCTGCTAAGTCTACTGCCCGTGCTTCCCTTTGTCTCTTCTCCTCCTCACGGTCTTCCGCCTTCTTTTTTCTCTTCTCTTCTTTTTCGATACGATTTAATTCTTTTTGTTTTGCTGCATCTGCCTTTTGTCGCTTTAGTTGTGTTGTTGCATTAATGTATGCATCTGAAGTTAGCATAATGGACTTTGTAAAGTCCATGATCGGGTCCCTGTGTCTTTGAGTAACTCGTGTTGTGCCTGTAGGCAACGTCAAAAACTGCGTAATGGAGTCTGCTATCTCAACTTCGGGATCCAAGCCTCCAACTTCAGCAGCAACATCAGGGTCGTTCATGTCTGGATCAACAAAGAAATGTTGGACGTTGGAGTTTGGTTCTTCAGCAAAATCAGCGGCCATGTCTTCCAAATCCAAGTGAGGTAAGATTCTTGAATCCTCCTCTGCCATCTCGATTTCATCCTCTTCATGGTCCAACGTTTCATTTTCATCACCACACCCCTCCCATGCTGCATCATTCCTACCCCCCTCAGAGTCCTTTCTTTGCTTCCCAGATGTGAGCCAAAAAACCACCATGGAGTGGCCTTTGGTCACAAGGGGATTGAAAAGAACAACACATGAAGAGAGGAACAAGGGAGAAGAGAAGACGAGAAGAAATGAAGAAGAAACAAGGGGAAGTGAAGAAGAAAACCCCCGTCGGCCTCCTTTTAACCCTCTTCCGGTTCTTGGCTCGCCATCGCTTCATCTTAGCTCCAATCTGGGCGTGCCATAGCTTCTTGAAAAGGTAAGTCAATTTCACACTCACCTCCAAAATCTCAGAAGCATACGATCAAAACCCGAGGACTGATGGTCAAAATACTGGGGCCTACTTCTTTTAACCGCCGGCGGGAAAACCCTTCAACATCCCCAACTTTGGAGGGGTGTTTCTCCCTGTCCAAAGATCGGATCGGGGCATACCATATACCCCTGGAAAGCTCTTTTGGAGCTCTATCTACCCTAGAAATCTCAATAGCATAGAGAAAAAACTCCGTGACTGATTGCTGTTTGAACACAGCTGATTTGTTCACTGCCGGGGGAAACCGTTTTCGACACCCCGACTTTGGGAGCAAATTTCTCCTTCTCTACAACTCGGATTTGAGCATGCTTACTACCGTTGGAAAGCTCTACCTACAAGCTACATACCACAAAAATCTCAATTAATTTGAAGAAGAATTGAGCAACAGATGAGGGAAAGACCAAGAGACATTTGATGGGGATTGAGAGAATTGAGTGAAAGGGGCCCACAGCCTTCTTCTTCTACCAACAACTAAGCAATTCAAGAAGGAATAAAAAAAAACGAAATTGAGAGGGAGGTCCACGTGCCTCCCTACTCCTACTCTAACTAAGCATTACAAAGAAGAAGAGGTAGACAAACAAAATTGAGAGGGAGGTCCACCTGCCTCCCTACTCCTACTCTAACTAAACATTACACAGAAGAAGAGGTAGACAAACAAAATATGAGACAAACAAGATGGAGGAGAAGGAGGCCCATGGCCTTCCTTCTCCTACTCTAACTAGATTGAGTGGGTCATGATAGCTTGGAAACAAGCTGTTAAGTACAAAATGAGAGCCGCCAAAGAGGCGGCTCCCCTAAAGCCTAACTAAGGCCTAAGCCCTAACTAAGGCCTAAGCCCTAACTAAAGCCTCCATGGATGAATAAACGCCACGCCACGCGCTCCGTCCTTGAAGCCTCCATTCCATCAACCACTTCATCAATGAATGTAGCCTCACATGCTATCACAAGGTTAGATGGATGAGACTTACAACAATCAAATTTCAAACACAACATGGACATCAAAGACTAGTTGTACAAAGCCCATGGTAAAACGCTCAATTCTAATTTAAGCAACTAATCATATTTCTAATTTAGGATTCACTAGGGGGAATTTTTCCTCCTGTAGTTCTTCTCCATCATCAATTGGATCCACTAGGGGGAATTTTTCCTCCTCTAGTCCTTCCACACCCTAAAGCTTAAATTAGTCTTAAACGTCCCATCAAAGGCCTTGCAACAACTAACCCCTAATATACAAATTGTATTCAAAACTAAATCATTGTATATTCATCAATTTACCTCAAGATGTCATGGTTTGCAAACACTTCATTAATAAAAGTCATTATTAACAACATTTAAACAAGAGAGCGCTCTCACGCTCTCACACCAGACCCCTCCCCATGCTCCCCAAACCCCTCTCTATGCTCACAAGATCCACCCCTCTGACCTGATGACACTCCCTCTTCTTGGCCAGAACCTTGATGGTTCAAAGTCACGGTAGAATGCTGATATACAGTAGAGGGCGCTAAGTGCCTTAACACACCCTCCTTATTCAGTGGCCAGATCTCAGTCGTCATAAAACCTTGTCTAATGTTGTTTTCAGATAAAGCCCTTCGTAGACCAAGTGACATCCAGTGAGCGAGTACATCCTTTCATGCAGCTTGATTCAGATTCCTACTTGTCCAGTAATCACGATATTCTCTAAAGTATTGTTCAAACGGTTTGAATATGCAGACGTCCAGCGGCTGGAGAGCATGCGACGTGTGTGATGGAAGTGTTACCAAGTCAAGGCCAACGCTCTTCGCCTCAAGAACCACTTCCAAGCTGACATGACTGATATGTCTGTCCAACACGAGCAGATGTCGTCGCTCAGGTGAAATCTCTCCTACTCTCAAAACGCTCTTGATGAAATGTGAAAGCCATGCCGAGAATAAGTAGGACGTCATCCAGGCTCTGGGTTGCATGGCCATAGTGGCACCTGGCTCACAGTTTTGAATGTAGTTATGGCGAAAGCGCATGCCTCTAAAAAAATGTAAAATGAAGGAATCGCTGACCTAGCTGCATTGATACAAGATAAAACGGACAACCACTCCCGTTGGTTAGGCACAATTGAATGAACTCGACGTGCACTTGTCTTTGCTATGACTAGCCCTCCGCCATTCCGCCCCGCTTGCGCACCGCTCTCATCGCAATTCCATATCCTGTCTGCCGAATAACAATGCAAGGTATATAACTCCTCTAAGTTGTCATAGAAAGTCTTTGCGTTTTCCTCACATAACCCTCTGGCCCTTGCTGTCTCCAATGCTTGTGAGACGCGTAGGGTAAGCTCGGGATGCCTATGTTTCCACCACCTCATCCAACCCTTGCCGGGAATGCCATTTGTAAACGGCGTCCATCTCTCTTGGGTAATTTCGAACACCTTCATCTTTAAAGCTGTTGGGCTCAATCCAAAACCTAATTTGCACATGTTAATCAAATACTTAAATAGTTGTTGTTCTTCTGCAAGGCTTAGGACTGCGGGCGGTCCACGCTTGCGTGAAGTACGCACGTCGTAGCACCATTCACGGAGAGTACTGTAAGGTATGTGAAACTTGTTTGCAGCCTTCTTCATACTCAAACCGTTGTCAATTGCATCCATTCCTTCCTTTAATTGTTGGTCGCTCCACAAGCCCGTCTTTCGCACGACACGCCGTCTGCTTCGTCTTGGCAATCGGTGGCTTGGACTGCGACCTATGTCATGCATGTTGCCAATGTCACCTAGTACTGTCCAAGCAGTAGAGGGGTCGATTGGAGGATCCGTGGTTGTTATACCCTCACATAACTGAGCTTGAGAGGATTGTGATGCATGCATGTTAATGCCACAATGCCTCCTAGCTGAGAAGTGTGTGGACACATTGGGCACTCCCAAAGGGAGCGGATTCAAGAACAAGTTCACACCTCCAGCAATGTATCTTCGTCCTCCTGCAAATGTTCTTCTCCCTGCTGCACACACTCGGCCTCTCGACGAACTTGCTGGTTGAGAGCTTCCCATGAATTGACTTCCTTGCATACCGCGGGGTCCATGGATCACCTCCACATGACTATAGTTGAACTGAGTACCAATTGGACTCTCATTAGCGCTACTCTCACTCTCAGAATGCTCCTTTTCAAGAGCATTCAACTGGCCATGTGCATAATGCTCATCACTCTCATAGTAGCACCCCTGAAGATGCTCCTCCATTGCGGCTAGATTTCTAGCATAGCCTCTACCTTCTCTTGCAGACTCCATGAAGCACTAACTTAGGACTGTGACTGAAATGAACGTAGGTCAAAATCAATGAACAAACTGAAACTATTGTTGCTCTGAAGTTGAACTCTTGTGCACATGCAAAGTTGTGATGGAGATGGACCTGTGTCACTATGAAGATGTGTTGTATGGTGAACCCAAGCAAGATCACTTATAATTAGCAATTGAGATAAATTAAGATATTAGAAATCCGGTAAGAAGCAGCTAGAAAGGGATATCAATAGAATGTAATGTTCTTGCATGTCAATTGTACAAGCAGCCTGTCGCGACCCTAATTACTCCAACTCTTCTTTTTCTTAGTGAGCCTTACTTGGTAGCGGAATCACGGCTCACTTAGTTGGCAGCAACCAGCCACGACTTTGCTAACACTTGCATGTGCCCCACACACACAATGTTAGCACCATTCTAAGTCAAGGTGTCCAACCCACCTTGACTCCATAACTCATTATCCGGTACTCATTACCCGGAACTCCCACCAACACATGGGTATGCCAACCCGAAACTTCCACCAACACATGGGCGTGCCACTTGGTGGCACGGGGCGGCCTTCCACAAATGTCCAAGCTCCCAAGGGTGCTACTAATCACCCCCGGAGCTAACCGCTCGTATCCATTGTCCAACTTCCCACTAGTCCCCTTCCACTTTTGTTTCTCACCCCATTCGGGACTTTGCCGGAAATCCTCCCGGAATCCGGCACTAGTTTTCCCGGGGACTAGTTTGGAGCGGGACTCTTTCCAACCCAATGTTGCGGGATGCTCAAGAGCATCCCACAATGCCCAAGATGTAGAAGTGAGGCTTCCTTTCCATGCCTCACCTTCTTGAGCCATTCCCGGTCACTCCCGGGAACCGGCACTACTTATCACGGGGACTAACTTGGAGAGGGACACTTCCCAACCCCATGTTTAGAGATGCTCCAAAGCACTCTCCATTTTCCACAAGGTGCGGGAGTGAGGCCCCATCCCAAGCCTCACTCCTTAGAGCCACCCCGGCTCCTCATGGCACCATGTGCAAGTGAGGAGGGAGACCACCCCTCCTCATAGTAGTCTCTGGATACTTTGGTAGGCCCCCACCCCTCTTGTGTTGAGGGGCCTTCCGTGACACACTTTTGTTTTGGAAGACCACCCGTTTTTGCCTTAGCCTCAAAAACGGGCCGTATCTTCTTCTCGGGCTAACTTGTAGCTCAGTTATCCAAATGGGACGTGCGAGCCCATTTTCGACATATACTCTTCGAGTAGATGTCGATGGACTCCTCACTTGTCCCAATCGGAGCTTCCATGTGGGAGCTATGCTCCTCTGAACATTCGGGAGTCTCGGGAGGCAGCAGTCCCGGAGTCCCGAAGTCCCGATGCTTTGGAGAGCCATATCTCTCAAAGCATTGTTTTGCTCCTCACGAGCCTTAGCATTTTGGAAAGCTCATGTCTAGAGCTTTCCAAAGGCATGCAACATGCCGCCATCCATGAAGGACGACATTTTGAGTCCCGAAAGGCAACACTCCCGAGTCCCGGAGTGTCCCGGAACGCGCTCCGACTTTGGAGTGTCATATCTCATGACTCACAACTCCAAATCGCGCGTTCTTTGGACCCATGGGTGCGTGCTCAAACAAGGTTTCCAACCATATAAGACACGCCACCAAGTTCGTCCCAAACACAACGCTATTGCGTGCTGTTTGCTCGGGACTCTCCTTGGTCTCCTCACCTTGTCTCTTGCCAAGCCCGGGGCGTCACTCCCGGGGTCCTCTTGGCTCACCACGGTGTTCGGGCATCCTTTGGAAAGGGATGTGACACAGCCGCTATTCCACCATACATCATTCTTCTAAATTTTTAATTCCACTACTGACCCACTTCCATTACCAAAAGTTAAGAGCACCAGTTGTCAACCTCATGGTCATTTATGGCATATCAGGTCGCTAACTACTCTGGTTCATTAAATGCACCATCAGCCGCCCCCTAAGAATTCTTATTTTGGCCGCTCAGAAAAGAAAGGACGACAATCAGTCTCCTGGCTCGTAGAATTTATATAACCTACAGATCGGTTGTTGGTCCCCGCACGGGAATGGGTCCCTCAACCTTAAGCTCTATTTCCCAGCCGGCTCTATCAGATCTACAAAAACAACTTCAACTGCTCAAACCCTCATTCCACCACTATCGCTACCTACCCTTTGTGTGCATTCGTGGTGCGGTAAGATCACTCCTATCACAAATTGCACACACGGGTTACGATTGTTGCATCGCTACGACACCACATCTAGTCCTATTCGCTCTCTACTCCTCTCTCTCCATTCCAATGCTGAAACACAAGACCCATACAACATTCACATGTCTATTCACCTCTATTTATATCAAAAATTTGAAATTGACTCAAGTTGACAAAAAGTCATGTTTACAACTCTTCACAAGTTGCCTCCATTGATTCCAACGCCATTCTCATACTTAGAACCGCAATATTCATAGATTATTTTTCTTTGCGAGCTTTTTCAACCTCCTTCTTGATGCATTGCAGCTCAACCCAATCTTACCCAGTACGTTAGAGATCTCAAATCCCTTTTTGCCAATGTAGCCAACACTTACTTCGACCCCCCTACCGCCCAGATCTCTCATACTGCCACCGCCCTCGGTTTTCATAACTGGGAGCCTTTGTAGCAAACTCTCTAGACCTTCCTTGACGGCAACCTCTTCAAAACTGCGGTTCGTCATTGTTGTCTTTGCTTGTAGGGCACTCGTTATCGTCTTCTTCCATGCGCTGCGCTGCTTCGGGTTGGTAGAACAAGCAAATGCAGCCTCACTCACAGGCAACTTCTTTACTATGTTGGCTATTATTCTAATGGTAAATGCTTTGCCAATCATTTTGTTTTTGGAGCAAGCCCATGTTCTTAAACTAGAGTGTGGTTTTTGTGAATTGCAGCCTTCACCTCTACATCTTTGCAATCTCCAAAAAAAACCACTCTTACCTCTATGGGGCCCAAAAACACCTACAAGTTCACTCTGGAGGATGGCCTTGCAATCTCTACTTCGGTGGGTGTTACCGTATCCAATGTTGCCAACAGGGGGGGCGCGACCAAGTCGGGAGGATAGGGCCACCGATTGGTAGCAGAAGACTTCGGAGACATCAGCGGTACTTAAGAGTGTAGAGGACTCAAAGTAGGGACCTTTTGCATGATAGACATTGAGACATGAGATTAGGAGCTAAAACGAATGTACTCTTATTCCATTATCAATACAAGACAAAGGCCGGCCTTTCTCTCTAAAACTGTTTGCTCTAGACTACCAATGTCCAATTCCTAACCTTTGTCTTCCTACGTCGTTTGCACATTGTTTCTTGCTTGGTTCCTCCGCTGCCATCCACGCCGTTGCAGGCCTTGGATGGTTCTATGAAGGACGTCCCTGACCCTCCTTCGCTGCCTGTTCGCTAAGGCAACATAAGGTAGCGTGCGTGGCTTTCTAACTGTTGCTCCCTCCAACACTATCTCCCTCTTCCTTGTTGGCTAAAATGTTCCACTCCCTCCTGTCATCTTCGTCCTTAGGAAACAACGCTGACGCCAAAGACGCCTTTCTCCAGATTACACAAAGACACCCTAAGCCAACGCTGAGTTAACACAGTGCTTACCTGTAGTCAACCTTGCAGTCAATGTTGTCTGAAGTTGGCCCAGTATGTTCCCTGAGTGTTTTTTAACACCGTCTGTACTCCTTCCTTCCTTCTACTATGCAAAAGTACTCTACGCTGCCTCAAAATAAGAATGGTGGTCGACTTAGGTAGTCTCGTAAAGCACTTCCATACTTACCCGGCTAACATTTTGGCGACCATGCTAGGGAAGGAGTGTTGAAATACTCAGAAGTGAGTAGAAGCCCCACGCAAACAAAATGCCGCGTCGACAGCAGAAAGACAAAGAACCAGAAGTAGTTTCGCCTATTGATGACCCTGATGCTATAAGAGAATTCTTACGATGGATGAAGCAACAAATGACAGACCTTCTTGCCAAAAATGACGCTACCAATGCCAAATTGGAAATGCTTAGTTACCAATACCAGCATTTGCTAGGCACAGCTACTTCGGCTGCCATACCCAGCCCAGGGATTGCAGCAATGCCATCATCGTCAACATCGGTGCGTCCTATAAACCCGACAGTAGCTACGTCAATGGATGCAGGAGAAAGAGATAGGCTCATTAAGTTACCAAAGATACCATACCTGGTGTTTGACAACACTGCAGACCCCGATTGGCATATCCGAAGCTTCAAAGTGATAGCCCGAACTAATGGAGTCTCCACCACTACTGACTTACAGAATATCTTTGGTACCACATTGCAAGGGAACCACATCAACTAGTATATCGACTTTGAAGCCGAACATAACAGTCCTACCTGGGACGACATGAAAAGAAGTTTCCTGCAGAAGTTTTGAAAGTTAAAGACTTCTTCTGAAATTCTCCGCGCCTTGGGAAATATTACCCAAGAAAAAGGAGAAATTGTGGACACCTTCTACGATCGATTCAAATAGTTGGCCGATAAGTTGAATCAGAGGCCAACAGATGACTACTTGTGTGAATGGTTCAATAAGAGGCTGCTACCTTGGATTCAGCAAGGTATCGTGATTAGGGGGATAAAAACCTTACCTGACATACTAACAGCCGCCAACAATATCAGTAGAGAGCTAGGACTACTCAATAAGACCCAAGCTCCTCTGCTGCCTTTACTAAATCAACAGAATGATGCCCGTATAACGTTAACGTTATGCACGACGTGTGGAAAAGCCCACAATGGACGTTGTTGGTTCGCCTCAGGCAACACTCGCAATGACAACACAAGGCGACCACGTCCTACCTCTATTGCCATGTATACAGAAGAAGTCCATGTAGACGCATTTCAACCGGGGAGAAGTGACGGTTGTTGGGAATGTGGTTCCCCGCATCATAGACGAAGCCAATGCCCTGTTCTTAAGCAACAATGGTCTCAAAATTGCCCGATATTGGAAACAAACCACAACACCACGACGCCCTTGGACAACCAAAGATCCAGCCCGAATAGGTGGGGGGGAGTGACATTGACAGAGGTTCATGGAACTGAAACCAATGTCTTCACCATTAGCATCGCAGACGTCACCACGAGGTCTAAGGCTGCCGCACCAGAACATGTGATAGAACATCGCAAGCCGTTCCCGGAACAACACTGGGAATGATTGCACAACATTCAAATGCAAATCCAACAAGACTTAGAATTGCCTTCAGGTGCCAACTTACAGCAAGTACTCGACAACACGACAGTGAGTATCACACTAACTAGTTTGTTGAAAATTAGTCGTGAATTGCAAAAATACCTGCAACAGACTACCTTGCCCGACACTTCAACAGCTTTGATGACTGCGAACAACAATGTTACCACAATTGATCCACACGCCGCTATAATACATTTAAGGCAAGGCTCACACAAGTTGTCCAACGTCTTAGTAGACGGAGGCTCCGGTGTCAACGTAATGAGTGATGGCCTCCGACAACAGTTACGCCTGCCGTCACGAGAGATGGCCCAGTTTATACTAAGGATGGCCAACGATGCTCCGATTATGCCCTTGGGAATTTTGGCTATTGTAGCCATCACTACGCATGGCGTACCTACACCGACAACCGTTGTCATCATTGATATGCCGGATACTACCAATTTCCCTATCATACTAGGTAGACCATGATTGCGGGATATGAATGCAGTACATGATTGGGTACGGAATCAAATTAGGTTACAGCACCATGGCAGAACAGTGGTGATTCCCGTGGACAGATGTATGACTAAAGCTAAAGTTGACCAAATTCGCAATAGAGCAGGGACAGATTGGGCCAAGGGCCTAACTCATGAACACGAAGCCTTAGTCTTCCAAGCATACCCCTCGTTGATCCCTGTTGCCGAGATACATCTAGGCCAGCGTTGTACCTTAGAAGGAAACGTTAGACATACCTTTGCATTTTAAAGAAGAAGTCCAAGAAGACATCACAGTGAATGCCACCCCGGCTACGAAGGCACCGAAGGAACAAGTCGTCACTAGGTGGACCAACGGTGCCAAAGAGAAGATCGAGTTAGTCAACCCGGGGAGCGATGAAGAACCAAGGTATGTGAGAATCAACGCTGATGCACCTGATGCCATCAAGCAGGCAACGATTTTACTATTTAAAGAATTTTGAGACATATTTGTCTGGACACATGAAGAACTCAAGGGCACACCTTGGAACATAGCCGAACACACAATTGATTTGAAGCCCAACGCACAACCGGTGCAACAGCAAAGGTACCGAATGAATCCAAACAACGCTGCCAAAGTAAAGACTGTGCTTGAAAAATTACTCAGTACAAAATTCATATCACCAGTTGACGCCGCCCCCTGGTTGTCTCCCATGGTTATCATACCTAAAAAGAATGGTGCCTTGCGTATCTGCGTAGACTTCCGAAAACTAAACGCTGCCACAAGGAAAATTACTACCCGTTGCCACATATGGAGGAAATCATCGATGAGGTCGCCGGACACGGAATGTAGTCGTTCTTGGATTGTTTTTCAGGATATTATCACGTTACCATGGCAGAACAAAATAAAAATAAGACGGCTTTTTCGAAAGAGTGGGGACCTTATTAAAAGGATGCCATTCGGAGCCATTCAAAAGGATGCCATTTGGAGCCAAAAATGCACCGATGACAATTCAGAGAGTCATGGAGTTAATATTTTGTCCTTGCTTAAAAAGGTTTTTTCGCATTTACTTGGATGATGGAACAGTATATGGGTGGATGAATGACCACGTTGATCACCTAAGGCAAATATTCCAAGCTTGTCGACGCAACGGAGTGAGCCTAAATGCAGACAAGTGTATGTTTTTATTCTTTGCAGGTGTTATACTGAGATATATTGTGTGCAAATATGGCAAACTCCCAGATCTGGCCAAAATCCAAGACATTATGGACATGACTACTGCCACGGATCAGAAAGGCGTCCAGAGATTGTTGGGTTTATCACAGTTCAACAGAATGTACATCGAGAAGTTGGCCCATATTACTGCTCCGATAACCAAGTTGAACCATGCTGGCAACGCTTATCCACGTGACTGGACACCAGAAGCCCAAGCTGCCTTAGAAAGGATCAAGCAAGCCTACTCAAAGGCACCCATAGTGTTGGCACTAGATTGGACAAAACAATTCCACGTTCACACACATGCCTCTCAGATTGCCGTGGGGGTCATGTTAGCCCAAAATGCGGATGGCAAACATGATCAACCTGTCGCCTACGCTAGCAGACTACTCAACCAGGCGGAAAGAAATTATTCGACCATAGAAAGGGAAGCGCTCGCCATGATATATGCTGTGAAGAAATTTCGACATTACTTACTCGGAAACAAATTTAGGTTCATGGTGGATCATCATAGTTTGTCTTATCTCGTAAATCAACCAATGATTACCAAGAGAGTGGCGAGATGGATTATGATTCTTATGGAGTACGATTCTTTCGAAGTAGTGTACATCCCAGGCAAAAGGCACATTGTAGCGGATTACTTACCGCGAGACACCAACACAACTGAGGAAGGCATTGAGGACTCATTTAACCAACCATACATACAAACAACGTCTATACAACCAACGGAGTCACCAGATGCCAAAGACTAGAGGCAACACATCGTGAAATATCCAACTCATGGAACACTTCTCGATGACGAAACATGAACACAAAAGATCAAGTTCGTGAGCACATCATTACCATACACAGTCGTCCAAGGACAATTATACTGCAAAGGACTGGACTACGAAGTCCGTCTATGCGTGCCAACTCATCAGCGACAAACCATTAATTCCCACTTACATGACCAACAAGCAGGAGGGCATGAAGAACCGGAGACAACGATTAAAAAGATATTGGCATCAAAGTACTGGTGGCCAACGTTTCACAATGACACCTTCGTCTACATCAAGAATTGCCATGCTTGTGAAACAAAAGCTACTAATTTCCAACACCAAGGAAAGGTGCTCCTGAAGCCCATATCTCTGTTAGGACCGTTCCAAAGATGGGGTCTGGACTTCGTTGGCCCCATTCAACCGATGACTAAACAAGGCTACAAACTCATACTGGTTGCCACTAATTATACAACAAAATGGGTAGAAGCCAAACCTTTGAGAAACAACAATGATGTCGTAATGGCGACATTCATCCTACACAAACACATACTCACGACAAAAACATCCTACACAAGCACACACTCAGCGCCAAATACTTTCAGGGATTCCAACCTCCTCGCGTGTTTCACAACGGCGATCAAGTTCTCTAGTGTCCACGAGATCGAAAGTTGCGCAAATCAAAGTTTGAATCTGTGTGGCACGGACCATACTGAGTACAGTTAACACTACCAAATAACACGGAGACAACTATGATACCCAGACAACCATTGTCAACTCCGCCAAGCTCAAACACTACCATGGTGAGAATAGCCAGGCAAAGCCAGCGCTAAGTCTGAGGCAACTCCATAAGTCACCAAAGCACAACAGTTGGCTACAGAAGAACAACTACAAGAAACACCAATGCCGACCTCAGGCAACAAAGAGGGGGGGGGGATGCACCCATGGTGGCATACCTCAACCACATCCATGTTGTCCATGATACCCCATATAATGAGGGATACAGCCATCAAAGCCAACATAGATGTCCGGGTGATTGGGCCATCATTACTAATTATGATGACTCGATGATGGACAACCTGCCGCCAACGATAGTAGGCATTCAAAAGCCTATCCACGCCGCCAAACACACCCCTAGACACTCATTTTCTATTCCATGAGGCAACTACCCGCCGCCAATGACATCCATTGTTTTAAGCACCAGATGCTACTTAAGGGGGAGCGCTGGCAGTCAATGCCTCACTTTTTGCGCCAAGCCAACTTTTGATCACTCTCGCTGCTCTCGCCCCTCACTTACGCTCTCTCTTCGCCTCCGTGCTCAGTCGGCGCTGCTCTCACTCCTCACACCGTTGCCAATCCGTGTTTCTCGTTTGCCTACGGTGACAATGGCTCAGCGACAGAGACACACAACGACCTCCACAGTTGGCTCCGTTCACATATTCAAAGACTTGAGAGATTGGATTTCGCAAATTGACAACGTCTAGGCAGCAGAGACAAGCATTCACCGCTACCAAAACGACATGCATCACTAGCAGCTAGACATCAGTCGTTGCCGTGAGTTTATAGACAGCATGGGGATGCACGCCGACGCCATCGCATTTCTAACAGGCATCGTAGACGGCGTGGAGGTGCAGTTCTCGCCCTATTACCTGCTCCAACAGTATGGGTGAAATGGAACATGACTCACAAGATGGTCGGAGGACTGTGGGTATCCAAAACCTGATCTGCAAACAAGGCTTGCAAACGTTCTCTTCAAGCCAAACAAGGGATACAATGTGCGGCAGGTGGAATACTTAGTACGATGCTACTTCCAGAGCCTTGGTACGTAAGGATCCATGGAATACTTAGTCAGATTTTCTTCCGCGTCAATTGCAACAATGCGTCAGCGTAGAAAATGGAGCTCCTATTGTTGACAGAGGCCGGCGCTAAAATCACTGGAAAATGTTGGTGGACCAAAACTTGCGGCTGGAGTTGAAAAACTACCAGCGCAAGTAGGGGTATGTAAGCCCTATCGGCCCCTTCCTGTCAGCCTTCATCAATCGAACGTTGGCCTACCACAAGGAGTATCGGTCGATGCCACCATTGATGACGTTCGTGGACATTCAGCGAAATAATCCACCACCACCACCATTGGTTGTGCCGACCACCACAGTGTCCACCTCCCACAAACGCCCTTGAATCCAATTCGAGGCGCAGACATCAAGAGAGGCGACACATATGTCGCCAAGGGAACAGCTACAGGCATAGGTTGACGCCCTAAATTTGTGCGTACAAGCACTAATCGCGCAGTTCAACACCGCCGAAGCTGACAAAGGAGCCTTGCACACTCGTGTTCAAGAATTGGAAGTGGACAATGCTCGAAAGCTGCAAGGTCCTAATGCTGAAGTACGCAAGAGGGAGGAGAAGCTGTCGTAGGTTCAGCGTGACCTACAAGCCAACTAAAACAGGAAGCTATCGACCATCAGAGTGAGCATTCTAGAACGTGACCTACAGACGACCAACAATCGCATACATGCAATCCAGCAAGAGCGAGACTATGCACACGGCCACGCTACGGCCCTGGAGGCCGACCAAGCAACACTCAGAGAGCAGTACCAACTTCTCTCTGATACGCACCAACGTTGCCAACAGGGAGCCCCCGTAGACGTCATGTAGTAGAGGGAGCTGCAGAACAACATGGAAAACTTTGAGGCCAAGAAGAGGCTATGGGTCAACAATGCTGCCAATGCCATTGCGTCCAATATGTTTGGTACCACGTACAAGTACCCCGCCAACCAACAGTTGCCAGAAGATTTAGTGACATAGTGTGTCGACAAAGTCCTACAAGCGTTGGAGCTGGACAAGCCGGATTACAATGGCTCCTACGTCAAAGCCACCAGTCTTGAAGTCGTCAATACGGCTACTACTGTCGACCTAGCGGAAGAAGTAAGCAACAATCTGTCGTTCGCACAAGACACCGAGGTGCCGTCTACAGATGACCAACCCGCCCCCTATTGACCTGATTGTCCATGAAGAGAGGTTTCAAGTGGTACCGGTGGAACAACATGCAGAGCAAGTACACATACCCGACCACTTCACCGATGCCGACGAGACGCCGTTGCCATCTCCACGACAAACAGCACCAAACGAGACCGCACCTAGCCATCAACCTTCACCAAAACCTACGTCGCCCAGCCCCCAACGCCCATTGGTAAACACTACACCTAGGTCATTTGCTCAACAAAGGAAGCATCTGATCGGATTATCAGACTACACATTGTGGGGTAAAACGACTGGAGACACTAGCGAAGATGAAGAGGAGATCAGCGACGCCCAAGAGGAGGTCTGCAAGTACTTCGTCAAAAACCCGGACTTAGCTCGTAAGTTCTCTGACCCAAAAGCCAGCGATGTCAATCGTTCGCGGTGTAACAAAATGTTGGGTAAGACCACCGATGATATCTACACCCACGCCATCAATGTCCGAGATAAACCCCTTCTTCATCGAGGAATTGCTGCGGCCATCAAAGTCATCTAGGCGGGGAAGTTCCCCCTCAACGGGGACATCGGGTACCTCAAGAAGTCACTGTACCCAACCGACGACCTGCAGAACGAACTTCCCGCCGTTGAACAATCCGGGGACGGATTGCACTCTCAGAAAGAAGACAAAATGTTACCGTATCCAATGTTGCCAACAGGGGGGGCGCGACCAAGTCGGGAGGATAGGGCCACCGATTGGTAGCAGAAGACTTCGGAGACATCAGCGGTACTTAAGAGTGTAGAGGACTCAAAGTAGGGACCTTTTGCATGATAGACATTGAGACATGAGATTAGGAGCTAAAACGAATGTACTCTTATTCCATTATCAATACAAGACAAAGGCCGGCCTTTCTCTCTAAAACTGTTTGCTCTAGACTACCAATGTCCAATTCCTAACCTTTGTCTTCCTACGTCGTTTGCACATTGTTTCTTGCTTGGTTCCTCCGCTGCCATCCACGCCGTTGCAGGCCTTGGATGGTTCTATGAAGGACGTCCCTGACCCTCCTTCGCTGCCTGTTCGCTAAGGCAACATAAGGTAGCGTGCGTGGCTTTCTAACTGTTGCTCCCTCCAACACTATCTCCCTCTTCCTTGTTGGCTAAAATGTTCCACTCCCTCCTGTCATCTTCGTCCTTAGGAAACAACGCTGACGCCAAAGACGCCTTTCTCCAGATTACACAAAGACACCCTAAGCCAAC
Source organism: Bryum argenteum (assembly GCA_037043015.1). Taxonomy (NCBI): domain Eukaryota; kingdom Viridiplantae; phylum Streptophyta; class Bryopsida; order Bryales; family Bryaceae; genus Bryum; species Bryum argenteum. The sequence continues at coordinate 32,229,292 of CM073321.1, read as the reverse complement.
GCTGAGTTAACACAGTGCTTACCTGTAGTCAACCTTGCAGTCAATGTTGTCTGAAGTTGGCCCAGTATGTTCCCTGAGTGTTTTTTAACACCGTCTGTACTCCTTCCTTCCTTCTACTATGGAGAAGTACTCTACCCTGCCTCAAAATACGAATGTTGGTCGACTTAGGTAGTCTCGTAAAGCACTTCTATACTTACCCGGCTAATAGTGGGGACTCAAGCCGGTGGCTGGTAGTCCAAACCTATGTCGGAAATCCTCCTTGTTGTATGTCGGAGGGGGCTTACCCATTCTTAGAAGAACAATTCTATCTTCTTTATCCTCTAAAGACACCTCAGATTCAACCTCATCCTCACTGTTTGAAGCCGCAGTGTTGATGCTTGCCGATGGTGAAACACACTGCAACCTAACCACGTTTTGCAAGGTACTTGCCTCAGCAGTTGATTCTTGGTGCTCGACTAAGAGCTGAAGCTTACGTCGCTTGAATCTCTAGCCAGTAAACTGCCGCCGCTGCTACGAAGCTCTGCAACCCTAAACTTCACACTCATTGGAGAACGCTTCTACACCACCATCGTATGCCTCTACGAGCGGTACAAACCCTTCAATAAACAGAAGCTCACATTGAGTCCTTTGCAAAAATGCAAATCTGAACCCTAATCACATTATATGAAAGAGAGACGACACAAATAAGAACTAATCCCACAACAACCACAGTACGACTCTAGTTTTGCACTTCAGTACGTAGTACATGCTAAGAATCTTACACCGCTCCTCCGCTCCAAACAAACGTAGCATTCGAGCCAAAGACCTACCTTCACTTTCCCAGGAGCTCCGCACAACTCCGCTCCAAACGCCCGATGTAAGACAACTCAGAGCTTTAATTTCTTACAACATCTCTCTAAATTGCACACATCCCGAGCTCAAGAGTTTCCGCATGAGAGAGACAAGTTACGCATGAAATTTGGGAGCTCAGCAGCTTGAGCAATCCAGAAAACATTTACAAAATCAAAAATTGCAGAAGCTCTAAGGAACACAAAAGCGTGAGAGCCGTTGCGAGGAAGATCGGGGGCACATCACCTTTTCCGCCAATTTTGGAAAAAAACATGCACTATGCGCGAAAGTAGAAGCTTTTGCTAGACCTGGGTGCCAAGCTGACCACTCCGAGGTAGCCGCTGCTCGATGCATTAATTGAGCCAACTGAGGGTCACGTGTCCGGCGCCGATAGGTCACACAAAGTCAACTAGGCGGAAAATCAAGTGCAAGTCCAAGTATTTCTTGTACTATACATACTCTATATTTCCTTGCCGAAAGTGTACCTGGTTTGGTGTACAAACACCCATGAGTCACTTCTTGGAGGTCCTCACTACATTCAAAATCTAAAATTGCTTTACACTTGCTTGAGGTGCAAAAGAATCAATTTATCAGTGATAAAGTCGGGCTTCTATTTACAATATAAGTTTGACCATTGCTCATAGTACTTATGTCCACAAACCTTGTGATCATAGTTATTTTCATACACTCATATTCTAATTTTTATGAAACATTAGTGAACAAAATATAATCTCTTAGGGGCGCTCCAAATATTGAACTAAAGAAATAAGTTCTTGATAAGGATTCCAATGTTGAAACAAAATAACCAAACAACGCGTAGGCCGTTGTGTCTACCGATACCTTGTCGACGTTTCAGAGTGCATTTGAAGATGTTGCAGTTGCGGTACTTTCTGACTTTGAGGGGAGTTTGTTGTTGAGCAGTGAGCTTGTTAATGCGGATTGTAGGACGCTTGTTAGTATGAATTGTAGGTCGTTCGAGGGTTAATTATGTATCCCTTATCTTGAAGGAACTAGTGCGGGTGTTCCTGTGTAGCCGGAGGCGGGGACATGACGGTGTTCTTTGTTCACAAAGTACTGCAGTAAGGAGGCAAACTAAATCACACTGATTCTAGTGAGGTTGGACTAGAGTGTGTAGACGAGCAGTTGCAGCCGTATGACACAAATTCCTTGTTATGATGCTGTTAGTGTGGTTCTTTTTCATGTGTACCAGGATACAGAAGACCAGGTGAAGAGTTAACAGCTCAATTGTTAAACCTAGGAGACAATGCCTGGGATAATTCGAGTTGCAGGTCTTCGGAACACCGACTTGTCATACCAGTGCCTCTGATTTGAGCACCATACTAATTTTCGTCTTCCTACTCGTCGATGCGATAGCTTATACCTGAGTGTGGGATTAGACAGAGTGAAACTTTCAGAGAATGCATGTTGCAAAGATTTTTGCCCGAAGAGTGAATTGTCCGTTTGACTTCTTCTATTTAACAATCTCGATATCTTGCATGTACTCAAATTATTCTCGGATGTCACTCTGCAGTTTTGGAGGCCGTAGATCTTCCCAAAGAACTAACAGGTGTTTTCAACTTCCGCTTTCATGCATCCGCTTGCTACACATGTCGCGATTTTATCCCTTACTGGCTCTGGTGTGTGAACTGTTCTGTGCATCACATGTTTCTCACGTTCTTTCAGGCTGGGTGGATGGAATATCTCGAAATGATTTAACTGCTAAAGGTACCCTTTTACAGACTTGCAGGTTCAGTCATTTTCTTGTTCCCTTCAAGTCCCAACTCTTGGATGCCTGAATTATATTATGCAGGCTGGATCTTGTAGTAGAGTTCAATTCAGGAAATTGTTTGAAATAAGCTCGCTCAGGAAATAAAATCTGCAACTATGCGTTGTGCTGGAGTCGATTGTCTTTTACTTTTAAGGTAATATTAGGTTATTTGTTTCATTTGATTCGTCTGAATGCCTGTCAACTTTCCTTCAAAATAACTCGTCAGTAACACGAGTACCTTCTTTATCATGTGCTGTTGTAGTTACATTGGGGCCAAGACTTTACAAGACGGAGCCTGGGATTGCGGATGGGGGCAGAATAGTCTCGTGGAATTCAGAGTTCTGCTTGTAAGAAATCATTCATGTGTTATCTCTGCATGTTGTGGATATTCTCTTGGACATACGCCCTGTCAGTGGTGAGTTGCAACGTTTTTGCATTACTCCGGGAATATTGTTTATTTCTGATGTATGAGCGTTGACTGGTATAACATTTTGGGCAGCCCTGTGATGAATTTACGAGACAAGCTGGTGGTTGCCATTTGCAATGATGGGGATCAATTTGTGACTCAAACTGGTGAGTTTTCTCCTGTTATTCGTACCGCACATATTCATCTGCTGTTTGGAGCTCGTCTAAATGTACTTTACCTTGTCCTCGTGTAGACAGTAAGCATCCAGATCCTTGACAGGCATGTTGACTGAGCACCTGCATCTTATTTCCAACACGGTAGGGTATTTGATACTGGACTAGGTGCACAGTGCATCATGTATACTTCTTTGTACTTCTGCCTAATTTTCTTTTTCTTGTGTGCTAATTAATTAGTAGCTACTAATCGATAATCGATTCTGGAGCTACTGTAGCTATTGAAATACCTTCAATCATTGAGGAAGGGAGTCGAGATGAACTCGTAAATCTGGAAGGAGGAGGACGGATACACTTGAGGATGACCTTCGTACTTACTGATGTAGAACGGAAGAAGATTGAGTTAATGGTGAGAACAGCTTGTCATGAATTTGAGGCTATATGTCCGGTTGATATTAGCTCCGAGATATTTATTTTTGTAGGACTCAATTTAGCTGCGTTTCAACTCTAATATATCAGGTCTTACAGAGACTTTCTACTTTGAAGAGGAAGGAAGAAGAACGTTTGAAGAGGACCGTTGTCTTCCAGGCCATTCAACCAACTTATGATGACGAGATTATTAAGTCAGCTGTGTCAAAGGTGACCGTCACGGAGATCGACGAGTCCACGACTGATGAAAGGAAGGCTTCCAAAGATCGGTGGGATGGTCCACTAGGAGTTGGTTCAACTACAGAAGTCCTGGTGCCTATATTGATGTTCGATTATGCAAGAGCCGTTGGTGCGCAATCATGTCGACACTTTGAAAGGACAGAGAGGAAGTCGAAGATCAGTGATGAAGTATTTGCAAACCATTGTGGTGTGGACATAGAGGTACGAAGGACGAGTAGTCGCGACGTATGCCGGAGAGGTTGTTCAGTCGAAACGCAGTTGGTTAACTGTTTCGTTGTGTCACTTAGAAGCATAGTGAGAGCTGCTTGATCTGTGGAAGTACCGGTTTATTGTACATTTTCTGAAAGCCAATCGCCAGTTTTGCAAAGCTTCAGTTCAGGACAAATTACACTGGTTTTCGCGAATTCTCGAGTCGAGGTTCCTGGGCGCTATTGTTCAGAAGTATCCCTAGCAGTCAGTTTTCAGGTTTGCAATCATATAAGAATTTTTCTTCAGGTAGCCACATATATGATTGCCATAGTCTTCATTGTTTTTTGAGGACTACCTCTAACCTCGAGTGTTCTCTTTGTAGGGGCGATTTGATTTTCCAAAAACAATTATTGGTCATCAGAAACCCAAATCAAGGAATGATAATCGGAGAGGTCAGAGCTCGCTGGAGGCTGCAGCTGCTACTCTGGCTGTTTCCTGCGCTGAAGGGTGTGTTCCTGCTGAAGGACAATTGGGAAAGAGATTTTCGAGTTCAAGTTCAACCTACCTACCTTACATGGAGCAGTTGCAAAGGTGCGACAGACTCCCTGGAAATCGGCCATTGAGTATCAACGTCGATGGGCAAGTGATAGGTCATTGTGGGCAAGGTCTTAAGTTGGAAGCACGTTCAGGACCAGGCATGAAGTGGGCGCACAGAACGGGCCTAGAGACTAGATGGACATCTCCTAAAGAGGTATATCGGCATTTGAACGTCTGGATGCTCCTTGAGTCAGCGTGTTGTGCGTTTCGTTGCCTTTTCAAGTATGTGCACTTCTGATTCACGACTTGAAGTATTGTAACATCTACAGCTAAAGTGGTTGTGCGGGCAGGCGAGGCGAATAATCAAGAAGGAGTGGAATGGCCGTGCTTCTGATCCTATGAAGGCCAGAGCCAAGATTTTAGCAATGATCAATGCCGCAGGTCACTCACATGAATCGTTTAGTCACTTTCGAGATTTCCAGGACCACCACAGCCTTTCTGACAACTTTGGGAGCGTCTTCAACAGGGTATGCAGTACTTCGTTGATTGGTCTTTCATCTTCAGGTTTATTACATCTGTTCATTCCAACCTAGAAATTTATAATGACAACATTACACTGACATTTTAATGTGACAACATCTATCACGATATTTTCCTTGGTCCCTAATATGCACTGCTGTCGTTACGCGTACTCAACAGTTTTATTAGTACTACGCAGGTCGTAGGCGGAACAGCAGTTTTGTTGGCAGCTCTGTTCATGATGTGGCCGCTAGTTGAAAGTTCACCACACAGGTAGGCACTGTGGACTTTCCTGCTTCACGGATTTTGTTGATCAGCTCTTTGTAATGTGACTTGGCAGTTTTACATCACACTCCCCTGAGCATGTGTATCATGAATATATTTGCGAGTTTTTTTGCATGTAACGCTTGTCGTCATACTTTTTTGAAAAATTTTGTGTCTTCTCATTTCTTTCTATGGTTGTTTGGCATCTGTGAAGAGGTGACAAATTCAACGGAGATAACAGGTGAAAACTTCGCAAAAAAGTATTTTTCTTTTCTTCGGTGTCCATTTTTAGCTTCAACATCGTGAGCAGGAATTACTCTGCTGGTACAATCGTCTTGGTAAACAGTGATATAGTAGTGAGAAAGTGGCTAACAGAAGTCTCTTCTATTTATTTGGACGACGAATGTAAGACCCAGCTGTGAACGTTACAATTTAAGCTTTATGACGACAAACGTAAGATTCTGCTGTGAACACTACAATTTGAGCTACATTAAAGACTAGAGTAACCCGATATTTGTGTTTATTGTATCCACTAAAATTTAGGCTACATGAGAGACTATAGTAACACTCTATTAGTGTTGATTTTGTCCACTACAAATTTTTTGAGCTGCATGAGAGTCTTGAGTGATGCACTCTCAGTGTTTATTGTATCTACTACACTAAACATAAATAGCCACACTAAACAATTAGAGTTTGTTAAACATAAAAATAGCCACACCAAATAACTACATATAGTACTCAGAGAAGGTCAAACTTATGAGCAGAGTTAGTTAATTCTTTCACAAAAAGTTATAGTGCTCTTGTATCAACGAGTACAGACAACACTAAATATATATTTCAGTATAGACATTGGAACCGCTCATGCAGTGAGTATCGGTAGCTGGCCGGTTAGTATATAGTAGCTTTCCTACGGGTACAGTGCAAGAAAGAATAAAAAAGAATAAGATGGTTGGATCACCTTGATCTTGTAAGAAGTGTAAAAGTTGTAAAAGCGTATGCACAAATCTGTTAAAACTATAATCGCGACCTTGCTTGATGAGAAAGTAATCTAAATCCACGGCATTTGAAAAATCTTGGATTACATAGACATTTGTTGATTGTAGAGAATCAACCATCTTATTCCATTTTGTAACTTTAATGGACTGGATTAGTTGAAGACTACGTACCTACAACTGGTAAATATACAGTCAGGTCCAATATCATTTTAAATTTGTTTTTGAAGGCAGTTTTGTTGGAAACTTTGAAATTTCCTGTGAACTCAAGAATACACTAATTATAATATCGTATTGTGCGTGGGACTCACTTTAGATTGCACTACAATCCCATTGCTTGTGAATTTGAAAGAAATGTCCAAAGTTGTCATTTGGGTACGTGAGCGTACACTTTTTGAATAATGCTCTTTGATGAGAGACTCTTGTGCCTCAAGTCCTTCGGTATGGAGTGATTTCTTGATGTGCTCTTATTCCACACTCATTGCTGACTGAATCTTTACTTGAATTGACTTTTAATTAAAAACAGTTGAGTTTGACACCAACCTCCCCACATGTAACACCCTACTTACCTCAAACTGTCCTTACAGTCCTCTTAGGACATTTATTGCTATATGAAGGGATTGCATGGGTCTTGAGAGAGATATACCGATCTATCAAGAGAATGTGTGTTGTTACTCAAGCAGGAAGTGTGAGAACTCAATTGATGATTGTGTACACAATGATGATAACTTGTTCTGTAATATAACAAATTTGAATGTAATTTGATGAGAATCCAATGTACTTTATGGTTTTCAAAACGGATAAATTTCGAGCTTACAGGAAATTTTTCAAAGTTTCCAAATAAACTGTTTTGAATCGAAAATTTGAAATAATAGTGAACCTAACTTTATAGCACCCTTCAATATGTCTTGCAACCCTTGCTTGTAACTTCTCCTAAAACTCTGACATTGTCCACTTTCAGATTGACATTTTTACATTGACATGTGGCCTACTCGATAATTAGCTAGTTTAATTCTAATGCGTATTGTTGTCGTTGATATAAGATTTTATTTGGTTCAATGGATGAGATTTGGAAAATTTTTGAAGTTAAGAGTATTCACTAATGTGTGGACTTGCTTGGAGAGTATGTTAATTGTACACATATCTTTGAGAATTTGTGAAAAAAAATATTATTGATATTGTACGCATTTTTGAAAATTCTTTAACCAAACTTAGAAATATTGTAAATAATATGTATGTTTGAAGTTGTATGTTGAATGACGTATAGAACATCATTCAATTACCACCAAAGTCTCTTTATCTCAGTTGATTAGAAAATTTGTAATATGCAAGTAACTGGTACATTGTTCCTAAAAGGGGAAATCTTCAATAGTTCTCTCTACATTACGCAAAGTGATGGTTGCTTGCTCCATTTTGCATCTACAGTAGTGTACTAAGGTAATTTTGAATAGATGGATGGTTTTTCAAGTGCTCCAATACTCCCACATGTTGTGTTTCACAAGTTGGTCCTGCATGAGAAAATTACAAGTGAAGCGTATTTTGCCAGTTATTAGGAGTTGGAACTTTGGACTCAATTGTCAAAATGTTGACATTGTCGCATGATAATTTCTAATGTATTGGTGGAATATCTTTGCCCTCTCAAGTAGGTCTTTAAAGTCTTCGATCTTGGGCCAATCTCTTTATATGAGATTCAAAGCAAGTGCCTTATACTCCTACATGAAAATTTGAGGGTATGCATTAATCAATTTGCAATCTCTTAGGTCCAATAAGATTGTTCTTCAACTAGTAGTAAGAAGGTCGATTGTATTCAAAATTTGCCAGGATGTTTCTCTAACCGCCTCAATGAATGTTCAATTCTTTGCAACCTTACATGGCACATTTCCTTGGTAGAAAAACGTTGTGAACTTCTCATTGAGCTCCTTCTTCTTTGCAATGCTGAGAGCATTGTCCATCTGAGGTTGACGTAGATGCCCTAATCTCACGGAATTTGATGTTGCAAGACTCCTCGACAGAGATTGTCTACCGTCATTTTCTTTGAATATGTTTGCTTCTCATGTAGTAGACTCAGGGGTCCCACTTCAATCTGCACCTCCCACGCCACTATGAGACATATATTGGCTCAAAATTGCATTGGCAGATACTTTAGCTGAACAACATGGCAAGATAAATCTTTTGTACATCTCCGCTAAACTCATTCGTTAACAAACTATGCATCTTCTATTGGCAAATGTATGCTGAACTAGCCAAGGCATTCATTGACAAAAAGCCTTCTCTGACTTGGCGCAGTCTCTGGAGTGTCAAAAAACACGATCTCACTTGTAGTGCCCTGCCCTAAGAGCATTGTCTAATGCAACACTGTCAAAGGTCACACTCACACAACATTAAGACAAATATTCATAGTGAGAGGAGGCAAACGACATCGAAGAGCCAACTATTCATGTTTTTAGTTTGCATTTTCTAGTATGGTTAGACATTCCTGTCAAACTCAAAGTCAAACAGGAATGTCAAACAGACATCAAAGAAAGTGTGTCTTGTAAAACAACCTTTAGTGTAGAAAACACAATGGATGTCTTTCTCATCATTGGAGAAAGTATACGATGGTTTCTATTCTATACCTTGCCTTTGTTGGGTTTCTATAAGAGAAACAAACTATTGTGAGATCGTTTCTTCTTTTTCCAAATTGTCAAGGTCTCATGTACATGATTGCATTACAAAAACAATACTTTGCACTAGTATACTGCTTAAAAGAATTTCGACATCACCGTACTTGTAAACCAGAGCCGCTTGCTAATCTTATAGAGTAACATGGAGCTCAGACTTAATTGAGATCTAACTTATCCACGACTTGAGACTAAGGTCAGAACGTAGGGAGAATCAGACATCCCATCGCGTTTTATATACCAGGAAGCTCATGGCACCAAGGCACGTGCGTTAGCTTTCGGAAGTTGGAGGAAGCGCGGGCTTCGGGACCTGAAAGTTGACACGCATTGAGACCCAAAAGTTGACGGGCGCGAAGAAGAGGAGGCTAGGGCGCTTACGTTGGGGTGCCGTCGCACGGGGATAGCTTGAAGAGAGGCATCTTAAAATGAAACTTAAGTTTCGTGCATTCTTAGCTATAAAGGTTTTAAAATAGTATCAAACTCTGACACACCCACATTAGCCATTCGTGTACAAAACATTCTTTCCCAAATTCATGGAAGTTAATTAGGGCAGAAATCTTAGGGGATTATTTAAAATTGTCAGAACTAATAAAAGGGGACCATTCGTTTACGGGTTGGGAAAAACATGGGTAGACCGGGAAGAAGAAGGCCTTGGCAAAACTCATCGCAAAGGTTGGCCATGGTCGTTAGGGCGCGGGCGCTGGAAGGGTGCGATCACCGGCGTGCCTACTCGAGAGGGGCGTAGACGCGGGAGGGCGCACTCAATTACGACGCGAACGTTAGCGGGACGGCCACAAACATATGAATTTGACTTATTATCTGGAACTCTAATTTCCCAAACAAACTTAGATAGTAAATATAAGGCTCTAAAAGTTGTCAACAAAACATTTCATTTATGTTATACATGTGTGGGTATGTAAATATTGATTAAGACATAATTTCAAATGATAAAATTCACATTTAATGGTGTATAAGATTGAATATAATAGGATGAATGAAATCTAATCACTTAAATCAATCACTAAAATAATAAAAAACTTAGAAGGTCGAAGTTATGTATAACATAGGCATATCGTTTAAATCTGTTTGATGAATGATTCCATCTTTTAATACTTAGGCTCATTCTTATCTACTCTAAGTGTTAAAATCATGTCCTCCCACCTTTTATCTATTTAAGTCCTTATTTCTTAAGTTTCATGCTTTCATCAATTTGCAAGTTTAATCTAAAATATAGATCCGCACCTATGATTTTTTTACTTTTTATTGTTCTACCATGTTTGTTTCCTACGTAGTGTGAATGCAACCTAGGTCTAATATAGGAACAACAAAGGACACATTGAATATTTGATGTTTGCTTAATAAATATATATGCTCCATGAACATCCATATAGACTTGTGTAAATACATGTTCATTGACTAGAGCCATAAATATGCTCCATGAACATCCATATAGACTTGTGTAAATACATGTTCATTGACTAGAGCCATATAGCATTCATGTAGAATTGGTCAAACAAACAGACTGGAAAAGAAAAGTGTTTTATATGTCTCATATGTTTCATATGAGAGATAGCTCCTCACAACTATCTAATCAAAGTCTACGAAAGACTGCTCAAGTTTGCCTTGTTGGTCCTTTTTCTTCCAATAGGACTTTCAAGGCATTTAATTGCATGAGTTGGTTAAGAATTAGTTGCGTTTGCAGATTGTGCTGTTCAAGCAAAAAATCTGCGGCTTTGCATTGGAATGTTTCATTTGATTGTGATTCGTTCCATTGCAGCGCTTTTTGAGTAGCATGCAAGGTGTCGGCCACATTGTTGAGTGGTGATTCTTCGTTGGTCTACGTCAAATCGTTGAGAGGAGGCCCGAATAATAACTCTTTTCTTGTTTCATCCCAATGGCTGTCTAAGCATCGGAGAAAGAAAGTTGATTATCCTCGCGTTAATTCATCGTCCTTGAAAGAAATATATCTCTTGAAAATTATGAGGATTTCATTGGAATTCTTTTCTGAACCCTTCCATTATCTATCTGCATCTTCTGCAATGCATGGCCAAGTTAAATTTCTAGCTCCATCCCTTTTCAATTCTCCACTATTCTGGATCATCTAGAGCACTATTTAGATTGAATTTTCAATGTCATGGCATGTGACGGAATAATCTAAATATCTTGTACAACTGCTTGTGAAATGGAGCCTTGCAAAGATCACACCTATAATAAATCACCATGGTTGTGATCAAGTAATGTGGATGGTACATGTCCTTGTAGCTGCTGAAGAAATTTCCTCCTTCGGAACTCAATAGATTCTTACACATTAGACAAGTGGTATCATTTTCTACAAATTTCGAGGAATCTCGCCACAACAATGGTGTATCGCTGGTTGGTGTAAAGGCAAGTGCTTTCTTGAAAACCCAATCTTCTAGGACTCCATCAATGGTTGTTTGTCCATTTCCAATGTTGACGGTTGTCATTTCATCCATGCTAAACATATTATCTACAATGGCCGACAAAGTGAGCCCAAAGACCTTCTTTTTCATTTTTGGCGGAGTAGTGATTGTCAGTTTTTTTAAGCTCTGCTGCGAGTTGTTGAGCTTTGTCAACGGTTAAGATGTACGCCAACTTCTACTAAACATATTGTTTCTCCAAGTGCGCCAATTTCCACTAAACATATTGCTTCCTTCAACTTCTCATTTGTGGCCTCTAGTTGGAACACTTGGTTAGTGAATAAAGGCATGCCAAACACTCTATCACACTCCAACATGCCTTCAAACTCTTCAATGCAACGTTCTTCATTTTCAGTTACCGCATCCTTAACAATCACATCCTTTTCTTCCGATGACTGCAATCGAGCATCTCTTTCATTGATGAGGCCGCCACCTTAATACAGGTTTTTTTTCAGGTAGTTCCTCATCCTTTATTGTATCTGCACCGACTACTTTCTCTTGAATTTCTTCATGTGGCTCCGCAGGAGCAACTTCCTCTTGCACCTCTTCTTGTAGCCACATACCAGCATATATAACAATCCTTTGGTCTGTCCTCCTCTTGTTGCGTCCTTGCGGTCAAATGGAAGGAGCGTAGATCCTATCAGAGTCATCTTCAAAGGCATTACTATAGAGCCACTACTTCCCCCTATGCGGTCGATCAATTTTACTGAACCCACCATTTGGAAATTTTGATTCCCTCGGTATCATCCCATTTGCAGGTACTAAGATAACCAATATGCAGGAGTTGCCTTTATAGGTAACCATTCCACCCGTTTATTAAGCTTCATCTCGGCCCAGACATCGTGGCAAATGAAAATGACGACCTCATTTCTTCATTTATGAAATATCTCGTAAAACACCTTATACACTTCAATGCATCTGTGTACAAATTTTGGGTCTGAACAAAATGTGAGGTTTGTCATCTTGCTGTGTCGTTAATGATTATCGCTCCATTCCCGCATTATCTTGTTTATATAGCACTTTTCTATGTAAGTCGCATAATCATCGTAAGGCCATGGATGAGGCACATTTAGCGAGCCTCTTCATGCAACTTTAGCATTTCGTTGTACATGCAACCTCTGTTTATGATAATGTCCAAACCTTCTTTGTTTGTTGTCTCATATTGCATTAGCTATGGCACGTGATGTTGCCATGTTGCAAAAGTGTCAAAAAATCCTCCACATGGCTAGAAGAAGCCCTACAGAAGACCCAAAAGTAGCTCAATTAACAGTTGGAATGTCTAGGGGCATGCAAGGGTGGTAGATATGGGCAAAGATGCCCTTTCATAGTCAAAATCAGCCTCATCAAGGCCTCGTTCCTTTGGTGAAAATGCTTGCACCTTAGCTTGGTTTGAGGCATGGACACTCATGCCTTGGCTTGGTAGAGCACGCATACTTGTGCTCCGTCCCCACGCCCGCGCCCTTTTCTTATCAAAATAAAATGTTATATATATTGCGGTTTCTGCCTCACTTGGAAGTGTCGTGCTTGCCTCTAGATATTCCACCTCTTATATGTGATAATTTTTAGTGTTGTATAGGACCATTCCTGTCGCGTAGAGGATTTTTTTACATTTGTTTTGCACAAAGCAAGCATGGCAGCTGATTGGCGAGGCAGAGTGGATAAGCGCCAATCTATATGGATTTAGATGTTGCGAAGGTCCCCGGTAACAAACAATGCATGACCCTCAAGAGCAACCAATGGAAACCACATTAGCATAAGAGTCCTCAAACCCTTGCTCATCAAGCCTAAAGAAGCGCAAGAAGCAGCAAGGGGGGATTCTCTTACACCCCCTTGATTATATACAATAGAAGCTAGGATAATTAGGGTCTGTTTTGAAGCTCAACGCTTCTCTTAGAGCTTATGCACAAATTATGTAGATCAAATAAAAGAGAGGTACTTCAAATTATATGAGAACTTATACAGCAAATTGGTGGAGAAGTTGGAAGCCTTTAAGGATTTCAACAATTCGACAAATTAATAGAAACATGGTGACTGGTTGGAGATTCTAGTGACAGTGTTGACCAGCAGTATTGTTTAGAATTGGTAATATGATGCGGGTAAGAAGAAGGACGTGGATGATTTTCTCCTCAGTGAAAAAGAATTAGTTTGAAAGTTACAAATCATGCATGATTGGGCTCAACAATTTTCTGCTTGTCATGGCTCATAATGATTACCATAGATATACACTCTCAAAGATATGCTTTTGGCTCATTGCACGACTAGAATACTGAGGTTGCAAGAATCATGTGTTAAATTGGTTTCAATGCCAGACCAAGCGACCGAAGCTGCTTTCGGAACCGTAAATAAGGTGATGCTAACAAAACTTGTCACCATCCCTACTTGAGTGACTTTTGCAAAGAAGGCTTATAGGATTGAGAAGAAAAAGGAAAAGTGCCAATTAATCATCAATGAGGCAAGAAGTTGTCCAATTAACCATCTAGGCATCATGAGACTTTCTTACGTCCATCCTAGAAACGATGGAAGGATTTACGCTCTAGGAGAATGGAGGTTAATTGGCAACTTTTTGGCACAAATTTTGATTGAGTTGTTGTCTATGGGATTGGAGCTATACGAACCAAAAGAACAAGTACATAGTGGACAATCACCTTCTATAGATGTTGCGACCTATGAAATCCTGAAATCCAATTTATTTTTTTTTTTTTTTTTTTTTTTTGTAATAGTCGACATGCATGGAAATAAACACACATAAAAGAAAATATGAGTTTTATAAAGTCTATGCATCTATTACTAGCACTAAAAACCAGTTTTTTAATACCCTTTTATTGATTAACAGGTTAGAAAGTATGCAGCTTATCTTTTACAAGAATGGCACGTTTGGATCAAGATTTCAAATTTCAGAGTAAAAGATACTCAGCTTGAGAGTATAAAATATCCACAAACAGCAACAATTTGTCACTCACTACTACTGGTTGTCTGACAAACTAATCCCAATCCATGAAAGGAAATTTCAAAACTTCAATCTTCCAACTATAGCTATAAAATGTTAATTCTATCAACTTTGGGATCAGACGTGGACGCCATTGCTCGTGAAATTTGGTTGACGTCGAAGCAAAAGCATTCTTTTTTGTAGGTATCCTATTGCAGACTAGTTCGATTCAAACAAAGTTGTCTCTAAAAAGTCTAATTAGTAAAATAGTGATTGTTTGTTGTAATAGTGCAATAATAGCAGAATTGATTTGTTTAATGTGACCTTTTGGTTCTCAAATCCGAAATAGATAAAAACAGTGAATGCTGAGTTAGATGAGAACAAGGATGCGAAGTGGCAGGCACTAGACAGTTATCGAGTAGGCAGAAGTTATAGGAGAGAAAATGATGGAATCTAGGCATATTTTGCATAAGACGAGTGTAGTTCTAGTCGGTAGTTGACTGTGTTACAAGTTGAGATTTGAATGCGAAGTGAATTTATAATTGCCTAATTGTGTGTTCGTTGAATAATGAATTGTGTAAAATTATACATTGCAATTCAGGAAAGTAACGTCAAACTGGAATGCTTTTATAATTGTGTATGCTAAGTGTAATCCCCAATTGTAAAAATCCAAGTAGGAGTGTAAATGATAAGATCTGTTGAGTAGGAAGTACTATATTAACAGAGTGACTGCTCTACCTAATTGGAAAGTATGAATGAATATCGAGTAGGTAGGTTTCATGCATATTGAAATAGAAACAAACAGCCTAGTTGGTGAGAATGCCATTGTAGAATAATCTATAAATCAAGTAGAGAATACACGTCGTGATTGAAATATAAAAACAAATTGTAGATTTTGTGGAAAAACTAATTATGCTATGCAAAGTTGGAAACCAAAATTCCGAGAAGTAGAAAGAAAATATGTAATAAGAGAGATCAAATCAGAAGAGAAAACAATGATAAAAGAAATTACAAAAGAAAGTAAGGAGAAGCTATCAAGAGAAAGAAACAAATTAGATTATTCCTAGAACAAAGAGCCTGGTGTCGTATTGCAGCCTAATTGGTGAAAAATGATAAAAAAGATCTTATTGTTGAATAAACCGAGTGGAATATTAAAGATTAAAGTTGGATCAGAAAAGAGCAAATTATAAAATCAAGAAAAAGAGCCAAATAAAAATTCCTTACGATATATCATCCTAATAGGGAGTAATAAGAGTAGAATGTTGATAAAATCATAACTAAAGAAAACTGAGTTAATGATTGAAAAGGGTAATAATTTACTTTCAAATACTACCTAGCTTAATAATTGTATTAATTGCTCAGATTCGAACACAATTTTGACTTAAGAAGACGTGGCGTAACCTTTTTGGAGTGAACTTGAATATACAAAGGATACTTGAGTAATTCAAAAGAATATCATAATATTCCTACACCTATTGTCAACACTATTTGTCAAGGAGATTGGCGTCGAGAGAGTTTCTTGCAGCGCGTTAGTAAATACTATAAGAACATGCTGCCAAAGCTTGTCCTTCATCCTTAACACTTTGTCTACGTTAAGTATTTGTAACCTCTTTGAACCATGAAAGAGAATCCATGGAAACCATAATTTTTGATTGTCTAAGTTTACATGTGTAGACATAATAAAAAGATCTAGTTTGACCATTTAATATCTTAGAAATCATCAGATCTATAAAGATGTCTAAAGAAATGTAAAGACATGCTTGTTTTTGGGTTGTCTAAAGGAAACTTCAAGAGGGTAAAACGAGTGCGACGTAAGTGACATATTAGTGCCATGTAGACGCGCAGTGCTTCATAGCAATGAATTTCATCTTGGTGTGGACTTTTTGGTGGTCTCACATAATCTAATGTGGTGGCGCCACATCTTGCGTGGACACATCTTGCGACGTATGTGAATTTAATCTTGATGTAGACTTTTTGGTGGACCTAGCACTTGAAAAAATACGACGTGAATTCTAGAAAAAATCTGATGTGACATGCGACGTCACCACAATTATGGGAATTTCCTAGTCAAATGAAATTTATGATAGATATCATGTAAGACATTTGCGTGTGTTGCCGGATTTCCATATTGTCTAGAACAATTTTAGGTAGATGTCTATATAATATCCAAAATGTCTGTCGTGCCATCTTGTAGGACATAATACTGAAGGTTTTGTACTTTGATCATGTTTGCGTAGATCTTTGGAGTGATGTATTGTGGACATATTTAACAACATCCAAGATGATTTTTCTTAATGATTTTATAGACATCGTCGTCGTGTCACAGATATCCTAGACAATATGACCATATCTTTAGTATTGTGTCTTACAAAACTTCTAGTTGGTTGACCTAAATGTCCCAGAAGCATACATTTGTCTCCAATAAAACATACTTCTCGCCAATCTAGATGACCATCCAAACATCCATAAGATATACTTCTAACATACTCACATTGCAAAACATTAAAAACATATATTGTTTGAGACCTGTTATACCACAATATTAGCATGTTGAGTAATATGTCTATAAAAAATATCAAGACACTACACACCTACAACATGAAGCTCCTTTATTCACTATCATCGCTTGCTGTCGCTACCTTCCAACAGTCATTTGCATGTCCAATTGCATGCTCAATAAGCCAGCATGCTCAATAAGCCAACATGCTCAATAAGCCAACATCTAATGCACGTAGAGAAGGGTTTTTATAAGCAGAAAAGTTTAATTTAGTACCCTTTACTTGCACAACCTACCTACACATGGTTTACTTTCTAACATCCATAAACTAATAATACTACTTCTTGACCTACATAGAAGGTCAACATAGTAGACTTTAAGGTGATAGTCATTTCTTTCCTACCTTCTCAAGCACCTTCTATGATTCAAACCAATTTTCTTGATTTATTATATGTACCTTCTTTGGTTGGGATGGTCTCATTGCCTTTGGTGTAACGAATGTTCCTAGTTTTGACAATCTTGTAGCGGATTGGCTGTCTTTGATGGAGCCTTTGTTTCAATAGTTGGCTTAGCATTGGGCCTAACAAAGTATTCCATAGATTTAGTTGGCAACCTCCTAGTTCTTCCATTATCTAAACATAAAATATTGTCTAACATCCACATGTTGCTACTACAAAACATCTTAAAAATGTGCACACTAGTTTCCTTGCATTACATTACGGATTTGCATCAAACATGGCATAGTTCGGAAAGATGTCTATTGGATGTCTCCAAAAACGCAAGGATGTCTACAAAGACATTTTTGTGTCTTCCTCATGTCTCTACAAACGGATTGCTAAACCTTGTTCTCCTAGAATTTAGCCCGGTAGTGTTTGTTTGAGGTTTAAGATAGTTACATTCAGTATAAATAAAGGATTACCTTGTCTTGTTGAAGACAATTAATCATTAGAAAACATGCACGGTCTCAACTAGAAGTTTTCTTAGGGTTTTCAGATTTTTTGCAAATTCGGATTAGGGTTTCAGGTCCAAACACTTGGAGTGATAAATCAGTCTACAAAAAGAACAGGAACTAGTTGCGATGAGCTAGTGACGACCAGGCGCACCCGACCTACACCGCTAAAGTGAGGCCGCCGCCATTTGTGACCTACAGTGTTTGTCCTTGCTTTTCACGGAATCCTTCATGTTTTCCACCCATTCCAAGTTTGATTCTACGGTAACATTGTATAGAAAAGATTATAGACCAGAAGACAAAAATTTGAAGCAAGTAGAGGTCGCGCGGAAGAAGAGATCCTCTGAGAAAGCTAGGATAGTGAAGCAGAAGAGAGCAAGGATGCTAAAGATAAGGCATGTGCTGTGGCAATCAGGGCTCCCAATCCCGGAGAAGGTGGTGCGCACAAACTTTCCAAGAACACTAGAGTACAAATAGCAACTTTGGAAATATCTCCGACGCATGGGGTGCGAGGAGTTCCTTGACATTCTCTCGGACATCACGAACAAAGTAGTCCTGGAGTAGATCTTGACCGGAAAAGCAGTGAGCAAATTCGAGGGTAACCGGATCTAGGCAAGCTCTAAGGCATGGACTTCCACCTATAAGTGCGCAACATAAAGGGAGATGACGGCATTAGACAGAAGTTCTAGATTCCACCGTTAGACAAAGATGGGTTCCAGGTGGATGAATTTAGGAACGATCAAGAACGGTGTATCCTCCATTTTTTTATACAAATCATGAGTGCGGATAGGCCCACAAGGTGCACCTTAACGTTGATGAAGACTTTGTATGGGGCCTACTCTGGAGAGCGCGTCTTCGAATGGCACCACATTTTTGCGATGTGGTAAAGATAGAGGTGGCAACAATTGGGTCAGAAAATGTTGCTCTTTGGCTTGTTTCATCCACCACCTTCATGCCAAGTATGGAATCTTGACCACTCAAGAAAAAGAAGAGTCGAAGCATAGACAGAAGTTGAGTGAAGGAGCTTTCCATATGGATCGCGAGTCTTTTCCAGAAAAAAATGCTCAGGAAAAGACAAATCGAGAGGTGGTAGATCTGGATGGAGAACCGGATCTATAAAAGGCCCACTCTATACACAGGCTGGGGCCGACTGGAGAGCGGGCCAAATTCAACCACTAGAGCGCGGGCCCAAGTTAGGGAGTTTGGGCCAGAGTAAACCTTGTCTCAATTGCATGACTAAGGCCTGAACATTTTGGCGCCAAAACAGTACCACGTAGGATGCCACATAGGATAAATAAAAGTTTCGATCGGGCCCTAGTATAAAGCCTTTGGGCCCGATTCAAAAGAATGGAGCCATCCTATCGGTTGAAATTTGAAGAATTTGAGCCGGCTCTTACTCCGCTCCAAGTATAAAGTGGCCCAAGTATTAAGGAATGAACCAAAAGTGAAAAGAACATATACGCCTAGTAAGGATTCCGACCTATACCAGAGTAGAGGAGGGTCCAGATGAAATTGGAAGAGATGACGAAAGACCGGAAGAACCACTACTACCGTCTGGGAGGACGCGGGCCCTGAGAAGAAGACTTTTGACAAACTTGGAGGAAGAAAAAAATGGTTAGGAGACAAAAGCAAGGTAGGAGACTTTATCTCATTCTGTGGCCCTACCCTCAAAGAGAATGAAGACAACTCTGGTGGGTGTTGGGCATTAACCGGTGTCTTCTTCACCACCAGAAAACATTTCTTGGATGGGAGGGCGAATTCCAAATCTCAAGAAGGGCTAGAAAAGGAGAAAGACTCCATTAGATGTGAAACCAAGGGAAGAATTAGAATCTCCTATCTAGCCTAAAAATGAGGGCGTGGAACCTATTTCAATGGAGGATCCAAAAGAAGCAGGAGAGAGGGAACCAGAAGTCCGACAATACGTGAGGAGGACTCAAAACGCAGAGGAGTAGGCTGAGTGGCGAGACCCGGATAAGGAAGCTCAAGAGACAAGAAAGAGGAAGACAAACTCCCTCCTTAGCCCACAATCCAGCTCCTAGAAGAAGGGGTTTTACACCAAAGTTGAGAGGCTCTAGAGCTGGTTTAAGAGGACCACGATGTTGTTTTCTGATCATTACAAGAGGTGAGCGTCCTCTTACAGTTCAAGAATGTTGTCAGGTTTATGGAACACACTGGAGATCTTTAAAGGGAGGTGAATGAGACTCGGGTGAAGAAGATTAATGGCCCTCACACAAGGGGCTGAGCGAGGGCTGAACGCGAGCTCTTTCGCGAGCCTCAACTTGTCATGAGCCGTCTCTGTGGCTGACGGCAAAATGTGCTCCTAGCCAGGGCAAGCCCTAAGCCATGTCGAGCAACACCTGCCCGACCCTCCACCAACCTGCCCAAACCACAAAAGCCAAAAGTGACCCCTTAACTATCCCTTAACTACATTTTCCCCCGCCCCCTTGACACCACCTCTTCTCTTTTCTTCTCTTCATTCTTTTCCTCATCCTTTGTATTTTCCCCATCCCTTTGTATTTCCCCATTCCTTTGTATTTTCCCCATCC
Source organism: Bryum argenteum (assembly GCA_037043015.1). Taxonomy (NCBI): domain Eukaryota; kingdom Viridiplantae; phylum Streptophyta; class Bryopsida; order Bryales; family Bryaceae; genus Bryum; species Bryum argenteum. The sequence goes on along the minus strand of CM073321.1, from coordinate 32,208,931 downwards.
CTTTGTATTTCCCCATCCATTTGTATTTCCCCATTCTTTTGTATTTTCCCCATCCCCTTACCTACCGACTGCTAATCGTCATCCACCATATTTAAAAAACTCAAAAATCGTCTTCCACTTTCCTTCTAGTTTGAGTAGATCATCACATATAGATGCAAGTTTCCTAAGATTTTTTTATGGTTTCATCATTTTTATCAGATATTTATTAGCTATTCCAAGATTTATAGAAAACATGTTTTTCTCCCTTCTTATCTAAATATTCACTATTATTCAACGTTCCGTTGACTTCAACCATTCTAAAGTGATTCAAGAAAAATATCTCTGATCTTCCAATAATTTTTTTGATGATTCCAAAAAATTTATAGGATTGTAATTGAATATTACAAACCTTTAAACCCCCTCTACCAAGTTAATTTCTATTCCATTTGCATACATACACATCTTACTTTCATGAATCTAATTAATCTTAAGTAATTCGGGAACAATAATTTCCTCCCCTTCGTGGTCCTAAGATTTCCACCATAATTTTTGTATGACATGAATTACATAGTAAAATAATAAAGATCACTCTCCCTTCCACATTTACATGGTCTTGTTTAGCTATTTCAAATATTAAATTCACCTTCTTTCCATCATTTTCTTATTAACACCTTAGTCAAAAAATATGGTATCTATCTAATTGACATTGATTAGTTAATTTATTTACGTAAGATTGGGGGAGTGGTGGGAGTAAGGGGGGCTAAGGGATAAGATGGGGGTTGGGGGGTAGAATAGGGGAGGCTGAAGGGTAGAATGGGGGGGGGGGGGGGTTGAGGGCGATAGAGGGTGGCTGCCTAGCAGCCAATTGCCAACCCTTGCCGCAGCAGCTGGCCGCGAGGCAGTGCTAGGCCCCTCCCTAATTTAGGGGGCCCTGGCTGGCCCTCACATGCTCATGTGCGAAGGCTATGAGGCAACTTAACAACTACTGCAAGCAGAAAGAGGGATCCAAGAACATGATGCGGTAGTGCAAGTGCTCTAGAAAGTGAACCGGACAGTCCTATACCTACTCTAGAAGCTATTCTAAGCAAGCGGAGAAGTGCAGGTTTAGGCCCAGTTGTATGAGGCTAGTCTTCAGCCAAAAGAAGGAGAGAGGATAGCAGAATTAACCCACAAGTACGTACAAGGGGTTGTTTTTGGCATGAAAAGACTTCCGGGCGATAACAAAGATGCTGCTCTCTGCGAATCTAATTCAGCAGATGGGGACACGAAGTTCCTAGATAGCAGCAAACTTTTGGCAGAAATCTGGACTCCGACGAATGTCCTAGGCGGTAGGAATAAAAGCAAGTTACTAGATACTACCATGGATGTTACTTCAAGGTCCTCCCTTGGAATGCAACACCAATCTACCCCGTTCAGTTTGGATTTACTACCAGGAGGACTATTAGCAATCAAACGGTTCCAACTCCCACTAGAGGAAAAGGTTGTCCCCGTTGATAGTTTTTAACGCAATTTTTAACTCGGTTTAACGTGGTTTAACGAGGACACATTTTTTGACCCAAATAAATATAAAATGTCAGAGTCGTCTTTTTAGTTTAACGTGGCCACTCAAAACATGTTGAACAAGTTAACATAATTGAACGTGCTATGTTAAAAGATGTCATTCAAGTTGGAAGAAATTACCTAGGGTCAATAACTTGGTAAGTAAATTCCTTCCCACGTTGGCTTTTCCCGCTTTTGTACATTATACGTGGGATAAGTTTTCGTCGCTGTAATGGATGAAATCTGTTCTGATGTGGCTCGGAAATTTGACGTGGCATTTGAATTTTGATGGCTAAGATCGTGACACGTGGCCACATCCTGGAACGTGCCTTTGATTGTGGAGTTTGTGTCAAAAGAAACAGAAGATAGTGTCGACATTGATGTTGATTAACACTTGTGTCCTAGGTTTTACCGCGATTTTTGAAACGTCCTTAGACGTCGGATGACGTTGGACACGTCTGTAGTGAACGTAGTAATTCTCGATTTTGTGTCAAAAATGACACAATGTTTTATTAATTTTGACGTTGTTTAACACATGTGTTACAAATCTTAACGCGTTAAACCCCATATTTGTTATATTTGGAACATTTTTATCTCCCAAATTAAAACAAGACAACGGATGAAGCAAAAACCAACATTTAGAGGGGTTTCACCGTATGCATATGTACTCGGAATTTACTAATTTCCATTATATTTGGAGATGATATGAGACCTCTTGCATCTTAGAAAATATGTTTATCTTAAAAAACATTTCCAACCATACATATATTTGATACGGTACATGTCAAGATTAACATACCAACAAAAAATAATTTTCTTTCAATTAATAATAATAATAGAGTCAACTTAAACAATCTTCTTATACAAAATAAATATATTGAATATGGATAGTAAATAGTACAAATATATAATACTCTATATACTAAATATCAATGTAATATATATGTCAATACCAATTTTAAGTACTATCACACCTACTTCTATAATATATACTATATACTAGAAGACTACTCTTGAGAAGATGAAGCAAGCTCCCGTAAAGAAGCCTTGATGATTTCGACCTGCTTCTTGGGTATTGTAACGATTGCGTCTATACCTTCACTGCTTTCCTCGTCAAAATGCGTAATTCTTGATTTCCAAGCAGTGAAAATAGCATCTGTAGGTTGCGAACATACATCTACACCTTTCTCAACAGTCCAACGAAGCTTTCTATTTGTATCCCAATCTGTGTAATGCTTCAGAATTTCTTTGGAGCGTGACATTGGACGGAAGAACTAGATGTCAACCGTATTGGGTAGGTCTGGGTTTGAATTTGGATCAGACATTGCTCGCCCGAGCCAGAAAGGTCGACCATCGGTGCCGCATGGACGTAGTGCAACAAAATAGCCCTTATAAAGGTCACGTCCAACTCGAAGTGACGAAGCAGGACGATCACGTCTCTGGCCAACAAAATGATCATCGTCGTCGTACTCTTCGCGTACATTCCCTTCTAAAGTAAACTCATCTTCCATAGCATGTGCAAGTCGAGTTGATGGCCAAAATCCATGTTGTAACAGTAATGGTTCCTCAAAACTTGACGGAATCCCATTTTGCGACGATGCAAGTACATCCATGGGTATACAAAGAGCATCTTTAACACCGCTCCAGTAATATGAGAGAGGCTCGTACAATCTCTGCGATTCAATTGACGCACGTGATAATCGTTCCCAATGATCAACAAAGCCTGAAATCCCTTTCACCACCTCAAGCAAATGGCGCATCTCGTTTGGACACATTGCATCCGGTTCACCACGTGGCCATAATGATCTGCCTTCAGAATCCTCCTTCCACAATTTAATACCAGCATGATCACCTCTAGGAAGCCATTCCTCGTCGTGACAGAAAATCTTGTACTTCATTACGGGGCATCCACTTGGATCCATGTAAAACTTGAATTGATGCGCTTTCGTATGCCCTACCAATGCTTCATAGCCAACTAACATCCACTCTTCAATGAATTTCTTGAAGTCCGGAACCTCTTGAACAAGGTGTGGAATAACAGGAAGTTTCTCTATCCTTATAAAAGATTTCATGAGAAGAGGGATGGTAGGATAATCCTCCTTTCGCAACGCCATGCTCCAACGCCCAAATAACGCATCTATGTCATCATGAGTATGACCAACAAGCATAAAATTTACATATATCTCTCGGAATACTCGCTTCGCTACCAAAAGAGACCAGAAACTGAAGACAAATCTATTCTTGTTATCACTCACAGCATTATCCATTTGGACATTCAAAAGTGGAGGCAGAGACTTTGCTGGAACTAGGATGTCAGGAATCGGGCCTAATGGATCCATACACACCTCTGAACCTCGTAAAGGAGCAGTATACAGAGGATGCGATGGGGGCTCTGTAAAGAGCTGTCTAGATGAGGATTTAGGTGTAGCTTCGAGATCCCCCAGAAGTTTTGTGAGTAAACATCTAGTCCGTAATGAGCGTATCGTTGGTCTACATGACCATGAGCAAGAATTCCCGTAACTGCAAGAGGTAACTTCATGAGTCCGTCTAAGTTCTTCACCTTATGAGACAAGGCAGGTGATGCTGTTTTTGAGTGGTCCATCTTGTCATGCATAATGGTCAAAACATCTTGAGGCGACTCCTTAGACCTAAAGCGGTTGAGGTAGTACAAGTCTCTGTGCGCATATGCGGAATCTAAGTGCACATTCAACTTCCTCGACCATATAAGCGATGATTGTGTCCCGGGAAGAGTGAGCTTCATCAGTGATTGTAACTCATCACACTTGGAACAACGCGCGAAATTGTCCCCCGATCTTTTGGCATAGTATTCTGGATAGCTGAGGCGGCGAATCTTACTAAAGTTTGATGTTGACACCGGCGGAAGCCCACACTCTTCAAGATGATGATCAAGAAGAGGAATCTCGTCCTTCCGTTTAAAACTTAAAGGAAGTACCTTGGCAACGACCTTCTCCCCCGATGGAAGGCTTCGGGACTTGTGAGGCATGTGATCGACATGTCTATCAAGTATTGCCCCTAAGACGGCAGAAGCGACAATCGTATGTCTCCTAGGCTTTCGCAGGCCCGTGTTCCCGTGCAACTGGGCCTCGGCCATCAGCTGCACTCTGGGCGTTGCGATAAAACGTACCATTGCTCACGCCCATGATGTTCATCCACGCAAGTTTGCAAACATCTATACCCTCTAGAGTGACTACATTTCGTCTTTCAGCATTTCTGTGGAACTGCCTATGGACATCAAGTTTGAAGTGGTTCTTAAACTGCACAGTTGTCTTGTCGTACATGCGACACCTGAGAACCTTGATCTTCTCCCTTGGGTATAGTTGAACACAGTTGAGCTTACAGCAGGTATTACATGCAAACGCATTGATTGACTCCGCTGTCATCAGGAACTGTGCTTTGCGCGAAACTGGAGTAGACTCATTCCTTGAAGAATTATCATACGATCGAGTTCGAGATGACCCCTACCGTCGACTACGTTCCCGGACCCATCTTTTGTAAACATCTTGCTGGCTATGGTCAAAAAGAGTAACACCGTCTAGGAGGACTTGTTGGATGGGCCACGACTTGAAGGAGTATATGCAGTCGTCTGGATCCTCGACCTCAACAAACAGAGTTGAAACTTGCACCACAACTCGGGAATCACCGAGTAGGCCATTACAATCAGGTACAGCGCCAGATCGTAGGTTTCGAAGTAAACCCTCAGCGATTCTCAGTCCATCGGAATCAAGCATTGACACAGTCCTCCCTGTCCAGAGCCGTGGAGGAACAACTTGAGCAGCAAGTAAACCAGGATTCATAGGTGCATCGCCAAAAGTGTCATCTTCTGAAGAGAAATCCATCCTGAAAGATGTCTTCGCAAGATTAGAAATTAATTAGACAAAAACATGGTCACAACTCCAAGACTGTATGAGAAACGAACAAGTGCAGTTTAGCTCGAGTCGAGCTAAACTTATAAAGAGAATACATACTACAATTTAGCTCGAGTCGAAGTAAACTGCATTATGTATTCGATCAATCACTTTAGCTCGACGCGAGTTAAACTGTCTTACCTACAGCTCTTGCAGTAAAGCCTGACCCGAGCAGAATTGGGAATACTGTCCCGCGCTATATATTAGCTCAACACCAACAAGACAAATTCACCAGATATATGCTACACTTTAGCTCGACTCAAGCTAAACTGTCCGAAAAGATGCATACAGCAGTTTAGCTCGAGTCGAGCTAAACTGCAGGAACATGCATGCAAGACACTTTAGCTCGAGCCTTTCTTTCTTAATAACGTTCCCATACAATAAATTCGATGCTATATTTACCTTAAGGTGAAGTATTACATATTTAATTAAATATGGACAGTCCACGATCTCCAATCAAGAACAATAATTGCAAAATGATTTCTATAATATAGATTCCATGAAAATACTCTTCAAATATGTATATTTTAAGGTTATGGATGGAGGGATCTCCCCATGTTTTAACGTCCATATTAAGCCTAAACTCCATATTTAATTAAATGATACATAAGTCTTAATAAGTATTAAGCTATTATCTTATATATAAGTTTAATACTACTAACGTTTTTGAATATATGCACTTGCTAACAATTCGTAATTGAATGTTGATTATTATACATTTCAAATTAATTCTAACATATGCAATATCTCGTTAAAAATTGTACGAGTGAACATAATTTTTATAAAATTTTGTTTACTTCTTCATATATACGTCATAGATTTGATAATTATATATAATTTAATATAGTAAATGATATTTATTACATATTATATTATATACTATTTATCTATAAATAAAAAATATATCTTTCAAATTGTAAATTCATAAAATGTAAATATAATCTTAGTATATTATGTAGAGTATCAAATTGATTCAGCTATAAACTGTACTAATGAAATCAAATATTTTAACTTTAAATTTTAAATGAAATCTTCAAGGTTATCAACAATGAAAAATTTATACTATTTCATAAGTAAGTTTGTAAATCTTGTTAAATACACTTTGGAATATTTAATAAAAGAAGTTTTAATATACATAAAATTTTATATTTAAGCTTAATTTCATTGTATAGATGCTCAATGGTATATATGTCATTTAATTTTTTTTAACATAAAGCTTACCAAAATAAGATTACATTTGAACGTTTTAATTTCATTTGTAGATGCTTAACCTTACAATTGGATGTTGTATTCAAATGTTCAAAATCAGCTGCAAATATGGACATCTTTTCGTTTGAAATAAATATTTATCAAATACAATCTATACATCCATTGATCTTTAAAGTTGAAATTCTATTCTGCAAATTTCAGTCATTATTTTTAATTAAATCCCTGCCGATCGTCCAAGAAATGGAGATTTCAGCATATAGTCTGATTAGCCTGAGATGTTTCCATCCAAGCGCACCTTCCTTAAAGGCATCCGCCCCAGATAAACTAACCAACATGCAGTGGTTCGCCTCTGTTTCGGCACTTAGACATCCTTAGACGAAAGAGTGATATTCCAAGATTGGTGGTGACGTTGCACATCACCAACTCCCACCTATCTTACACATTCAATCAAGGTTGTCTCTGCAAAGCTATAGTAAAGGTGCACGGGGTCTTACTGTTTAGCCGTTAGTACTTCGCATCTTCACGGAGAGTTCAATTTCACTGTGTCCATGTTGGAGAAAGCAGGGCAGCCATTTTATTCTTATCATTAGTATTACTTATTTTGTGTGACGTTATATTAGATTTATACTTTCATTCTTGAGGATTAAATAACTAAATAATCATCTGAGTATTTAAGAAAGTCTATGTGTGAGAAATTGAACCTATTCTATGCTTATGTCTTAAATTATTTGACCTTGTGAAATCATAAGAATAAGATTTATGAAAACCAATTAAACAAATGAAATTTTTTAGTACATGACCTTCTTAAGCTTAAACGTAAGCTTAAAACACGTAATTCGTTATAATGGGAATATTCAGATTATCAAATTGATGAAAATTGAGCTTGAGTTGAGCCAAATGTACTGTGTGGGTACATTTACCTCCACCCAAGCTAAACCCACATTAATTTTCTCAAAATCAGTGAAGAATATCATTATAAAAAATTACGTGTTTTAACAGAATCGAGTTTATTTCATCATAATTAGATTGCTTTCGTTGTGATTATTATTATGAGTCATAAACATATGAAACTCTTCACGCCCTATTATGATGTATTCCATGCAATATAGTATAATTTATATTTATTTTAAGTATTGTAGTTAATCTTGGACATTTCTTTTTTAAAAAAGATGTTCATACTTCAAATTAAGGATTGTAATAATTATTTACGTTTATTGAAATTATATTTTTGAAATTATTTGTAGAAACTATACTTTTAAATGAATAAGCTTCTCTATAAGACTATCTTACAGTACTCGATAATATATCCTGACTGATAACTCATTATTGCCCATGTATTCAACACTCATGTACTCAACACTCTATTGTCTAATCCACCTGATTTAGAATGCCGCTTGCAAAGTAGAAAAGACTCAGCCTCATTGTGAGCCTTCCATCCTTAGCAATGCCTTCAGAACGTAGAATGTTCAGCGCTTTAGACGCAGAGCTGCCTACAGCGACGAATTGGCTTGATGTGGAGTGGGTGCTAATTCTCTTCAAATTCTGTAGCAATGGTATCGAGTTTCTTGAAAAGGACAAGAAGTTTATTGGCCCTATTGGTAGTCTTATATTCCGTTCCTTCGAGCGCAAAACACCACAGAGGCTAAAAGATTGGCCTGAGAACAAATGGTCGTTTGAACAACCTTAGAGAGTGATGAACTTCATCGACGTATTTATGTTTTAAACGTGACTTTTCATTAATAATCTATTCTACTACTTTATAAATATATTTAAATGCATACTAAAGAAAAAAAATGGTTTTAAATGAACATGCAATAAGAATAAATGTACAGAAATGATCGTTGTACAATGTAAATAACAATGTGGCCAACAATGTACACGAATATATGTTTTCATATTTTTAGAATGTAATCATAGGCATTATACTATCTAAAATATGTCTTTTTTAATTTATATAGCTCGTAATAGGCAATATTCTACATAATTCTACATAATAGGCAATATTTATAGCTTCTAAGTTATGAATTTTATTGAAACCCTCTAGGCTATAGCATGTTTTTATAGTTTCACAACACTTTATATCATTAACCTACATTGGACATCAAAAAAATCCAAATTTGCATTTGTGCACACATTCACTGTCCTACTTAATTATATTTATGAATCTCTTATCATCAAATTTTGAATTTCAAAATAATGTTTGAATTAATAATTCAGTTATTAACTAATGTTCTCAAAGACACTACTTATAAAAGTACCAAAAATCTAAAAAATATCATATTATATTTTTAATTATCTATATATAAACTAATATATTCAACAATAACTTTATGCAATAACAGCCCATTTCCAAAAAACAAGTGTATTTCATATGTAGTAATAATCTATTCCTAACCTTCTCTCAAATAATCTACTATGAAAGAGTGTATTTATTAATTTCTTATACCTAAATAACATATCTATAAAATACTATATTTATTGGTTAATAGTCAATAAAACTATTAATTGAACTTTCTAAAGAATATATTTTTTGACCTACTCTTTTCAAATACCAAATTCTTAAGATCATGTATTTATCATGTATTATGTATGAGTTCCTTAAATTATATATATATTAAGTTATATTAAAATGTTTAATAAATAGTCTAATCAATAATCTCTTATTTCTATGTGTATTCAATAATTTGTTTATTGACAGTTATTTTTCAAAGTACTATATTTATAAGATATTGTATCTTTTGCTGATCAATTTATTATATAATTGTATATTTATTTATTTCTGTACATTAACATATTTCTGAAAAGTCTATAAAGTATCTACTGATTGACAAATTAAATGTGTATTAAAAAATCTCTTCATTAAGACTTATATTATCCAAAAAATAATTCATTAATGATATTATTTATTAACGAGTAATACGAAAAAGTACTTATTTTTCAAAGAGTTAGATTCTTACTTATTTATTTATTTAATTATTTTCTTTTCTGAAATATAATAGAGGTATTATGATAGAGAGTGATCATTTTGATACCTAATTTTTTTTAAAATGACATCAAATTTTTTTTTTAAACTTTTGATTTCGATGTAATCGCATATATCTTTTCATACTTAAGTTAACCTCAATGTGACTAGAGTACAAAACAAAAATTCACGTTTCTAAAAACTTATGGTTATATTTATTTATACTAACAAAATATTATTTGTACCTGTAAATACCCATCATCTGAAAATGGTACATACTTTAGAAGTAGAAGGAGTTAATATGTATAAGACAATTTTTGTTACAAATACAGTATATTTGTTTTACTTGGATGATTAAAAAATTACAAATCAATTACAAAGTGAAGAGCCTTATATAGAATTATTTTTATTTTAAAATGGTTTTTAGTATGTATACTATAGAGATAAAAACAAAACATGACAGCTCTTTATTACAGTAAATAGGGAACAACTTACTCTCTAATTAAGAGTTAAAACTAAGAATTTAGAGTACCTTAGAGTACTAAATTTAGTCACAAACTTTCATTAAAAACCTAAACATTTACTTAGTAAGAATTTAGACAAAATTTGGACATAAACATAGTCAAATCGTAGTCAAAATGTAGCAAAAAATTAGTGAAATAAATAGTAAACATACTTAGTAACAAACTTTTGTCTAATAAGTAAAAAAGTTTTCCACTAAAGTAAAATTTATTTCCATGCCCATGATCATGTGCATGGGCATGGTCATGTACATGGCCATGTATGTGTGTATGACCATGTGCATGACCATGCCCATGCACATGATCATGGGCATGCAAAAAGTTTTTGTGATGGGACCCCCACGTCCCACCACCGCCGCCATTTCGAGGCAGTGTCCATCCCCCCATCCCCCCACTTACTGGCCAGTGCAGGCGCATTTCCTCCGTTTTTTTTCCTAACTCCTCCACGCTCGCACACGCAGAGGGCTGCAGTTTTCACTTGGAGTTCGCGCCATCGATTCTTGTCGTTTTGCTGGCTTGTGAGGATAGAGTTTTTGTCGTATTGCGCCTGGTTGTTTTGCCGCCATTTCTCTCGACGCGCTGTAGTTTAGCTGCGGTTTTTAGTTTTTTTGGTTTGCGACAAGGAGGAGGCCGAGGAGGAGTTCAGAAGTGAGTTCAGAAAAGGAGCGCACATCGGAGGGTTTGCTCCTGCGATTTGGGCGACAGAAGTCCTTTCTTGGGCGGAGCGGAGGGAGGTACCTCGCTTCGCCAAATGAAACATCTGCTCGCTCGGTGCTGCTTGCTCGCTGGGTGCGGCTCGCCGGTCCTGCTCGGAGGTGCTGTCTTCGGTGTCTTCGCTGGTGCCGCTGCGCGTTATCGCAGGACGCAGGTACCTCTAGGTCGTCACTCTCTACCTGTTCACTAGGGTTTACTGCTTTGCGCTTGCACAAGGGTTTACTCAAATTCTTCTGCTGCATTAGAAAAATATTGTAGTTTGCTCATTTCATAAATTTTGAGTTTCTGAGTTAGTGAAATTTGGTGTTCATGTTCGTTAGAGAAATTTGGTGTTCCGGCTCGTTTTGGTTTGCAGCGACGGTTGCTGGAGACTGCTGCTTGCGGAGTACGGCGGAGTGATTTGCGGCGACACCTGATTTGCAGCGACGGAATTTTCTTTCTTGTAAGTTTCTGGTCTCAACTTTAATCTACTTTGATTGCATTCCATTTGAGAAGCATACATCCACGCAATTTCTGATTCATCGCAAGTAGGAACGGGTTTGAACTCAAATTTTCTCCCTCTTACGAAATTTTGCAATTGTTAGTTTGAGATTTAGCTCGACAGTGAAGTATTTGCGCACTTTCGGTGAGTGTTTGTATTCTTGGGTTGATTCTTGCTTCCATTGTTGTGCATTGTTTGTCATGTTCATTTTGTAACATACAGTACCAGTTTCTTTGTTCATTTTATCTTTGAATGTGCCCAGCACTATAGTACCAATTTTGTTTGCTCATTTGACTTCGAATGTGCTCTGCAATATTTGATTTCTGTTCTCCACAATAGCACTTCTTTCCTAACTGCATTCCTGTTGAAGCATTCAAACAAACAATAGATGCAGCATTTTCTGTTGGATTGGGTCGTCTTATGCATGGAGAAATTAGACTTTGTCTTTGAGCTACACTATCATTAAACTCCCAATCCAACTACACAAGCAATTCATTTCATACAATATCACTAACTCACCACGAATTCTAACAAGCCAACAAAGTTTATCACATCATTCCAAAATGATGATCAATCACATTCTTGTGCAGGTCAAGCAAAGGCCAAGCGCATCAAACAATCGGAATATCGACTAAAAGAAGAAAAATGGCAGACAAGTGATAATCTTACCGGCATACTAATGTTAATTTAGGCAGTAATTAGATAGGTCCACCCCACAGTTTAGCTCGAGTCGAGCTAAACTCTGTAGTGGCTTGTGTCCACTACAGTTTAGCTCGACTCGAGCTAAACTGTAGAGGCCTGTTTCAATAACAGTTAAGCTCGAGTCGAGCTAAACTGTAGGTGACAGATGTCCCTGCAGTTTAGCTCGACTCGAGCAAAACTATTGATAAAATAGGCCTCTACAGTTTAGCTCAAGTCGAGCTAAACTGTAGGGGCTTGTGCCAACAACAGTGTTTAGCTCGACTGAAGCTAAAATCAGAGGCTGTTTCATTCTTGATTTAGCTCGAGTCGAGCTAAACTGTAGGTGACAGATGTCCCTACAGTTTAGCTCGACTCGAGCTAAATTGTTGATGAAGCAGGCCTCTACAGTTTAGCTCGAGTCGAGCTAAACTGCAAGTTCTAGGATGTATGAACTACGCTTCATGTGTATCAAAACCGATACTATCAACTAACACAACCTTTACATGAACAATCAAGAGAAGGCACGAGTTCAAGAGGCGCTCCAACACTTCTTCAAACTCAGGCCGCTGGACGCTGAAGAAGACGATGGAGATGACACAAAGCAATTGGACTGCTGGGAATTCAAAGACCCATCGAAAGTGGTTTCGTGGTCTGCGAGATGGATCCCATACACAGCATTCCTCACCCTTGTCGTCACATACGAAGGAGATGTAGAAGACCCCATGTGCGTTGACATCGACTCCGAACTCACTGACTTCGACCACGAAACAGAGAAGGAAGTCATAGCGACGTGCACAACCTTCAAGGAGAATGACAAGGAGTGTGCCTACAACTACGCCATACTGATCGATATCAAGCAGACTCGTTTCGACTTGGGGCAGTTGTTGGAGAGCTTAGAGGCGTCCAGTTTCGATGATATCAAATCAACACTGAAACAGGATATGCTTACTAAAGCATGGCAAACCAAACAGGGGGGAGCTCTCAAGGCCAAGCAGCTCGCGATCAAAGTGCGATCTGTAGTCTCTGCTCTGACGCACGCTGATATAATGGCGAAGACTATACACCTCAAAGGGAAAGCTCCACTCGAGGGATTTGGGCTGACAGCAACGGGGAGCGGCGTACAGAGCACGACCCAAACAGGCCCGCAACGTGCTACAAGGCTTGCCCCTCCAACCAGCACGACGGCTGACTCGCCGGTAATGAGGAGAGAAGCTCCCGTAAAGAAGTCGGCCGAGGCGACAAAGAAGAAGAGCATGCTCATCCCGGAAGAAGATGCTTTAACGGCTTTCAACGATGCTATTCAATGCATCCCAAAGAACGTTAATACCGTGGAGTGTTACCCGACTGACGTCATCGGGTAACCTCGGCGGCCAAAGCGAGAAAGGCGCGCAGAAACGGAGATAGCAAAGACTTTTTCGGTGGGAAGCACCAAAGATTAATCGCAGATGCCTCGGCAATCGATAAAGGCACCGTTCGGTTTAGGGATATCCGTGGCGACCGTAGTATAAAGGTTGTAGAAAATAGGAGAGAGACACTCGTTGTAGTCACCGTAGCGAGGATATGTTCGATTTATCTTGCGTAACGCTTGAATATCTTTCCGTTGTTATCAATTGAATACAAAGCCATGAGCCCACGATCTTCTCTCCCATCCTGTGTCTCCTCATCTCTCACCGCATCTCCGAACACCGAGGCTTCTTGGTAGACTTCGCGGCAAGAACCCTAATCTTTGTCTTAGACGTTCTACACCCACGGTACCTTCATCGCATACAAAGATCACCGGAGGTTACAATGAAGGTCCCAGAGACAACGGACGGACAGTTCACGGGGCCGGTGACCTCATTTATTGCCACGGTTAAACGCCTGTACCCCCTCTCTTTTCCCTTCAAGATCGCGACTACCCACCGATTCTATTCGTGGGTAAAGTAAAAATAAGAAAGAAGAAGACGATCAAATGCCCCTCCTTCCGCAAAGACAACCAATGTTGTCAAGTCAACGCCGCCTTTTTGGCTACTCCTCGCCGTCCTCGTTAAACCGAAAGATAGCTCGCCTCCTCGTTATCCATCGCCATCCCAAACTCGCTACTCCAAATGGATTAGCTCAGAAAGACTCCATCCTCGTTACCTGCGCTAACATTTTGGCGACTACGCTTTGGGGATGGAGTGTTGAGTCATCCAAAGAAAACGAGGAAACAAAAACGTCAAACACGACACAATGCTCCACGAAAAGCAAAGAAAGAACCGCGGAACCCGAGGAGGTTATACCCCAAGAAGACCAAGATACCACGAGATAACTTCTCCAATGGATGAAACAACAAATGATGATGATTTGGTGGCAAAAACGACGCCACCAATGCCAAGATCGAAATATTAAACTCACACTATCTCCAAGGGTAGGAACATCAACGATCGTTCCGCCCATCGCTACTACGGCCGGACCATCACGGCTACCACCGATTGATCCAAACATAGCCGCTTCTATGGCATCGGGAAAGGGATCGGCTCATCAAGCTACCAAAGATACCTTACCCAATCTTTGATGACTCCGGAGATCCCGATTGGCACATACGCAGTTTAAAGTAATAGCTCGAACCAACGGTGTTACAAAGACCAAGACCTACTGAACATCTTCGAACCACCCTTCCTTCGCAACCACATCAATCTGGTACATTGATTTGAAGTTTCGAACATTTGTTGCCCGACATGGGAAGAAATGGAGCGTAGCTTTTTGCGAAGTTCGAAAGTTAAAAACAAGCTCGGAAATACTCCGAGCTTTAGCCAATATACTGACAAGAAAAAGAAACGAACTCGTCGACAAGTTTTACGAAAGATTCAAACAATCGGCCGACAAACTTCGGCCAACGGCTGAAGAAGACTACCTATGTGAATGGTTCAAAAAGGGCTTGCTAACGTGGATACAACAGGCATTATCATCCGCGGTATAAAAACGTTGCGAGAGATACTCACGGCCGCCAATGACATTAGCGAGGAATCGCATCATAGACAAAACACACACACCGTTGCTTCCGCTACCAAGAGCGCCTATCGTGGGGACAGCGGCACCACGCACTACTTGCGGCAAACTACATGCAGTGACGTTGTCGGGTTTTCCAATACACTCGCAAAGAACGGAAGATACCGCCCACGCGAACAAAGCGCAAAGATCCATGTACCCGGAGGAAGTCGGTGAGACGCGTTTCAACCAAACAAACGATGGTCGGGAATGCGGATCCCCGCACCACCGACGAGGCCAATGCCCCGCGTGTTAAGACAAAACACGGCCAACACCCGCTTACCACGGACACCAAGCAAGACATCCCGGCAAAGACCGGTTACCGCCGCAAAAAGGGGGAGTTACACTTACCAAGTCCACGGCACCAACGTGGCTACCATATAAGATGTACCGCTGTAACCACAAGATCTAAGGCTACCTTAGATAAAACCGATAAACATGTCATAGAACATCGCAAGCCTTTTTTGCGGAACAAAGATTGGGAAAGATTGAACAAATCGCGAACTCAAATTCAAAACGACCTGGAAACAACGGTGGTCCCATAACTGCAACAAGTATTAGAAAAAACCGATGTGCGCATTACATTAGCCGATCTGTTGAAGATTAGCCCAGAATTGCAGACATACCTGCAAAATATGCACACTATCCCAACAAAAGGCACGACAACCGTGGAGATTAATGCGACAACCATAGACACCGATGCCGCCGTCATACATGTCCGACAGGACAACACCAATCGCCAATGTATTAGTTGACGGAGGCTCCGGAGTCAACGTTATCAGCGATCACCTAAGACAACAGTTGGGACTACCACAACCTACAACAGCACAGTTCGTTTTGAGAATGGCGAAAGATGCCCCGGTGACCCCATTGGGAATACTTTCTACCGTGGCCATCACAACTCACGGTATCTCTACACCGGCAACCTTCGTCGCGATCGACATGCCGACAAAGAACAATTTCCCTATGATTTTGGGCCGACCTTGGTTAAGAGACATGAATGCAATTCATGACTGGGCCAGAAATTAGATCAGAATTCGAAGATACGGGAAAACAATGATCATTCCCGTGGACAGCTGCATCACTCGAGAAAAAGTCAAACAGATCGGGAATCGCGCCGCACGGGCCTGGGGAAAGGTCTCACGCACGAGCAAGAAGCCCTGGTGTTCCACGCCGACCTTAACTGATTCCGGGCGGAGATTCACTTGGCCGGCCGTGGTTTTGAGAGGAGGATACCTCGATATCCCACCCAGGTTCACCACCGAGGTTTCCGAAACAGTCATAATTGATAAAACTCCGGCAGCCGAAGCTTTAAGTAAACAAGTAGTCACTGGGTGGACACATGGCTCTACAGAGCAAGTACAGTTGGTCAACCTCGGCACCGAAAACGAACCAAAGAATGTCAAGATCAACGCCGACGCACCGCCTGAAATCAAACAAGCAACAATAGCTCTCTTCAAAGAATACCATGATATCTTTGCCTGGACGCATGAAGACTTAAAGGGGATACCGAGGACTATAGCCGAACACACTATAGATCTGATACCGAATGCTCACCCGGTACAACAACGCCGGTACCGCATGAATCCAAACTATGCTGTCAGAGTCAAAGCAGAGCTCGACAAGCTGCTCTCTGCCAAGTTTATATCCCCGGTAGACTCGGCACCCTGGCTGTCTCCGATGGTCATCATTCCCAAAAAGAATGGCGCATTACGAATCTGTGTGGATTTTCGTAAACTTAATGCGGCAACTAAAAAGGATCACTATCCTTTACCATACATGGAAGAAATCATTGACGAAGTAGCAGGACATGAAATGTACTCATTCCTGGATTGTTTTTCTGGCTATTATCAAGTCGCCATGGCAGAGCAAGACAAAAGCAAGACCGCGTTTTCCACGGAGTGGGGTCCATACCAATTTGAAAGGATGCCGTTTGGAGCGAAAAACGCACCCATGACATTTCAACGTGTCATGGAATTGATCTTTCGCCCCTACTTGAAGAAATTCTTCCGCATCTACCTAGACGATGGCACGGTGTATGGGCGAATGCAAGACCATGTTAACCAATTAAGACAAATTTTTCAGGCATGCAGAGAAAACGGGGTAAGCCTAAATGCCGACAAATGCATGTTTCTGTTCTTCGCAGGAGTCATCTTAGGTTATATTGTTTGCAAATATGGCAAACTTCCTGATCCCTTCAAAATCCAAGATATCCTAGACATGACTCCACCGAAAGATCAAAAGGGCGTCCAAAGATTGCTTGGAATCTCTCAGTTCAACAGAATGTACATCGAAAAGCTAAGCACACCGACGACGGCACCGATAGTCGCTTTAAATCATGCCGGGTATTCCTACCCCCGAGATTGGACCCCGGCAGCACAGACAGCGTTAGATAAAATAAAACAAGCATATTCAAAGGCACCGATACTATTGGCACCGAACTGGGCCAAGCCTTTCCACGTCCACACAGATGCCTCCAAGATCGCCGTGGGAGTAATGCTGGCACAAAATGTCAACGGTAAACACGACCAACCGGTTTCATACGCTACCAGGTTGCTGAATCAAGCCGAAAGAAATTATTCAACCACGGAGAGAGAAGCGCTGGCAATGGTCTACGCGTCAAGAAATTCGACATTACTGTTGGGAAAACAGATTGATTCATGGTGGATCATCATAGTCTATCTTACTTAGTGAACCAACCGTTAATCACCGGCAGAGTCGCTCGGTGGATCATGATCCTCATGGAATATGATTTCGAGGTGGTTTTTGTACCAGGAAGACGACACATCGTCGCAGACTACCTTTCCCGGGATACCAATGCCACCGAAGAAGGCATAGATGACTCTTTTAATGAGCCGTACATACAAGTCGCTTCAAATCAGCAGCCACCATGGATACCGCGGAAACTCCGGCCGACTACGAGACGAGGACATCATGGCTTACTTGAGACAAGGGATTATACCCAATAAGCTAACGGCACCCAAAAGATCGCTTTGTGCGAACCACGCTACCATACACCGTGGTTGACGGAAGACTATACGAGAAAAAGGTGCAGACTTGAAATTAGGCTCTGCGTGCCGTGGGGAACAACAACAAATCCTCGAGAGTCTCCATGCGTGCTACCGGGCGGACATCAAGGACCGATACAATGATTCGTAAAATATTGGTCGCCAAATATTGGTGGCCCACGCTACATAAGGATGTCCTCGCATACATTAAAAATTGCCACGTATGCCAAACAAATGACCACCAATTTTCAAAGATCAAGGAAAGTGCCACTCCAATCGATACCACTGTTGGGACCCTTTCAACGATGGGGACTTGATTTTGTCGGTCCAATTAAACCAGCTACAAAGCAAGGATACAAGTATATTTTGGTAGCCACGGATTATACTACCAAATGGGTAGAGCCAAACCATTACGCAACAATACTGCAATGGTAACCGCCACTTTCCTTTACGAAAACATTATTACCCGCTTTGGGTGTCCCTTAGAAATAGTTTCAGTTCAAGGTACCCACTTTGTCAACGCTGTCATCAAAGATCTCATGGACAATCATATCATCAAACACAGGACGAGTACAGTTTATTACCCTCAAGGAAATGGACAAGCAGAGTCCACCAAAAACACCATCTTAACCATGTTGCGCAAATTCGTATTGGCTAACCAAGGTGACTGGGATGACTGTCTTCCTGCAGCGCTATGGGCCTATAGGGTGGCCACCAAAGCAGCCACCCAGTACAGTCCATTCGAGTTAGTCTACGAAGCGCAACCGTTGCTACCAACAGAATACATCGTGCCTACCTTTCAGTCCATACAACCTCGGGACTATCAGCCCCATCGAGTCTTAGCAGCTCGCATGCAGGACCTACACAGACTCGAAGGATTCCGTGGAGACGCAAGAGTCAACATTCTACGGAGACAACAACTTAGTGCCAAGTATTTCCAAGGCACTAAGCCCCCTCGAATATTCCAAAAAGGGGATATGGTATTATGGTGTCCAAGAGATCCAAAGATTAGAAAATCCAAATTAGGGACAATTTGGCACGGACTTACACGGTGCAAACTGGTTTTGCCAAATAATCTGATTCTTTTGGTCAACAATAATAACTACGACAACCAGGCAACCATAGTAAACACAGCAAAGTTAAAACAATATCATTCCATCTCCCAAGACCAACAGCCAACTGTTAGTTTGGGCCAACTGCAAAATATGTTGTCCACGGAAGCCAAGGGGCAAAAATTGCAGCAGGACATCACAAACTCCTCAGACCCCGTAGATTCCAAGGATGCCGCAGAAAACAAAAATATCCAAGGGGCAAGTCTGCCCCTTATTTACTTAAATCACGTCAGCGTGGTCTTTGTTGACAACCAAAGACATTTTGGCTGTAATCATAACAGGGATACCGAGGAAATTACTGTCCAAGGACGCGACCCCCTCGGAGGGCCTAGACTAGCCAACAGGAGCCATCAAAGGCCTTACACAGCCGCCGAATTGGCTTTTGGCCGCTGGCCACTGGCAGTCATCAATCCCACTCAGCCACTAATTACTCCCACTACCGCGGAAACCGAGGATGGCAAATGGCCGTTGCAGACCCATTGTCCTCATTTGAGAACACACACGGCGCCGCAGTGCCTCACTGTTCCTTCTTCTCTACAGCGCCGCCTTTGCTCTCTACTGTCTTCCACTGTGCAGATTGAGCTACACAGCTTCGCCACACCAAGCTTTTCCTCGGTAACCATGGCTTCTCGCAATGTGACTCCGCGGAAGGGGAAGCCCGAGGCGCCCTTCTTCATGCCGAGGCACCTCCTCGATTGGCGCAGCAGGATCGACGGTGTGTGGACACAAAACACCGGACCTCACCGCTTTTGGGAGGATATGAAGACCTGGAAGCTCAATGTTAACCACTGCAGGCAATTTGTGGACAACATGAAGCCGCAGAGCTGCGGAGGTCCTTAACCGACCGGCACCGTGGATGGCGTCGAAGTACAGATTTCCGCGGCATATTTGTATCACCAGTATGGGTGGGACGGCACCGGCATCACACAGTGGACAGAGGACTGTGGATTTCAGAAGCCCGACATAGCACACAGGATACCGGGGTTGGAGCCAAGGGAGAAAGGATATGACACCTACGCAGTTGGAGCGATGCTCAAGGAGCCCTGGTTTTCACGCATCCGCGGTATCATCAGTCAGATCTACTGTCGGTGCAATTGCAATTACATTTTGCCCGCACAGTTGGAACTGCTTTTTCTCGCAGATGCAAGTGCCAAGGTGAACTAGGGAATGCTTTTCGAGGATCACCTGCGACTGGAGTTGCAAAATTATCAGAGGTTTCCGGAGTACTCCAGCCCCATTGGACCATTTCTGTCCACCTACATCATGCGGTATCTTCAGTATCACAAGGTGAATGGCAAATTGCCGCCCATGTCGACTTTTGTAGAAATTCAACGGCGGAAATTACCATCACCTATGAAATCCATCGGGGACACCGCGGCACCGAACCCAAACAAGAGACAGCGTACATATGACGAGGGCCCTTCTACAAACGCCGGCACACTCGCAGATCAACTCGATGCACAGGCATCAGCCATGGTAGCTTGTGTGGATAAAGTGCTACGGCACTTACAAGCTACCGAGGGACAACAGCGGCAACTACAGGAGGAGAAGGATCGGCACTCCAAAGCCACACAGGACCTACACACACAATTGCGGAAAAAGGAGGAGGAATTAGGTCACGCAAGTCAAAAAATAGAAGAGGCTAACCGCGCTGCACAGATGCTACAGAGTCAGCTCGCGGCAAAGCAGATTGACATCCAGGCGGTGACATCCAAGCTTGAAGGAGTCACCAAAGAAAGAGATAGTGCAAAGGAGCATCTGACATCCCTGTTAGCACAAAACGAGGAACTGCGGCAGCAGTGCCGGAATTTGATTGATACAAATCCTTCAAATCCTGAGGCACAGAGTCTGGAGGAACGGCGCAAGGCTTTGGTTATCGAGGAGGAAAACTTTGAAGCCAACAAGCAGGCTTGGGTCCACGATGCCGCAGCAGTATTGGGGGAGATATTGTTTAGGGCAATCCAGCGAGAGCCTCCGCAGACGGATGACATCGCGGTCAACATGGTGGCAGCCTGCATCGAGGAGACACTCACAAAATTACAGCTAAACGCGGATTACGAGGAAGAATGGCAGGAGTCCAGTCACGAAGACACCAATCTACCGGATACTGTGGTCACCAAGCGCCATCAGTCCCCACAGCAGGTTACCGCGGCACCAGATTTCCCCGAGATAGTGGCCCAGGATGACACCATAGGTACCGAGCAGGAGCGTCAGCAAGGTCAAGGTATGGACATACCGGAAGAGCAGTTACAGGATCGCGTGCACAACCCGGAACACCTTACCGACACCGAGCAGACACCACAGGCATCGCCAAGGGTAGCAGAGGAGAAGGAGCAATCACCAGCACCGACATCCACAACGACATCCACGGCACAGCCATCAACCCCGGTAACCCCTAAAATTTCATTTGCAGCTCACCGACAGGCATTGATACAGTTATCAGATGATAACTGTTGGCATGTGGAACCTGAGAATGACAGCGATGCCGATGAGGAGTACCAGGATGCGCACGATGAAGTTCAGAAATACTTCAACAACCACCCGGATTTGGCCCAACGTTTTGCAGATCACACGGCTAGCGACGTTGATGTCCGGTTGTAACAAAATCTTTGGGCAAAACGATCCGCGATATCCATGAACACGCCAACACAATTCGAAATCGATGCTTGCCTGACGGGGGCATTCTTTGCGGCTATCCGATCGCCAGACGACGATCGGCCTCCACCACGCCGACAACAACAATGGCCACGGGAATGCGGACTCGCCCCGACCGGCGACCGGCGAGCGAGCGACGTGCGAGCACTAAGCAATCCGGGACGGATTGCGCTCTCACGAGAGGGCAAAATGTTACCCGACCGACGTCATCGGGTAACCTCGCGGCCAAAGCGGAGCAGCAGCGGCAACGGAGATAAAAGATTTTTCGGTGGAGGCACCATAGATTAATCGCAGATGCCTCGGCAGTCGATAAGGGCACCGTTCGGTTTTAGGGATATCCGTGGCAGCCGTAGTATAAAAGGTTGTAGAAAATAGGAGAGAGACACTCGTTGTAGTCACCGTAGCAGGATATGTTCAGTTTATCTTGGCAGAACGCTTGAATGTACTCCGTTGTTATCAATTGAATACAAAGGCCATGAGCCACAGTCTTTCTCTCCCATCCTTGTGTCTCCTCATCTCTCACCTGCATACTCCGAACACCGAGGCTTGCTTGGTAGACTTCGGCGAAGAACCCTAATCATTGTCTTAGACGTTCTACACCCACGGTACCTTCATTGCTACAAAGATCACCGAGGTTACCAATGAAGGTCCCAGAGACAAACGGACAGGTTACGGGCTTTGGTGACCTCGGTTTGTTGCCACGGTTAAACCTCGGCACCCCCCTCTTTTCCCTTCAAGATCGTACTACCCACCGATTCTATTCGTGGGTAAAGTAAAAATAAGAAAGAAGAAGACGACCGAAATGCCCCTCCTTCCGCAAAGACAACCAATGTTGCCAAGTCAACGCCGCCTTTTTGGCTACTCCTCTTTGTCCTCGTTAAACCGAGCATAGCTCGGCCTCCCTCGTTATCCACTGCCATCCCAAACCTGCTACCTCCAGCGGATGAGCTCGTAAAGCACTCCATCCTCGTTACCCAGGCTAACATGGAGGAAATTGACTTCGAGAACTTCAACCTCATCTACCGGAAGTTCTTCACGGATTGTCAAGACTGTTTTGTCTTTCCTAAAACCGACACGAAGATGGAGATAGACACAATGAAGATGATCGAGTCCCCTCCACAATGGACAATTCGAGCATTCGAGAAGAGGGGCAAGACGGACTTGATGAATTTCCTCATCAATATGCCCGACAGGTCGCAGAAGCAAACGCTCTGCGTGATGCCAAAATTGGATGTCAAGCCGAACGGAATTGAAGATATGCAGGACTGCGAGTTCTGGATAATCAACGGCCGGCACAGTGTTGCCGCCTCCAAGCAGATGTTTGGGTCCAAAGTCCCAAAAACAATTCGTAAGGACTTTCGGGTGTATTCTGCATTCGTGGTTTGGACGAAGGATGAAGCCAAGCTACGCAAAATATCGGCGTTTTATAACAGAGTGAACCATTTCACTCCGTTTAAGCCAACATGGGCATCAAATATCCTTGCCGCCCGCACCGTGTGGGAGAACTATGGGCGCCCAGCCAACGAACATGCAGCAACTGGGGTGGCGGACAAACGAGTTCAAGCGAAGTGAGTTTTGTCACAATTCGCAAATTTTGACGTAAGTATTACCTCATGCCGCATCGCAACTCTACCTTCTCTAACTGCAATAATTTGCAATGACAGTTTAGCTCGACTCGAGCAAAACTGTCACTGCAGTTTCAACAAGCTTCTTAATTTCGGATTCACACTTAAGCTCTCTTATACTCTGAAGTCTGACATGACTTTGTGCCGTTGCAGAAATTCGTTGACTCTATACGGCATAGGTTCGCCATGATTGATGTTGCCAAGGCCCAAGTAGAGGTGAAGAACAAGGTCTTGTCCCTAAGGAATGAGCTAAAGATCATCACCTTCCCTGATGATCTCTGGAACCTATGGGCAAAGTTGATCGGAAGTGTCGCGCAAGGGACCCTTATCAACCCCTACTCCTTGAGGCAGCTGTGTAACAAGCCAGGGTTCAAACCAGGTAACGACCAAACCCTGTTGAGGGAATTTTTCAAAAACCTCGGTAACCTTTCAGAGTCGGACCACAGGAAACTCTGTCCCCATATGCTCAATAAGTCAGGTCCGTCGCGGAAACTGGAATACCCGAAGGTTATCCTCAAACAGCCAGTAACTCTTCCTGATGATTGCTACTTCGTGAAGGAGTACGTTGAGCGGTTGAAGCGGAAGGCGACCGCCCAGCTTCAGATCCACAAGATCCGCCCCGAACTTGGGATCTTCAAGAATAATGAGTTTGACGTGGATGCGTGGAAGAAGTTCAAGAAAGACTACCATGTCACGAAGGCCTCCAAGCGCGCACTTTTGGAATGGGGTATCCCTGACAAATATTATGCGGATCAGAGGCAGACCTAGCACATGAATCCCAGCTGCAAGGATCTCTCTCCCTACGCAAAGAGATTCTTCGAGGTTTTCCTGGAGAAGCGGGAGAAGTTCGTAGGCCCTGTTGGTAGTATTATTTTCCGTTCCTTCCACCGCAGAACACCACAGAGACTCGGAAACTGGCCTGAGAACTCATGGCCGGAGGTTGCTCCTGAGATGAACGTTGGAATCATCGACTTCAGATTGATTCCGGGTAGTGGTAGCACCTCCGCAGATTCATCGCCTGAACACCCATTCTTTGAAATATTCATGGCGATCTTATCGTCTCAGAACAAGCCAGCTCTCAAAGATGTACCTTGTTGGTTCTTCATTTGCGGGGATGACAATGATTACCTGCAAGTCGAGGCGTTTGCGAGAAATCCTGCCTACTTCCAAGGGACAAATTATAAGCTGATTACATCGATGTACTATCCATCCCCGCACGAACGGATCGGTGGATTCAATGCGAAAGCCAAGCAAGCCTCGCAGCCCGTGCGGCTTCTCTTCATGATCAGGGAAGACGTAAAACTTGCGAGATTGCCAGAGACCGAGTACCGCTCTCCTAAGCATGCGCTTTATGAGAAGCCGCGGAAGTACAACGAGTCTCGGTATCACATGTACCCGATCGAGTTGAGGATGGATTTTTATTTGCAGGTCATCCAGCTTTTTTGCCAGGAGCAGGAGAATATTTTTCTTGTCTACGCCGGCGGAAAAGCAGTCTGCGCAAGCGTGGTAAGCTGACTTACTCTATTTACGCTTACATGATATCCTACAGTTTAGCTCCAGTCGAGCTAAACTGTATGGTTGTGTGGCAGTTTAGCTCGACTCGAGCTAAACTGTCATGCTTGTTCTCAAACCATGTTTGCTTTAGCTAGGCTGCACTGTTTTTTTTGTAGATGTTGTCTCTCGATGCCTACGCCATATTCGATCTCGAAGATAAAGAGTACATCGACCAAGCGTACAGCGATGGGCTTACTCTTGATCCCATTGACTTCTCCGTGAACGGCTATTACGTGGACAAAGTCGAGTTTCCGGAGGTCGGGGCCATGCTCTTGAATGGCAAGCGCAAAGCTGTTGCGTCTTTGGATGACGAGGCCCTTGACGACGAGGCGGACGTCCCCGACCGGGAGGACTCTGGGTCAAGCGGAAGGCAACTTCACGGCGAAGGCAACACTTACAGCCTTGGTTTCGGAGGAGATGACTCCGCTCCAGGCGAAGACCAAGACATGGAGTTGGACACGACCCCTCGGACACCGCAGGAGTCGCGTACCGCTCGTGGGCGAGGAGGCGGCATGGGGAGTGCAAAATGGAAACGTAATCCCCTGTTGAAGGACTCTCCCTCAAGTAGGTTCAAGGCTGAGGAGAGTAACGAGTTGGCAGCACTACAGCGCAAGATTGAGGAGGAGACGACACACCGGAGGAAGTTGGAAGAGCTCCTTGCGCAGCAGCAAATTGCGCAGCAGGAACGCGAAAAGAGGGACCAGGACCGCCATGACATGATGATGGAGATGATGCATAATTTTACTGCCGGCAACGCATTAACTTCGGTGCGGACAATGGCAACCACTACTGCTACACATGTTGATCCTACTGTGCAACCACTCACGTCCCTGCCGCCTCCAACTACCGAGCCTTCCGTGCCTACGCCTTCATCTCCTACGCCTGAAATACAACCTAAGGGTGGCGCAGAAGAATCTACAGGTCCTCCTTCATCGGAGATTTTGGATTGAGTGTATAGTATTTAAGCTGTAAATGCCGGAAAACACATATACATGTGGAATTTTGTATCAAACAGACATTTTTTTGTAATTAATACAGGCCTTTACTATTTTGCAGTTTAGCTCGACTCGAGCTAAACTGTTGCCCATTTTCCTATCTGCTTCTTGTTGGCTCCCATATTCTATTTCTTCCATCTTATTGTTTCCTGATTCCATGAATTTGTATTGCGCTGCTAGATGTTAATTTGGATGACGAAGCAATCGATGTTCCAGTCATGGATGATGTCACGCTTAAATGTTATCACCATGAGCGAGTTCCATCGGTGGAAGACACACTTAAAATGCATGATGTCTCACATACAGAGAATGTTGTTGCTGTCCGTGATGAGATAGATTGCACTGAGCAGTCACTCGGGTCAATGGGTGTCCATTTTGACTTAGAGGAGAGAAATTATTATAATCAGGTATTTTCTGTTCCACAAACACTGCTCACCCATGCCATCGTTGCGATGTATTTTATGTTTCTGACCTTGAATTCATCGCACCAGTGACAAAAGCTCCCCAGTAATTTTGTCGTGGTGCGCCGTTTTCATTTCAGGTCAACGAAGCATCGGTCAATGATTTAATACTAGAGAAGACATAGGTCGGGTTCCAAGGAAATCCTCCGGTACTTGGTTAAATGTTGTTCTCGACCTCAATGGTATCCTCTGCCGTTGTACCCCATTTTGGGAAGCTCAAGGATACAGAAATCGTGACTTCCGTATTCACTCGGCCACGTTGCCAACCGGAGTGGGGAAGAAGCTTGTATGGGTGAGGCCCAACTGTAAGGACTTCCTCTCTCGGGTGGCATCGTTTGCTACCATTACGGTTTGGAGTTCGATGATGAGAACAACCACAGAAGCCATTTGTGATTTTCTCTTCGGTCCTATAAACCCTATAAGGCCACTACGAATTCTTGGTCAAGAAGACTGTGATATGATTCCCTTGAAATTTGGTGGGAGCCGACCATTGTTCATGAAGGAACCGAGAACTCAAAAGTCTATCTTCCTTAAGACCTTGTCAGCTCATCTCTTCAATAGCTTTGATGGGTTTTATACAGAGGCTAATACGCTCATCATAGATGATAGTCCGGTTAAGCACGTGCTTAATCAGCGGGAAAATGTTCTTTTACTACCATCTTGGTCTCATAAGGACAATAGGGCACACGAGGATTCTATTTTGTTAGATGAGGTTTTTCCATATCTGTTAGAGCTCCATGAGTTTGACGGTCCCCTTAGCAAGTTTCGGTCATCCTTTCCATTAGGACGTGCCATGATATATGATGATCGTGCATCATTAGATCTGTATAATGATATACAAAAGGCATTAATAGAATGAAGAATTATTTTATATTCTATTGTCAATAATTTTTGACCCTTTAATTTTATTTGAATTTGTATCTTAGAATGTGAAGCTCCCGTACTAGATTTGTAGGACTTTTCATAGGTTTCAGAATTTTCAGTTTCAAAATACAAAGTCTCTCTTGCATGAACTTTATATTCTCTAGATAATTGATGATTTGTTTGGAAAATTGTGGAAATAGATTACGCAGGGTGATTGTCGTGCTTCTGTGGATTCTTTGATGAATGCTGCGGATTTCGGGCCTTTACTTCGGAGTAGAGGACGTTTCATTGCAGTCTGCTGAACGGCTCAATCTACCATGGATTTTTCGACAATGGCAGTAGAAGATGGAGTAGTTAACAGCCCTGTCACTAAATCATCACCTCCAAAGGTGTTGCAATCCGCCTCCCCTGTGTCGCCTCCAATATTTAACCAAAATGGTTCTCCTCTTCAAAATACATTTACGCCTACGAAGCGTATGTTATACGACACTGACCTGGATATTTCTAAAGAAGCTTTCGTGAAGGTTTGTACCACAGTGTGCATTTAATGCTTTGAGTTGAGTGTTTGCAAGAACGAATAACTATTTGTAGATCTACTGCTATACACTCTAATACGTTAGAGAATTCTTAGACATTTGACTCATATGCTACCTATTGCATGTATGTATCTATTCGCTCGTTCACTTATAAGAAATGCCGTTGTTTTATTTTGTTGAGGATCGTGTTTTGGAGAGTCCAAAAGCATGTCCTTCGAAGTCTATGGAACGGGGAGCAATCAAGCCTTCGTCAGAAACCCGCCGCCACTCGCTACTTAAGTCAAGCATTGAGGACCGGTGTCGCGAAAGACTGCAACGCCTTCTTGATAGTCCATTGATGCAAGACAATGATTCTAGCTGGACTCATCGGCGTCAACGAGCATTCATCCAATCTCGTATTGTCGCTTATGGTGGAACTCCGTAGTAGTTACATTTATTAGTTACCGAAGTAATTATGTACAGATTTGATGATCATCACTCTTGTATGACATATTGTGTGAATCATGATTGATATTTACAAGCGAATAAATGGAATATTCTTTTATTCCCCTCCGTTTTCTATTGTTTGTTCAGAGCGATGTCTCTTTTTACATATATTCATATCATGTTTGATATAGATCTAGTACTTTATGCTTAACATTGATCAATATTTTAGATGATTCTCTACTCTTAAATCTCCCAAAGTCCTGCATATTTCCCAATATAACGAATATGGGGTTGTTAACATAAACGCATCTGAACCTATGGTGACGCGCGTTGCGTCACTAATGACGCATCTACATTGGAATTTGTGTCAAAAGAAACACAATAAAGTGTCAACGTAGACACTTATTAATGTATGTGTCCCATGTTCTGACGCTTTTTTAGAAAGTTAACATCAGTAGACATCGGCTGATTTTCTGCACGTCATCGGAATCGCGTGAAATCTGGATTTTGTGTCAAGCGTGACATAATGTTTTGTTCATTTTGACACTGTTAAACACATGTGTCACAGATTCTAACGTGATTACGCAAACAACTGTACATGTATGGTGACGTGTGCAACGTTACTAGTGACGCATCCAATTTCCTTCTTTGTGTCTCAAGTGACACCACGCACTGTTCAATTTGACGCATAGTTAGCGTCCTGAATGATACATGTAGACAATCATAAACATAAACGACAATGTCATCCATAACGTTACAAGACATGTTCCATGACGGATGTCAAACATCATGCATAACACACTGTTACATAAAATAGAACACAACAAAAAGTGTATTAGTGACGTCACTCAAACGTTCACAGAAACACATAAAGGCTACCTATGGAGAATGCTAGCAAATTCCGATCTATTGAAAATGGCGTGAGTCTACATCTTGGAAAGACGGTTTCCATGGGTCTCGGATGTCCGTAATGTGAGAGTTTGGCAATTCACGGATTCTTCTTAATGTGCACAACCCACATCATCGAGATAGTGGTATGTTAAATTGAACACACCATGAGTCGAAACACCGCTACAGAGGTTGTAGATTGAACATACCTTTTTGATGCTCTTAATTGGCTCTGTCGTCTTCGGAGATGTCAACTTCTATAAACCCCTAGCTTTGTCATGTATACACAATGGATGGATCATCACGAGGGTAGAAGAAAGTATTGAGATTAAAGAGAAAGACTTTACTTAGATGGTATTAGGATGACATCAACCAAGTATGGGCTGAACATAAGTAGGAGGAAGCCTCTCCTAGTGCTCACCTAACCATGTGGTATAACTAAACACTATAGGCTGCCTTTTACTACAAACAACACTTAAAGGAGTCTAAGAACTAACAAAGTGTGTAGTTCTACTCCTAACGCTCCATGTACACTATCTACTCCATTAGATACATCTTTCTCAACACTCCCACTTTGTAAGTGGGCAAAGGCACTAAGGCCCATCTTCTCAATCAAGGTCAAGTTTTATGACTTTCCAAGCACCTTGGTTAGCACATCAACAACCATAGCTTGAGTAGGCACATACTTGAGCTCAATCACTTCATCCTCCACTTGCTCACGAACAAAATGATGTTGCACATCAATATGTTTGGTTCGTGAGTGATGTGTAGGATTCTTGGCCAAGGCAATAGCTCCTTGGTTGTCACACCAAACTTGTGTGCCGCCTGTGAGCCCAAAAACTACACCTCTTGTAGGCTTTTCGGAATGTCTATGAAATGACGATGTTGGGGTCTCACGGACGAAATCTTCTCATACTGAAATTCCAATCTTTCACTGGTCACGCGCGAGTAGCTCACTCGTGACGGAAGCTTTGTGGTATGGCTACTGCTGTAGCAGCTTGCAGAGCCGATATTTCTTGGGCAACGTGCTCGAGGAGGAGGGAGATAATTGAATGACCCCGCTACCTCCAACAAAGATTATGTGTGAATGAAGGATGCATGCAACAGGATTACCAGATGAACAACGTTATGGCTAGCCCGCTGTTACACTACGTACACCACGGATAGAAAATGCGCAGTCGGCACTGAAACCGCATCAATGTGAGGGCACAACGAGGACCTGGAAAATTATTCGCTCTAGGAATAAAACTGGGATGAACGAGTAGAATCGACCGATCACGGGTCTCGTAGCAGAGGATGAGCACCAGCAATGCTAAATTAAGGATGTGATGAAGAACCAGGACGGCACAACATAATAATGGCGTCCAGACTGTGCAACGAAACTACTCTATCACAACCAGCGTAATGCACTCCTTGTATGATGGCCAGCACAGTCTACTACCACCAGAGCGTGCACGACGAGAAAGAAAAGAAGATTAATTTTGAAGGTTGTAGGTGAGGGGACGCCATAAACAAGTATATACGCGAATGAGACCAGTTACTACGCCTGTGAATTGGTAAAGCTGAAGAGGAGTAGTCTACTACAAGTGTACAGGCGGTCTGCGTATCCTCGGCCAACAAGTGTATCAACAGCCACCTTGAGCACCAACAAGGAGACACCACTCCAACAGGATGTGAGCACGAGCTTTAGATTTGCACCCTCGCCACCGCAAATACCGTCCCTTCAAGAGCTGCATCATTTGTATCATGCTTCTTTCCCAGAAGGAGGGAAGGAGCTGAAGCAACAACAACGGCACCATCGAGAGAGCCCATCGCCGCAACCATCAAGGGGGAAGCCGTCCACAAGGTCGCCGTCACCAACACCAGCAGCAACAACAACCACCAAGACCCACCGAGACCGTCACCAACAACAGCAGCAACAACAATCACCGAGACCGTCACCAACACGAGCATCAACAACAACCACCGAGACTGTCACCACACCAGCATCAACAACAACCACCGAGAGCACACTCCAGCAACAGCAGCAGCACCAGCACCGATTATGAGGAACCACCGAGGCACACTCCAGTAACAACAGCCCGAACAGGAAGTAGCAACCACGAACCAAAAAATAGCAACCACCGAGAGAGAGCCAGGAACCAAAGTAGCAACCACCAAGAGAGAGTGTCAGGAACACAAGTAGCAACCACCGAGAGAATGAAGAAATAGAAAGGACACACAAGAACCAAAAGGAAACTAAAAGATGTTTTTTGAAGAGATACTCTTCTTGTTATATATACCTACAAAGAAGAAATTTTCAACTCAATAAGAGAGTTGATGAACAGTTCAAGATTCCCCCATTAATAATTAGTGTGGCCAGCACTTAATTAGTGTGGCCTCCGCTGAATTAGTGTGGGCGGCAGTTAATTAGTGTAGCCAGAAATTGGTATGGGTTGAGGTTATGAGAAAATGGCTATTAACTAATTACTGCGTTAAGAAATTAGTATGGGCGGAACATGGAAAATGGCTATTAATTAATTAATGCGAGTAGAAATTAGTATGGGCGAATAAACGGAAATGGGCTACTAGACTAATTATATGGTTAGAAAATTAGTAGAGGCTATAAAAATGAAATGGTTATATAACCAAATACTAAAATTAGGGAATTAGTATGGGGAATTAAATTAAAACGGAAACTAGGAATAGAATTTAGAGTTGCTTAAATAATCAAAGAACATAAGTAAAATAAATTAGAGTTTTTAGAAGTTTTTTATAAAACATTTATACAAAATTTGTAAAGTTAAGCAAATCTATGTTAATGAGTCATTTAGATGGCTCACACCGCCTTGTTGAACAAAGCCAACATCAACCAAGAGTTGCCTCAACCAAATGGCTTCCTTGGTACATTGGCTCATGGCCATGTATTTAGCCTCCGTTGTAGAGAGTGCTATGGTGGGCTGCCTTTAGGAATTCCATGAAATGGCACCTACTCCAAGCATAAAAACATAACCGGTTGTGGATCTCCTATCGCCTTCATCACCAGCCTAATCTGCATCACAATAGCCACGAAGCAACAAATTTGCACTTCCAAGTTGCTACTCTAGCTTAAGTGTTCCTTGGAGGTACTTGTGAGAGCGTGAGAGCGCTCTCTTGTTTAAATGTTGTTAATAATGACTTTTATTAATGAAGTGTTTGCAAACCATGACATCTTGAGGTAAATTGATGAATATACAATGATTTAGTTTTGAATACAATTTGTATATTAGAGGTTAGTTGTTGCAAGGCCTTTGATGGGACGTTTAAGACTAATTTAAGCTTTAGGGTGTGGAAGGACTAGAGGAGGAAAAATTCCCCCTAGTGGATCCAATTGATGACGGAGAAGAACTACAGGAGGAAAAATTTCCCCTAGTGAATCCTAAATTAGAAATAGGATTAGTTGCTTAAATTAGAATTGAGCGTTTTACCATGGGCTTTGTACAACTAGTCTTTGATGTCCATGCTGTGTTTGAAATTTCATTGTTGTAAGTCTCATCCATCCAACCTTGTGGTAGCATGTGAGGCTACATTCATTGATGAAGTGGTTGATGGAATTGAGGCTTCAAGGACGGAGCGCGTGGCGTGGCGTTTATTCATCCATGAAGGCTTTATTTAGGGCTTAGGCCTTAGTTAGGCTTTAGGGTGAGCCGCCTCTTTGGCGGCTCTGATTTTGGACTTAATAGCTTGTTTCCAAGCTATCATGATCCACTCAATCTAGTTAGACTAGGAGAAGGAAGGCCATGGGCCTCCTTCTCCTCCATCTTGTTTGTCTCATATTTTGTTTGTCTACCTCTTCCATCTCCTCTTAGTTTAGGTTAGAGTAGGAGAAGCAAGGCCTTGGGCCTCCTTCTCCTCCATTTTGTTCACCTACCTATCCATCTATTTAGTTAGGAGGAGGAAGGCTATGGGCCTCCTTCTCCTCTTTGTTCACCTTAATCATATCTTTTGAATTGTTAGTAGTTAGGAGAAGGAGAGCCCTTCTCAAAATGATCTTGCCTTTGAAGTGTTAATAGTTAAGAGAAGGAGAGCCCTTCTCAAAATGCTTGTCTTGCCTCACTCATCTTCCTCCTTATTGAGTTTCTTTGTTAAGATAGGAGCTTGCTCTTGCCCCATGAAAGCCAGCCAGATTGTTTCCCCTATAACTCACTCAATTCTACTTCAACTCCTTTGCAATTTTTAAGGTAGATAGAGCTCTAGTAGGGCTTTCCAACGGTAGTAAGCATGCTTAAATCCGAGTTGTAGAGAAGGAGAAATTTGCTCGCAAAGTCGGGGTGTTGAAAACGGTTTCCCCCCGGCAGTGAACAAATCAGCTGTGTTCAAACAGCAATCAGTCACGGATTTTTTTCTCTATGCTATTGAGATTCCTAGGGTAGGTAGAGCTCTAGAAGAGCTTTCCAAAAGTATATGGCATGCCCCAATCCGATCTTTAGAGAGGGAGAAACACCCCACCAAAATTGGGGGTGTTGAAGGGTTTTCCCGCCGGCGGTTAAAAGAAGTAGGCCCCTGTATTTCGGCCATCAGTCCTCGGGTTTTGATCCTATGCTTCTGAGATTTTGGAAGTGAGTGCGAAATTGACTGAGCTTTCCAAAAAGCTATGGCACGCCCAAATCAAAGCTAAGATGAAGCAATGGCAAGCCAAAAACCGAAAGAGGGTTAAAAGGAGGCCGGCGGGGGTTTTCTTCTTCACTTCCCCTTGTTTCTTCTTCATTTCTTCTCTTCTTCTCTTCTCCCTTGTTCCTCTCTTCATGTGTTGTTCTTGTCAATCCTCTTGTGACCAAAGGCCACTCCATGGTGGTTAAATGGCTCACAGTACATCATGACCCTCTTCACTTCATTCCAGCCCTCTTCCTTCAAAATTAGCCTCCGTGAGCTAGAGCAACTTCACATGAGTGTCAAGTGGTGTACCTATGGCCTTGCAATCCTCCATCTTGAACCTCTTGAGAATCTCCTCAATGTATTTGTGTTGACTCATGGTGATGGTGCAAACATCCCTATCTCTCTTGAACTCCACTAACACCAAGTTCATTATTTTGAGAGTATCCCTCAATAATAAGAATATTGTTGAGTCCCAAAAGTAATGATAAAAAGCCAAATAGGCCGTTAAAAATGGTATAAAGTAAATGTAGATGGATGAATAATCGTATACCAGAATGGAATATACATGAATGTATGTTTAGTTATAGACATTGTATACACCAATTGACCCCGTCAAAGGAAATATGCTCATCCAGATATAAATGTGAGCTCTAGTTACATATGAATGATCTGAATGTACGATGGTAAATACGATATTTCTATACCAATAGGACCATACAATATCGTGTTGAACGTGGGCTATCCATGAAGTACTACGCCGATCAATGTCCTCAAATTATATCAAGACTATTGCCGTATCACAAGTGCGAACGGCTTCGAATTTCAGCTAGTGCCTTCGACACTTCTCGTCCACGACTGTAGCCTGTATATGGTGACGAACGCGAACTTGATTTTTCCCGTCTTTGAAGCTTTAAAATCCGTTGCTCCCATGCATCAAGAACTGGAGGACAAGTAACTCTGGGCTAGAATCCATCATGTGATTGAGTTTGGCGGTGACCCTTGTGTAATGGCGGGCGCATAGTACGGAAGGGCAAACTCGAGGTATCAACAACATGGGCAACACACGGTTTAGGTGGCCCCATTAATTCTGTCATGCAGTCTCCAAGTTCTGTTGCCGGCTCTAAAGACTTCAATGGACAAGGCGTAGAGAGAGAATGTGTTGTCGCACCACGAGATATTTTCAGCGACGATGCCTTATGAGGTGATACACGAAGAGCCGGGGACTCAAAGATGACCGGTATGGGCACGACTGCTGCAACAATCGCCGAAGTCCATGAAAAGAGATAGAAAAATGTAAGTAAATCAAATTACAATTGAAGTTAACAACCGCAGGAAAATTCATAGATGAACTGCTTCCCTTATTACATACCTGTACCGGAAGTGCATCCTCAACTAACTCAGAATCATCATAAAGCTTTCTTTGCGGAGCGCCACCTCGACTTCGTTCGTCTATCATGGTACGGTTCTTCAGCGGGGAAGGAGAACATACAGAGTGTGGACGTTTACCGCCATAAGGGGGACTATCCACAAACACCATCATTGATTGCCATTGTTGAGTAGTCCATAGTTGATTGTGCAGTAGCTGCTGAGTACATTATATGGCCCATTCTACTCTGCGAAACTGTGTGTTGTCCGTAGTCCAAAATTGAATGAGCAGAAGCAGCGCAACGGAAATCAAAATCATTGTCCGAAACCGAGACGGAATTGGACACCTGGATTCAAATTCATTTTAGAGGAATCATCAATAAGGATGATATGTAATATGATATAGCCAAATCAGCTCGACTCGAGTTAAATCAATGCTGAGAGAACTAGCACCATCAAATACTAGGATAAAATAAAAGGTCAGACACAAGCCCGCTCTGAAATGAAATCAGTTCGAGAGGAAACATTTATTATAATCTACAGAATATACATGGCAAATTTGAATTATGTATGGTGAGACCAATCATGGTTAACTAGCCTAATCAAGCACTAGCTTCCTAGAAGCCTCTACGGCGTTACTAAGCTCTCGAAGGCCTGAGACATCATTACGCTCCATCGTTGCTCATCCTCTAGTCATTGAATTCTGCGTTCGTCGCGCTCTTGAGCAAGCATTGCTTCAACTTTGATCCTTTGTCGCGCCTGCGCCTCTTCTTGCATTCTAACGAGCCTTTCCATTAGAGCGTCAACGGATAGTCACTCCCTTTTCTTCTTCTAAGGCGAAGGGGTGGAAGCCGGAAGAGAGCTTTCTGAGAAGCCATGTTCCTGGGGATGAGGAAGATGAGAAGATGAGCCTCGTCTAGTTTGGGGCGTTATGAGAAGTTGGGATCCGTAGGCCTCAACATCTTGGTCAGGATCGTCATCGTCGTCACTTGACCTAATTACTATCGGTCTTGGGTCATTCACGTCAAGTGGTAACTCTACTCCCCTACCCTTCCTCTTTGCCTTCCCCTTCTTGGCCTTCATGGAGGGTGGCGGTGGTCCAAGTCTCTCCTTGGATCCGGAAGCCTCACCGATCGGGTACCCACTTTCATAATTTCAACGATCCAAGTTAAAGACCTCCATCGCACGTTTGACGACTTCGTCGTGCTCGTCGCAGCAGCTGATCATGTAATTCATCAGCGAACACATCTGCAAGTAGACACAACAAGAGATGAACACGTCAATTACTTGTACGTTTAACTCGATTCGAGTTGAAACGGAGCTGGCGTGTGAGAGCAGTACTATACTAATTTGATATTCGCATTCAACTCGACTCGAGCTGAATACCAAATATGAAATACTAAGCGCCAGCAATCAATACATTCAACTCGAGTCGAGTTAAATTTAAGAACGCATGAAAAAACATGGTTTCGTAGCAGACTAAATAATCCGTTCAACTTGAGTCGCTTTGAATAGAATCCAAGTTAGTGTGAAATGATTTCTGGACATTGAAGTGCGCACTGAACTCGACTCCAGTTAAATACAACGAACTTAAAAAACAACAGAGCCATGTCAAAATATTCAACTCGAATCGAGTTGAAATATAAAGGATGTCCTTACGCAGGCCGCACGATAGAGCTTCCCGCCTCCAAAAACACTGAAGATCGCATCCCCTTCTTTGCAGAAAAGATCAAGCAGCTTCAACCTCAATTCTGTATCATAAATACGGTACTCAAGTTCGTTGTATCTCCCGCAGATGTTGAACTATGGAGTGTCGGGGGCCGGGAAGAACTTCGGGAGGTTTGGAAACTTCAATTTCTGCGATTTACGAAACAAGAAGAGGATCTGGACATGATCCTTGGCCTTCATGGTTGACAGGGTTTGATCCTTGAGTCGCTCATATGGAGCTGGAATATATTCCGCATACTCAATCTTGTAATTCTTTCCGAACTCGCAACTATCGAGGTAATTCTTAATCTTCGCCTCAGCATCCCTACTTCCGCACATCCAAATCCAAACAGGGATTTCAGTAACCACCGGGTCCGTGATAGACTTTAGAACTTGGAGGACGTTGTAGAAGTACGAGCTTGATGACAAGCTCGATAAAGCTAAGACCTCTTGTGCTCCAGGGAGTTCACGGAAGTCCATTATTCCAACCTTGATTCTCTTGGAAGATAATTTGTTCCAAGAGTCACCGTGTCATTCCCCCAGCACATCGTCCTCCAAGTTGTAGGCCTTGAAGTTTGCCTCGCCCTTTGGAACCTGAAACTTCCCCTTGTTGGCAAGAAAGACTCTGAACAACTCTGTTGCATACGACAAGAGTTGCTCTACGGACTTGTTCTTGTTGCTGGGGGTTTTTGACAGCGAGAAGAAGGACTCCCCGGGATTTGTGATCAGAACGTTTAGCGTACCTGGCGTTATTTTGAAATCG
The DNA here is from genome assembly GCA_037043015.1 of Bryum argenteum. Lineage (NCBI taxonomy): Eukaryota > Viridiplantae > Streptophyta > Bryopsida > Bryales > Bryaceae > Bryum > Bryum argenteum. The sequence goes on along the minus strand of CM073321.1, from coordinate 32,171,337 downwards.
GTCTCGAATTTCTTCCAGCTCTCCTTCCTAAAGTCCCCACTGGTGTTGAACAACATTAAGTCAGGGCGCATGTTGTGAATCACGTGCTTCACGATGGTCTTCCTCTTGCAGCGCTCCAGCCAATCGTAAGAGCTGTAGCAATCCACAAACACACCCTTCATTTGCTTCAACGTGACCTTGGGGTATGTGTATGACGATTTCGGGTTCAGTTTGTTCAGCATATGCTCGGCTAATCGCTTGAGGTGGGGGTAGCTTGTGTTGCCGATCCATTTGAAGAACTCTCTGGAGATGTTTCCATGCTCAGGCTTCCACTTCTCCAACTCCTTCATCTTCCTTCCTGTGTCGGAGTCAATGAGCTCCTCTTGGGATGCGGCTGAAATAAGCTCTAGCTAGACCTCGTTGACATCATTAGGAGCACAAATGATTTTAAGCTCATTCTAGATGTTGAGCTTTTCTTTGGCCGCCTTGCTTGCTGTCACTGCTTTCTGGGCACCCTTAACGTCAATGAGAGCAAATCTAAGCTTGACAGCTTCCATGAAATCATGTATCAACCGAGTACGATATTGAGTTAGAAATTTAACTCGAGTCGAGTTTAAATAGGTTACAACTGGAATGGAATTGAAATATCATTGTTAGTATTATAGGACAAAATTCAACTCGAATCGAGTTGAATGGAGTTGCACATACATTGAAAGCGTCCTTAGCTGGTTTCTTGCCCTTCGAGGCCTTCTGTGTGACGGTCCTGCCAACCTCAGTAGCCTCCTTTGGATTCTCCGGTCTACCGAGGCTTTCCCACAGCTCCTGCGCCCCAATGATATTTGTTGCCCACATTGGATTTGTATTCATGAAGTGGTTGACCCTGTTGTAGAACGCGGAGATTCTCCGAATGGTGGACTTATCTTCATTCCATACTACGAAGCAGTCCCAGGCCTTAAAAGCGTCCCTGATCTTCACATCTACATTTAGCCTGTTTCGCAATTGCTTGGAGGCCTTGACACAGTGTTGATTACTGACCATGTAGAACTTTCTGTCCTGTATCTCCTCCCAAGATTGGGGTTTTACGAGCTTATTCTTCAGGAAGACACATAGGGTGTTTTTCTTCTCCTTATGGCACATCTCAATCAGGAAATGCATTGTGTGCTTGACTTTTTCCTGCTCGAGGTTCCAGATGTTCAGGTCCACAGGGAGGGTAAAGAGACGCTCGATCAGAATCTCGAAAGTGACATCTCAGCCAAAGATGTAAGAGTCCTGGCGAAGAGCCGAGTAGTTCTTGAAGACATTCATGGACTCTTTGTAATCGACAACTTTCTCTACACTGTCGATTGGGACGTCTGTCAAGGCCGACACTAAGCTTGCCTAATCAATCTCCGTGGAATCGGCCGAGGTCGACTTCTTTATCATGACTGATTTGATCTTCTTTGGTGTCGGCCCCCGCTGTGTTGGAATGGATTCGCCTTGTGCCTCTTTGATCCCGTCGCCTCAGGAGTCTGATATAGGATCGACTCGTGGCTGCCGCTGTGCATGCTTACTTCCTGCGTCAGACAAAGGGGTGTCATTTGCATCTTCTTGCGTTGCAGCTTTGCCATGAAGTTCACCATGTCATTGACTAGTGATCGGAGACGAGGGGCGAGAATACTTGGTGGCTGCTGGTCACCGAGTTCGGTTGTGAATCGAAACTCGCAATTGTGTTGCTCGACATTTTTTGCCAAGGGATCGTACTGAGAATTTTTTATACTCTCGACATGAGCCCAAATGTCGAAATTGATCTTTATAGTGTCGATCATGTAAGTGAACCGGTAGTCTTGGTCCAGAGTCGTGTCTTGAGTGGGGTCGTCCACGATGCACGTCACGCAGATCCAGTGCGTATTGTGGACGACAACATCGATGATGTTCTCCTCCAAACTGACCATAAGGTTGCACTCTGCTCCCCTGTACTTGGTGACGACAGCCAGCTTGTCCGTGTGCTGTGTAAGGACCATACTCCACCATTCGACATCCGAAGGCTCTGTGTGCACCCACATGTCGCCAAATATTTCTGGGTCTGCGACTTTGCTGTCGCCATCAGGAACATAGCGCTTGAAGAATGTTGAGAGCCTCTCCTTCGGATTGTTTTCTCCTGATGAGACACAAGGGCCAGATGAGTATTTATCTAAACATATTGCAAGGATTAGTATTCAACTCGAGTCGAGTTAAAATAGCATTCTATCCGTCTCTACTACATTACGAATATCGTTAGCAACTGTCCACAGAAGTTTAATTCAACTCGATTCGAGTTGAATGTATCCTTTGAGGAGTATTGTGATCTCCACATACAGTGCTTGAATACTTTCAACTCAAGTCGAGTTGAATTAAACTTGAAGATAAATCTTCTTCATTTTAACTCAAATCGAGTTGATTGTATAGACTCATGTTCTTGTCTTATTAGTCAGAGGATTTGTGCTATACTTCAGTTGAATTTTTCATGTCATGTTTCAACTATATGGATACCATGTCTGCATTTAGTGATTCCTATGCTTAAATAATTCAACTCGAGTCGAGTTGAATATTATATTGTTTTTTTAACTGCTTGAAGAAACGTACATAATCTTTCTACTTCAACTCCAGTCGAGTTGGATTATTTTTCTAGTTGCTCACATGCGCTACCGTTATTCAACTCGAATCGAGTTGAATATGTACCACGATACCATTGCTAGTAATTTATCGATTCAACTCGAGTCGAGTTGAATAATTTTCTAGTTGCTCACATGCGCATCTCTGATTCAACTCGTATCGAATTGAATATGTTCACTGCGACTGTAGCTAGTAATTTATCGATTCAACTTGAGTCGAGATAAATTGTTCGGGTTGAGGAGAGTGATTGGATCTACTACCTCAATGGCATAGCGGAATCATTGCAGCACCCTCATATCTCGTGTTTTCTTAATTCAACTCGAATCGAGTTGAATTGTTCAAGCCTAATTTAACATTGACCGTTAAGAGGATTCTGGGTCAAAGATTCAACTCGGGTCGAGTTGAATTCTCTTTGGTCTGTGAACTTGCGTTTTAACTCTCAGAAAAGAATTGAATGGAGAATTCAACTCGACTCGAGTTGAATCTGATTGTATTCTATACTGGCGTTGGTATGCACAGGTAATAAAATGTGTTTCCAATTCAACTCTGGTCGTGTTGAACTGCTGATCTTTATTGAATCTTTTGAACATCAACACAACTCGGCTACGCTAAGTATGTACAAAACTTGTATTTTGAATAATACGCGAACACAGAAATCCAATGCCAAACTATTCTGCTACAATTTAGTCAGATTGAGCGAGATAAAAGTAGTGATTACTCACCCGTTATTTTGTCTGCTTCCCTTCTAGACTGTGGATACCAAAATTAATTGGACAAGCCTCGGCTTTATCCTAATCCTAAAGCAAACAATGAATGATTGTAAACAATGAATGATTAGAAAAGAAAATTTACAATGACTGATTCATAACGAAATTCTTAACAGTAATGCATATTCAAGTATGCAAGAATCACATAGTAGACCAATTCAATTGCAATCGATTCACAAATCGATGATCTGGAAGTGAACATACGCATTTTAATTATTTAGAATCACTGAGTACAACCTCATTGACAGCTCTCACCAATTGGCAATTGAACGGATTTGTGAACTACTTCAAATCAACCCTAAACAACTCCAAAAAATCTAGCCATTTTGTTTGAACATTCAAATTCCAGAGCTCCTCTTAAAAATTAGGGTTCGGAAATTTTATGAACTAGCTCCAACAAGCCAGTTTCCTCTTTTTCTCCTAAATCAGACATCTACACTCAAAGTTCCTCCTCATCTTTTCCAAAGTAGTCACTCAAATTTCAAGGAAAGCCAGTCAAATTATACTCTCGAAGTTTGGAAAACTGACAGAAATGAACAAAATAAGCAAACATCACAGAATGAAATTGCAAACCAAAAGTTACAAACAGTGGCAATTAACTTACAGAGAAGGTTGTGAAGTCCAAGAACTTCGGTGAGCACTGCCAAAGCTGCAGAAGCGCCGTCGAAACAAGCCACCCACTTGATGCCGCGAAAATCTCGAAAAGCAGACACTAAGCTAACAGAGTCGAGGCGCAAAGCTAAGAGAAGCAAGAAGCGTCGGGGAGCAGAGCAAGAAGCGTCTAGGAGAATGTACAAAGACAAGCAAGTAGATAACAATGACTATATAAACATGAACGAACACGACCTTTGAGGCCAGGAGATAGCTACTTTCAAGGCTAGGAGCTAGCAACTTTCGAGGCCAGAAGGTAGCAATAGCGAGAATTCAAGAAAACACAACGTAATTCGCCGACAGCCGAAAACAAGCATGCGGAGCGCAGAAGCGAGGAAGACAAGGGATACAATGGGGGCCAAACCCTAGCCCCCCTACTCTCCGTTCCCGGCCAGAATTCGAGCGGGTTGCCCCTAATCTTTCCCGGGCCGCCTTTTGCAGTGCCCCTGCCTGCCCGGGCCGCCTTACACGCTACCCCTGCCAAATATTGCCCCGAGCAGCAATTTCTTGCCCTTTTCATGTCTGCCAATCTCTACACTACACTAAATTCCATACTATTTTCACTAATTTCTAACTATTTTTTCTAGTTTATTTTTTTGAAAAGAAGATTAGTTCAGTAAATGCCTATTCTAACACTATATGTATTGTATCGTAAAAATTTAGGCTCCACAACACTTTACAATAGTACGTGTAGTATTAGATAAAACGTGTTAACGGAAATACCATGTTTTAATTACTAAAAAGTTGTGTGTAGTTATATATTGTAATAAGATACAAACAAGAAAAAAAAAAAACATTATTTATCTGTTAACACCGAAGCACTAATTCAACTTTGATAATGCTCATATCCCACTACCCATTACTTAACGTTCTCTAAACCAATAAGGTCATCGTTGCTGGAGAAGGAAGCTAAAAAAATATCCCCTCTCTACCAATTTCTAAGATATTGTCATGCTCATTATTTTTATCCGTGCGTGTTTATTTTCTTGTTGGGTTTTTTTTTTTTTTTTTTTTTTTTTGTTACTTTTGCTTCGTTGACATTTTTTTTTATGTAATCCAAAAAGCATAAATAGTAGGTGAGTAGGTAAGTACGTTTGTATGTTGGTAGATAGGTAGCTAGATAGGTAGGAATGTTTGTAGGAGAAAGGTACGTAGGTTGATAGGAAGGATCGCCAGATCTATCACCGATAATCCAACTCTCTTATACAAGAAATGTCCCTATCAACAGGACGTAGAAGCTAAAAAAGTATCATGTGTCTACAATTCTTTCAAACAATACTATGTTTATTATAATTATGTATGTATCTGTTTTTTACTCGAGTATATGTAGTTCAAAAACAAGAGGTGACTCACGAATTGGAAATTGGCTTCGCAAAATTAACCATATAAATTTTGGAGTAGAGGGAGGATCCATCAAAAAATTTAAACTAAACTATTACTTTCAACCTATTCATCTACGTTACCCAAAATAGCAAAAGCCTAATTTGGTCGTCTTAGATCTTTATGGGTTAATGGATAATTACAAAGAAATTGTCTGTAGGTATTTATATAAGTTAGATACAAACAATAATAAACAAACATTATTTCATTGTCAACACTCAAGTATTAATTCAACATTGATAATGCTCATATCTTAGTACTTACTTCTTAACTAACCCTAAACTAGTAAGGTCCTCGTTGTCCTCTTGACGCTGAAGCTAAAAAAGTATCTCCTATCTACCAACTTTTTAAAGATTATGAAGCTTATTATTTTTATGTGTGCATGTTTATTTTCTTGTTGCTTTTTATTTATTTATGTTGCCTCCTATATATACTACCAGGTAGGAAGCTTCTTCTGAGACTTCTCAAGTGGCTTCCGAGACTTCTCAAGCGCCTTCCGAGACGCTCCGAGACGCTTCTCCATCTTCTAGAAGTTTCTAATGTATGTCCGTGCCAATATATATACTAGTAAAGTCACCATTGCTAAAACGGATACGTGTAGACATGGCCTCCCACTATGGAGAACATCAATTACATCGATCGATTACCTGAAGATGGAAAATCACTCTAATATCACGTCCACCACTGTCTATAATATCACTTTTTTGTTCTATTGATACCAATTTTTGTTCTAAACCCTTGGACCTAGGTACTATAGTTAAAATAACTTTTTTGCAAATTTTATTTGGCCTGTATTGTACTATTACTGTAACTACTATATTATTCCTATAACATTAAATCATCATTAATTATGAGTATTATATTAATATTATTACAACATAAAATTTTATTGATAATATTATTGGCTACATATTAATAATATTATTGGATAGATACATAAGTGGATAGGATGGTTTGAGAGAACGTATTGGACAATATAAATAAGACAATGAGAGTATATAGATAGAAGATATATTTGAGAAACATCATGTATACTATGGCCATGCATCACACATATCATGGCCATACATCACACATATCATCGCCATGTATCATTCATACCATAGCCATACATCATACATATCAAAAGATCGTCCAACAATATTATGTTATAGAAGTAGATTATTGGCTACAAACCGCCTTACAAACACTAACACAATATTTTTCTGATAGTCTTCGAGAAGTCACTTCAAATAGAATGAGAGTCAATTCAGTTATATTGAACCTATATAACGATGAAATATAACTTAATTATCAACACTCAAATGATATGTAAATGTTGATCATGCACAATTGTTATAACTTCTATACTAGAAATATAACACTAAAATACTAATAATATAGCTAATATATTTTTATACTGTAGTGTTTCACTAAAAACAAAAAACACATGACAAAACAAACTGGAGTAAATTTAAAGAGAATTACCCTCGTTTCTTAATTTGTATTCAACTTTATCTTAAAATTAATATAGTTGAATTAAGATTTTATGAATTTATCTTCTACATAAGTATCTATGTACATATATACGTACTTATTTATTTATTCGTATACATTTGTACTTGTATATATATATCTATATATATGTATGTTTATTTATTTATCTATTCATATATACATATTTGAACTCGTATGGGCATATAGTTGCGCTTTCCTTATTCTATATTGAGATAGCACAATAAATGCTCAATATATAATCAAATTTATATTATTACGGAATATAATTGAAGTAAGATTTTATGAAGTTAACTTCTATACTAGTATCTATGTATATATACGTACTTATTAATTTATTCATTTACATTTGTACTCGTATATATATATCTATATTTACGTATATATTTATTTATTTGTTCATTTATTCCTCTATTTAATTGTACTCTCATGGGCATGTAATTGCGCTTTTTTCATTCTATATTAAGATAGCACAATAAATGTTTAATTTGTATCTAAATTTATGTTATAAACAATTATAATTGAGTTAAGATATGATGTATTTAACATCTATACTCGTATCTATATATATACCCGTCATGTATTTTTCGACTTCTGTATTAGCTACTAATTCTTGTCCGTGGTTTCTTCAGTTGCGAGCTCTACTTTTCCTTTCGAAATCTGCAAATTGCAGGTGAGCATCGTTCGCAAATTGAGTGCAAGGCACAATTCCTCAGTGTTTCAACACTTACTATTAATAGCATGCACGTTATCCGCGGGTCGCGGATAACTTTTCTGTGTCTGTGGGGATTATGTCCTGGAATATGTGCTGAAGACCCCTAATCCGGGGATATTAAAACAAGGCGAAAAATCGCAATTTTACAAAGCCTCGCGGCTATGGTAAGCTCTAAGCTCACCAGCAGCCACTAACTGTGACTAATGTCTCTAAGACGTTAAGATTGGCGCTACGTAGTAGCTAAACCTGAAAGCTACATTAACTCCATAAGCTAATTAAGCAAATCAATTTAAGCTAAGTTCTGTGACTGACCTAAATATCTCTCAAATATCAGCCTTTAAGTAAAAACTGATTCCTACTATAAAGGAGGTCAGCTAAAGCAATGAGTAAGATTGCTTTTGAACAATACAAAAGATATACTTGCTATAAAACTCCTGATTTGTAGTTGACTTACAATCAATGAGATATGTGCCTTGATGGAGACCACTAAGGACTCCTTCTGCATTAAAAGCCGCAGCATGTCGTGATTAACACGAGTCCAGGGTTGAAGAAGGTTTTGCCATCCTTGTAATTGCACCTCGGAATATGTCCTGGAATATGTGCTCATTCATTAGATGAGGTCCACGCCGCACCTTATACGTCACTGTAGAATATCGAGTGTTAGCTGGTTTTGAGGTCTGTAAATACCAACGATATTTTCGGGAGAATGTTTAAGCATACTGGTCCTTAGTAAACGAATTCAACTCAAGTCAAGTTGAAATTATATGTCCGTAGTATAGATGTAAACTTTCAACTGTACGATCTCAACTCGATTCGAGTTAAATTGTATCTCGTCAAGTATCAGATATGGTGTCAAAATTGAGAATGATATATCCATGGGTGTTGATATTCAACTCGAGTCGAGTTGAAATATAAAATCCTCTAGTTTCGGTTGGATTATTAAGAAGGGGATGCTCCCTGTATTGGTGTGGAATTTCAACTCGACTCGAGTTAAAATTCACTGTGTAGATATTCGTTAGGAACACTTGATATTGTCATTAGCCCAATAATTCTTAACTCGAATCGAGTTAAATATGAATTATCACATAATTGGAGATATATTCGTTAAGTATCAATATTATTCACAAAATCAAGAATGCTCTATCCCTTGGTAATAATATTCAACTCGAGTCGAGTTGAATTGGACATCATCGAGTCCTTTGGTTTATCCGTGAGAAGATAATCTCTCTCCAAAATCCAGTATTCAACTCGAGTCGAGTTGAAATTCACGGAGCACATTTCCGGCTGCGCCACGTGATATTTTGATAACCCCAGTAATGTTTAACTCAATTCAAGTTAAATTAGAAATCTCACATAAGTAAAGATATACTCAACCGTGCAATGAAGTCGCCTTAAATATTTGTCGATATTCAACTCGACTCGAGTTAAATTCAAAAATATATTTCGACCTAGAAGCAACTTAAGAACACTGTTAAGTGTAAATAAACTCTTATACGATATACCGCATATATATGTTCTTGGTGTCAATTTATGGGTTCATCTTAACTCATAGAGAAGCTCGTGCCACTTAAAACGCCTTAAGTATCTTGAGTACCAGATTCTACGATAATGACTGTTTTGAATATCGTAGGATTGCTTTTCCAAGGATTTCAACTTGACTCGCGTTGAATCTATTCATACATCTTTTCTTTTTCATAATGATTTCCTTCTATTTCTGATCCTTGGATCGAATTAGCGGATATATAAAACTGGGGAGGTTGAGTCATTACATTATTCAACTCGACTCGAGTTGAACCGCAACCGATTCTTTTGTTTCTAAGCTAGCGTTTGTAATGATTTTTCAGTGTCAACCATGGCTGCTCAAGATGTTCAAATGCTTCGTGATTACTCCTCTGATGAGGATGTTGTGGTGCAAATAGAGGAGCTAGAGAACATTCCAAACTGTGAAGGTATTTCCAGGCGTCTTTGGGCTACTAAGTTCGTTACCCTTCACGGTGACGACGATCGGCCTAAAGCGGAGGGCCTATGTCAGAGCATCAGTTACGATCTCGTTTTCGGTAGCAATGGTCCACTTGGGCACTCCCGAGTCGTAGTTCAGATCTCGAAGACCCTTGATGCCACAGTGGTGCCAGATGAGTAGAGATACTCAGTCAGGGCCTGGCCGTTTGATAAAGTCTTCTATAATGGGGCTAGTCCCAGAGACCATGAGATAAGACACGATAATGACTCTCGTGTTGCACTTCTTGCGAGACCTCAGTCATCTCGTAGCGGACGTTACAACAATTCAGCTCGGAACCCGCCTCGTGAAACATCCGTCAAATCCAAAGGATTATTAACTCAGGAGTTTGTCAATTCTGTCTCAGGCAAAAGTTTGCTGCACCAGGAACTGCATTTAGCCCTTCCCGAGGGAGAAGATCCGATGTTTCCGAGAGCGGATGTATAGTGGAATGACCTACCAATTCAGGTTTCACATGAAGCTTGACGTTCACAGGCAGGCTCATCGGAATGCTGACGGGAAGAGGGTGGTCACGGTTGAGGGAATCGATGTTTGCTTGCCTACGTGGAGACATATTGCTAGAGTGTCCAAGGCAACCTTCCATCGGTTTCAACCGTACGTCGCCGATGGCGTCATGGCGCATCCCCATGGAAATTCGTCTTTGCTTAAGCCGCGTAAGCACACGTCTCAGGCAACTGCAACCCTGCGTTGCATCCTAGAGAACTCTACGGATCACATGCCCCACCGAACGAGGACATTAAAATCTGGAAAGAAGGTTGTATCCATGATTCTTCCCGCTACATGGAAATGGAAGAGTGCCATCCCGGAAATCAACGCCGCAAACGAAGGCTTCGGTTTGAAGATGGTCTCACCATCTTCTCTGAGTAGAATTCGGAAGTTACACTTTCCTGAATTTGATGCGAAGAAACCCGGGGATAACTTCGCTCGGTGCTCCAAATGTGATCGGTTGCACACACTCCGTCGTGGCTCTATTGCTGGGTCGCAACAAGCACTACTTTGGGCAAAGAAGCTCGAGGTACACTTGGCTGCAGCTCGTGCTTATCGGGAGTTATATTATGCAAACAGGTATAGGTTAAAAACCTACCTACATGAGTGTTTGACGATTATGCATGACAAAATGGATCATGCGTAGACCGCTTCCCCTCTCTTTTCTCACAAGAGTAAGGAGCTCGATGGTCTGATGAAGCTACCAGTATCCGTCAAAGGAATGATCGCTCATGGCCACGGAGATGTACGCTACGCACATTACGGTCTAAATATTTTCGCACACGATTCAAATTACACGGTGGGCTCTTTTGCTAAGCTGCTCCGATATTTAGAGTTGCCACCAAAGTATTCTTCGAGGGAGCTTTTTGTTCGGTCGAGGTCGGCACCTATCTTTGATGCTGTTCTCCAAGGTGCGGAGACTTGCGTATCGTCACTCTGTCCAGCACCAGCTCTTCCACTTCGAGGGATTCCTCTTCCGCCAATTCTCAATGTTCAGATGGACAATGCAGCAGGTGACAACAAGAATAGATATGTATTCTGTTTTTAGTCTCTCCTTGTTGCAAAGAAGATCTTTTGGGAGGTATACGTCAATTTCATGTTAGTTGGGCATACCCATGATAACATCGATGCAATGTTTGGGAGGTGGAGCATGCTGTTGAGGAAAGACAATTTCTCCACTATTTCGTTACTCATGAAGTCTTTCATGGACGTCGAATCTATTCCATCCATCGTCCACCTTGTTGAAGAGGTGCCGGATTTTAAAGGATTTATCGATGGGTTTATCAGGGATGGAGGGGAAGCACTTGTTGGTCATACAAAGGCACAACAATTCAAGTTTTTTTTGGATTCTACAGGTTGTCCCCTGATGAAGTGCAAGGTTTTGTGCACAGCAGAAGATTGGTTGCCAAATGATACAACCCGAATTAAATTGTGGAGAGAGGACTCGGAAGCTTGTTGTTTGTGGCCACGTGGTGATCCAACTCCTACGACCCATCGTGCAATGAGGGGTGTGGAGGACATTGTGAAGGGCATATCTGGATTTATCAAGTACTGGGAGGCAATGTCTGATGAAGATAGAATTGGAGAGTATAGAAGACGCTATGAACATCTTGTGTTCTATTGGCGCGCTGTGAAGGCAGCATTAGAGGTTCCCATTGAACCATCGAATGTTCTTCGGGACGGATTTTGGCCATAATCAAGACTATATGCGACTTTGGAGGACCAATTTGGTAAAGATGGCGAACTTCGTGAGGAGTTTGGAGAGGATGAGGCCTATATTAGAGAGATCCGAGATCGCCCTCAACCATCTTTTTGTGTAGCTCGTGATGTTTATAAAGGATGCTTTGTTGCTATTCGGATTGCTGATGGTGTCTCGCGGCCGGTTTGGATTTCGCGAGCGTTGTCGGATCCAAACATAAACCCCGAGCAGCCAAATTGCATCTTTATTCAATTCTTTCGGCCTACATCCAGGGTTGGAGATGTGCAAGAGACTTACAATGGATGGAATTCGGACAAAGGATTGCGTTGGAAGGTTGACGATACTCAACCTCCATTGTGGGAGAATACAGCTTCATTGATGACTTCATGGAAGTCAAAGGTGAAGAAGGATACAACCGAGTGCACTTTAAAAATCCCGGTAGATCAAATTAAAGTCATTCACGATACTATAGTTGAATTTTCAAATGCTTGAAGGTCTTATATGTATAAAATTTGTATTTGTGTGTTGTAACAACTACATAGTCATGGCTTTGTCTTACAACTTAGAAATAATAATCTTTTGTTTCAAATTCAAAAGATTATAGGCATTTAAAAGTATAAAAGATATGTTAGACCAAATGATCTACAAGGATGTGTGGTTTGGGATGTTGGTAGTATTGATAGGGTATGAAGTTTTTCAAGTTACTTAGCTTGCTTCGAGCAACACTTTTTCGTGGTACTGGGTTTCATTCGAAATCAAAAGTACATTGTAGGCATTTATGAAATCATATTTCTATAATATATTGTAGTGTAGGTTTGTTCTTTCCATTTAATACTTTTGTCAATTGATTTCTGTGATTAAAAATGATAACATGTATTTAACTTGTTCTAAAAGATAGTAGTAGTTAGCACCACTGATGTTTATGTGCATCATACACGAGGTTGTCATACCGGGCGGGCACGCCGCCTGCCCGTCCGTACGCCTTGTCTGTCCGATTGAGTTTAGGTCGCACGATAGGGTCAAACGGCTGTTGACTTTTAGTTTAGGTAAAAAAACGACGACTTGGCAAGGGTTTAGGTGAAAACTAAGCCACTTGGCCGCCGCGTACGGGCCGCGTGGAATGCCACACACGCTATCTATTGCAAAGTTTGTTACCCACAAAAAATTACACACCCCCTACAATCAAGGTGGGCGGGCACGCCCGTCCGTCCGGGACAACTCGTACGCCCGTTTCGCCCGCCGGATTACCTCAACACGCCCGATATGACAACCTTGGTCATACATGTCACAGTTAAAGGTACGTGGCTGGTTGGTAGTACAAATTATCATGCCCGCCGAAGCTCACTTAGCAGTACTAAGTCATGTGTACATTTTAGTTGCTCAAATGAGTCCGATCGGAATCGAACTCGGACCACCTTCGTTATACAGAGACTCCTTGTCATCCAACCACTGAGCTCATGTCTTGGTGTCCATTTTAAAATTACTCCGGCCTTTATATTAATCAATTGGAATTTTGACTTGGAAAGTCCACAATGCACAAACTTTCCCCCATATTATACTATAAATTGAATGGAAACTTTAAGATTCATAACTTTCTAAGTTATTTGTATACAACAAAACATCAATCTAAAACCTTTCAATTTCATTTTGAGAGGATTATTAACTCTCAAATTAATGAATATTGTGTTCTAAGTTCTTTGTATTTAATTAGAGTCGAGTTTAATGCGCACTTCAGTGTGCAGAGATCATTTCACTCTTGAACTCCATTCAACTTGACTCGAGTTGAATGGATTATTATGTCTACTATGGAACCATGTTTTCATATTTAACTCGAGTCGATTTGAACACAAACTATAGACTAGTCAGGTCCATTTTTCTCATGCGGTCTTAAATTTAACTCGACTCGAGTTAAATATATTGATTGCTGGCGCTTAGTATTTCATATTTGGTATTCAACTAAAGTTGAGTTGAATGCGCACATCAGAGTAGTATAGTGCTGCTCTCAAACACCAGCTCCGCTCTAACTCAAATTGAGTTACACTTCCAAGTTATTGATAATTTCATCTCTTATTCTGTCTACTCGTAGATGTGTTCGCTGATGAATTACACGATCAGCTCCAGCGACGAGCACGTCAAAGTCATCAAAATTTCGATGGAGGTCTTCAACTTGGATCGTCGAGATTTTGAAAGTGGGTACTCGATCGGTGAGGCTTCCGGATCCAGGGATAGACCGGAACCACCACCAGCCTCCATGAAGGCCAAAAGGGAAAGGCAAAGAAGAAGGCCAAGGGAGAAGAGTTACCACTTGACGTGAATGCCCAAAGACCCATAGTAATCCTGTCAAGTGACGACGATGACGATCCTGACCAAGATGTTGAGGCCTACGGATCCCAACTTCCGATAACGCCCCAAACTAGACGAGGCTCATTTTCTCATCTTCCTCATCCCTAGGAGCATGGCTTCTCCAATAACTCTCTTCCAGCTTCCACCCTTCGCCTCAAAGAAGCAAAGAGAGTCATCGTCCGCTGACACTCTAATGGAAAGGCTCGTTACAATGCAAGAGGAGGCGCAGGCACGACATAGGATGGAAGTTGAAGCAATGCTTGCTCGAGAGCGCGACGAACGCAGAATTCAATGATTGGAGGATGAGCAACGATGGAGCGTAATGATGTCTCAGGCCTTCGAGAGAATACCTGGGATAGTAGTCCAAGCCATTTTTGCACCTCAATGCAAAGCCGCTCCTTACGTTCAACCCAAGTCATAGAGAACCTCTGCTTCTGACCCACGGGGCCACTAAGTCTTCTGACATCGGAGCAGCTCGACAGACATCTCCTCGACGTTCCCTCCAAGGCATGCCATTGAAGTCGACTGTAGCTCCAGCACCTGCGGGCAACATTGATCAAGATGTTTGTAGGGATGAAGGCCCATCAAGTCGCTCCATACCCTCAGACCCAGTCGATGTGGAAACGAAGGCTGTGGATGAGGAAGAGCAGATAAGGACACAGGATGAGACTCTCGATACAAACGTTATTGAATCAGGTTGAACTCCATGATCTAGTCTTTCATTTAACTCGACTCGAGTTGAACTGCTCTTTCAACACGTAATTTGTTATAATGGGAATATATACTAATTTTGGTAATTTGGGAGACTTCCATTTAGGTTATTCTGACGTGATTATTTACCAAATCATCATGTTATTACTAATAATGATGAATTTTCTCAATATAAAAGACAATAACAGAAAGGAAATCAGAATGCAAGTTAAGAAATATGTTCCTCCAACAGAAAATTTTATTGATATGAAAGCACAAATACAATTTATTGGTGTGATTGTAGACCTCCAACAGGTAGGCATTATATTATCTACCAATCACGACGTGGCGGAGACTCGGAGAGGAGATATCACCACTAGAATCTTTCCTAGTGAATACAGGTTCCTCACTACGTGTGTATTTAGAAAATGTAGGCTCGTCCATCTCCATAAGCGCACCACTTCTACGACGCTTCAATGCTCGTCTCCGTAATAGACGGTGAGTCTCGGATGATAATCGTGGAGGATGAACGCGAGTGTTTGCCCCAAAAGACAAGGAGCAATGAGCCACAGTATTCGGCAAGGGACTATTCAGATCAAATCGAGCTAAATAGGCACGGCCATCTACCACAGAGTTGCAAAACACAGCTTTACCTTGAGGTGCCGCTCCAACCAGGGTCATCACACCGGTTCGATCATGGCGGGTTGCAATACTTGGTTGAGTCTGATTAGGGGGACTGTCTACTACACCATCATCGTCATTATCCACGTCCTCCTTCGTCTAATCTACAGCCGACGCGTCGTCCGGAGCACAATAGATCAACCGTCTCCGCCTTCGTTTCGAGAAAGTTCTCGAGTCCTCACTTATAATGGAAGCTTCTGACACCGTTGAAGGACCAATTACAAGATTTGTTTGCAAAGCACATGATGGACGTGGAGAGAGCTGACGTCCAACGGCAACAACCTGGTTTATAACCACACACATTTTAGAGAGTGAGTCCATGACACTAAGTGCAATGAAAAAGGTACACAATATAACAACGCATTTAATCATGTATGTCGAGGGGGATTCACCAATTGATCCACAATATATCTCCATCTAAGCAACCGATAAACATAAGGTTTCTAGGGTAAAAATCAGAATAATACCAATGATGAAAGTATTCAAGTCAAATTCTTCCCAGTGATTCGGTCCTGATTCCACAAATATGGAAGATTACGGCTGAGGTGCATATACAACTCTGAGTCCTTCGACAGTTCATTATGCGTGGGTCTACGATGGCACATAGTCTCGTGAAAATTCTCAGTACCGTTCAAATGCACGGCAAGACATATCTCGCCTATCCTTTTTAATAACTGGGACTTTGGCTCCTCCGGACAGGAATGGTTCCACGGAACACTGAAAAGTGTGTTCTTTGTGGGAACCGCAATGCAAGTTTCAGGCTTGGAATCAACAATGAGCAAGTTATCGTTATTGAAATTGACACCCTTCCTAGGATACAACCGCCGCCAAGGATATTTTAAGAGCATGGGATCTGTCGTGTCGGGGTACTTCGCAAATGCGTAATTCTTCAACAAAAAATTATCGCATTGGTTGGAAGCCAAGACAAGTCTAGGGGCAGCGTTTGACTTTGAGAACAAAAAGGAGTAGAGTCCATGGACAACCTTAGGATCTAGGATACTCCAGACGTGGATGTGGCAAAACAAACTTAGTAAGTGAAGGAACCCGGTCAACCCGGGACGAGAGTAGACGACCCTTCCGGCAACTAGGGTTGGAACGGTGGAGGAAAACATCGGAGGATTAGTGGGATCCGGAAAAGATAGGCACTCCGCAGGCGTTGGGGTAGACACAGAGGTCATCGAATATAAAACCCCGTCCAACTCCAACACCACATTCAACCACTTGGGCTTGGATCGTAAAAGACTGTGGGAGATATGCGTAATGGGTAGCTCGGGCGAGATACGCTGTTTGGGATGTTTGGACGGTCCTGCCTGCAACGAGGGAACACGTAACAATGGCAAATGGTATTAAAACAAGAGGGTGTGTACCTTGCAAAATGTTGAGGTATGCAAAGAACTGCCAGCACTGATTTGGTATTGAACCGCGACACCCAGAAGTAACATCAAGTGGTTGGTGGGGATTTTGAAGCAATCGGACGGAACAAGGTATTCAAAAGGGGGGCCTGGTAGAAAAGGACGATGTTTAGGGCCTTGTGATGAGAAGGACGGAGACTCACTCAAGACGGAAAGTGATGTAAAAAAAAGAGTCTCAATTTTAATGATTGATGTTTCAATAAGTACAACGCTTATAACTGTACTATGTACAAAAAGCGAAACAACATCCAATAATTCGGAAACTACTCGTCGACCTACTCGCCGCCATCGGTGCCGGACTCCTGTCAAACAAGGAGCGCCGGCTTTAAGATTACTAAATGCGAAAAATTCAAGACATGAAGGAATAGCAGAGCAACTGCCATCACCAGCAACGATCACAAAGACAAAGAGAAGGAAAGGATAGTAACTAACCTTAGGATTTACCGGGGAAGTCTTAGGCGTCTCGATAGCAGCCACGGGAGAGTCAAAGGAAGAGACAAGTGGACAACCTCTTCATGCTCCCCCACATCCAATGCTAGTGCAGTAGTGTGATGCCTTCACCAACAACGTCCCCTCTATCGTTGAGAAGGGTTACAAATTTTGTATTTCATTTACTTCTAGGCAGTTCGAAGCAATCTTTCAAATGGTTTGGAAGAACAACCTCCGAAGGAACATCCAAGTCCTATGAAATTACAAACAAAGACGAATTAGTACCAATGGATAAACTCAAGACAAAAATATATTGAGCAAAATTAGTAAATCCACTACCTCAGAAAAAAGACGCTGAAAATCACCGTTGCCATCAGATTCACTCAATTCCATGATAACCTGAATGCCAGTAGAGAAATCACTGGTAAATTAATATACCTGCAACCAGAAAAGTGTATGACCATTGAGGAAATTGTATGACCATTTAGCTCAAGTCGAGCTAAATGGGCAGCAAGATATTTGTTCATCAAGCTAGCATCAAAGCAGTTGCATGTCGATGACTATTTAGCTCGAGTCGAGCTAAATGGTCATCCAACTACAAATGCCTCGGGGTTTGTCGATGAACAAATATCTTGAAGACCATTTAGCTTGACTCGAGCTAAATGGTCTTTAAGATAATTGTTCATCACACTCACCTCGAAGCGGTTGCATTTGGATGACCATTTAGCTCGACTCGAGCTAAATGGTCTTTCTTTTAGAAATGCTACGGGTTTGTTGGTGAACAGTTATTTCGATGACCATTAAGCTTGACTCAAGCTAAATGGGCATCAAGATAACTGTTCACCAACAAGCCAATGTATCTGGATGACCATTTAGCTCGACTCGAGCTAAATGGTCTCCCTTTAACATATGCTTCGAGGTGAGCGTGATGAGCAGTTATGTTGATGACCATTTAGCTCGAGTCGAGCTAAATGGTTATCAAGCTGTTCATCACGCTTACCTCGAAGCAGTTGTATCTAGATGACCATTTAGCTCGACTCGAGCTAAATGGTCTTCCTTTTACAAATGCTTCGGGGTTTGTTGATGAACAATTTTCTTGAAGAGCATTTAGCTCGACTCGAGCTAAATGGGCATCAAGAAAACTGTTCGTCACGCTCACACTGAAGCATGTGAAAAAAGAAGACGATTTAGCTCGAGTCAAGCTAAATGACCATCCTACAATCATCTCCCAAGAAAACTCAAATAATTCTTAGATGGATAACCATTTAGCTTGAGTCGAGCTAAATGGTCTTTCTATAAATCATTCAAGTACTCGAACTCGTGAACTCGAAGCATTTGGATGTAGATGCTTATTTAGCTCGACTCGAGCTAAATCAACTTGTCCAAATTAAATGCATTCGAGATAAGAAATTGCCTCGATATTCGTGCACAGTAATTTCTGAGAATGATTCTTGGGAACTGTGCACATGTAAAATAGTATATGTTGCCTCAATTTCCGTGCACACCAACTCCAACGAAATCCACTTTGCCATCAGGAATGCACTACGATGAAGCCAACATATGACCAATCAACAACAAATTCTTGTTACACATTGAAATTGAGGTTATTGATCAAACTCACCCTCATGCCATGCCCGACAACTGCAATAATTTAACGAAGGCCCTGCGCATCCTCAAAAGCAGCACGCGCATCAACTCCAGAGCTACTAAGAGCCCCAAACTCTAATCAAAATTTACTAAACTCGAAGCAGAAATGGGGAACGGAGTATAGGCGAAACGTAGTATAGTGAGACGAAGGGCGGAGGTGCGGAGGTGCGGAGGTGAGGCCAAAAGGCAAATGTGTGAAAGTACGAAGGTGCGGAGGAGCCGAGGAGCAGAGGAGCGGAGCAGCAGAGAAGCGGAGGAGCGGGATAGTGCGCAATGAGAAAGAAGAGCGAGCAACACCAAGCGGGAAGAGAAATGGCGCCAAAAAAGAGTACTAACGGTCAGAGAATTTCGTGTAAAAGCGATGTGGTTGGAAACTTCGGGAGGAACGGGGAACTTCGCGAGGAACGGGGACATCTTGGGAACTTCGGGAGGAACGGGGAATCTTGGGGGAGTAAAAATCAATTGAAGTTAAGTCACCGAGAAATCCGGAATATTTCTAAAAATAGAAATTACATAATTGTAATAATAAAAACCGGATTCGCGAGGAAAGTGGATAACCCAAACTCAAATTAACAAAATAATCACATATTGGGCACTAGAATGTTAACCCCTAAATGCGCCAAATGTCGAAAAACGACAATTTGGATGAAAGGCAAAACTTTGAATAGCCATGTCTTCTTCATCCGAGGTCCGTTTTGGATGAAATTATTTGGGTTATGCTCCAAATCAAGTCTAGTTTGTATTGTAAAATTTGCAATTAAGTATGAATCAATGGAATGCACTTTAGTGAAGACAACTCTTCTATTTTATTGGAACTCCAAGCATGGGGCATGTATTATCATTGCAAGCCAATTATGTGAAACTAAAAATAGTTTTTCATGATTTTGCTTTTTTATGGTCATGATCTTAAGGTGATTCTTAACAACTTTGTAGTGAGAAGTTTTCTGATCATAATGATTTTGCTATTCAATTTGCAATGATGTTTCGTCAACATAAAAAGTAACAAAATGGATGATATTTGAGGAGCTATATCTCCTTCATCTACCGTTGGATTTCAACTTAATTTTTTGGGATGGCCTATAATTAGAGTCTAGTCTAAGTGATAGAAACCTTAACTAGATCTAAGATGTTTTGAAGATAAGGCATGGAATTTAATGCAAAGGTTCTAGTTTTCGACTATTTTTCCTTTGTAAAATTTACGGTAGTTTTTACAAAGGCATTCATTTACATGGATTTTATTTGAGCCAAGAATTTTGAGCAACTAATTTTTGTGGCGAGTTAATGTATGGCGAGTTAATGTATTATCAGTAAAGAAATTAGTCAAGTTTACATCAAACCATAAAATCGTAATGAAAAACTCTATACCCTAGACCATAACTAACTTAACTTTTGATATTTTAAAAACCGATAACTCTAATAATAAAACTTTTACGATTGGTGCAAATATTTTTTACCACAATTCATCCGACTACACAAAGAACAAAAGAAACTTCTAGTTGTTAAAGAGATAGTGTCATTTGTTATTTGAACCTTTACAAGATTACCTTAAATAGAGTATAGTGAGAAAAACATGAAAATATTTAATTACATGAAACTTATACTTAATAAATGTACAGAGAGAAAACAAATTGTTCTCGTGGTGTACCTTGGATTGATGTAGTCTTGACTCATTTTATTTTATTTCATACTAAATTAAGTACGCAGAACTTTGAAGAGTTTCATAGAGCTGTGATAGGGTATGAAATGAAGAGTAGGATTATAGAGTAATTATGTGAATCTATTTGCTTTACTTCCATATTTCAATCCTAACAATTGTTAGGTTTATTTTAGTGAATTAGCATGTGAAATAGACGTCGCTATTATTTAACATTTGCTAAGCCGTTATGCCTAGTGTTTATGCTCAATTTATCAAAATCAAGAGTGGATGTGAAGTATTGTAAGATTTGTATTTACTAAAATACGTGTAATATTAAAAGATTTATACTTTGTACATTAAAACAGTTATAGTAAATAAAATATTGAATTTATTTAAATGTCATTCTATAAGATTAGTTTCTACTTAAGTAGGTGTGGTATATTAAGTATGATATTCAATTATGTTGGATGTGGTATTCTCCAAATGGATATTATGAACATAATGTTCAACATATTTATGTGAGATACTTTTTTATAAGTATTTAGATAGAGAATAAGTTGAGGAATTTTAAGTTTATTACTTACTATTTTCAAGTGTGATATTTCTATATATGATATTTAAAGTATAATATTATTGGTTTAGAATTAAGTCTTGTTAACAATTAGTGAGTAAATATATTTACAAGTTTAGTATTTCATGTGTGATATTCATACATAATAATATTTAGTTTTACTTCAATTCTTATGCTAAGATGAATTTTGTATTATGGTATTATAAACCTATTTTCAAAAATTTAGAATGTATCCGCAATTACGCTTTCTTCCATAAAGTTGCTATCTAGCTTCTATCTTTACTTTTCAATTCTAAATCTTTAACTTCAAAAATAATTAACCATTAATCCTAAACCCTTAACCCTGTAACCAAAACCTTAATTCCTAAACTTTATAGCCTAAATTCTATACAGTAAACCCTATACTAAACCCTTAACCCTAAAGACTTAACCTTGAATCATAACTACTACACTGTAAAATATTTTAAACTTGGTAGTTACTTTGAATTCCAATCCGTAATTTTGGAAAAGTATCGAAAAACACAAATTTTAGAATTCGTCCGTCGAACACTAGATAATTTTTGAGGAAAACTAGTTGAAGGTATTTTGTTGTATTACGTAAATTTTTTAAAGAATAAAAAAGTTAAAATGTTTTATAGAATAATGAATAAAAAACATATGTAAAAAAAATAAATTAGACAATGTTTAAATAAAAAGTTATCATTTATTAAACTAGATTAAAATTATTATGAAGTAAGGCGTTTAGCAATTGAACCTTATGATTGAAGTTATATACTATTTCTGAACATAATTCTTATGCCTACAACTAATACAAAACAAACTAAAGTCACAAGATTTTATATAAAAATATATAACCAAAAGTTTAATGCCAAAGATTATTCTCTACATGTCTATGGTAAGAGGAAGTCATTTCCACATACATTGTGAAAGCATTTACAAGACTAGACGGGGTAGGTTGATTTGCCACCAAATGACATGTAAGACGTGTACATATTAATGAGAACTAGAACTTGCGTAATCGATAAAAAACAATGTCGTTTTCAGCCTAATAGTCTCTTGACCAATTCCATTAATTCATACTTTATTGCAAATTTTACAATACAAACTAGACTTGATTTGGAGCATAACCCAAATAATTTCATCCAAAACGGACCTCGGATGAAGAAGACATGGCTATTCAAAGTTCTGCCTTCCATCCAAAATGTCGTTTTTTGACATTCGGCGCATTTAGGGGTTAACATTCTAGTGCCCAATATGTGATTATTTTGTTAATTTGAGTTTGGGTTATCCACTTTCCTTGCGAATCCGGTTTTTTTTATTACAATTATGTAATTTCTATTTTTAGAAATATTCCGGATTTCTCGGTGACTTAACTTCAATTGATTTTTACTTGAGCTTAATGGTCTTCCCTTTAGAAATGCTTCGAGGTTAGCATGATAAACAAAAATCTTGATGTCCATTTAGCTCGACTCGAGCTAAATGGGCATCAAGGTATTTGTTCATCAACAAACCCCGAGGCATTTGTAGCTCGATGACCATTTAGCTGGACTCAAGCTAAATAGTCATCGACATGCAACTCCTTCGAGGCTAGCTTGATGAACAAATATCTTGCTGCGCATTTAGCTCGACTCGAGCTAAATGGTCATACAATTTCCTCAATGGTCCTACACATATCTGATTGTAGGTATAGTAATTTACTAGTGATTTCTCATGATTATGTGTTTATTGCTGGCATTCAGGTAATCATGGAGTTGAGTGAATCCAATGGCGACGGTGATTTTTAGCGTCTTTTTTTTGAGGTAGTCGATTTACTAATTTTGCTCAATATATTTTTGTCTTGAGTTTATACATTGGTACTAATTTGTCTTTGTAATTTCATAGGACTTGGATGTTCCTTCTGAGCTTGTTCTCCCGGACCATTTGAAAGATTGTCCCAAACTGCCCAGAAGTAAATGATTTACGAAATTTGTAACCCTTCTGATCGATAGAGGGGACGTTGTTGGTGAAGGCATTTGTCGGACTCTGGATGCTGATAGAATGTTACAGAGTAATGACGAGCCCGTATGTGAAGATCAAGTAGTTGTGCAGATCGTAGTGTGGTTGAATTTTGACTTCGTACCTGCTGAGACCATATATGGAACTAGGAGTTGGAAGCTTAGCCATGCTATCCATGAGGGTTGATCACTGCTTCATCATTTACGAGTTGATAAATTTAACGTCGCTGTTTATACCCGCGATCATCCAAAGAGAAAGGGGGTGCGACCGTATGAGTTGGGACAATGGAACTCACGACTCTTAAGGACCAAGAGAGAAGAGGAGCTCATAACGTTCGATCCAGTCAACTTGGTTGCAAGCAAGATTTGTTGCAACGAGAACTATTGCCAACCTTTCCCTCGAGAGCAAATTAATGCTCTCCTAAAGCAGATGTACGAGGCGTAAGGTTTTTAATTTAAGTCACATTTCAAGATAGATGTTCATAATCGTTTTCATCATGCACCAGACGACACGATGATGGAAACCACTGAAGGCATCAACGTTTGTGCGCGTGCATGGCAACATATAAGTGGAGTTTCGATTTCAACATTCTACAGGAGGAAGGCAGAAGCTGGACTACGTGCTCGCCACCATGGCAATGTTGGACAGAAGAAACCACGATTGCATGTTAAGCAAGTTGTAGCTACTCTGAAGACATTCATTGACAATGCTGCTGATCATATGCTTCACATGACAAAGATGTTGACATCTGGTGAGAAGGTTGTGTCACGGTCCTTGCCGTTGTCCTTCAGATGGAAGGATGCCATACCTGGGATTAATGACATCAATGAGAGGTTGGGCTTGAAGTCCATTTCTCACAGCACACTTAGCAGGATTAGTAGGTCAAAATTTTCTGAGTATTCAAAGAAGGCGCCGGGGGACAACTTTGCTCGTTGCTCAACTTGTGACAAGATGGAGACAATGATCAAGTCAATGGTACCTGATTCATGTGAAGAGAATATGTGGATCAAGAAGCTAGAGGAGCATTTGCATCATCAAGAAACGCATCGTGAGTATTATTATTCAAATCGTTCTCTTACTATTCAGAGGCCGAGAGATGTACTTTGTATAATACATGACAAAATGAATCATGCAAAGACCGCGTGCCTTGTATCTTCACATAAAACAATGGCAAATGATGCATTGATGAAGCGTCCAATTGTTGAGACTGGCATGATTGCGCACTGGGATAGCGATATCCGGTATGCTCATTATGGGCTCGATATTTACCCAAGTGATTGCAATCACACTGTTGGATCAATAATAAAGCTTTTACGAGATCTAGAAGGTGTTCCGATTTCGTATTCAAAATCTTTATTCGCAAATTTGGGGTCGCTGCCTTTATTTGAAGCTGTATTGTTTGGAAAAGAAGGGTGTTTAAACTCTCTTCTACCTAAAAATGAAGTTTCTGGGGTGGCGGAGCCTCTACCTCCTGTTTTGCATGTGCAACTGGACAACGCGGCTTCTGACAACAGGAATAGATTTATGTTTTGCTTTTTGTCTCTTCTGGTACACATAGGTGTGTTCCGTGAAGTATATGTCAATTTCTTGTTAGTTGGACATACCCACGAAGATATTGACGCCCTCTATGGACGTTGGAGTATGAATCTGAAAGAGAATGACTTTCTCACACTTCCTCAGTTGATGAAGTCATTTATGGACGCAGATTCTTTGCCGGTTATTCTTCATTTGATAGAGGAAACACCTGACTTCAAGGGTTATATTAAAGACTACATTTGAAGACTTTTTAATGGACAGTGGAAGACACTTACATTCCGGAATGGCTTCATGCTGATGCTATTTTTACGTCATGAAAATCAAGTGCAAACTTGGCTCTGGGCATCCGATTATTTCATTATTGAAGCGTCAAATCGACATCATCAAACAAAGTATTGAGCGGTTCAATGGTGGAGAGGAGTAGCCTGACATCCCTAGTTTATTTGGGCATGCCAATTTAGGTTTGGTCAAGCTAAATGACCTCAGTGCAATTTGAGCGATCAATTTATCGTGTCGTGACTTTTTGCCAATAGAATCATCTTAGAAATGCACGTAGAAGTCCTATCTCTTATCTTTGCTAGCGGCTGATATCCGTAGTTAAGTATTGGTACAGTCATTGTGCCTTAAAGGTCAACGATTCAAGTGTTTGTATTCTTTTGGCGTTGATTGTTGATTCCCAGTTTAATTGAGTTTATCGTTTTATTGTGCTCTTTTTGCAAATTGGTGTCGGAATGCATTTTGCGTTTGCTACTTTCATCATCTTATGTATTCCTTTTAGCTCTACAACACGCGCTTTTAGCTTGATACATATGATGGAATTTAGGTCGATTGGTTTTTGAGACTTTGAATATTACCATTATAACAAATTACGTGTTCTTCGATTAATGGCAGATTGCCTGTAGAAGTCTTAGAGAGTTTTTGTTAGGCTAGTATATATATCTCCCTAGGACAGTTTTGTTAGATGGGACTTAGTGTTCATCGTGTAAATACTTTTTGTAAATGACGCTCATTTTTGAACGCAGAGTTTGCAATACAATCATGTTTTCTCACACATTTTCTCCCTCTGATTTCTACGCAGGCTCTATTGATTTTCGAAGTGTTCCGAATGTATATTAGTCTCATGAGGTCTCCCCTATGGAAGACACTAGTCCGATGAGTCCTTTTCATGGTGTGAGGCTAAATTCCGAATGTTCGATTCTAGCTCACAAGTTGGATCGTGAGGGGGGTGCAACAAATACAATCTTCCAAGCAATGGACGCCTTAACAAACCCTCTAGACAATCATTTCACTAATTCCAAGATAAATCCCGAAGCCCGGAGTAAATTGGGCAACGCTTCCGCGCTTAATCCCACATTCCTGAATTTTTAACTAAAATGCACGAATTCAGCCTAAAAACCGGGCAGCGCTTCCGCGCTACCCTTACACGTAGTGCACGCTAACTACTCGAAACAGCAATTCAGCGAGGCCCATTCATTCAACAAAACAAACATCACATAATTATAAAGAAACACAAATAAAAAACAAAACAATCAATTTTTGGGCAAAGAATTTGCCATTTCTTAAGATAAAGTTTATAACCTCTACCGTATTCAAACCACAAATCCTAGCAAAAAGACAGCAATGTATAAACGAGCAAAAAAGGAAGAGGAGGGAGGTCCCTCTATAATATCACCCTGTCCACCCTCCGTAATATCACGGAGAGAGAACATGGCTCCGATGATGCCGCCCTCGTGCCGAAGTCGAGGCCGATGCTGGTCCTCGTTGTTGCCGACCTTGTGAGCTGCTGAACTGCCGGGTGTCGATGACACCGCCGGTGCCGATGCCGGCCCTCTCCGTCGTCGCCTACCTACGCTGATCCGACCTTCATCGGTGCTGCTTCCGACTAGCCGCCCAATCCTCGTCGACGCCTTCGCCGGCCCTGCTCGTTCCGTGACACTGCCACCGTCTTTGTTCTGATCCTCGTCTGGATCGTACAAATGCCGATCTGCTTGAGCCGGAACGGGCGATTCAGCTTCGCTGCTGTGCGGTGCCCAACCGACGTTGTCCGGCCCTCCGTGGTCGGTGTCGATCGGCCCTGGCTGATAGCTCTTGCGCCTTGCTGGTTACTGCCGGTGCTGGGTATCCACCGTCGCGTCAGCCTCGTTCGTCGCTCGCTTGTGATCACCGCCGGGTCCTCCTCGTCGTTGTCGTTACCGAACTGATCACCATCGTCGGGTTGATCTGCCGATGGACTTTGGACTCGCACCCCTGCTTGATGCTCATGCCAACGCACGTGCTACCGCCGCCTTCGCTGCGGGGTGTAGCCGGCCTTTGGTGCCGGTTCCGCTTCGGCTGCCCCAAACTGGACGCCGTCTCGATCCCTGGCGGTGATGGCGGTCGTCCTCCTTGCCGATCCGCCGTCGTCCTCACCATTGCTGCCCGGGCTGCCGACGATGTTGGTTGGCGAATCTTCAAGTGCCAATGATGCTGGTCCGAGCTTCTGCCGATCGGCCTCCCTGTTGCTGCTCGCCCAAGAACCAGACGTCGGTGCTCCGACGCCCCACCACCGATCTTCGGCTGCAGGTACTGGATTCACTCCCTATCGCCGCCTAGTCAACTCCAGACACCAACCACGGATCACACTACTTCCCAGTTCCCATTTCCCCAAAAATCACACCCACACACTTCTTTTCAGGCACACATCCTTCTACCAAACTTCACATGAAAAATTGTGACACCCAAAAAACCAAATCTCCCTCTCACCCCCTACACACACTCCTTCCACACACCCCAAAAAACATAATCCCCGACCTAACTCTCACCCTCTCTCCCTAGTTGGACTTGGATGGGGTAAAAATTCATCCGACTCAAACGGATGAAACTTTGTTCATCCGGCCATTCATCCTCAGAGTTTAATTGATTGTCTAGATTATTAAATAGGAGGGATCTAAGTATCTATGAATAATGATATAGTCACAAATCATAACCAAAAACATGTCATGATATTTTGACACAAATTAATATTATTAATTTAGAATAAACTAAATAAACTCCGGGCCATGCAAGCAAGACCCTTCCAATTATCGTGAATTTTCCAGAAACCGGAAGAATTAGACTAAATGTCCCAATTTAGGAGTTTGAACATGAAAATATTAGACTAACGCTTATAGATTGTAATTCGTACAAGCGTGAACTGTTTCGGCGGTTCACACATGGTGAGCCAAGTAACACGACGCAAGATGATTACAATGAAGGAGACACTCCAAATTCAATCTTGCTCGAGGTTCACATTGCTCTTCCATCCTCGACCGCTGGACGAGATTCACAAACACCTGAAACTCAATCGTAGACGCCGGTAAGCTCTTCCCGTACCAAAATCCCATTTTCATTCAATCCTTAATTTATGAGTTCGGTGTGATTGTATTGCTTGGATTTGGGATTTCTTAGTGTTATAGAGATGGTCAGTCTTGAAATGTGGCAGAGCGGTACTTAACTGTCTACACATTTGTCTGCCCCCCTTTTGAACAGGGGATGAGTCATTTGCACAGTTCGGTAGTTGCAGCCGTGGAGGATGTCTCTCATTCTATTCCTTCAAGGTGCCATGCAAGTGGCTCATTGTCATCCTGGACTTTCCACTCTCGTACAACTGCCGAGCGGTGCAAGTTGTACCACATGTGACCGTGCACGCGGTGTATGCCCAATGGGAAGCATTTGCCTACAAGCTGCGAGACCTTGAGTCCGTTGCAATTTTAGGCAAAAGTGCCCCGCAGATCGCCGACACGTGTGAACCCTTAAGATGGTTCACCTCGGCGGGAAAACGTTTATCGCAAGGTTTTGACCAATTATGCATGTTATGTGGTGGCTAATCATGGGTTTTACCCATTTAGTCGTAAAACTCGACATATTTTAGTTGGAATTAGAGTGGTTTTAAAATTCTTGTGGTATGGCTTTAAGTCTTGAATATTTGAAGTATTTGATAACTCATAGTTAGAATTGGGGGTGTTTAGGAGAGTTGGGTAAATCCCAATTACTCCTATTTCTGTACTTATTCTATCCTAAATTTTATGTATTTTTGAGGTTTGGTATTTGACCTAGTTAAATACCTTTGCAGTGGAATTCCTTGGAGTCCTATTTCGCTAATCTAGACTTGTTAGAACTAGTAATCGACATAGTTTAAGTTCTAGGAAGTTTAAGACTGTGAAAGGGGCTAGAAGGTCTAGATGGATGAGTTTAGGTGGATGCAGTAGTGTGTGGATGTGATTTTTGAAGTTTTCTCCCCCTGCCATTGAGCTAGGGCGACTCTCTCTTCTCACTCTCTCCGTATGGGGGTCTAAGTTTTTGTTGTGTGCATTCATGTTTTGAGATTGAATTTGCAATTAGGGTTAGAAGTTAGCAATTTCTAAGAGAGTCGGTGAGTGACTAGGAGAAAAAAGGGGGAGGCTTGGTGAAGCCTCTACCAAGGTGCGAATCAAGACTGCCGACTTAGGAGGGAGATTGCTGACGACTGGAGCGGCTTTTGGCGGAGATCATTCTTAGGCTAGAAGCGTTGTCAAGTTAGCTTTCTAAAAAGCTCAAGCTCGTTGTCATATGAGCGACAACGAGGGAGAAATCGTAGATCTCTCAAGGTGGCTTCATTGGCTTGCGACAAAGGGAGCCATTCTTTCTCAATTTCATTCTCAATTGTTGAATTGTTTTGGTGTTTGCATGGGCATTGACATTTAGATTGTGAATTGGTGGTTTTTTCCACCCAAAAACATCCATTTTGCTTACCATTTGTTTGTGTTTGATAGTCATGCTTAATTGTGCTTTGTATGTAGGATTGCACATGTGTTGAATGTTGATTGTGTTTTCTTGCTTCTTATGATGTTTTGATTACATTGTGTTGTAATTGGATCCGCGTGTGGGAACCGCGCGGAAGCGCTGCCCGGATCACACGGTGGTTTCATGGAGTTGATGTTGAATTTTAGGTCAAAATTACAGGATTTGTAGCACGACGCGGAAGCACTGCCCAAAAATTCCTAGACAACCGTAAAACAATATTAAATTGAGAAATGCATGTTTAAATTGCTCACTAACCTTTATGTGTTGATTGGGTTGCATGGGAGTTAGGTAGAGAAGGTATCAGTATGGATTACACCTATTTACAAACCTAAAAAGTGTGCTGAAGTTGTGGGTAGAGGTCAAAAAACCATACTTAAGGGTTCCAACTCACAAATCAAAGGTCAATTTTGCATGCTAAGTGCCTAGATTGGATTGTAGTCATTTGATGCTTAAGCATGGGCTACAATTAGATAGAGTCAACAAAATTTTTAAATGCTTATCATCTTGTTCCTTGAGGTTGTGTTTGGAAGTCGGTTGATGCATTGGGCTGCTTACATGGATGGTTGTAAACAATGTTCCAACAATTGCATGCATGAAGAGTGCTGAAGTAATTAGTGGATTAAGTGGATTTTGGAGGTCTTTGTTGATTTTTGGCCCATTCTACCCCATTTTGAGTACCAAGGCCCTCATTGGTAATTAGAGGCATTCTAAGCCTCTTATACTCATAGAAGGTGGGCTTTGGGATTCAAATCCAGTGCTGGAGTTTCATGGTTCAATGTGAATTCAAGTTGATTGCATGGTTGACCATCTTAGTTGAGTTTTAAAGTAGAATTACATATTGTGTAAATGATTTGGATGTCCATTGCTTGGAAGGATAAATAAAATTGCACCCCTCTTCACGGCCCAACTTGTGACCTTAAACCCAACAACCGGAATTAAGGCTCACAATCTAACAGATTCTTGGTAGACAAGCTCCTCCCTTGGATTTAACGGCTACATCGAAGCCGTGATGAGGGCTTGTTGTCTTTCTGTAGGGAAGACAACATTGGGCATAGAATGCTCTGTGAAGAGCTCGATACTTCAGAATAGGAAGAGCTTAGTAGCGCCGTATAGGCTTTTAGAAAGCTATTGCTTGATTAGGCTAGTTAACCATGATTGGTCTTACCAGACATAATTCAAATTGGCCATGTATATTCTGTAGATTATAATAAATGTTTCCTCTCGAACTGATTTTATTTCAGAGCGGGCTTGTGTCTGACCTTTTATTTTATCCTAGTATTTGATGGTGCTAGTTCTCTCAGCATTGATTTAACTCAAGTCAAGCTGATTTGGCTATATCATATTGCATATCATCCTTGTTGATGATTCCTCTAAAATGAATTTGTATCCAAGTGTCCAATTCCGTCTCGGTTTTGGGCAATGATTTTGATTTCCATTGCACTGCTTCTTCTGATTCGATTTTGGACTACGGACAATTCACAATGTTGCAGAGTGGAATGGGCCATATAATGTACTGAGCAGCTACTGCACCATCAACTATGGACTACTCAACAATGGCAATCGATGATAGTGTTGTGGATAGTCCTCCTTATGGCGGTAAACGTCCACACTCTGCATGTTCTCCTTCCCCGCTGCAGAACCATACTATCATAGACGAATCAAGTTGAGGTGGCGCTCCGCAAAGAAAGCCTTATGATGATTCTGAGTTAGTTGAGGATGCACTTCCGGTACATGTATGTGATAAGGGAAGTAGTTCATCTATGAATTTTTTTGTGGTTGTTAACTTCAATTGTAATTTGATTTACTTACATTTTTCTATCTCTTTTCATGGACTTCGGCGATTGTTGCAACAGTCGTGCCCATACCGGTCATCTTTGAGTCCCGGCTCTTCGTGTATCACCTCATAAGACATCGACGCCAAAAATATCTCGTGGAGCGACAACACATTCTCTCTCTACGCCTTGTCCATTAGAGTCTTTAGAGTCGGCAACAGAACTTGGAGACTGCATGACAGAATTAATGGGGCCACCTAAACCGTGTGTTGCCCATGTTGTTGATACCTCACGTTTGCCCTTCCGTACTATGCGCCCGCCATTACACAAGGGATACCGCCGCACTCAATCGCATGACAAATTTCAGCCCAGAGTTACTTGTCCTCCAGTTCTTGATGCATGGGAGCAACGGATTTTAAAGCTTCAAAGACGGGAAAAATCAAGTTCGCGTTCGTCACCATATACAGGCTACAGTCGTGGACGAGAAGTGTCGAAGGCACTAGCTGAAATTCGAAGCCGTTCGCACTTGTGATACGGCAATAGTCTTGATATAATTTGAGGACATTGACCGGCGTAGTACTTCATGGATAGCCCATGTTCAACACGATATTGTATGGTCCTATTGGTATAGAAATATCGTATTTGCCATCTTACATTATGATCATTCATATGTAACTAGAGCTCACATTTATATCTGGATGAGCATATTTCCTTTGACGGGGTCAATTGGTGTATACAATGTCTATAAATTAACATACATTCATGTATATTCCATTCTGGTATACGATTATTCATCCATCTATATTTATTTTATACCATTTTCAGTGGCCTATTTGGTTTTTTATCATCTCTTCTGTAACTCAACAATACTCTCATTATTGCGGGATACTCTCAAAATAATGAATATGGTGTTTAGTGTAGATATTCCGCCATTTCATCTGGTTGGATTTTCTTGTTCATATCTATTTGTGTTGTTGATAATCTTGCTTATCTCTCGATGTCAAGTTCTGTCATTTATACCCGGACCGGGGATAACTATACCCTGTCCAATGTCACTGATCGTTAATTCTTCTCTGATGCAGATCCTGAAACATGCCTTTTATGGCTTGGTTGACAAGCACTATCTACTACAGGGGTTACCAACTCTCTCCAGGTAAAAGGGCCAGGGTTGACTATAGGGACTTCATCCACCATGAGTGTCCATACGACTCCAAGAAGAACTCATCGTCTTACGATATGGCTGACCTCAGCCTCGTACCGAGGCCTTCATTTGAGGGGAGCCAACCATCATCTTCTGCAGTTGAGGCGCTGTTCGACCTGGGAGCTGAGAGTACGTGATCGCCTCAAACTCAAGCGCTAGATACTTCTTCAGACTCCTTGGAGGAGAAGAATAACAATGACTCTTCCAGCGACTCCTCCAGGTCCAGTTGCACTACTAGAAAAATGTGACCGAATCAACATAAAATCAACAAATTTTTGTTGTTTGGGCACTGCATTGACCGTTTTCACTGATTTTTGAGCTTTTTGTAAAAATCAACAGTTTGCTAAATATATTTTGTTGATTTGAGTAATGTAATGACCGAATCAACAAAATATCATCAAATATGGAATCTTTTTGGAATCTTTTGGAAATACTCAAGGAATCTTTAAACAGTAAAAAGACGCCCGAGGCCCCCAGCCTCAAAAAAAAAAAAAAAATTCAAAAAATTTCGAAATTTTTTCTATATGTAGAAAAATATCTGCATGGAATCGAGCATAAAAAAGTTTTGAAAAAAAAAAGTTTTTACATCGTGAAAAATATTCAAAGTCTGCTGGGCAGTAAAAAGACGCCTCACCCTAAAAAAAAAAAAATTCAAAAAATTTCGAAATTTTTTCTATGTGTAGAAAAATACCTGCATGAAATAGT